>OY288268.1:30908077-31508077 GCA_958450335.1 Hibiscus tridactylites | reverse complement strand
TCTGCCTATATGGATCTCGAGTGCGAGTCATGATGGCAAAAAGGGATATCCGTGAGTCTTATTAGAGGCGGAAAAATCAGTCCCTGATAAAGCCAAGACATATAGAGCAGGGGAATTTACGGATGGGTACAATTGAGGAACAAAAGGAGGCCCAGAGTACACCTAATATGATTATAGGCGTGGTGGATAAAGACATTTGGGAAATACTACAATCATGTGCGATAGGTTTTTGTAAACAACCTTGTAACGTAAAAGATCTAGTAAAAGAGTTTTGCACAAAAGCTTCTAGCACCCCAAAATTTCCCCCAAATTAAAATCCCTAAATTGATTTAATTCCTAATTCGAAACCCTTATAATTTAGGAATTTTGTTTTGAAAACCTAAATTGCTCTAGGGACGAAATTTAAAAGAATCAGAACTTCGGTGACCAATATGAAAGGTGGCTATCTTAGGGACCCTTAATGTGTAATTTACGCAATAGTTGGTGTTTAATTATGTTTTTTTTAGCCCTAAAGACTTTTCGGTTTCCATTTTTGCAGTCGTTTTATCCTTCTCCCTCAATCTCTCGTTCGTATAACGAAACCCCTTAAACTCTCTCGATTTTCAATCAAACTCCGGCGAAGTCCTTAACATCGTTGCTCTTCAATTTGAAACCACCACTCGTCTCCTCTTCTCCGCCCAAACAAAACACATCCCTTGGTTTACCCTCGTCAACCATTTTCTGCTTGGAATTCGTTCGAAACCTCTCTGGTTTTTGTGTGTGCTTCCATTTCGCTCTCTTTCCATTTGGTTTCGATTCCTAGGTAAGCCGTTGTAGCCTTGCTTCCTTTAACTTGGTCGTGCGTACGTGTTTTGGCCGGGAAGTGTCCATTTGTGGTCACCGAATTTCATCATCGGTGACCGGTGCCGTTAGGGGGTTAATCTTAGGTTTCAGTCTGGCAAAGGGGAAGTGTATACCGGCTTGGCTTTGTTTGAGTGAGGGTAGAAATTGGGTTTAACCCAATCTGCAAGTGAGCCCAAGAGAGGGATCTGAATTGGTATTGATGGATCGATATGTTGAGCCTTGAACCGAACCCTGTCAACTGACCTGACCCGTTAACCTGTTGGTTGACCGATCCAGATGACGTCAACGTTAACTTAGACCGTTGACTTTCTGTCATTGACTTTTTTGGTCAAAGTCAACTCTACATTTTCGACGTCCTAATTCCAAATCCGCTGCCTGTTTTCCCAAATTCGAACCCCAAAGACCATTTTGCTATTTATGTTTAATTGTATTTAGTATTTTGAGAATTGTGTATATTAAAAATTGATTCGAATTATTCTTGTGTTTAGGTAACTTTGATTCGGACACTGATATTCTTCTCCTCATCCACCTGGGCGACCTCCTATTGCTCAATCTTCGTGATCTACTCGTGAGATTAGTTTGATATTGTTGGGTATTATTATATTAGTGACATGGCATAGTAGTAGTGAAATTTATATAGTGCTTACTATCGTAGGTGTTGATTCTGTCTGACCTAGTGCTAGATCTGAGCGTGGGAGACGTCATCATCGACATTGATTTATTAGCTTCCTAAGGTGTGTTCTCTGCTTGTGCTATATGTTTTACAGTGCTATGTGTGTATACATGATTGTTTGTAACATTTGTGATTATGACATGATCTTTTTGTTGTATGATTATGATCTCTTTTGATGATTTGCCGTGTATGACATGATTTGTATGATTATGATTTGTTCTGATGATTTATCATGTATGACATGATTTGTCTGATGGTAAGCCATGCAACATATATCAGAATCAGACTATTTAATATCAGTCTATGTGTGGATGCATCTTCATTAATAAACAAGAATGCATTAGGATTCAGAAAATCGGATAACATGTCATATCATTGGGTTGGGAATTGTACGGGGAAGTCTATCGGTTTCATCTTCCAGGTCGAAACCTACTTCGTATCAGTGGTTCCACCCTTCGGACTAAGTTCCACTTTGGATGGTGACGATGTAGAGAGTGGTTCTGAGGAACCTTACTCTTCGAACGGTGATGTAGTTGGGTGCATGTCAATTTGTCTCATATATCATTTTCATACATATATGTATATCAGAATGTAATTTGGTTTTGAGCATAATGAACAGATTATCTTATTGTATGATTCTGTTTGCACTGTAGAGACACACTGAGCTTTATAGCTGACTCTCCCGTAGTTCCTATTTCAGATACTCAAACTTAGGCATACAGTACTTGGAGGACCTCGTATTCAAACTTATTACATTTTACCAGTATGGACTATTTCATATTTATGAACTTTGTCTTATATTTGCATTTATATATAATTTCGGACATTTTTAGCTTTTATTTGGGGATTTATTAATTTTTAGCTTGCATATGACACTATTTTTGAATATTTCATTAGCTTTTCTGAACATTATGATACGACTACGTTTTACATGATTGGAATATTTTTGTGTTTAATTTGATTTTTGATAAATAATACGAATGTTAAATTTTTAAACCTAATGAGGTTTCTTGAGGGACAAGTTTTAAACATGACTTCCTAGATTCATCCTATTTCTTTTAGGTCAGGTTTAGGGGGTTACATTTATTGCTATCGGAGTCAGGTTCAACCTTCGGACTGGGTTGCTCAAATTAATTTTAAATCGAAAATGAATTTTGCATACATTATTAAATGTTTTCGGGTAAAACGGGAATTTCAGAAAATTTGTTATCTTTAAAGAATATTATATATTTTGAATAGGAACTCCAAGTACCGACTCTAATCTTGGGATTCTTTCCTTTTGTAGATATACTACTATGCCACCTCGTAGAAGTTCTACATTAGCGGCCAGTCGTGGTCGTGGCCAAGACCGTGGTCGAGATCGAGGTCGTACCGTGGCTGCAGAGAGTGATGTTCCGGCTCCTGAGGGTTCGATACAGAATCATGATGATATTCATGATGCTAATGTGGAGGAACAGTATGTGGATCATACAGGAGCTCAGCAGACTGGAGTTCATCAGACTGGCGGTGGGGATCCACATGTTCAACATGCTGAGAGTAGTGGTCTACATGATTCTAGGATAGTGAGAAAGTGAGCATGTACTATGTTACAATGCATAGAGAGTTATTATGATATCTTCGTCAGTCTAAGGGTGTCAAGAGACCTATATCTACCGAGTTTTTAGCTGTCGGGATGACTATGTTTGACGGGAAGACATGTACGAATCCGGCTGATGTAGAGTACTAGTTGAAGAAGCTTCAGAGGTTGTTTGTTGAGAAGGATTATCCTACCGACCGAAAGCTTAGGGCTGTTGCATCTTTGTTGCAGGGTGAAGCCCAAATTTGGTTGGAGGCTGAGGAGCATGTTATTCCAGCCAGTCAGATCTCTTGGGACTGCTTCCGACAGACATTCCATGATCAATATGTTGGGGCTGAGTATATAGCAAAGTGTCGGGATGATTTCATGAATTTTAAGTAGAACGACATGTCCGTGAATGATTATGAGATTGAGTTCATGAGGCTGGTTTAGTATGTTTCGGATTAGTGACCACTGAAAAGGATAAATGTGACTGGTTTTTTAAAGGGTTACATCCAATGATTAAAGCCGATGATGCTTTGCATATGGACAAAGAGTATAAAGAGAATATTCGACGGGCCAGGACTGCTGAGCGGAATGAGGCAGAGCTGAAACAACTTGAGTCTCAGGGTACCGATCAAGGTAAGAGGACAACGACATTGGCAGTTCAGCACAGTCAGGGGAATCGGTCTAGGAAAAGAACCAGAGACGAGTCAGATCATCAGATTTATTCTAGAGCTAGACCAGTGACTTCTACTGTTCCGACTTCTAGTGTTGAGAGTTCGACTAGTACTCGTGGGGTGCCACAGTGTTCTTTTTGCAAGAAATGGCTTCCGGGCGAGTGCAGGAGACAGACTGGTGCTTGTTTTAGATGTGGTTCCTTTGAGCAACTTTTCAGAGACTGTCCGCTTTCATATCCTTCAACTTATACTTTGAGTTAGTCTCAGGCATCAATACAGACTCCCGCTAGGGGGAGAGGACAGGGTATATCTGTTACTTCGGGGTCTGCTAATAGGGGTAGGCCTGCTCAGAGTAGAGGATCGACTAGATCATGGGCGAGACAACCAAGGTTAGTTTACTCTACCAAGAGGCATGAGGATCGTGATGAGCCAGACGTTATTGCCGGTACTTTCTCTATTCATTCTATCTCTTATTTTGCACTGCTTGATAATTGTTTGACTCATTTGTATGTTACGAGTTCTATTTCTGGGGGACATTAAATTTCTGTTGAAGATAGTGTTAGTGTTGTTACCGTGCACAGTCTAGTGGGTAATTCTGTTGAGGTCACGAAAGTTTACAAGAATTGTCCTCTTGAGATTCAAGGGGAGATCTTTCCAGTTAATTTGATGGAGTTACCGTTTGGGGAGTTCGATCTTATTCTCGGTATGGAGTGGTTATTTGCGCATCGAGTCACTTTAGATTGTGAAAAGAAAAGGGACACTCTGAGAGCGTCTGATGATCGTGAGGTGATTCTGATTGGGGAGAGCATAGGCTTTCTTTCTAATGTTATATCGGCTCTCAAAGCCGAGAAAATGATCAGGAAACAGTCCATTGCTTATCTTGCTTATATTCTTGATCTGAGACAGTCTGATTCTTGGTTAGATAAGATCCGTGTTGTGAGAGACTTCCCAGATGCTTTTTCCGGAAAAATTGCCAGGGGTATCGCCAAAACGTGATGAGGTTGAGTTTGGCATCAAGGTTTATTCGGGTCCAGATCCAATGTCTTTGGCTCCTTACCGGATGGCACCGAAAGAACTTAAAGAGTTGAAAATATAGTTGCAAGAATTGCTAGATTGGGGTTTCATTCGACCTAGTGTTTCACCCTGGGGAGCTCATGTTCTGCTTTTTAAGAAGAAGGATGGGACACTTCGACTCTGTATTGACTATCGAAAACTTAATAAGCTGACGATCAAGAACAAGTATCCCCTTCCTCGCATTGATGATCTCTTTGATTAGTTCTGGGGAGCTACGATATTTTCTAAGATAGACCTGAGATCTGGTTACTACCAACTCAAGGTTAAGGATTATGATGTGTTCAAAATAGCTTTCCAAACATGTTACGGTCATTACGAGTTTCTTGTAATGCCTTTCTTATTGACTAAAGCCCCTGTTGCGTTTATATACATGATGAATAGGGTGTTTTAACCTTATCTTGGTCAATTTGTTGTGGTATTTATAGATGATATTCTGGTATATTCCAAATCTGATGTTGAACATGAAGAAAATCTCTAGATTGTATTACGGACTCTGCGAGAGAAACAGTTGTATGCAAAATTCAGCAAGTGTGAATTCTGGCATTTAGAGGTTGTGTTTTTATGGTATATAGTTTCTGCCGAGGGTATTCAGGTTGATCCGAAGAAAATTGAAGCTATTATGAGCTGGAAAAGCCTAAGAATCTTCTTGGGTTTAGTCGGCTATTATCGGAGGTTTGTTGAGGGTTTCTCTACTATTGCAGCTCCGTTGACTAAGCTTTTGAGGAAGGATTTTCCTTTTGTCTGGACTGCAGCTCATCAGTCTAGTTTTGAGAAGCTTAAGACTGTGTTGATTGAAGCACCGGTTTTGATTCAGCACGAGCCTGGTAAGGCTTATACCGTTTACAGTGATGCTTCTTACACCGAAATTGGATGTGTTCTGATGCAGGATGGGAAGGTAATGGCTTATACGTCTCGACAGTTGAAACCACATGAGTGTAACTATCCTACCCATGATCTTGAGCTTGTTTCCATGATCTTTGCTCTTAAAATATGGAGACACTACCTCTACGGAGAGAAGTGTTATATCTACACGGACCATAAGAGTCTGAAATATTTCCTCATCCTGAAAGAGCTTAATCTGAGATAACGTCGTTGGTTAGAAGTTCTCAAGGATTATGATTGTGAGATTTAGTATCATTCGAGCAAGGCTAATGTTGTTGTCGGTGCCTTGGGTCGTAAGGCCATTTCGAATTTAAGAGTTATGTTTGCTCGGATGAGTTTGTATGATGATGGCAGACTTTTGGCAAAACTTTGGGCTATTCCTACTCTGATTTCTGATATTCGAGCTGAACAACCTAGTGATCCGTTTTTGATGCATCGTATAAGAGAGGTTGAGGATGATATATCTCAGGATTTTTCTATCGATCATGATTGTGTTCTACGTTTCTGAGGTCGGTATTGCATTATGAGGAATTTTAGGTTGAAATAGGTTATTCTACATAAAGCCCATGACGGTCCTTATTCTATGCATCCTGGTGGTGACAAGATGTATAAGAATCTTCGTGAGAGGTACTGGTGGAAAGGTCTTAAACATGATGTCGTTAGATTTGTGTTGAAGTGTTTGACTTGTCAGAAAGTCAAAGTAGAGCATCATCGTCCATCTGGGTTACTTCAGCATATTGAGATTCCTCAGTGGAAGTGGGAGCGTGTGACTATGGATTTTTTTAGTGGACTTTCTTTGACTCCATCAAAGAAGGATTCCATCAAGGTTATTGTTGATCGTCTGAATAAGTCCGCGCACTTCATTCCTGTCTGAGTTGAATATTCTTTGAGCAAGTTGGCTCGGGTCTATATTTCAGAGATTGTTCGACTTCATGGGATACCATTGTCTATTATTTTTGACAGAGATCCGAGGTTTACAACAAAATTTTGGGATTCTCTTCATACCGCTCTGGGTACTCGGTTGAACTTCAGTACATCTTATCATTTGTAGATTGATGGTCAGTCCAAGCGCGTGATTCAGATTCTTGAGGATATGTTGACGGCTTGTGTTCTTGATTACAGAGGTAGTTGGGAGGATTTTTTTACCGCTTGTAGAGTTTGCCTATAATAACAGTTATCAGGCCAGTATCAAGATGGCACCGTATGAGGCTCTGTATGGGCGTAAGTGTCGTACACATATTGGTTGGACTGAGCTTAATGAGCACATATTGTTGAGACCCGATATTTTTTTGTGAGGCTGAGTAGACTGTCAGATTGATTCGGGATCGGCTTAAGGTTGCTTTTGATAGACAAAAGTCTTATGCTAATTTGAGACGTTGGGATATTGAGTATGATGTGGGAGATGAGGTTTTCTTGAAAGTATCTACGTGGAGGAAGGTATTTCGTTTTGGTCGAAAAGGCAAGCTTAGTCCTCGTTTCATTGGCCCTTATCAGATTATTCGTCAAGTTGGACAAGTTGCCTATCAGCTTGAGTTACCACTAGAGCTTCAGAGTATTCATGATGTCTTCTACGTCTCTGTGTTGAGACGCTATCATGATGACCCATCTCATATTAATCCTGTGGTGGAAATTGTGATTTGTCCTGACTTACGTTTTGAGGAGGAGCCTATTGAGATTCTTGCTCAGGACACGAAGGTTCTCAAGAGGAAGACCATTAAGATGGTGAAAGTCTTGTGGCGCGGTCGTAGTCATGATGAGGTTAATTGGGAGCCCAAGACCGTCGTCAGATCTCAGTATCCATATCTTTTTGATCAGGTAAATTTCAAGGCCAAAATTTCTTTTAACGAGAAGAGAGTTGTAACACCCCAATTCTCCCCCCCCCCCAATTAAAAACCCTAAATTGATATAATCCCTAATTTAAAACCTTAACAATTTGGGAATTTGGTTTTGAAAACCTAAATTGATCTAGGGACAAAATTGAAAGAATCAGAACTTCGGTTACCAATCTAAAAGGCGGCTATCTTAGGGACCCTTAATATGTAATTTACCCAATAGTTGGCGTTTAAATATGTTGTTTTCAGCCCTAAAGACTTTTCGGTTACCATTTTTGGAGCTGATTCATCCCTCTCCCTCAATCTCTCATTCGTATAATCAAACCCCTCAAACTCTCTCAACTTTCGATCAAACTCCAGCAAAGTCCCTAACGACGTTCGTTCTTCAATCCGAAACCACCACTTGTCTCCTCTTCTCCGTCTGAACAAAACCCATCCCTTGGTTTACCCTCGTCAACGATCGTCTGTTCGGAATCTGTTCGAAACCTCTCGGGTTTTTGTGTGTGATGTTGTTTCCCTCTGTTTCCGTCCGATTTAGATTCTTAGGTAAGCCGTTGTGGCCTTTCTTCATTTACCTTGGTGTTACGTGCTTGTTTTGGTCGGGAAGTGTCCATTTGTGGTTATCGGATTTCATCACCGGTGATTGGTGTCGTCAGGGGTTAATCCTAGGGTTTCAGTCTAGCAATGGGGAAGTTGATTCGGGCTTGGTTGTGTTTGAGTGAGGGTAGAGATTGGGTTTAACCCAATCTGTAAGTGAGCCCAAGAGAAGGAGCCCGAACCGGTCCAATGAACCTAAACCGAACCCATCTGTTAAGCCTTGAACCGACCCAACCCGACCCGTGAACCGACCTGTTGACCCATTATTTAACCGATCCAGATGACGTCAACATTGACTTTAACCGTTGACTTTTTCGGTCAAAGTCATCTTTATGTTTTTCGCCGTCATGATTCCAAATCCGCTGCTCGTTTTCCCAAAATCGAATCCTAAAGACCATTTTGCTACTTAAGTTTAATTGTATTTAGTATTTTAAGAAATGTGTATATCGGAAATTGATTCGAATTATTCTTGTGTTCAAGCGACGTTGATTCGGACATTGATATTCTTCCTCCTTCTTCACCTAGGTGACCTCCTGTTGCTAAATCTTCGAGATCTGCTCGTGAGTTTAGATTGATATTGTTGGGTATTATTATATTAGTGACATGGCATAGTAGTAGTGAAACTTATATAGTGCTTACTATCGTAGGTGTTGATTATGTCTGACCTAGTGCTAGATCTGAGCGTGGGAGACCTCATCATCAACATTGATTTATTAGCTTTCTAAGGTGTATTCTCTGCTTGTGTTATATGTTTTACAGTTCTATGTGTGTATACATGTTTGTTTGTATGATTTGTGATTATAACATGATCTGTTTGTTGTATGATTATGATCTGTTATGATGATTTGCCGTGTATGACATGATTTGTATGATTATGATCTGTTCTGATGATTTGTCATGTATGAAATGATTTTTATGATGGTATTCCATGCAACATATATCAGAATCAGACTATTTAATATCAGACTATGTGTGCATGCCTCTTCGTTAATAAACAAGAATGTATTCAGATTCAGAAAATCGGATAACATGTCATATCATTGGGTTGGAAAATTGAACAGAGAAGTCTAGCGGTTTCATCTTTTGGTTGAAACCTGCTTCGGATCAATGGTTCCACCCTTCGGGCTAAATTCCACTTCGTTTTGTGACGATGTAGAGAGTGGTTTTGGGGAACCTTACTCTTCGGACAGTGATGTAGTTGGGTGTATGTCATTTTGTCTCATTCATCATTTTCATACATATATGTTTATCAGAATGTCTATTTGGTTTTGAGCATGATGATCGGATTATCTTATTGTATGATTCTGTTTGCACTGTAGAGACACACTGAGCTTTATAGTTCACTCTCCTTTAGTTCCTATTTCAGATACTCTCATTCAAGGCTTGTTCTGAGATAATGTGACAGCGATTTATACAGAGGTATAACACATCCAAAGTTAAATAGTGAACACAGAGAAAGTGTACCAATTTGAATGCATGGAAAGTAATGTATTGGAGATGAGTATAGTGGAATGGTCTCAGAGCCTGGTAAACCATCAACAATCTACAACGCAACAAATTATTGACCTATCTTATCGGGTTTAGACTATGGAATTGCCCTAGAGTGTTAAATGACCAAAACACCCTTGTCGATCAAAATGATCAAAACAATCTTGATATATTTGATATCCTAAATGATCGTATTGTGTCGATTTTCGAATGCCTAGTTAGAGATATTGACTACAAAGTTTTTTGTTTTATATAGGGACATCGTTTCTGAAATCAACTCAAAATTTTCAAAAGTTCAGTGTTTCCTATTTCCTTGTAAATACCAAGTATCTCTGAGAAATAAATCGTTCCACCTAGTGTGTTCCAAGTGCACATAAATATCCTCTCCGCTTGAACCGTAGACTATCTCATGATCTGAATCATGACTATTAATTAACCAGAATATACCTTTGTATCAGAACTGAAGCTAAAGTTTGCTTCATATCAACTGTTATAACCGATTATTATTGATTACTACTAATTATTGTTATTACCGGTTATTGTTGTTACTAATTAGAATTGTCATTGCCTAGACTGTTATCGAGATATTTGGGATAGAGTATGAAGTTATCTTAGGTTCAGCCCTGATCAGGCTGGTAATTCCTTACCGTTTCAAGTTCCTATGCTTCGGCTAGGGTAATTCCTTACCATACCTAAGATATCCCCTTAGGCTGGCAGCTACGCCCAATAGGCCTGGGTTAATGTCCGCTATAGTTGCAGTGCTGGGACATTGCATACCGGAGTTTTGTTGGAGGGTAGATAGAAAATTTCAAATGAACTTACCGCTACTATTATGCGTCCATGAGATAAAATGTTCACTGCACCGTAACATTGTATGTGTTAACTTTGCACTAATGGAACACACACTAAGCCCTTGATTCATCTACCGTAATCATATCTCGCCTAATTCACCAGTCTATATGTTCCTCGTCTGATACTAAATGATTGAATAAAGAACAATTCTATTATCTTCATGTATATCGCTTCATTGAAATACCGAACCGTATTTTGAAACCCGTTGTTCCCCAAAACATCATGTCAATGTTATGCTTTCCCTATACATGCATGTACTTATAGCATCTTTTGGCAGTACTATAATACTGAGCTTTTCAAAGCTCACGTAGTTTTTACCCTCGCAGGTTGAAGAAATCTATCATGGTACAGTGATTGATATCAGTTTTTGGAGTTCTCTCGGTGTTGCTTGGGAGTACGGTACTAGTACAATTAGTGAGCATGTATGTCATGTATAGTTTATGATAGTGTTTGTAAAATGTTTTCTAAAATTACTATTGTATGTTTATATGATTTCCTGAAATGATATTTAAGTAGAAGTTTGTTTTACAGTTTAATAAGTGTTTTAAAGAAAAGTGTTTTTTATGTGGATTTTTATCGTGGGTCGCTCTTGTGACCCTAATGTGGCTTCCTAAAACTCGTGGTAATACATAGGCTGGTCTAAGGGGTTACATTTAGTGGTATCAGAGCCAAGTTGCGTCTTTTTGGGTAGATCGACCGATCGTCTGTCATAGGGTGTCTAGTCTGTACATGCCCCAAGATCTTAACCGTACTCCATCAAGCAGAGACTCCGTTGTCGAACCATTTCATGTAATAAGTGCATCTGATTGTTATGTCCATAATAGCTCGATCATACTAGCAAGGGATGTCGGTAATGTTCGTCTATGATTTGGATTAACAAGATGAATCTGAATATGGATAAAGAACATGAGATGCTTGGTGCTTGTGAATTTGATGATTTGATTCAAATTGAGAATAAATGCTTGATTATGTGGGGTAATCGACATAAGTATACATTCAATGCTATTTAGTGACAATATTATGTTTGACAATATTTTGATGGAAATTTGATAAAAGTAATATGAATTTAAAAAGAAAGGTGTCCGTGAACGCGACGAAAGTGTAAATTCTGTTGTGACTCCGTTATAGGCGAAGGAAAAAGTTGCCTAAATATGATACTAACGGTAAGTGACATTCGTTTAAAACTTTGTTTATGTTAGATTGGTTTGAGGAAAGACATTTTGGGAAAAGTGGCATAGTGTACCGTCATATGTATCCTAATGATTGAAATATGATGTTTACATTCGGATTCAGGAAGGCCCTGTTGGAGGCCTTTAGCACTCATTAGGATTTCAGATACAATAGCTGACATCTGTAAATTGATGGTCAACCCAGAAGAGTAATTCAGATTCTGAAAGAGATACGTTTGGGTTGTATGATAGACTTTTTTTGTAGTTGAGAAAAGTTCGTACCCCTGATTGAGATCAGTTATCATAAAAAGTTATGAGATAAGTGTTTGCTTGACACCATATGAAGTTCGGTATGGATTTAAATATTGTGTTCTGATTGGCTGGTTCGAGATGTATGATATGATGACTTTGGGTCCAAAGATAGTGTGAGTGCTTGAGGGCATTACCAGATTAATCTGTGATCGTTGATAATCCCGAGAAACAAGCATACTCTGATGGATAAGGTTTGGTGGAAGAATAGATGAAATAGCAGTTTCTATATTTCTTTCACCATGGTAAATTTCGATGACGAAACTTTCTTTAGGGGAGAGAGTTGTCACACCCCTAATAAAGTATTTGAAGTTAATAAGGAAGCAAAAAGAAGAGATAAAAGAAAAGAAGGGAATTGTGGTCTAGGGGAGTCGAACCCATGACTCATGGATAGGTTGCTTAAGTCTTAGCCATTTGAGCTAAGGCCATTTCTGCTATGAACCTCCACCTACTTATTATCAAGTGGTTCTTGAAAAGTTAAAATAATAATAATAAGGTAACAAAATATCCTACCTACCATTTATGAATCATTTAATTCGATCCACCCACCCCAAAAAACCCATTCGAGAAGACTCTTTAGCTTCCTTAGCCTTTCATCTACCCTAAACCCAAGCTCCGACCACCGCAGCGATCTCCCTCACCACGCCGTCGTGACCGCCACCGTCCTTACCGATGAAAGCGTCGTCCCACCTTGATCACCTACTGTCCGTCACTCGCGGTGAAATGTCACCATTCACCATTAAAGTTAATCTAAAGGCTCGGCGAGAACCTAACCCCGATCTCCACTGCCCAACGGTGATTGTCACCGCCTCCTCTACCGTGTTCGTTGTTGCGCACCAATCCTAAATATCACTGTTCCTTGTCTCTGAGATGTGGAGGGACGTCAAATTCGGGTTCGCGAGTAATTGAATAGAGTACCACAGTTGGTCAATATAGTAAGGATTCAAGGTAATACATTGCTACCTCTTGTATGCCTTATGAACATGTTAGTATTCGGTTAATGAATGCACAAATATGACGATGAGTATCGTTAATTCTACTTAAGTCAAACCGGATATGAAATTGTACGACAATGTAGATAAGATTTGAACAATCAAATAAGAAAGATGATAAATCAAAGAATCTAGAATTCAATAAATAATTAATGGGGTGGTCAATTCCCAAATCCAATTAATAGTGTCAGTTGGTCAAACAACAGAAATATTTGAGTATAAAATTTACGAGAATACCCTCGAGGTGAAAATGACAGAAATACCCTTTGATAATGAAAGTGGTGCTGAAACGTACACTAGAACCGGTAAAACAATTGGTTCATCTAAAAGTCTCGAATTACTCAGAGAGATGCGATAATAAGACTTAAACATTCAAGAAAGATAAGATCTTGGATCTAGCATAAATCCTGAATAAACCTCTGATGATAAATTTGTTGGGGAAACTCTTTATATATTTGGATCAATCAAATTGTCAGAAGATACATAATAGATATTAATGGCTGAAGCGTGTGAGAATTTGGTATATTGATACGATCGAATTAGCAAATGACCAAAATATCCTTGGACATTTGAATTTTTAAATTTACTAAAATGACGGGTCTACCCCATGTGTTGAAATATTGGATGGTTGGAAAAAGCTCGAAAAAGGGCCAAAATAACTGGAAGGATTTAAAATACTGATATGTGTGAATTGGCTAAAATGACTAAGATGCCACCGGGCACACGAAACTACCAAGATAACCACATGATGGGATATAAACTAGAGATTAAAATGATTGAGTGGTTTGAAAGGGGGCGAAAGAACATGAATGATCTCACTTTAAATAATCGAGATACCCTCTTGACCTAAAATAAGTTAAAGCGTTGAAATCCTGAGGTCCTGATCGTACGCAAGTGACTGTAATGCTCAAATGGGTTTGAAGCTTGGTTTATGTATGTCAATCATCTCTTAATACTATACGTTAATGTATGAAAACTACAGAAATGCATGTTCAACCTCTCAAGGCTTGTTCTAAGATAATGTGACAGTGATTTATACAAAGGTATAACACATCCAGAGTTAAATAGTGAACACAGAGAAAATGTACCAATTTGAATGCATAGAAAGTGATGTATTGGAGATGAATATAGTGGAATAATCTTGGAAGCCTGGTAAACCGCCAGCAAGCTTCAGCGCAACAAATTATTGACCTATCCCATCGAGTTTAGACTATGGAATTGCCCTAGAGTGTTAAATGACCAAAATGCCCTTGTCGGCCAAAAGGATCGAAACAATCTTGATATATTTGATATCCTAAATGTTTGTATTGTATTGATTTACGAATGCCTTGTAACCCCATCATCCCGGTGTAGCCGACAGGCCGGTTCGATCGGGTTACACGGGGAAAATTAGGGTGAAACCCGTTAAGGCCCCACTCCGATTAGCAACCCTAGAAAATTTTCATTTAATTATTTGTTCTAAATATTACATTTAGTCCTATGTGCGAAGGCGACAACGGTAAACGATAACGAATCAAACCAAGTAGAACGTATGTCTACTTAAATTTACCAAGTGACATGTTAGTCAAATTTCATGCATACGAAGCCAAACCATTCATAAAAGATACATATGAACTTAGCAAGAAAGCAAACAAACAATATGAACTAAAACGTAACATCCAAGAACCTTTGAAGATGTCAAAAATCCAATTTACATGCTTGCGTTTCGTAACAGGCTTGCCTGTTCCGAAACGCGTGCTCTAGTTTAAAAAGAAAGACCATGTCGTTCTGATACTATCCACTTTGTTCTGAAACTGGGGTCTATAGTGACAAAACGTTTCGAAACTCGTTCCGAAATAGGGGTTCTTAGTGGCAAACAATATCAAAATGCGTACCAAAATGGGAGCTCACGGTGTCAAATCGTATCGAAACGGCACCACCCCCATTCTGATACGAGTATCCCTTGAGCGATAACCGTTCTGAAACCACTTCGAGCGTTTCGAAATGGATGCACACAGAGTGGCCCAAAAATAGGTTTTATCATCCTCAAACTTGCCACGAAACATCAAAGATCCCCAAGCATCAAACATACAAACAAACTAGAAGCAACACATCCTACAAAAGAGCATGTTTAATCATAAAAGCATGCATAACGAGACTATTTAGCTAAGAGAAACATGCATCAACATAAGCATCACATAAACAAGGTTTACATCCCTTCAACACAAAGCATAAGCTTTCAACAACATAAAAGCAAACATAAGAGTCTAACAAACACTCCTACAACACATAGCATTCCTATTGCTATCTATTACATCATTTAAGAAAAACCATACTTGAGCAGCAACACACGCTCTTGGGTGCCCCTTCCTTGCTCCTTGCTAACATCCACACTAATGATCTGCATTGTCAAAAATAAGAGTGTAATCTTGAAAGCTTAGTGAGGGAGCTCAAAAACAAATATCGACAATGCAGGGTCCAAAGCATGGTATCCATAAGACATCAACAAGGCATACATTTACACCAACATAACCAACTGCCACAAGAATGCATGAACATGGCATCTTACCTCATGTTATGCTTAGCATAGATATACAGAACATCTTACCACACTAACCACACATAAACAAGGTATATTGGCAACTATATAGCTTACTTGTATATGCGGATAGCTTTCGTTGGGATTTTTGCCCAACGTACTCAACAACAACAATATTACCTTGTAGTGGGATTTCACTCATCACCGTTTTCTTTTACGGATGAGATTCCACTCATCATCACACACAAACACTTTTCGGTGGAATGTTACTTCACCGTACTCCTCCTTGGTGACTATACATCACCAAGGCCACACGCGAATTTGACACTTACCGTGAGCACACTCATCCTAATGATCGATCATTTATATCTGGTAACATAACTAGTGCCAACATACTAAATGAGTACTCACCATGATTCCTCAAATCACGCAACACAACATACAAACAACCATTAAGCAACATAAATATATCGCAACATGCATAATCGAACACATATCACACAAGACCACATTTATGCACATTAGCAAGAATACATAAGATTGGACAAGGGATTAAGCTACCATCTTAATCCCACATTAGATTGGCCTACCAAGCGCAATCTAATACCTCAAAAACACACTTTTAACCAATTTAAAACAATTGAAAATAGTCCACTCACCAAACACTCCCAAAACAAGCCAAGAATGTCGATCAAGCCTCCAAGTTTCCTGGAATCGAGCCCGAAGCTTCTCCAACGACTTCCCTTGCTTCTACTCAACCAAAAAAAGCGTATTACTCATCAAAACATCCAAAAAATCACTATCACAAATCAGATTACAATCTCAAGACCATTTCACTACAATTCCAAGCCAAGAACTAACCCAACTCTTCATTTTCGGACTTGAACACAACCCAGCAAATTCCTATCAGTTTCATCACCCAAGTCATCATTAAACACGTTCAAAACAACCCCCAAGCATAACCATACCACCAGCCCAACTTTCCCTCACAAAACTACCTCAAAAACTCAAGATTTCTACCCTTAAACACACCCACAAATACCCATTTTGGGATTTCACCAAAACCTCACCATTTTAACATATGTCACACTTAAAAGAAAGACTATAACATATTTAGACTTTACAAATCAAAAGCTCAATAAAAACCCAACAAGGTGTCCACCTTTTACTTACAATTTGAACATTTGAAACGTCTCAAAAATGAAGTTTATGAAAATCTAAAACCATGGAAATGTTAAGGACGAAGAGGAGAAGTTAAAAACATGATTACCTTGATAAAAACACTTGAAAACGTGGATGAAGTAGATGGAACAGTGTTTGGGGTTGAAGGGAGGTTTTATGTCGTGAGTTTTGTTTAAAGGAAGAAGAAGATGGTGACTTTCAAAAAGGCTCTTTTACATGTTTTATTTTTCTCATTAGAAAATCCCCATTTTACCCTTAATGAAAACACAAGGCCTTTTAGTTTAAAACCAAGCCCATTTTATTTAAAACAAGCCCAAAGACCCGAACCCGAATTACTCACTTAACACCCGACCCCCTAAACCCGGGTGTTACATGCCTAGTTAGAGATATTGACTACACAGTTTTTTGTTTTATATAGGGGCATCATTTCTGAAATCAACTTAGAATTGTCAAAAGTTCAGTGTTTCCTCTTTCCTTGTAAATACAGAGTATCTATGAGAAATAAATCGTTCCACCTAGTGTGTTCAAAGTGCACATTAATATTCTCTCCACTTGAACCATAAATTGAAACTAAAGATTGCTTCATATCTATTGTTATAACCTATTATTATTGATTACTACTAATAATTATTATTACTGATTACTGTTATTACCGATTACTATTGTAACTTTCTAGACCGTTACCGGGATATTTGGGATAGAGTATGAAGTTATTGTAGATTCAGCCCTGATCAGGCTTATAATTCATTACCGTTTCAGGTTCCTATGCTTCGGATAGGGTAATTCCTTATCGTACCTAAGGTACCCCCTTAGGCTGGCACCTACTTTCATTGGGCTTGGGTTAATGCTAGCTATAGTTGCAGTGCTGGGGAATTGCATACTGGAGTTTGGTTGGAGGGTAGATAGAAAATTTAAAATGAATTTACCGCTACTATTATGTGTCTGTGAGATAAAATGTTCACTGCACCGTTACATTGTATGTGTTAACTTTGCACTAATGGAACACACACTAAGCCCCTTATTCATCTATTGTAATCTATATCTCGCCTAATTCTCCGGTCTATATGTTCCTTGTCTGATACTCAATGATTGAATAAAGAACAATTCTATTATCTTCATGTATAACGCTTCATTGAAATGCCGAACCATATTTTTGAACCTGTTGTTGCCCGAAACATCATGTCAATGTTATGCTTTCCCTATACCTGCATGTACTTATAGCATCTTTTGGCAGTACTGTATTACTAAGCTTTTCAAAGCTCACGTTGTTTTTACCCTCGCAGGTTAGAGGAAATATATCATGGTACAGTGATTGATATCAGTGTTTGGAGTTCTCTCGGTGTTGCTTGGGAGTACGACACTAGTACAGTTAGTGGGCATGTATGTCATGTATAATTTTGTGATAGTGTCTGTAAAACGTTTTCTGAAATTACTATTGTATGTTTATATGATTTCCTAAAATGATATTTAAGCAGAAGTTTGTTTTACAGTTTAATAAGTGTTTTAAAGAAAAGTGTTTTTTATGTGGATTTTTATCGTGGGTCGCTCTTGTGACCCTAATGTGGCTTCCTAAAACCTGTGGTAACGCATTGGCGGGTCTAGGGGGTTACATGACGCGCCAACAGAGATGTGAGGTGGTGATCCTATTGGAAATGGAATTGGAACAAGTTGATCATTTTCTGATTAATCGTTTTTGGTAAACTGATAGTTTTGCTTTTGAATTCGCTCCACCAGTGGGTCGATCTGGTGGTATAATATTGATATGTGATACGACGCGATTCCACATGGATGATGTGGCAAAAGGTCCTTGCTTTGTTATGGTGGATGGACGGTGGACGGTGGGTAATTAGAATTATGGTTCGATCAGGATATGTGCCCCTTGTAATATCGGTGGACAACGACTATTTTGGAGTGAGTTAAGTTTGATAATCATGGCGTGTATACTCTCGTGGTGTGTAGAGGGTGACTTTAATATGGTGTTTCATTCGCAAGAACCCCAAGGCTGCCATACTTTTTCCAAATGTATTTTTAATTTTAAGGGTTTTGTGGAAATGACGACATTGCTTGATATACCTTTGTAGGGGCAGTGATTTACATGGTTTGGCCCAGGGAATAAGGGAAGTCAAATTGATCGATTTCTTGTGTCCAAAGAATGGCTTGAACACTTTGCCAATTTGGGAGCTACAATACTACCCAGGGGCTTGTCAGATCATACGCCGATATTGTAGTGTGATATGTTAAAGTTAGGGAGGATGAATGGGCATGACTATCGACTATAGGTGGGGGAATGAATCTCCAAATGAAACTGAGAGGCATGAAGCAATTCCGACGAGACTAGAACAAAGGGTCTTTTGGGAATGTTGATGACCAAATCATAAATGTGGTGCGTAGAATCAATAAATTGGATAAATGGGTTGAGGATGACCAAAACGCAGATTTGGAGGAGAGGAAGCGCTTCCAATCAGAGCTATGGAAGCTTTCACGATATAGCAAATCCATTTGGTGACAAAAATCCTGGGTGAAATGGATTAGAGAGGGGGACCGAAACACAAACTTTTTTGTCGTGCAATAAAGTTTTGGGCCTTGAGAAATGTGATCCCTGGTTTACAGGTTAATGGACATTAGGAGACCAATTTTCAACGTATGAAACATGTTTTCTTTTCGTGCCTTCAAGAAGCATTTTGGCCGAGTGCAGTCTGCTGGAACTTTAGAGGGGGATTTACATTTCAGAAAGTTGGAGGTGGCTCAAGCTGAAGAGTTAGAAAAGGCTTTTACTGTCAACGAAGTGCGAGATGCCGTTTGGGATTGTGATGGAGCGAAAGCTTCGGGTCTGGATGGTTTCATGTTCCTTTTTTACAAGAAGGGCTAGGCATTCTTAAAAGATGATTTAATGACATTTTTAATTCCTTTCATGGATCGTGCAAGCTTTCGAGAGGGGTGAACTTGACTTTTATTGTTCTTATTCTGAAGAAAGCAGTCTGAGATGCATTGGGGACTATCGACCTATTTGCTTGCTAAATTCTTTGTACAAGATCTTGGCTAAATTCCTTGTTGCTCGCCTTCATAAAGTGTTTTCTTTCTTGGTTAGCAATGTGCAATCTGCGTTTGTTCGTGGGAGACAGATTCTGGATGGCATCATGTTGGAAAATGAAGTAATACACTCTATGCAACATCGTAGATATAGTGATGGAGGTCTTTTCTTGAAACTCGACATTGCAAAGTCCTATGATCGCATAAAGTGGGATTGTTTGGATCAACTACTGAATAAAAAGGGTTTTGGGGCTCGTTGGTGTAAATGGATAGTAGAATGTATGGAATCAACGTGTTTATCAATTTTGGTTAATGGTTGCTCGACACGTGAATTTGCAATACAGCGAGGCATCCGATAAGGTGACCCCCTTTTGCCTCTTCTATTTGTTATTGTAGTTGAACTGTTGTCTCAATTTTTTCTTAATGCGGAAGAATTAGATATTTTAAATTAAGATTTTTTTTGATCAATAAAAGTATGATTTATTCAAGATAAAAAATCATACAACCTACCACATGCCTCCTTAAAAAAAACCCCCAACCTATATTGGAGGAAAAAGAGTGCATCATGGTAAGTACGAAAGCAAACAACACCAATAGTAAGTATCGTTATGACACCATACAAGGATCCACAATTACATGAAACCAAGATACTCTATCCACACCCCCTTTCGCCAAGGCATCGGCAAAGAAGTTCGCCTCACGAAAAACATGGTTAAAACACACACATCGCAGCTGCATACACGCGTTATCGATCTCGCCAAACAGCCACCAATAACGCCACGGCCTCTACTCCGTGTGAAGTACCCAAGACAATGCAATCTGCGAGTCGGATTCGATGATAAACGACCAATTTGACCGCCAACTTGTCTCAACAAGCAATCATACGACATGATAAATAGCCCACACCTCCGCCTCATTCGATTCCATGCATCCCAAAGGCCCCAAGAACACAGCAAACACCACTCCCCTCTCATCCCGCAATACACCCCCACAACCTGCCATACCCGACTTCCCTCTCGCGGATCCATCCACATTGAATTTTAGTGTCCCTGACAACGGCGGACACCAACGTACACCAACTCGAGGCCATACCTTACAAGTCGGCACACAAGTCATCGGCCAAAGCCACAAAGCAGCTTCGATAACGTTCCTCCCCCGCAATGTTGCTTTGATCCAATAGAAGGATCGTAATTTAACAAGGAACATAACCTCCTCAATCGCAAGCTATTTTTGATTAAACATCACCTCATTCCGCTCAACCCAAAGAGACCACATCACCGCTGCTCTCCCCACCCCCGTCAATACACCATACATACAATGCACCAAGAAATCCGCAAGAGACCGCGACCTCACCCACATTTATGCCACCACGTAAAGAACGCCTCCCACACCTTTTTCGCAAACGAGCACGCGAAAAGGATATGCTCTTCCACATCAATACCCACCCTACACCACACACATTAAACATCCGCCAAAGGCACACCCCTATCTCGTAACATCGCCAAAGTTGGCAACCGACGCAATTGCACAAACCATATGAATCACTGTACTTTCGGAGGGGCATCAATTTTCCAAATGTTCAAACCATCCATACCTTCATCGGAGATGCCAATCGATGACATGAGCTTCATAAGGCTCCCAACTGAAAACTGCCCATCCGCACTTGGCTTCCATATTAACACATCCGCCCAGCTCTCACGGGTCTTAATTCCCCGCACGATTGCCCGCATCTGCCCGAGCTGCTGCTGCTCAAACAAACGTAGGCTACGACCAAAAAACAACAGCCATGCATCGTGTTTCAAGCTGCCCTGCACAGCATAGTCACAAACTCTTGCTACCTTATTAGTAGCCCAACGAAATAAATGTGGAAACACCTCGCACAATGGCACCTCGAGGCACCAACGATCATACCAAAAAAGAACTCGCTGTCCATTCCCCACTTGCCATATAAAACACTCCTCGTGCATAAAATTATAGATGGTATCCCCCTATTGAACCTCTACAATACGCCTCCACACATAAGACATATGTCGCTTCCCCACCCCACTCGACAATCGACCACTCGATGATTCCCCATATTTAGCCACAACTATAGTCTTCCACAACGAATTAGGAGTATCGACATAGCGCCACAACCATTTTTCTAGCAAAGCCGAATTCCGTAGTTCAATGTTCGCCACCCCAAGTCCTCCCAACATCTTTGGTCTACAAATCAATGACCATGCTACCCGATTTAACTTTCTTTTTAAGTTCGTATCGCCCCAAAGAAAGGCCCTTCTAATCCTATCAATCTTTGTAATCACCATCTTCGGCACTTAAAATATACTCATATAGTACAGAGGCAACATCGATAATACCGAGTTCACCAACGTCACCCTTGCTACAAACGACAAAGAGTTCTTCTTCCACCCTGCTAGACACGGTCTCATCCTATTAATCATCGGTTCCTATACTTTGCCATTCCGTGGGTTAATTCCAATCGGAATCCCTAAGTACTTGAACGACAATTCTGCCATTAAACAACCCAAATCTCATGCCATCTCCACCGCCACCTCATGGTCTATTCCCACATCATACAAAGCTGATTTTGAAAAATTGATTTGCAGCCCCGACCCATACTCAAAGCATGTCAACACACGCTTCAAATTTCGTGCCATCTCAACACTCCCTTGAATGAATATTACAGTATCATCCGCAAACTGTAAGTGCGATAGGCGACAGTCCGCAGCAACACTCACCCCACGGATAAATCCCAATCTCTTCGCATTCACCAAGAATTGGTGCAACGCCTCAGCATCAATAACGAACGGAAGTGGAGACAAGGGATCCCCTTGCCGCAATCCCCTTTCCATTGCAAATTCCGTGGTGGCACTACCATTCACAAGAACCGATAATCTCGTCGTGCTTACCCAATTTAGTATCCATTTACGCCACACAACCCCAAAATTCATTCGACTCATCACATCATCAAGAAACTCCCACTTGACACAATCGTAAGCCTTCGCAAAGTCAATCTTCAACACCACACCCCCTCACTAAAGCGCCTCGTTCGAAGAGAGTGAACTACTTCGTTTGTTAATAATATGCCATCGACAATTTGCCTCCCCTTTATAAAAGTCGATTGTTCCTCATTGATCAACGAGTGCAGAACCTTCTGAAGTCTACCAGCCAAAACCTTCGCCACAATCTTGTATACAGAATTTAATAAACTTATCGGCCTGAAATCGCTTACCACTTGCGGATTATCCTTCTTCGGAATAAGCACAACAAAAGTAGAATTAACTCCCTTTGGTAACGCTCCCGTTGCATAAAATGTCTCAAACAACCTCATCAAATATGCTTGCATAAACTCCCAACCATGCTTAAAAAATGCAAAACTGAAACCCTCGGGTCCCGGAGGTTTTTCGCCATCACAACTCATTATCGCCTCCCTCACTTCCGATATCAAGAACCTCGCTTCAAGCATGTCGCAACATCCCTGCTCTAACCGATTGAAACAGAGAGCAGCATCCAACGCCCCTTTGCATGGCTTACGTGCAAAATGTTTCCGAAATTCCAAGTAGATGTGTCGTTTTAACCTCTCAGGATCCAACACCCATTTACCATTGATCCGCAAACCATGTATCATATTCCTCACAGCCCGAATTTTTGCCATTCTATAGAAATAAGATGTATTTCGATCCCCCTCCCTAAGCCATAGTGCCCTTGACTTTTGCCTCCAAATCGACTCACGTAATTTATGCAGACGCCATAATTCAATCTTAAGGCTCCGAATTTCATCAGCTCGTTGCAGGCCATCCCTCTCCTCCTCCACAAGCTCATCCAACCTATCAATATGATCTGTCACCTCCCCAATTTTAGTGTCAACATTCCCAAAACACTCTTTATTCCACACACGCAAAAATTTCTTCAATTCCTTCAGCTTAGCAGTTATCGACTGCCCCAAATTCCCTGCTGAAATTCTATCCCATTCCTTTTCCATTACTTCTACATGTTCCTTCCTCTCCAACCACACGTTTAGGAACCGGAAATGTCGAGGTCCCCAATCACCTTCCTCACTAGTGAGCCGTATCGGCGTATGATCCGAAATCCCCCGCGGGAGATTCAATTGATACAACAACGAGAAGCGGTCAATCCATTCACGTGAAACCATAAATCTATCCAGTCGACTAGCCTTATTCCCCGATCCAAACCACATAAATCTTTTTCCCACTACCTTAATATCAAGCAATCCAGCATCCTCCACAAACACATTGAACGCCTCGGTCCCCCTCGATGAGTCTAAACACCCACACCTCTCTTCGGCAACCCTTACCACGTTAAAGTCACCCCCACACACCACGGGCCATCCATCGACGCAATCAGCTCCTTCAACTCACACCAAACTCGCCTTTGTTTTTCCAAGGCACATGGTGCATATACATTCACCATCCAGCATGCCCATCTCTCCTCCGTCCACTCTCCCTTGATCAATACAAAATTTCAAAACACTTTTGATTCCACCATCTGGAATTTAGCACAATCCCATATTAAAAGTAACCCCCCTGATCGCCCAATTGAAGGTGCAAAAACAAAATCAAAATTATCTGAATACCACAGTTTACCTATCAAATTCGCAGACAGCAACTCCATTTTTGTTTCTTGTATCATTGTCATCTCGCATCGGTGTTGTCACACCCTATCTCGCACTGCTCTTCTCTTCGCGACTGCACCAAATCCGTGAATATTCCACGACAACACCCGCATCACCGTTCGCTAGCTGGCTTGAACGCGTGACTCAATTATCCGCGCAATATCCTGCACTATAGCTTCTTCATTACCCACCGTCGATGCCCCTATCAATTTTCCCAAGTCGAGCGTTTCCTTCGCCTCCCTCAATATCACCTTCTTCCTATTTATAAAATCAGAATCAGATAAAGATCCGTTAGCAACACCAGTGTTATCCTGAATCTTCTTCTTCGGTCTCCCCCTAAACTTTTTCACTAATTTTGTCTCTGCTTCAAACCTCTCCTCTGGATTTAAAACACTCAGAATGGCATTCGATAGACTTCTAACCTTTCTAAGGGCTCCGTTATACTTAATAATTTTTGCATCTGAGGCTCTCTCTTGATGAAACCCATCCGTATCCATCACCACTGCTACCTCACACACCTTTGCAACCTCTACTACCCCATCTGTATCCATCACCACTGCTGCCTCACACAACTTTGCACCCTCTTCTGTCTTATTTTCGAATTGTGCAATATCTAGGCTTACGTGATCCCCATCCCCCTCCCTATGTAGCAATGCAATAGCCTCATTCGATACCCATGAATTCCCACCACTCAGTATTTCAACTCTCAGGTCATGTTGTTTTTCAAAATTCAGTACGTTGCGATCACAAATAACACCCCCTTTCGAACATAATTTGTAACCCCCTTAGCCCGGCCTAGACGGTTAACCCGAACTACGAAGATTACACGGGGAAAACCAAAGTCAACCCGAAAGTCAACCTTGATTAACGACCCTTTTTTTCTTTTTAACCTTGTCTAAATGCATATTAACCCTAGGTGTACTCTTGAGATAAGCATATTCAAAAATTACAGCAATCGGAAAACAATAAGGGACTCAATTGCACAACATACGAATTTAGGAACAAAATTGCAAATTCTGGAAATTACGAGGACTTTACCAATTTTTGAGTTACCATTATGAAATTAATCATGTTTCATGCTTATCTGCTAAATTTCATCTTAAACGGACATTCCAAACTCAAGCAATTGCACATACAAAAATCAGGACTAAAACGTAAAGCTTGCAAACTTCAAAACCATTCAAATCTGTGCCCAACAGTCAAGTGTTTCGAAACGGGTCTAGACCGTTCAGAAACAACCCTTGGCAGTAGCTAAAGTGTTTCGAAACACCTCTGCCCGTTTCGAAACACCCAGGCCAAAACATGCACCTGTTTCGAAACAGGCTAGGGTGTTTCGAAACACCCTGCCCAGAAACAGCAGAAAAGTCTGTTTTACACTCTTTCGACCCACCAAACATGTTCGTATGACCTCTATAACATGCCAACAAGTCATCAAACATTAAAGGAACATATTTGCATCATTAAAGCTCAACCACGGCCTCAAATAAGAAAAACCACAAGTCTAAAGGCATGCATCCTATAATGAAAAGCAAGCAATCATCAAATCTCCAAAACAAATTACCAAATGGCCATTTACATGTTCCAAACACCATAGGCATTAAACCAAACTTAGGGAGTTCAAAACATCTCCCAAAAACACAATCTAGGTTCCCATTGCCAAATACCAAAAGCTAATAGTGTTGTGAAAATAGTCACCATACGTGAGCTTAGACTTTCACTTGGATCCTTGACCTCCTTGCTGCCCTTAAAGCACTTCAATGCTCTGCATTATTGGTTCAAGAAAGAGAGAGCGTAAGCACAAATGCTTAGTGAGAAATGCTCTAATGAAACAACACAATAATGCACTTTGTAAAAACACCTTTCCAAGGCCTTTAATTTCAAAACATCATTTATCATGCATTTATGCATACAAACCAAGCATCTCATGCTTCAATTCATCAACATGTCATATTGGCTTTCAGGTGATAATCCATAACCATTTTTCAACTCAAAACACAATCGGATACGCGGATTACAAGCGTTGTCCCATACGCTTCATACACACTACCAAACACTTAAGGTGGAGTTTACCGGTACAATCACAACCCCTCAACACCCGTGATGGAGTCTACGGTACAATCACAACCCTTCCACATCACTCATTGGTAGTTGTATAACTTCACTAACGAGAACACGGGACACACAACACAAGATCCTCACATGGCATTTTAACCACCATTATGATCTTAGACATCTCGTTAGTGTACTTGGATGGAGTTTACGGTACCATTACAACCCCTCAACATCCAAGGCCACTTTATTCACGGTGCACCCAATCCTATAGCCGGCTAACTATATCCGATTCAAGTACTTTTAAACCAACACATCACTTGCCAATATACATCATTTACCATCATCAATCCACTGTTTCTAAGCATTTAACAAAGCCATTAAATAATCATGCATCACAATGCATCAAACCACATTTATCAATGTTTAAATCAAGGATCTCTTACCTTGAGCATCCTTCAACACATGGCTTACAAAACCAGCATTAAACATGCTAAAATATGCTTTCAAAACAGAATTTAAACATGCAAAATTAACACATTGCATTCAACCATCTCATGGTTCATCAAAAGAGAGTTTCTCCGAAAAACTTACTCTTGAGCTTAGCTAAGTTGTTTAGACTTATACTAAGCTCCCATAACCTTCCAACATTGGTTTCAAAGCTGAAAACCAAACTTCACTCACCGATTCCGTTTCGCAAACTTGCCGAAACGTCGATCAAGCCTCCGGATCAACACCACAAGGATCCGAAGATGTCTCCCTTGTTTTAAACACAATAAAGCAGAGGATTAATGCATCATCATGCATTAAAATCATCAGCCAAAACACCTAAACTCGCTGCTCTCATCAAAACTCACATTTCGGCAACCAAACACAACCGAAATCACATCCAAACACCTCTACAACATTACCCAGCCAAGATCCATCAATTCCAATCATTCTTAGACATCAATTAACATCCAAAAAGGACCTAATCACGTCCTTATACCTCCAGCTATAGCAGAACATCAAAATTACCCCAAAAACCACCATTAACTCAAGTAAAAACTTAGGAAAATCAACCTATTCGGGATTGCATTGATTAAACCTCAATTACACACCATTTAGACATCCAAAATACATCAAAAAGACATCTCAAAACAGAGCCCAATCGTTTAATACGAATTTCTTCAAAATTAAATCCAAATCTTGCATTTTAAGCCAAAATCAAGATCACAACATTAAAACCTTTAATAAAACCCAATTTAAGGATTGAGAACTTGGGAATTTCAGTAAAGAACTGAGTATTTAGAGGAGAAGGATGTTCATACCTCGAAATGTGGATTTCTCCTTGTTTAGAGCCAAAATCCTTGAAAATTCAATAAGCAAATGATGAGGATTTGGTGTAGAAATGATTAGAAATCATTTAGAGATTGAAATCTCAACTTTAGATGTGAAAATCAAAGGAAAAGTGGCTGTGGAAATGTGTTTGGCTGAGGGAAAATTGAAAGAAAATGAAATGGGAAAATTTTGGCAAAAGTTAGTTATGAAACTAAAATATCTATTTTCCCTCTTTTCTTTTTATTAAATATCATTAAATGAGTCTTTAAAATTTAAGAAAAATCTGGAGAAACTCTCCCTTGGGTAAATTAGCTCCTTAAAGATTCAAAGTTTCAATCCTTTTAAAACAGTCACCAACTTTTCAAAAATTACATTTTAGTCACTAACTTGAAATGTCATATTTCCAAACCCCATTTTGTAAAATTGATTTCACCACTCTCTTATATATAATAAAAGAGGATTTTTAGATATTTTTCCATATTTTTAATGCATCCCGAACTAGCTTTCCCTAAAAACCACCTTTTATATTCGAACCGTAATTTAAACCGGTCCGGTTGAGACCCTAAACTTCCAAGCCCAAAATTGGGGTGTTACAACTCTCCCCCTTAAGAAATTTCGTCCTCGAAATTTACCTAAAGGAAAAAGGTACGGAAACTGCTTCAACATGTCATCCTTCTGTTCCCACGTGGCTTCCTCAGCACCACGATGCTTCCACAACACCTTTACCAACTCAATGGTCTTGCCTTGAAGAACTTTACTACCCGAATCCAGAATCTTCACTGGTTCCTCATCATAGGTCAAATCCGGATTCAACTCCACTTCCTCCACATGCATCACATGAGAAGGATCCGATCTATACTTCCGAAGCATAGAAACATGAAACACATCATGAATCTTTTCTAACTCTTGCGGTAACCTCAACTTGTACGCAACAAGACCCACACGCTCAATCACCTCGTATGGTCCAATGTACCTAGGGCTCAACTTACCCTTTCGGCCAAACCTCATCACCTTTTTCCAAGGCGAAACTTTCAAAAACACACGGTCACCCACCGCATACTCAATCTCCTTACGCTTCAAATCTGCGTAAGACTTTTGCCGATCAGAAGTCGCCTTCAATCGCTCACAAATGAGCTTCACCTTCTCGGTGGTTCCCTTCAACAAAGCTGGCATCGAAACCAACTTCTGACCTGTTTCAGCCCAACAAAGAGGAGTCCTACACTTCCTCCCGTACAAAGCTTCATAAGGTGCCATTTGAATACTTGCCTGATAACTATTATTATAGGCAAACTCCACCAAAGGCAAATGTTTCTCCCAAGAACCCTGAAACTCAATCACGCAACACCTCAACATATCCTCTAACACCTGGATAACACGCTCAGACTGTCCATCCGACTGCAGATGATAAGATGTACTGAAATTCAACCGTGTACCCAAAGCCTGATGCAGACACTGCCAGAAACGCGATGTAAACCTCGGATCTCTATCCGACACAATCGACTTTGGCACACCATGCAACCGCACAATCTCAGCAATGTATAGCTCTGCAAGCTTATCCAAAGTTTACGTAGTATGCACAGGCAAGAAATGCGCACACTTCGTCAGGCGATCCACAATCACCCACACCGAATTCTTCTTCGATGGCGACAAAGGCAAACTAGACACGAAGTCCATGGTAATCCTCTCCCACTTCCACTCAAGAATCCTCAACGGTTGCAACAACCCTGAAGGAAACTGATGGCCTATCCAATAGTACTCATCACGAAGATCACGGTACATCTTAGTACTCATCACGAAGATCACGGTACATCTTAGTACTACCAGGGTGCATAGCAAAAGGACTACTATGAGCTTCAGTCAGAATAGCACGCCTCAAATCAGCATCATTGGGCACTACTATCCGACTCCCAAAGCATAAAACTCCATCATCATTAAAGAAGAAATCTGATGGCCTATCCTCCGCAATATCCTGAACATGTGGCACCAAGGAATCATCCAACAACTGCTTTTCCTTAATCAACTGAACCAAGGATGGTTTCACTTGCAACTCAGCCACAAGACCACCATCACGCGAAATGCTCAAACTGAAAACATAGCCCTCAACTCCACAGCTACCTTTCTACTCAAGGCATCTGCTACAATATTAGCTTTACCCGGATGGTACTTGATAGTCAAATCGTAATCCTTAAGCAACTCCACCCAACGTCGTTGCCTAAGATTTAACTCCTTCTAAGACATCAGATACTTCAAGCTCTTGTGGTCCGTGTACACATTACACTTCTCACCATACAGGTAATGTCTCCAAATTTTCAAAGCAAAAACTACCGCAGCTAACTCAATGTCATGCGTAGGATAATTGCGCTCATGCACCTTTAACTGACGCGATGCATAAGCCACCACCTTACCCTCTTGCATCAACACACATCCCAAACCAACGTAGGACACATCACTATACACCACAAACTCTTTCCCTGATTCAGGTTGAACCAAGATAGGAGCTTGCGTTAAAGCTGCCTTAAGCTTCTCAAAAGCCTGATGTCTCGCTTCCGTCCACTCATACTTAACATCCTTCTGCAACAACTTCGTCAAAGGTGCAGCAATATTTGAAAACCCATCCACGAACCTCCGATAGTACCCCTCCAAACCAAGGAAACTACGGACTTCATGAACAGATTTAGGAGGCTTCCAATTCATCACTGTATCAATCTTCTGAGGATCAACACGTATTCCTTCAATAGAGACCACATGACCAAGAAACACAACCTCTCTAAGCCAGAACTCACACTTGCTCAGCTTGGCATAAAGCTGATTCTCCAACAAAGCCTGTAACACAATTCTCAAATGCCCTTCATGCTCCTCCTCAGTACGAGAGTACACGAGAATATCATCAATGAACACCACAACAAATTTATCCAAGTATTCATGGAACACCCTATTCATCATGTCCATGAAAGCTGCAGGAGCATTCGTCAAACCAAACGACATCACAAGAAACTCATAATGCCCATACCTTGTTCTGAAAGCTGTCTTTGGCACATCTACATCCTTCACCTTCAGCTGATAATACCCTGACCTTAAGTCAATTTTAGAGAACACAGTCGCTCCCTGAAATTGATCAAAAAGATCATCAATTCTCGGCAATGGATACCGATTCTTGATAGTCAACTTGTTAAGCTGACGGTAATCAATGCAAATTCTCATAGTGCCATCTTTTTTCTTCACAAACAAGACCGGTGCACCCCAAGGTGACACACTCGGCTGAATGAAACCGCGATCAAGCAACTCCTGAAGTTGCGTCTTCAGCTCTTTCAACTCTTTAGGTGCCATTCGATAAGGAGTAATGGACACTGGAGTTGTGTTTTCATACAGCTCAATCCCAAACTCCACTTCGCGATTAGGAGGCAATCTAGGCAACTCCTCCGGAAACACACCAGGAAACTCTCGCACAGTCCTGATATCTTGCACTCGTAACTCCTTAGAGCTAGGATTCATCACAAAGGCGAGGTAAGCTTCACAACCTTGCCTCAGCATCCGACTCGCTTCCAATGTAGACACCACATTGGCAAGAAACTTCACATTCTCACCAACCACCACTACCTCATAATCATCCGCAAGCTTCAACGAAACTCGCTTATTCTCAAAATCCACTACAGCTCGATGCTCAGCAAGCCAATCCATACCAAAGATTACATCAAAACCATAGAAAGGCAATTCCATAAGATCAACATGAAAAACATGGTCTTGCAAAACCAAAGGACACCTTCTATAAAGCTTTCATGTCACAACAGTCTCACCAAAAGAACTAGTTACACGCATACCAACATCCAAAGACTCAACAGGAAAACCAAGCAATTGAGCATGTTCACGCAATATGTATGAGTGTGTAGATCCAGAATCAATCAAGGAAAGTAATGACAAGGATTGCAAAGTGAAAGTACCTGCGATCACATCCGTGTCATTCGTCCCTTCCCTCTAAGCATACACTCTGGCCTGACCACCACCCTCAGGCTGAACAGCTACCACATGAGCCACATTCCTTCCACCATCCTCCCTGCGCTGGAAATTACCACGACCGCGCCCACGACCTCTCTGTGGTGCAACAACTCCAGGAGCACGTCCGTGACCACCACCGGCCAACAGAGGACACTCCCTCTTCATGTGATCCGCCGAACCACAGTTCTAGCACAAATTACCAGTCACCACAACAGGGGCATGTACCTCCCTCGCTGCTCGAGGACAATCACACCTCAGATGACCACGCGATCCACATGCCCAACATGTGTTCTGATCAGCTCTCGCCATGTCTCCCTGAACAGGCGCACCTTGCCCTCTACCACCACGCCTAGCTGAAGACTGATACTTCCGATCACGTCCTCTCTTGTTCCGTCCACCACCGAAACTATACTCAGCAGCTCGCTTGCCCGCACTAGGACCAGCACCTCTAGAAGATAAACTCAAATTCAACTCAATGTCTTTTGCTCTACCAACCAGTACATCAAAGTTAGTGTACTCAGCAGCCAGCATATAGGTCTTCACTTCCGTCACCAATCCATAACGGAAACGTTCACACCTCTCACGTTCATCAGGGATAAGCTCAGGTGCGTACTGACTTAGTCGGACAAACTGAACCTCGTACTCAGCCACTGACATGCTCCCTTGAGTAAGAGACATGAATTCCCTTTTCTTTTCATCCAGGTACCGCACACCCAGGTACCTCCTCTTGAACGCATTCAGAAAGAACGTCCAAGTCACATCAGCATCCTCCATTCCGGAGATAGTGGTTGTCCACCAGGTATATGCATCATCATGCAACAATGATATTACACAGCCCAGCTTCTGCACTTCATTGCAGTTAATTTGTCCCAAAATTCTCTTGGTACTTTCCAACCAAGACTCAGAACCTTCAGCAGACAAACCCCTGAACTCAGTCCCTCCCAGACTGCGCAAGAGTTCTAGAGGTAGTCTAACATTAGTATCTCCCTGATGCCCAGCTCCATGAGCTCCAGCTACCGCCGCCTGAAAGGCTCCAGCAATAGCCTGAATCAGCACTATCATGTCAGGAGCAGCTTGCCCCTGCCCAACTTCAGGTCCAGCGACCCCAGCACCAACACCAACACCAGCTCCCTCACCCCCGGCACCACCACCACCGGGTGGAGGAAGTAAATCCACCACATTTTCAGCATTCTCTTCGTTCTCATTTTGAGCCATAGCTCGCGTATTAATCCTCGTCTCTCTACGAGGTCCCATTTACTAAACAATGCAATCACAAATGCAATAAAAATAGTCAGGCTCAGCAAGGTAAGCAATCCAAGTACTCAAGCTCGTTTCCAATTAAAACAAATCATTTCATTAGCTATGATATGGCAATGGGTCCCTCTAACATGCTTCACCAAAGCATACACCACAATTGCAACATTCTTACAATTCATACATCATACTTTCACTCAACAAGCATACAAAACAATCATACACTTATCACCCACTTAACCGTTCCCAAGTACTCGAGAACTCAGCTCTGATACCACCAAATGTAACCCCCTTAGCCCGGCCTAGACGGTTGACCCGAACTACGAAGATTACACGGGGAAAACCAAAGTCAACCCGAAAGTCAACCTTGATTAACAACCTTTTTTTCTTTTTAACCTTGTCTAAATGCATATTAACCCTAGGTGTACTCTTGAGATAAGCATATTCAAAAATCACAGCAATCGGAAAACAATAAGGGACTCAATTGCACAACATACAAATTTAGGGACCAAATTGCAAATTTTGGAAATTACGAGGACTTTACCAATTTTTGAGTTACCATTATGAAATTAATCATGTTTCATGCTTATCTGCCAAATTTCATCTTAAACGGACATTCCAAATTCAAGAAATTGCACATACAAAAATCAGGACTAAAACGTAAAGCTTGCAAACCTCAAAACCATTCAAATCTGTGCCCAACGGTCAAGTGTTTCGAAACGGGTCTAGACCGTTCAGAAACACCCCTTGGCAGTAGCCAAAGTGTTTCGAAACACCTCTTCCCATTTCGAAACACCCAGGCCAAAACATGCACCTGTTTCGAAACAGGCTAGGGTGTTTCGAAACACCCTGCCCAGAAACAGCAGAAAAGTCTGTTTTACACTCTTTCGACCCACCAAACATGTTCGTATGACCTATATAACATGCCAACAAGTCATCAAACATTAAAGGAACATATTTGCATCATCAAAGTTCAACCACGACCTCAAATAAGAAAAAACACAAGTCTAAAGGCATGCATCCTATAATGAAAAGCAAGCAATCATCAAATCTCCAAAACAAAATACCAAATGGCCATTTACATGTTCCAAACACCATAGGCATTAAACCAAACTTAGGGAGTCCAAAACATCTCCCAAAAACACAATCTAGGTTCCCATTGCCAAATACCAAAAGCTAATAGTGTTGTGAAAATAGTCACCATACGTGAGCTTAGACTTTCACTTGGATCCTTGACCTCATTGCTGCCCTTAAAGCACTTCAATACTCTGCATTATTGGTTCAAGAAAGAGAGAGCGTAAGCACAAATTCTTAGTGAGAAATGCTCTAATGAAACAACACAATAATGCACTTTGTAAAAACACCTTTCCAAGGCCTTTAATTTCAAAACATCATTTATCATGCATTTATGCATACAAACCAAGCATCTCATGCTTCAATTCATCAACATGTCATATTGGCTTTCAAGTGATAATCCATAACAATTTTTCAACTCAAAACACAATCGGATACGCGGATTACAAGCGTTGTCCCATACGCTTCATACACACTACCAAACACTCAAGGTGGAGTTTACCGGTACAATCACAACCCCTCAACACCCGTGATGGAGTCTATGGTACAATCACAACCCCTCCACATCACTCATTGGTAGTTGTATAACATCACTAACGAGAACACGGGACACACAACACAAGATCCTCACATGGCATTTTAACCACCATTATGATCTTAGACATCTCGTTAGTGTACTTGGATGGAGTTTACGGTACCATTACAACCCCTCAACATCCAAGGCGACTTTATTCACAGTGCACCCAATCCTATAGCCGGCTAACTATATTCGATTCAAGTACTTTTAAACCAACACATCACTTGCCAATATACATCATTTACCATCATCAATCCACTGTTTTTAAGCATTTAACAAAGCCATTAAATAATCATGCATCACAATGCATCAAACCATATTTATCAATGTTTAAATCAAGGATCTCTTACCTTGAGCATCCTTCAACACATGGCTTACAAAACCAGCATTAAACATGCTAAAATATGCTTTCAAAACAGAATTTAAACATGCAAAATTAACACATTGCATTCAACCATCTCATGGTTCATCAAAAGAGAGTTTCTCCGAAAAACTTACTCTTGAGCTTAGCTAAGTTGTTTAGACTTATACTAAGCTCCCATAACCTTCCAACATTGGTTTCAAAGCTGAAAACCAAACTTCACTCACTGATTCCGTTTCGCAAACTTGCCGAAACGCCGATCAAACCTCCGGATCAACACCACAAGGATCCGAAGATGTCTCCCCTGTTTTAAACACATCAAAGCAGAGGATTAATTCATCATCATGCATTAAAATCTTCAGCAAAAACACATAAACTCGCTGCTCTCATCAAAACTCACATTTCGGCTACTAAACACAACCAAAATCACATCCAAACACCTCTACAACATTACCCAGCCAAGATCCATCAATTCCAATCATTCTTAGACATCAATTAACATCCAAAAAGGACCTAATCACGTCCTTATACCTCCAGCTATAGCAGAATATCAAAATCACCCCCAAAACCACCATTAACTCAAGTAAAAACTTAGGAAAATCAACCTATTCGGGATTGCATTGATTAAACCTCAATTACACATCATTTAGACGTCCAAAATACATCAAAAAGACATCTCAAAACAGAGCACAATCATTTAATACGAATTTCTTCAAAATTAAATCCAAATCTTGCATTTTAAGCCAAAATCAAGATCACAACATTAAAGCCTTTAATAAAACCCAATTTAAGGATTGAGAACTTGGGAATTTCAGTAAATAACTGAGTATTTAGAGGAGAAGGACGTTCATACCTCTAAATGTGGATTTCTCCTTGTTTAGAGCCAAAATCCTTGAAAATCATTTAGAGATTGAAATCTCAACTTTAGATGTGAAAATCAAAGGAAAAGTGGCTGTGGAAATGTGTTTGGCTGAGGGAAAATTGAGAGAAAATGAAATGGGAAAATTTTGGCAAAAGTTAGTTATGAAACTAAAATATCTCTTTTCCCTCTTTTCTTTTTATTAAATATCATTAAATGAGTCTTTAAAATTTAAGAAAAATCTAGAGAAACCCTCCCTTGGGTAAATTAGCTCCTTAAAGATTCAAAGTTTCAATCCTTTTGAAACAGTCACCAACTTTTCAAAAATTACATTTTAGTCACTAACTTGAAATCTCATATTTCCAAACCCCATTTTGTAAAATTGATTTCACCACTCTCTTATATATAATAAAAGAGGATTTTTAGATATTTTTCCATATTTTTAATGCATCCCGAACTAGGCTTTCCCTAAAAACCACCTTTTATATTCGAACCGTAATTTAAATCGGTCCGGTTGAGACCCTAAACTTCCAAGCCCAAAATTGGGGTGTTACATAATTCCTGTTGAACAACCTGCTTGCCACCACTCGTAGCCATATTAGTGTAACCCCCGTAGCCCGGCCTAGACGGTTGACCCGAACTACGAAGATTACATAGGGAAAACCAAAGTCAACCCGAAAGTCAACCTTGATTAATGACCCCTTTTTTTCTTTTTAAACTTGTCTAGATGCACATTTAACCTAGGCATACTCTTGAGATAAGCATACTCAAAAATCATAGCAATCGGAAAACAATAAGGGACCCAATTGCACAAAATACGAATTTAGAGACCAATTTGTAAATTCTGAAAATTAAGAGGACTTTACCAATTTTTAAGTTACCATTATGAAATTAGTCATGTTTCATGCCTCTCTGCAAAATTTCAACTCAAACGGACCTCTCAAACTCAAGCAATTGCACACACAAGAACAAGGACTAAAACGTAAAGCTTGCAAACCTCAAAACCATTCAAATTTTATGCCCAACGGTCAAGTGTTCCGAAACGGGTCTAAGCCGTTCAGGAACACCCCTTGGCAGTAGCCAAAGTGTTCAGAAACGGGTCTAGGCCGTTCAGGAACACCCTGGCCAATTCAAGAGCCTGTTTCGAAACAGGCAAGGGTGTTTCGAAACACCCTGCCCAGAAACAGCAGATAGGCCTTTTTAAACACCTTTAAACCCCATCAAACATGCTCCAAACCACCCCACATTAAATCAACAACATGCCAAGCATCATACCGGCCAATTTGCATCAAAATCTAGATACAAAACCACCCTTAGGTGCACCAACTCATTCAACACATCCAACACTCAAACATGCTTTTTAAACAAGAAGCATAGCATAACGACTTAAGAATAAGAAGACTCAAACGTTGCAAGCGTTAAACCACATAGTTCAAAATCATAAACCAAACTTGTCCAACATACACAATCTCATTAAATCAACATAAGAGATTCTCCCCCCCCATTGCCTTTATTATCTATAGCTATTAACCGAGACATACATCTCAAGTGGAGCTCTTCTTGAATCCCTTGCTTCTCGTTGTTCAAACTTCAAATATCTGCATTGATGGACAAAAAGGAGTGTAAGCACATAATGCTTAGTGAGAAAAGCTCAAAACCAAAACACCATCAATGCAGCGAGTCATAAAACCACTTTTAAAAGCAAACACAATTCGATAAACCAAAGCAATGTTTGAAAAACCCTTTTCAACAACATGCTTAAAATCATGAATTGCTCAAACATGAAAACCAACCCTTAGCTTAGAATGCTAAGTAATCCTTTTCAAAGCACAAACTTGCAAAACCATCAATTTAACCATTTCATGCATGAACATCATATGCAAGGTTAAATACAAGATCCTTGGAAAACACTTCCACTTCACATCATACTTTTTTCATACATTGAAAATCATTTCAAAGCAAGAAACCTTTAATAACCACTTACTCATTCAATCTATCTCATGCATTAAACAAATGCAACATATGAACCACAAAATCAATATTTGCATTACATGCCTTTAAAAACAAGTCTTCGCAAGACTTCAATGCACTAAAGAGATTTCATGCACACATGCACCATTCTCAATAGAAAATAAACACTTGTTCAAGCTAACAAGTAATACATGCATTCTTGGTACATTACACACTTCTCATGCAACCATGCATCATTTCCAACATATCATGTTTCATTACACTCAAGAACATTATATTGGCTTCCAAGTGATAAACCATATCCACTTTTCAACTCAACATCCAATCGGATACGCGGATCACAAGCGTTGTCCCTACGCTTCATACACACTACCAATCTCAAGGTCCCCAAATGGAATTTTGACCTTACCATACACAAGGTCCTCATATGGAATTTTAACCACCATATGACCTTAACATTCACAAGGTCCTCATATGGAATTTTAACCACCATATGACCTTAACATCACCCATTGGTAGTTGTATAACATAACTAACGAGATCCGGGACATACTACACAAGATCCACACATGGACTTTACACCACCATTGTGATCTTAACAAGCACAAGGTCCTCAAATGGAATTTCAACCACCATTATGACCTTTGCTTACACAAGGTCCTCAAATGGAATTTTAACCACCATTATGACCTTAACACAAGACCCACCCATGGAATTTTAACCACCATGGTGTTCTTAACCATCTCGTTAGTGTACTTGGATGGAGTTACCGATTCAATAACAACCACTCCACATCCAAGGCGACTTTATTCACGGTGCACCCAATCCTATAGCCGGCTAACTATATCCGATTAAAGTAACCAAGAACCACTTACATCACTTGCCAATATAACCATCTTACCACATTAATCCATTGTTTTATAAGCATAACCAAAATGCCAAAACCACCAATTACCATCATCAATCCACTGTTTTTGAAGCATTACACAAAGCCATTAAACAACATGCAACACTATGCATCAATTCCACAATTCCAAAGTACAAAACCAAGGATCTCTTACCTTGAGCATCCTTCACACATGGCTTTCAAAACCAGCATTAAACCATGTTAAAATATGCTTTCAAAACAGAATTTAAAACATGTAAATCACATGTATTGCATCCAACAATCACAAGTGCTTTAAAAAACAATTCATAACACAAACCAAGAGAGAAATTCCATTTACTTACTCTTGAGCTTAGCTAAGTTGTTTAGACTTAAACTAAGCTCCCAAAACCTTCAAACCTTGGTTTTAAAGCCGAAAACCCAACTTCACTCACCGATACACAAAACAAGGCTAGCCAACAAGCCTTCCAAGCATCCGAAACCTTCAACGCCACCTCTATTGCTCACGAATCATTCTCCCCTGTTTCAAACACATAACAACAGAGGATTAATGCATCATCATGCATTAAAAACACCAGCAACACACCTAAACTCACTGCTCTTTGCAAATCCAACATTTCGGCTACCAAACACAACCGAAATCACCTCCAAACACTTCCAAATCTTAACCCAGCCAAGATCCACCACTTCTAACCATTTATAAATATCAATTAACATCCAAAATGATCCCAACCAAGTCCTTATACCTCGAGCAATAACAGATCATCAAAAACACTCCAAAAACAACCCAAAACTCAAGCAAAACTTAGGAAAATCAACCTATCCGGGATTGCATTGATTAAACTTCAACTTCTCATCAATTTTACATTCATTTAACATCAAAAAGACATCTCAAAACAATGCCCAATCAGATCATACGAAAATTCATCAAAATTAACCAAATCTTGCATTTTAAAGCCAAGATCAAGAATACATTTGCAAAACCTTTAATAAAACACAATTCAAGGATTGAGAACTTGGGAATTTCAGTAAAGAACTGAGAATTTAGAGGAGAAGGACGTTCATACCTCTAAACTTGAGTTTCTCCCTTTTTGGAACCAAGATTCTTGAAAATCCAAATAGCAAATGCAAAGGTTTTGTTGAAGAGATGATTAGAGATCAAAAGAGGATTGAAATGTGTTATTTAGATGACAAAATCAGAGGGAAAATGTGCTGGAGAAAGTGTTTGGTTTGAGAGAAAAAGATGAGAGAAAAGGAAAATGGGAATTTGGAAAAGTTAGTTGGAAAATGCCAAAATATCTTCCCCCCCTCCCTTTACTTTTATTTAAAAACCAATAATTAAACCTTTAATATTTAGGAAAAATCTGGAGAAACTCCTTTTGGGTAAATAGCTCCTTAAAGATTCAAAGTTTCAATCCTTTTTAAAACAGTCACACAGTTTTCAAAAATTACATTTTGGTCACTAACCAAAATGTCATACTTCCAAACCTTATTTTGTAAAATTGATTCCACCATTCTCTTATATATAATAAAAGAGGATTTTAAGACATTTTTCCATATTTTTAATGCAACCCAAACTAGGCTTTCCTAAAAATCACCTTTTATATTCGAACTGCACTCTGACCGGCCCGGTCCAAACCCAAATCTTCTAAGCCCAAAATTGGGGCGTTACAACTCTCCCCCCCTTAAGAAATTTCGTCCTCGAAATTTCAACGGGCGAAAAGAGAACAACCAAACTTCTCAAAGCAACACACAAAGCAACACAGGAGACTTAACCACCACCGAACACTCTCCTCACAAAACTCCACCCAAACTCAACACCACCACAAACTGTTCTCGAATTCCAGAACACTCAAATGTTAACCACATCTTAACCTTTCACACTTCCGGATTGCACATAGTCCCAACAATAACCTGAAAAACCTCCAACTTTTACAGCATACACCACCTTAGCTCATAACTCCCAAAACTTGTTCACACAGTGACACCAACCAATCCAGTTTAGCCACCATGTGACCCACAACCTTCACTGCTTCTAAAACTCCTTGCAAAACTACTCAACCTCTTTCAAAGACTACCACAACAAGCAAAAATTCTTAAGCATCAACTGCTTACTCAAACTTCTCAACGTATTGCTAATACTCCTTCACATTCGCCGCTATCATTACCTTAACGATTCACCAGGACTACTCACCTACCATCCGAAAAATTACATCACAAAACCCCAACCTTGACTCCGCCAGCCGTTCCACACACCACCAGCTGACCTCAAAAGGAATTTACTTAATCACAACCAGCCAACCACTTCTCACAAGAACCCGTCCAACCAACAATGGCCTTTGATCTTACATTGCCTTTCCACTACAAGCCTTGACTACAACACTTTCCTTACTAGAACATCGCCCAACCCATACATACATATTTAGGTTACGAAACTCCTATTCTCCCAGGCTAACCCCTTTTCTACAACCCACAACACAACATCTTCTCAACTCTTCGAAGGTTGCTACGAACCCTCACTTACAAAAACAACCCTTCCACCACAACATCAATGCCAAGTTACCTCAGCACTCTGGAACACATCCACTAACTTGCAACATCACTCAACTTCAAGGAACTACCACTTCTACCAACTATTCACAACCACATTGACTGATTCTAACTCAAACGGTAATCTCCTCACCACCATACCGCTAAACCCATTAAGCATCAAACACCTTCCTTCTACCAACATACTATACCGCACTCACTATTACTGACAACTCGCTTAATACCCTCCATTACTTCTAACATTCACCCAGCACCAAAATAACTTTTAAAACCCTTCATCCAACCTAACACTATTACAACACTAACGGACCCGACTAGCTATTAGCGAGTGTGAACGTTCGTATGCATGGTCACCAATATGCCCTATCAATGCCTGATGTACATGTATGCAAAACCTCTAATGTCATGTCACATGTATGCATGGACCAGCACATATATAATATAGCATATAACAAATGATTTTAACTGTGCATGTATGTCGGTTCACACCCACCAATAACATCCTCAGAATTCGTCTAAGAACAACCTCCTATCTCACTTCTAACTTGACCAACTCTATCATTCTAGCAACCCATTATCCACAAGATACTCACTAATGCCCTCTTCACACTAAAGTTGTTTTCAAAACAACACCAACTACTACCCCAAACATGCTAGCAACGAGACCAAACCCACTACGCAAGGAAATACCAACTGAAACCAAACTAAGATACTAGAGCAAAGGTTACTTAACAAGGTTACCTGTAAACACCTCACTGCCCCAGAGGTTCAACAGATGAGCTCTCTTCCTCGCAGAACCATCATTCTCCAGCCGCACCGCTGTAGCATCAGCTAACACACTAAGGTCATCACCATCTCCCCGCAGAAAAGAACCCTGACTACCCTGAACCAACTTCAAACAATTACGTCTCAAATGTCCAACAAATCCCACAATTCTAACAGATTTCATTCTCCAAGCTCCTCACACCTTTCTGCCCTTCCTGCCACCTCCGAACCTTGTCTCGGCCGTGCCCACGACCCTTCAAAGACCCTTCTGCTACCACTGAGGCTGATCTCACCACTTGAGGACAATTTCGCTTCACATGCTCTTTAGAACCACAGTTCCAACAAGCACCTGCGCCCCAACAACCTCCAACATGGCGCCTTCCACAACGGTCACACACCGGTAACTGAGCTTCCACTCCTTGATCAAGCAGCACTTGCCTTAGCTTTGCACTACCACTCAGACTTTGATTCAAGCAAAACCTTCCATCATGTAGCCTCTTACGTTGACCGCTCCCGAGGTCAGTACCCACAACTCTCTTGCTTAAACCTTTCTCACCTTCACAAACTGAAACCACACCCTCACGTTGCTTAACCCTTGGGAATTTCCCTCCAAGGTACCTTTCATAAAAGGCAGACACAAAGAAGTCCCAATCTATATCGTGGATGTGCGATGCCACCGCCACAGACGTCCACCAGGCACAAGCGTCCTCCAACATCAATGATACAACACTTCCCAGATTACAGGCATAGTCACAACCTTCCCGATCCAAAATCAGAATTACACTGGCCAACCAGGCCTCGAATGTCTCAGGCATCGAACCATGATACTCCACAGCTCCCAAATCATATAACCACTGTTTCGACAAACCCGCACATCCCACAACCAACACGCCTACAGACCTTACTTTTGCCACAGCCTGAGATGTTCCCAACACCTCTTGAACAATAGGTGATGAACTCTTCATCACAGAACCAGCTTCTTCCTCCTGCCTCACTACCTCAACTCCAGGCATAGAAGACTGAGACGAAACACCTCCATTAAAAGGTGAATTCCACGCCTTAACAACCTGCTCTAAAGCAGCAACCATCTCACCCAACTGCCATTCTTTCATCGATTTTGCCATGCTATTAACAACAAACAATCATAAAAAAACAAACAAATCGATCAGACTAGCTTTAAGCAAGGATTCAAACTCCAACTCCAAAATAACACAATAGCTATAATAATAAGGCAATGGGTATCCCGAATCCCCCCTTTTACATGACATAACAGTCAATAAAAACATGGATATCACCACATCAAGCATATCAGTCAACATACTTCGATCATGCTCTCATCAAACAACATTCACTCGTAACAACATAATATCAACATATCATACCCATTACACTTTCATTATTCATAAAATCAGCTTACATCACCAGCATAACAACAGTACAAATCCACATTAGCTCAAAGAAGATTCATAACCAAAAAGCATGCTAAAAACATCAACAATTCGTTCAAAAACACGCATTTCAACCGACTTTCAACCACACATCAGAATAAACATCAAACACATATTACAACAATTTACCATTTCCCCCAAGCATTCGCAACTCAGCTTTGATACCACCAAATGTAACCCCCGTAGCCCGGCCTAGACGGTTGACCCGAACTACGAAGATTACACGGGGAAAACCAAAGTCAACCCAAAAGTCAACCTTGATTAACGACCTTTTTTTTTCTTTTTAAACTTGTCTAGATGCACATTTAACCTAGGCATACTCTTGAGATAAGCATACTCAAAAATCATAGCAATCGGAAAACAATAAGGGACCCAATTGCACAAAATACGAATTTAGGGACCAATTTGTAAATTCTTAAAATTAAGAGGACTTTACCAATTTTTAAGCTACCATTATGAAATTAGTCATGTTTCATGCCTCTCTGCCAAATTTCAACTCAAACGGACATCTCAAACTCAAGCAATTGCACATACAAGAATCATGACTAAAACGTAAAGCTTGCAAACCTCAAAACCATTCAAATTTTATGCCCAACGGTCAAGTGTTCCGAAACGGGTCTAGGCCGTTCAGGAACACCCCTTGGCAGTAGCCAAAGTGTTCAGAAACGGGTCTAGGCCGTTCAGGAACACCCTGGCCAATTCAAGAGCCTGTTTCGAAACAGGCAACGGTGTTTCGAAACACCCTGCCCAGAAACAGCAGATAGGCCTTTTTAAACACCTTTAAACCCCATCAAACATGCTCCAAACCAGCCCACATTAAATCAACAACATGCCAAGCACCATACCTGCCAATTTGCATCAAAATCTAGATACAAAACCACCCCTAGGTGCACCAACTCATTCAACACATCCAACACTCAAACATGTTTTTTAAACAAGAAGCATAGCATAACGACTTAAGAATAAGAAGACTCAAACGTTGCAAGCGTTAAACCACATAGTTCAAAATCATAAACCAAACTTGTCCAACATACACAATCTCATTAAACATCAACATAAGAGATTCTCCCCCCATTGCCTTTATTATCTATAGCTATTAACCGAGACATACATCTCAAGTGGAGCTCTTCTTGAATCCCTTGCTTCTCGCTGTTCCAACTTCAAATATCTGCATTGATGGACAAAAAGGAGCGTAAGCACATAATGCTTAGTGAGAAAAGCTCAAAACCAAAACACCATCAATGCAGCGAGTCATAAAACCACTTTTAAAAGCAAACACAATTCGATAAACCAAAGCAATGTTTGAAAACCCTTTTCAACAACATGCTTAAAATCATGCATTGCTCAAACATGAAAACCAACCCTTAGCTTAGAATGCTAAGTAATCCTTTTCAAAGCACAAACTTGCAAAACCATCAATTTAACCATTTCATGCATGAACATCATATGCAAGGTTAAATACAAGATCCTTGGAAAACACTTCCACTTCACATCATACTTTTTTCATACATTGAAAATCATTTCAAAGCAAGAAACCTTTAATAACCACTTACTCATTCAATTTATCTCATGCATTAAACAAACGCAACATATGAACCACAAAATCAATATTTGCATTACATGCCTTTAAAAACAAGTCTTCGCAAGACTTCAATGCACTTAATAGATTTCATGCACACATGCCCCATTCTCAATAGAAAATAAACACTTGTTCAAGCTAACAAGTAATACATGCATTCTTGGTACATTACACACTTCTCATGCAACCATGCATCATTTCAAACATCTCATGTTTCATTACACTCAAGAACATCATATTGGCTTCCAAGTGATAAACCATATCCACTTTTCAACTCAACATCCAATCGGATACGCGGATCACAAGCGTTGTCCTTACGCTTCATACACACTACCAATCTCAAGGTCCCCAAATGGAATTTTAACCACCATTTTGACCTTACCATACACAAGGTCCTCATATGGAATTTTAACCACCATATGACCTTAACATTCACAAGGTCCTCATATGGAATTTTAACCACCATATGACCTTAACATCACCCATTGGTAGTTGTATAACATCACTAACGAGATCCGGGACATACTACACAAGATCCACACATGGACTTTACACCACCATTGTGATCTTAACAAGCACAAGGTCCTCAAATGGAATTTCAACCACCATTATGACCTTTGCTTACACAAGGTCCTCAAATGGAATTTTAACCACCATTATGACCTTAACACAAGACCCACCCATGGAATTTTAACCACCATGGTGTTCTTAACCATCTCGTTAGTGTACTTGGATGGAGTTACCGGTTCAATCACAACCACTCCACATCCAAGGCAACTTTATTCACGGTGCACCCAATCCTATAGCCGGCTAACTATATCCGATTAAAGTAACCAAGAACCACTTACATCACTTGCCAATATAACCATCTTACCACATTAATCCATTGTTTTACAAGCATAACCAAAATGCCAAAACCACCAATTACCATCATCAATCCACTGTTTTTGAAGCATTACACAAAGCCCTTAAACAACATGCAACACTATGCATCAATTCCACAATTCCAAAGTACAAAACCAAGGATCTCTTACCTTGAGCATCCTTCACACATGGCTTTCAAAACCAGCATTAAACCAAGTTAAAATATGCTTTCAAAACAGAATTTAAAACATGCAAATCACATGCATTGCATCCAACAATCACAAGTGCTTTAAAAAACAATTTATAACACAAACCAAGAGAGAAATTCCATTTACTTACTCTTGAGCTTAGCTAAGTTGTTTAGACTTAAACTAAGCTCCCAAAACCTTCAAACCTTGGTTTTAAAGCCGAAAACCCAACTTCACTCACCGATACACAAAACAACGCTAGCCAACAAGCCTTCCAAGCATCCGAAACTTTCAACGCCACCTCTATTGCTCACGAATCATTCTCCCCTGTTTCAAACACATAACAACAGAGGATTAATGCATCATCATGCATTAAAAACACCAGCAACACACCTAAACTCGCTGCTCTTTGCAAATCCAACATTTCGGCTACCAAACACAACTGAAATTACCTCCAAACACTTCCAAAACTTAACCCAGCCAAGATCCATCACTTCTAACCATTTATAAACATCAATTAACATCCAAAATGATCCCAACCACGTCCTTATACCTCCAGCAATAACAGATCATCAAAAACACTCAAAAAAAAAACCAAAAACTCAAGCAAAACATAGGAAAATCAACCTATCCAGGATTGCATTGATTAAACCTCAACTTCTCATCAATTTTACATTCATTTAACATAAAAAAGACATCTCAAAACAATGCCCAATCAGATCATACGAAAATTCATCAAAATTAACCAAATCTTGCATTTTAAAGCCAAGATCAAGAATACATTTGCAAAACCTTTAACAAAACACAATTCAAGGATTGAGAACTTGGGAATTTTAGTAAAGAACTGAGAATTTAGAGGAGAAGGACGTTCATACCTCTAAACTTGAGTTTCTCCCTTTTTGGAACCAAGATTCTTGAAAATCCAAATAGCAAATGCAAAGGTTTTCTTGAAGAGATGATTAGAGATCAAAAGAGGATTGAAATGTGTTATTTAGATGACAAAATCAGAGGGAAAATGTGCTGGAGAAAGTGTTTGGTTTGAGAGAAAAAGATGAGAGAAAAGGAAAATGGGAATTTGGAAAAGTTAGTTGGAAAATGCCAAAATATCTTCCCTTCCTTTTACTTTTATTTAAAAACCAATAATTAAACCTTTAATATTTAGGAAAAATCTGGAGAAACTCCTTTTGGGTAAATAGCTCCTTAAAGATTCAAAGTTTCAATCCTTTTTAAAACAGTCACACAGTTTTCAAAAATTACATTTTGGTCACTAACCAAAATGTCATACTTCCAAACCTTATTTTGTAAAATTGATTCCACCATTCTCTTATATATAATAAAAGAGTATTTTAAGACATTTTTCCATATTTTTAATGCAACCCGAACTAGGCTTTCCCAAAAATCACCTTTTATATTCGAACCGCACTCTGACCGGCCCGGTCCAAACCCAAAACTTCTAAGCCCAAAATTGGGGCGTTACAATTAGTGTCCCCTTCCAGTAAGCTATCATGCACAAAAGATTGTAATAACGAGTCCTCACTATCATCCGTCGTGCGGATAGTAGTAGGTGCCTCGACATTCACACGTGAATTCATTTCCGTTGTTGCATCCAATTCACTCTCTTCATCCTCCATGTCCGCGTGCACCAACACACGTTCCCATTCCTGCACCCGTATGCTATAATATGTTCCTTCGACCTCCAATTCCATAACCTCGTCAATCGGTTCGAACACATTAGTTTCAATGAGTATCCTACTCCGTTCAAATGATGAAGGCGATATCGTCGTGTGATCCACTCTTAGCAATGAGCCCCAAACTTTAGCAATATTCTCAAACGCTTTCGTCGCCCATGCATGAATTGGAATCCCACTCATGGCTAACCACACCCTTCTCGTCGACATCTGGATATCTGGTGACCATGGGCGTAAATCCACAAACCATCGATCCAGTCCTGTACACGAAAGAATTTCTTCACTGTCGCATGAGTCATTTGGCATTAGGAGGACCATTCTCCCCATCATATGCATGATCGAAAAGCCCCTAGCATTATTCTCATTTAATTCCATCGTCATTCTGTCAATTAAGATCGAATTACGCCTCCATCCTACAACACAATTTTTCAAAATTTCAAATTTGTCGCCATCGATCGCCCCTTGAATCCTCCTTGTCTGTCGTTGATTCTTTGTAGGGTTCACATTCCCACTCTCCTCTCGATCATCTCTAAGCTTCTCCTTTCCGAACTTTGATTTTTTCCCACCGAGGATTTGGGAATTTGATCACCCACTCGTTTCTTACGCCAAAATGAATCCCTCACTCCATCCCTAGCAAAAATCATCGTGATCAGCGATCCATACAAATGAAATCCATTCAATCTCTCGATTACTCTATTCGCATTTTGAATACTCGCCATCCGTACGAAATCGAATTGCGCTCCATCCCTCCCCTTTTTCTTAGGGATGAAGACATCTACCACCACTCCATGCCTATCAAAGACTTGCCACACCCCTTGCCAGTGCAATTGCGGCGGTAGATTCGATACGAATAGAGTCCATACCCGACGGCCGTCATTCCTCTCGTGCTCTCTCCGATCACTCATGGTCGTGCTCTCGCCGATCACCTTAAATTAATTAATCTAAAAGTGATTTTGAACATTTGTAATAAGAGTTATCGCATAAAATCAAGATTTTATTTTTTAAATCCTCATTTAAAAATTTTGAAAGCTTTAAATCTTTTTTCAAATTTTCATTTATGCTTTATGTTGAGTAGATCAATCAATTAAGAATGACAAAAAGGGGGTGAATTGACAATAAATAATTGGTTGAGCAAAAGGTAAGAAATAAAAAACTTGCAAAGAGGATTTAGAGTAGTTTAACCTCCTAAATGAAGTCTACATCCACTACCTTAGTTGTCACACTAAGGACTTCACAAATTTACTAAATTTGTCTTTAATTTGAGGAAAATGAATAACCTTACAACACTCACCAAAATTTATATCCCAAAATCCTATGAGACCCTTTCCCAAATATAGTTACTAATAAGAGAAAATAATACAAATAAAGCTGCCAAGTTTTTTAGCAAGAATTGTAGAGTAAAGCTAAAAAACTTTTTGAATATATATTAAATGCTTTGAATTTGTTGTCTTGTACTTGAAGAAGCTTTGAAAACTTATTTTCATACCCTCTCATTGATTTCTTACCATTTGGGTAGTTGAAGACTTGATTATAATCGTTAGGAGGAGTTTTTCCCACATTAAATGCACTTCAACAACTGCCGATATCAGTGTTCGAGTAGTCAAATTGGTACCTATACAAAATAGCAATATAGCTGTTGTGAAATAGGCTAGTACCAGTACTCAAGTAGTGAGTATCGATACGGAAGGGCGTATCGGTACTTAAATAGCTCATTGGAATTGTAATCGAACAATGCTTATTGGTACGTGTAAGGCAGTACCGGTACTAAATTGACCCAACATCGGTATTGGTAAGCATACCGATACTAATCTAGCATTTTATTTCCTAAGGTGCTCAAATTTCAAAAGCCATACCGGCCTGCATTCAAGTCGTACCGATACTCGATACCCAAAGTGGAGTTTTGAGTACCTTTATACTTGTAAAAAAATATTTCAAACCATTAATATTGACATAGGATATTCTTGGCTTTTAATACAAGTCAATTTTTTTTGAAAAGAAAGTACCGACTGTATTTATTGAAAAGAGGTTACAATAAATAAAACTGAAAAGACAAAAGCACAAAAAACTCGAAAGGCTCAAATTAAACAAAAGGAAACAGTCGGTCGAGTCAACTCCATGCAAACAGAGGAGAGAGATGGAGAACAGATGGAGAATCGACAGAAAAACGGGGAGAAGATGAAGATGAAACCTCGGTCTCAAAAGCAAGGTCCGCTCCGATCCTAAATCGGAACAACAAATCGTCTTTCTTCTTCGGCGATTCTGTTGATTTCTTCTGGAAATTCTTCGAATCAGTCAGCGTCCTGGGATGCAGCAAGACCCAACTGCGCTAAGGTATGTGTCGCTTTATTTGCATTCCGATGCACATAATTGAATTTGCACCGGGTAAAATTTTTCCCCACAAGTTTTCCGTTGCTGATTTGTGCACTAATCTCAGAGTAATCGTGGTTAGGGCTTTGTAGTTTGTGGATGATGGAGCGGGCATCTCCTTCTAAGGTGATTTGGGGGAAACCCATGTCAGACGCAAATTGAAGGCCTTGGGTGGCTGCCAACGCTTCAGCCTAAAAGGGGTTAGAAATCTCAAAATTTCTCCTGTAACATGCACCTATAACCCGTCCTCGATTATCTCTGATAATGATGCCTGAGCATGACTTTTTCTCTGTGTTCTTGTAGCTAGCATCAAAGTTGATCTTAACCATTGGTGTTGTGGGGGGTTTCCAGATCTCGTTGATTCCAGGCAAGGACTGAGCTGATCTTTTGGGAATGGAATTCAACTCATTTTCATGGCTTTGGATAAAAGTAAGAATTTCAGAGAGGGTTTGTTTTTTCCCTTCATGGTATAATTTGTTTCGGGAGTACCAGATGGACCAGATTGCGATTGCAACAATTCTATGTTTTGATTTCGGTAGATTAGTAAATAGCCAGGCTAGCCATTCTTTGAAATTGATATAATTGTTTTGCCGAGGCCATGTGATGCGTAGCTCTCTCTAGATTTCTTGAGCAAACTGACAATCTCTGACTATATGTTCTCTAGATTCTAGGATATAATCACCTCTGATGCACAGTGGGTCATGAGTAACTTTCCTGAAACACATGTTCTGTTTAGTAGGAAGGAAGTTATTCACAAATTTCCATAGGCATATCTTTATTTTAGAAGGACACTGGATTTTCCATATTTGCTTGTAGATAGGATCTGAAGATATATTGCTGATGTTAGATATCAATTTCTTGTAGCCACTTCGAACTGAATAGACCCCTGATAGCTCTTCTGACCATGCTTGAAAATCTGCTTCTATCCTTCTTGGGAGTTCGATTTGAAATATCAGGCCTGCGTCTCTCATGTTGAAAATGGTAGTGAATAGAGATTCATCCCATTCATTGCAGTCTATCTTGATTAAATCAGAGACCATAAGAACATCGCTTCTTCTAGGAGAAGTGCTCTTAGGATTAGAGGGATCGGGAAGCCAATTATCTTCCCATATTGAGATCTTTGTACCTGAACCCACTTTCCATTTAAGACCTGAAATGAGTAATCCTTTTGCGCTCCATATACTCTTCCAGATCATGGATGGGCGAGTGCCAAGCCTTGATTCAAGAAAAGTGGAATTTCTGAAATATTTGGCTTTTAGAAATCTTCCAACTAGGGAAGAAGGGTTAGTTACGAGACGCCAGCCTTGTTTTTCTAGGAGGGCAATATTGAACTTGCTTAGATCTCGAAAACCCATACCACCAGATTCTTTCAGTTGACAAAGTGTAGCCCAGTCACACCAATGGATACCTCTTTTTTCTTTAGATTTTTGCGACCAAAATCTTGTTGTGATAGCTTCTAGTTCTTTGCAAAAAGACTTAGGCAAAAGAAAGCAAGACATAGCATACATAGGCAAAGATTGAAGTATAGACTTGATGAAAATTTCTTTACCTCCAGCAGATAGGAGTTTAGTACTCCATCCATCTGTGCATTTGTTGAATCTGTCTTTAATATTGGTGAAAGAGGCTTTCTTGTTTCTTCCAATAATGGCGGGAAGACCCAGAAACTTCTCTAGATTTGTGGAGGGTGGAACTCCCAGAATGTTCTGCACATCATGCTTGTTAGAATCAATTACATTTGAACTGAAGAAAACACCAGATTTTTCATAATTAACAAGTTGACCCGTGGCTGCTGCATAGTCTTGGAGGATATTTTTTATAGCGATGGCTCTCGTTGCACTTGCGTCTCCAAAAATGAGACAATCATCTGTGAAGAGCATATGGGAGATTCTATCAGTTTCTCTTGTAATTTTGATTCCAATTAGGCTATCGTTAAGAGAACTTGAGCGTAGAAGGGAGGAGAGGCCCTCACTGCAAAGAAGAAAGAGGTAAGGGCTTAAGGGATCTCCTTGCTTTAAACCTCTGCTGGGCTTCAAATGTTCACCAATAGATCCATTTAGAATAACATAATAGGAAACTGATGATAGACAATTCAGAATGCGAGTTATCCAAACTTGGGAGAAGCCCATACGATGCATTATAGCCTTAAGACAGCTCCATTCAACCCGGTCGTAGGCTTTGCTCATATCGAGCTTTAGCGCAAAAAAAACCTTTCCTTCCCGAATGTCTATTCTGCATAGAGTGGAGAGTTTCGTATGCAACAACTATGTTGTCCGAAATAAGTCTCCCCGGAATAAAAGCACTCTGTGCTTCATCGACACAGAGGTGTAGTACTTCCTGCAGCTTGTTAGCTATGACTTTAGCAACTATTTTATAGAGAATGTTGCATAGGCTTATAGGTCGAAATTGATTCATGGAGGAAGGGTCCTTGACTTTAGGGATTAAAGCAATGTGCGTATGATTTATGCACGAAAATTCTTCCTTACCATTGAGAAGGTCTGTGCAGAAGAGAGTAATTTCCTTACCAATAATATGCCAAAATCTTTGGTAGAAAATTGCACTCAGACCATCATCCCCACAAGCTTTTAACGGGCTCATCGATTTAATTGCTTTAAGAATTTCCCCTTCCTCAAAATCTCTGTCAAGATCACACCTCATATCTGGGGTGATACAGCTGTTAATACCTTCAAGGATTGTATCAAACGAAGTGGGGGCTTGAGAGTGGAAAAGCTCTCTGAAATAATCTGTGGCCACTGTTAACCTTTCCTGGTCACCATCAACAATTGTACCAAGCCTGTTTGTGAGTTTTGAGACTCTGTTGTTTTTCCGTCTTTGAGAAGCAAATTTGTGGAAAAAAGCAGTATTTCGATCACCATTTTTCAGCCAATTTATTCTTGCTCTTTGTTTCCAGTAAATCTCTTCCTTTTCCATCTCCATATTCAAGGATAGTTGGGTTTCTAGAGTTTCCTGAAGGGTATCATCAGAAGGGTCTATTTCAGCCAGATCGGAAAGTCTTTTTTTAAGATCATTGATCGTTAAATTCTTATCCCTTTTCAGTCTTTTGAACCATTGTTCTAGTCCATCTTTAACACGGCTAAGCTTGAATAGGACATGATCTGTGGAATCACCCCATAACTTCCTAACTTCACTCTCACAAGAATCTTCAAGGAGCCAAGAAGCCTCGAAGCGAAAGGGCGAGTGACGATGAATGTGGCTCTCGGAATTGGTATCAAGGAGTAAAGGGCAGTGATCGGAAAAGGAATGGACCAGGTGGGAGAGTTTAAAGTCGGGGAAGAGGTCGAACCATTCAGGCGAAGCCACACCATGATCCAAACGTTCATGGATATTGTTTGTAGAGAGTCTCCCCTTTTGCCAAGTGTACCATGCTTCACAGAAACCCATATCCGATAAAGAACAGTCTGCAAGAGCCTCTCAAAAATTATTCATCTGTCTAGAGCTTCGGATCCTGCCACCTTGTTTTCCTGAAGCATAAAAGATTTCGTTAAAATCTCCGATAGCTAGCCAAGGTAGCTCAGGACAATTGTTAAGCTGCCTTAGTAGATTCCAGGAGTCTATACGGTTTGATTCCTCAGGTGCTCCATAAAAACCTGTGCAGTGCCAAGTCTGTCCATTTGAGTCATTATCTAAGATAAAGTCAATATGGCGAGAGGAGAATGAGTGAAGAGAAACATAACAATTATTTTTCCAACCAAGAGCTAGTCCACCACTACGGCCAATAGAACTAACTTCGATGCCATTCGGGTAACCCAAATAACGGCGTATATTCGCCATTTTATTGTCATTCAATTTTGTTTTAATAAGGAAAATAACACATGGGTTTATGTCTCGTAACATATGTCGGAGACGACGAATGGTCCGGGGATTACCCAATCCCCGGACATTCCAGCTGAGGAGTTTCATTTCTCCCGGCGGGCCTGATCCATGAAGCCGGGCGATAAACTAGAAGAAGACCTACCATAGGAGTCCTTTTGGTCAGAACCTTAATCCACCGAAGTAGAAACATCATTTTGCGTGTTCATTTTCCTTGGGCGTTTATTTTCATCTGTTTGCTCAATTGGGTTGTCTTCATTTTCAAGGCCCATTTGAACATCCATTATTGGAAGGGGTGAAAGGGATCCATCTGGTGATATAATAGTGTTTTGCTAAAGTTGGGCTCCATCCATATTAACCACATCTAATACTTTTGGAAAGAAATGATGACCAAAATTGACTCCCCCAAATTGAGCTAGCAGTCTGTTCCTGGAATTGCTCTGATTGACCGCTTGTGGCGTGCCAGTGATATTGCCCCAATTGTTGTTGGTGGCTTCTGGTTCCTCGCGTAACCAGATACTGCTTTGCACCGCCCTGCGTGGAGGAGGACGGAGAGAGATGTCCCAATTGAAGACAATTTTTTCTGGGGCCAAAATTAATTGAGTTGGGCAGAGATTTTCCGCATGGCCTAACCGCCCACAGAGGAAACAAAAAGTTCGAATCTTTTCATATTGGAATTTAGCATAGACTTGAGATCCATTCTTCAGGGCTAGTTTTTTCCTTCTTTTCAACAGCAAAGATGTATCAAGCCATACCCTTATCCTCATAATCTTTTGGAGATTAAAAGGATTAGGATTGGCCTCATATTCCAGAAATTTTCCGATAAAATCACCCAATTGCTTTGCCACCGGTAAAGACATAAAACCGATAGGTAAGTCATGTATAAGAACCCATAGCTTGATATGGCTAAGCGGGATGGTCATCGGATCTTTGCAGGTTGGAGGCGATGTAGAATTAACATATGGCCATTGAAAAACCATGGGCTGCCGTTATCAATTCTCTCAACATCCACGATATGGAATAATCGGAACAAAGATCTCCGCTCTCCTAAGTCCGTGATAGAGATACCGCCTAGGGGTCTCCAGACATTAGCGAGCGTATTTTTCATAGATTCGAAGTGAATCACGCTTGAAGTAAGAAAGAGTCCCACGAAATAGTTGAGAAAACTGGTGACGGAGGGCTGATGATCAGCCTCAATCGGAATAGCTTCATCTTCCTTTTCCTCAATGGACATATTGGCAAGGTAGGATGAGACATCAGTCATGGTTAAGAGAGAAATTTTGAATACGTGTCAATAGACAGATGCATCGAAACGTGTCATACGACAGAGATATATAGTAGGGATAACTTGTGTAAAGAGAATCAAAAGCAAAGGAATCTGATGTGATCGTTGAAATCCATGAACGAAGGAAACAGAAATCAAACCATATCTTTTCGTCAATCACGAAGATCATATGGATTCACTAGCATCGTATATGAGATAACAGGAGATTCCGGCGGCTGGTAGACGAACTCCGGTTGGTATACGAGTGGAAGGAAAATGAAGAAAAGCAAAGGAGGGTGGATCGAAAAACGTAATTTTTGAGTCGTTCAGCACAATTTTTTTGTTGGCCGCTAAAAGCTTAATACAAGTCAATTTAGTTGAATTCTTTAGTCAACATAATTTTTGTGAGTTATTTTGAATTGCATAGAAATCTATTGAAATCATTTTCAAATTTAAACAATTTGTTATACCAAAATCATTTATTCAATAATCGCCCCTTTTTGATATAACAAAACCCAAAATAAATTTTTAAGAAGTCTCCCACTTTCTTTTCAAATAAAAGCCTTACGTAAAAATTTAAACAACAATTTCTCCATCTTTTTATTATATCAATATCAATGAAATAAAATAAGGAATTTAACAACTAAAAATGTATCCAATAACAAGCATAATATATAAATCAATAAATTACCAATAAAGCATAATTTCCAAAATAATTCAAAGTGGCATAGCCACCTAGAGTCATAGAAACCATACTGAAATAAAATCCAACACAAGTGTGAAAACTAACATATCCAAACATGATAACTTTAAAATGTCATGTATGCATAATAAAATACAAACCTAAGAATCCAATGCATCATCATCATCATCGTCATCCTCATCATGAAGAAGATAAATAGAATACTCTAAGATTTCAACCCGCTCATCGTGTGAATCAAGCCGGCCCATGATGCGCTGCTCAAACTCATCTCGCCATGTCCTCATTAACACTAAACTTTGTGGTGAAATAGTCAAATATGGATGCCAAGGTGATGTCCCTTTGAGGTGGGGGGTAACGAGTATCGGAGCTACTGGAGTCGGGCCACCTTCCATATTAGTCATTACCGACTCTTGCAACAAAACGAACACACTCTCCATTAATAAATTCAAAATTTCTCTTCCAAATAGATTTGTCATCGATAGGATCAGTAAGAGTAAAAGAAACATCGACAAAACAGTCTTAAGAGGTGCGATGGTAGTTGATGGTATGAACGAGGTCACAAAAATGATTTGAGCTAAGTTTATGCGCTGGATAGTGCGAAAACAATGAAGCCACAAAGCATTAATACCATGAATCAAAGGATAATTACCCTTATATGATCAAAACCACTAAGTGATAAAAATATAAAGAAAGTGATCATGGGGATCTAACACCTTAATTGAGAATCGGGGAGCATGAACAAAAGGGATGACTTCATCCTCATTAAAAGAACTGGTATTTTGAAGATCTAAATTGGTAGTAATGATTGCGGTGTCTAAGACAAAAGGTTTACCCATAAGGTAGGACTCGATCCCAATGATAGAAGTACTTGTTGGATCAGGAACATAACGAGTATTAGTATAAAAAATGTGGATCGAGTTATTGTAAACACTAAGTTTGATTTTAAGAGTGGTCATAATTTTCTATCGTTTGAGCAAATCAAGATACGTGAAATGAAAAGCTGAGGACACAAGATACTCGTAATTGGTGTTCAGTTGTGATGATGTCTATTTTCCACCACAATATAAATGCAAGCATACACTGCCGACACAAGTAATAAAGTGTATACACTCAATTACTTTTAAAACAATTCAAAATTCAAAATTCTAAATTTACCAACAAACTGAAATTTGGCGCCATGGAGTTTAGATATGATTCACAGGTTCGCCAAGCTTACTTTACAACCTTCCCACACCTAGGGGCAAGTGTTAGAACTTAAGAACCCTACCTCACGGATGATCGCCAGTAACCACGTATCGACAACCCAACTTACGAACACACCTTGAGAACATTCACCAACAACCATGTGTCGACTACCCTGGCATGCGAACACACCTTGCGAACAATCTCCAACGACCATGTGTCGGTTACCCCTGGCATGCGAACATACTTTTCGAATGATCACTAGTGACCACGTGTTAGCACACATGGTCTCATTTGATGACAGACCAGTCTAGAACATAACTTTCTAAACCCTTATAAATAGCCACACAACATAGGGAAATGACTCAAAAAGAACGAGAACCTAGAAAACCAGACTCCATGACAGATCAGAGGCATCTTCAAAACCACCATCTATGACTTTTGTTCAATTTGCAAGTCAACAATGGACACATTAGTCTAATCGATCAACCGTGCATATTGAAAAGGATAGAATTAGTCTAGTGATTAAGGGTTCAAAGGATAGAGTTAGTATATTAATTATTTGTTAATTGTGAATCGAAAAGGATGAAGTTGTCTAGCAATCATGGAATCATTCCTATAAGTGGGGATCTAAACCCAATGTTTGATAAATTTATGAGATTCATGTATCCGACAAGATTTGAATATGTTCTATTGAGTCACATGAACATTATGCCAATATGTTTATTATGATGAAATAAATGATTTTTGAATGTGTAAATGGGATGTTATATAAAGTCATGAAACTAGGGTCATATGAATGATGATATTTTCCAGCAAATTAAAGATGTTTATGATGCATTAGATCTGATATTTGATACTGTTTTAAGATTCATATAACATGCTTTCGTTTAACCTTTGCATTGTACATTTGTAGTGGTGCTTTAGAGCATGATCAGGATGCAACGTCTTAGATATGTGTCAATTGATGTCGTGACATTGATGCAAGCATACATATGATTCAAGTAATATAAATGGCCACAATGAAGTGCAGAGTATCAATCCCTCAAGAATTGGATTTGGAACGCTTGTAATGTTGTTAAATGTATCGAAATGCAACTAACATAAAGACAAATAATGTGTATGGTTTTGGTGTGACAACAATAAAAGTAAAAGAACATTAAACCAATAAAGGTAGAAATCAGAATATGATGACTTCGAGGTAACGACATAGAACAATGTCATGCTAGAGTCTCGACAAAAGACATAAATGAATGAATGAAAATAAATCTAAGCGCCCATTGATGTCACCACTTCGTTCACTATAGTCTTGGAACTTAATTTGAGGAACTATCATCTCTCGAGTTTATAGTCCAAAAGCCTATACCAATCAGTATCTCAATGGAATTTTAGCACAAGCTATACTAAATCAAGCCCTAAGAAAATGATAGAGAATGAGATATCTCTTTTCAACCCGATCATAGTTTTTGCCTAAGCTTCTCTCGAAGTTTTAAATCCTCAATGATGCAAATCTCTTTGTCATCATGGTATTAAGCAAAAAGTGTAAATAAACTTAAGAATGGGCAATAAGGATGAAAAACAACATTCATTGAACTTTTCAAGTATAAATAAAAATAAAACCCAAATAATCTAACATTCATAGAATAAAACTTCAAGTATATCATGCAATACAACCTCTTGATATGCAAAGAAACAATAACCCGACTGATCAAAGATTTCAAGCTCGACGACATCCCCTCTTAGTGGTCTATATCTTTTCACATGCTAGTTGAGTCAACCTCGACTTGAGATTCCAATGGCCATTAATGGAAGATGGAGATTTGTGGAGAAGATTGTAACGCCCTAATTTTTGGCTTGGAAGTTAGTCGGGTTGGCTAGGAAGTTCGTTAGAATCAGTTCGAGCTAGTTAGGCTAGTTTCGGGAATAATTTGAAATGAATGGTTTTTGAACGAGAAAAATTTTTGGGAAATGTGTTAAAATCATTATTTTTTATATAAGTGATTTTGGTGAAATCAATTTTGAGAAATGAGTTTTGGAATAAAGACATTTTAGCTTTAGTGATTAAAATGCAATTTTTGAAAACTATCTTTTTTAGTGACTAAATTGTAAAAGATCATAACTTTGAATCTTTAACGAGTAATTGACCAAAGGTCTAATTCAGCCTTTTTCCTCTTAATTGGTTTATTTTAAAATGGTTTATTAAATAAAAAGAGTTGATAAAGATTAAAAAGCCTTTTATTTCTAAAAACATATTTTTCGTAACTAACTTTCTCTCTATCATTTTCTCTCAAATTCTCACCAGCTAAACATTGTTTTCCACTTCAAATATTTTAGGTAAAATTTGGATTTGATCTGTCTTTAATTTCCTATTGATCTATTATCAAAATCTCATGTTAGTATCTTTGGTTTTCTCATGAAAATCCATTCAACTGGAGGGAAAAGCCAACATTAGAGGTAATTTCGTTCTTCTCCTCTAACGATAAATTCTTTATTAAAATTTCCAAGTTTTAGGTCTTTTACGAACGATTCTATTGGGTTTTGATATTGTGTTTATGGAAAAATGGATTTAATTGATGTTGTTTGGGTTTAACCAAAAGATTTTGGTTTCAAACTGATTTTGTGAGTTTATAATGAGATTTAGGTATGATTATGATGTGTTGGAATGTTGATTTAATGATTTTAGTAATGGAAACCCAAAACTAGTTAGATTTATCGATTTTTGGAGGTTCTTTGGTGTTGAGATGATGTTTCTAGATGTAAATAGAGGTTGTTTATATGTTAATCTCGTTGGGTAATGGTTGCAGCTTAATTAGAGAGGTTTCGCTGATGTTTTCGGTTGTTTTTGGATGCCAATTTCTTGGTGATTGTGGGTAGAGGTTTAGATGTTGTGTTGCTGGGGATTTTTGTGCAATGTGGTGCACTAATTCTCTAAATTTTCTTTGGTTAGAAGTAGGAAATGATGTTTCGTTAGCTTCAGAAGGAGTTGCGGTTGATTCGGAAGCTTGATTACGCTTCGGCAAAGCAAGCGAGGCCTTGTCAGTAAGTGGAATTGGTTTTAAAGCTTTTCAAAGATTTGAAAGAAATGTTCAAGGGGTTGAGATTAAGTTTGAAACACTAATCTAAGTTCCGAAGTAAGTATGATATGTTTCGCTCTCGTTTCTCGGTTTTATCCCATTATTTTATGTGATCATGCTCATGTTTTGAAGATAGAATTAAACCTACTGTTTTATGCATTTTTAGAGAGATGATTTGATGATTTATGTGATCCTATGAGATAGATTTATGATTTCAAAGAGATAGAACTTGTTGAGAAAATGCTATGCATTGTTTATGCTTTTGAAATGGGATGAGAAATGGTTTTTGTTTATGCATTGAAAAACGGTAGGTAAATGATGTTTAAAAGTGTATATTGGCATGATATCAGACTATTATTATCGGATATAATTGGTCAACCAATAGGATGATGAGTTCACTATAAAATACAAAATTCGTATGTGCTCTTCGGTTCGAGCAATGGGGATAATGCCATCCCATTCCGAAGTGAGAGTGTGGTGATGAGAGATTCCACCATGGTAGGACTTGACTAAGTGAAACTCCCTGTTTTGTGGCAAGTTTATGATGCCTATGTTGACTTGTAAATGACCTTTGGTATTTGGTTTATGCTTGGTTTTGCATTTCGATATCATGCTTGACTTACTTTCTAGGTTGCATGTCTATAGTTTACTTATGTTGCTAATTCCATAGAATGATGTTGATCATGCTTGGAATGATTGAAGATTGATATTTGGATATGTTAGATATAAGTTGGAAGCATGCTTGGATGTTTATGGGTTCTTAAAAGTGAGAAAAACCAGCAAAAATATGACATTTCAGGTCCAGTGTTTCGATACGCCTAAGGTTGTATCGAAACGGGGTCTCTAAAACAAGCATGAGGTTTAGAAACAGGGCATGGTGTATCGGAACAGACTCATGAGGTTTGGCTACTAGAATTTGGTGGACCAAAATGTTTTAGAGGGTGTTTTGATACGGGCTCGTGTTTCGAAACACTAGGTCTTGTTTCGACACGAGAGTTTCGGTATAGTGCTCTGTGTACCGAAACACCAAGATTTTAAAGGTTCTATTTCTTTATGTTTTAGTCCCTGAATGTTGTGGATGCAATTAAATGAGCTTGGATGATTGTTTTGAGCTGAGATTTGACAAAGTGGCATGTAATGTAATTAACTAATGGGTGGTAACTTAAAAATTGAGGATGTCCCCGTAAATTGCTAAAATTACAAAATGGTCCCTAAAACATGTTTGTGTACAATTGGGTCAGAAACTAGTTTTACATACGAGGGAGTAAGATAGGAAGAGAAATACAAAAAAAGTGTAGAAAGGCACGACACGCAGGCCATATTTTTAAAAAAAATACAACCAATGAAAGTAAAAGGGCTATAACCATGCATGTCAAACATCGTGCAAAAAAAACATATCATACATATGTCATTACATGTTTATTATTAATAACCGATATGGGCCTACAATCTTTGTTGCCTATGATAGGGTTACTAGGCGAAGCCCTTTTGGAAATTTTGAAAAACAATACCCACTGTTACTGTGGAAAAACTTCACGATTTGATAACTTTTATCAACTAATCGTGTTTTTGGGATTTTTCAATCCCTAATGTTTTTCACACTAGAAAAACCATTGTTCTCTACCGAACCCGATTTTTCATCATAACCACGATTTCATAATATTAACAATTAATATACGAACACCGAATCGAACAACAACAATTATATGATTAACACCTTAACCAACGATTGTAATTATTATTAATTTTATAGGATTAACATATTAATCGTGACACACGTTGATTTGAACACAATTGAAATACATACATGCCGAAAACAGTAAAGAGAACATGCATCTCATACATATCGCATCAACCAAGTATTTAACCCGAATTTGAATCTTACAAGTGGCTCTGATACCACTGTTGGGACCGTCGGCGCTCCTCGTGGTGCAACGGAAACAAACTTGACGGTCTTGCAAGTGATCCATGTATGATAAAACCAAAATCAGGAGGAAGGGATACAATCACTTACATTGGGTTCCTTGATAAATGGAAAGACTACAGTTGCGGTAGAGCAATCACGAAAGATTCGAATCGCAAGCCTCTATGACAAAAAGTCTCGGCCTCTAGTTACTTCACCTGGTGGAAAAGCAGTTAAGAGCAATTTTTCTTTTCTCAAAAACTGTTCTTGAGAAAATTCATTTAGCAAGGGATAAACGACTGCTAGACCAAAATTATCCTTTTTATATCGTGTTGCCTTAACCCTTAGGGATTTAATTTCGAGAGTTTAAAAGAGAGTATAATTACTCTAATTGTATTCTTTTAATTAAATTTAGAATTCCATGTATAATTAAAATTACATCTGGATATATATATATATATATATATATATATATATATATATATATATATATATATATGAATATATATTAATGTTAATTATACATTTTATACATGCACAATTAAAATTGTACGTGTGTAACTCGTTTATAAATTGCTCTTTTCAACCCTGGGGTGTGACCCTGTAGGTTCCTGTAACATTGGTAGTAATCATTAGAACTGTTCTAATATTACAAAAAATGAGTGACATCTAGCAATATATCATTGTCACCTAAGTTACATGAAGTGATGATTCAACACACCATCTTCGTGATTAACTTTTCTATTGTATTAAATCCTTTTGTCCTTTATATCTAGAATAGACACAAGTCTTGGAATAATCACACTTGTATAGCCCATCTATTGTTTCCCATCTATTATTTCTTGACATCTAGAGTAGACTGTATTAAACGAATAATTTGTGATATCTCATATCCACTTATTCGAGCAAGGCCATGCATTTTTAGTTTCACTCAATCAAGTGGCCTGTGATATGTTTCCTATTGTGTAGGAAGGACAAGTCCAATCTCAATCATTCACACCTCACTACATAGATCCTGATATGTTTAATATCAGTCTTTATAGTGCATCTAGTTACAGAGCATGTGTAACTGTATCAAAACATACAACAATATATGATGAGATAGTAATGATCTCAAGTCTAAGGACCATACAAATAGTTGTCACCATGAGCAATATTGTGACCTTTACATAATAATCCAAGACATATGCTCATAGCGGGTCAATCCAATATATTGTTCTTTAACAACATATTCATGCTTTGATTTTGACATCTCTATGTCAATGACAACGTTTTGTGATCAATCAACAACATGTTAGCTTTAAACATATTATTATTTTCCATGCCCATAATAATACTCAACTAAGGATCTTTTAATAATAATCATATTATTATATGAACATTATCTTCTTTTAATTTATTTGATACACGGAAAAATAACAAAAGAAATAATGGTAATGCATTTATTCAATAAATGCAGTAAAGATAGTATGTCAATACAATCATCATATGATTGGTCTTTGGGCATACTCTAACAATTCGTACCATCCACAGACGGACAGTCAGTCTAAAGGGGTTATCCAAGTGTTAGAGGATATGTTGAGGTGTTGCATCATTGGTATTCAAGGTTCTTGGGAGAAACATTTACCTTTGGTGGAGTTTGCTTACAATAATAGTTATCAGACAAGTGTAGTAACCCATTTTTGGGTCTAAAATAACCAATAATAAATAAATAAATAAACCTTATTATTATAAAAAATGAAAAAGAAAAAGAGGTGTAAAAAAAGGCAAAAAAACCTAAACTACCGTGGATGCCATGCAAGGCATTCACACACCCTTGCCATATGACTCATCCCCTCCCACTTTTACTATAAATAGGGGTGGCTAGGCAAAGCCAAAGGACACGAAAAAATGGCCAATTAAATTGGCACGCAAAAGGCCATTTAAAATGGCGAATGGGGCAGTGCCCTTTTAACGGTTCGATCAGAGGCTCTGACGAGGTTCGTTTGAGAGATCATGTTAGGGGTCGAGTGAAGTTCTTATTTCGAGCTTCCCGTAGGGTAAATTTTGATCCTCGCCTCTGTATTTATTTTAATGTTCTCTTTTTGTAATAAATATTTTTGTATGCAATATAAGATGTTTTTATATTTGTTCGTATGTTTTTATTTTATATGTCATGTTTCTATATTTTAATTTTATTTTGTATGCAATGTTTGAATTAAATATATTCATTTATATTGTTTAATTAAATTTTAAATTAAAAACTTTTATTAGGGGTTATCATGAAAAACGTACCCCGAGCGTAAGGGTGCTGCTTTCCTTTAGTCCCTATTATAAACGTATTATTTTTAATCTCAAATTATAATTTTTAAAGTAAATTCCATTCAGTTAGGAATCTACCGGAAATTATGCCCCAAACGTAGGGGTGTAAATTCCTTTTATATGCGGAAATTATGCCCCGGGTGTTGGGGTGTAAATTTTCTTTTCTACAAAAATATTCCTTTAAATATTTTAAGAGATCACATTGATAAATTATATTCGAATTCATAATTCCACCATTAAGACATTACATAATCGAAAGGTACCAATTTTGGGTGTTGTGGGGGTGCTCACCCTTCCCCACATGTAACCGACTCCCGAACCTGTTTTTCTGGTTTCGCAGACCAAAACTCGTTATTTTAATAAAAACAAGTTTTATTAAAATAACCGAGTTTTTCAGGTGTTCCAATCGCACCTAAAGTAAAACAAAAGGATTGGTGGCGACTCACCCGTTGTCACAGGTTGGCGACTCCGCTGGGGACATTTTTTAAAGAGTCAAGCCACAAGTCGATTTCTTTTTTTCTATAGGTGGAAATTATGACTTCGATTTAATTAATTTGTGATCCCTTTTTTCTAAAATTTTTACAAATTTTTTATAAATTCATTTTTTGAGTTTTCATATCATGAGCTCTATACCCAAGCTCTGTCCCTTAAGTGGGAGCGAGAAACCACGCCTTCGTGAGGTACTCCCTCCGTGTAGGATGGTGAAACGCTTCTGGGATATAGGTCCCTTTGTCTTCGTGAGACCTCTGTCTCCGTGCAGACCTAGGGAAATGTATCCTCCCGAATCGATGTCCTACCGTTACTTTAGAAGCAAAACGCATATAGTAAACCGTAAGAGCTTACCCCTTAAAGCCAAACCAAAACTCTGCCCGTCAGCAGTCACCCTGTTTAGATTTTGATGCCTTTATTTGCTATATATGTTCAATTTTCTTTGCTGCTAATTTTTGTCTTATTCATTATTCAATTTATCCATTTGACTCTTTTATTATGAATTAACATGTTTCTTATTTTTTATGATCACTGCATAGGGTCATTCATTCCACATTAATTACATGACACCACTATAACATTTTAATTTTTGCATTTCACCAACATGAAGTATTGATTCACGTCTGGTTCCCAATTTGAAAAAAATTATATTGGGAGAAAATCTAGTTCCCTAGGTATCTATGCAACATTCAAAAGTTGTGAATAAATCCCCTAAATTCGAAAGTTGAACCACGGGATCCATTTTTGAATCAGTACCTTCACATCTAGAACATGTACCTTGCATTTACATGCATTCATTTCGGAACTTTGAAACCGATCTTGGGATGCCGCATGTTAGCAAATACCGGAGAAAGCAAAGTTGACCAATCTAACATGATGTAAGAGCCCAGTTCAGGGGAATTTTCAAATAACCTTTGCGCTCATACATACATCATACTTCTACAAGGCCCCAAGCTGAGAACATTCCTCGATGAGTTTAGGAAGTGAGCCTCCGATGTCGAGTCAGACTTCTGCACCCCAGACGACTACATCAATTATCGTCTGTAGCACTTTGCCAGAGCTAAAAGTGATAAGCTACCATGAACCAAAAGCAAATTGATGGACTTGACTGGGGGCAACATAACACGTCCAGAAGAGCAATGAAAGCTCTTCAAGAAAAGACTAAAACATACTTAAAGTTTGCTTTAAGAATAGTCTTAGACAAAATGTTGAGGCATTCACCCGAGGAAGTAATTCAAAAAATGATCGAACCCAAGGGAGGTTGAGGCATCCTTACAAACAAGGCACCGAGCACTGTTTAATTAGAATAACTAGTAGAGAACCAGGGGCATCCCTTTAAGGGGAAAAATAGAATCTCATTCACATGTCCATCATCATGCATCATCTACATGTATTGTACATGCATTCAAGTCATCATGCATTTAGGCTAGACAAATGCATTAAGAACAAAGCTAGGTGCATCCATAGCACATTTATGTCTTGAACGTATAAACGGGTCCAAAAAAGAGACCGAAGACCCCAAATGTGGAGGCAACAACATCATGACAGGCCTTTATCCATGAAGGAGGCCAAATACGCGAAAAAGCTCGAACATCCAGGTAAAAGTGGTAATTTTTTCAAACATATTACTAACTAATGTTCCATTTTCAGGTCATAAGTCCATGAAGTTTCGGAATCAACCTTTTTCCGATCTCACCTTCGTCAGTTGTGGTGAGCCAAGTAAATTTCCCTGGAAAAAAGAAAAAGCAAGATGACATCGAGATCATTCAGCTTAGAAGTTCAAGTCCAAAAAAAGAATAAGGACAATGAGGCTTGGGGGCAAACTTCTGCTGAGACAAATTTTAAACAAAAATCAGGAGATAAAACTAAGTTAGAAGAAAGGGACTTCTACAAGAATTTCATGCATCTCTACATCATCACTAATGCATACACATACATGTCATTTGCATAAATACATTCTTGGAAACTAACCTTGCACTGGTTACTCAAAGAATTTTTTTTTGAAACCAATCTTTTCTTAAAGACCATTTTCTTAAAACAGGAGTTTCTTAATTTTGTTCATTCTTAAGGACATTTCTTTCAAAACATGAGTTTCTTAACTCGGTCTTTTCTTAAGGACATTTTCTTCAAAAAAACAGAAGTTTTTTAACTTCATCCTTCCTTAAGAACATTTTCTTAAACTCGGATTTTCTTAACCATCCTTTCATAAGAACATTTTTTTCTCAAACTCAGAATTTATTAATTTCATCCTTTTATAAGGATACTCTTCAAAACCAGAATTTCTTAATCACATCCTTTCACAAGGACTTTTTCTGAAAGCATGAATTCCTTAGTTCAATCCTTTCACAAGAATATTTTCTGAATTTTTTGTGTGGATATTTCCTCAAAGATCTTTTCTTAATAAATGAAAATTTGCAGGTCTAATATCCTCAAACAGGAAAGAGCAAATCGTCATCAATAAATTCCAACATCCTTGACATGAAGGGCTAGAGCAAATATGAAATGTTGTCTGGCGCCTTCAACTAAAGAAAGCATAGACAATCGCTAATAAGAACCAACATCCTTGACACGAAATAGTGGATCAACCAAATCAAACATTCAATTCAAACCTTATAGCTCACGAAGAGTTAGTTCAAGACTCATTTTGACCAGTCACTCTTTTAACTTTTGCAGGTCCTATCTCACCCGTAACATGGTGTAGCGGATCAACTTTTTCAGATTCTGCCTCCCCATCAGAGGTGCAGCAGATCACCCCTGAAGTCGCAGATTCTACTTCTTCATGATTGGCAAAATTATGTTTCTCCAACAAATGGTGGAACATATCAACTCAACAACAAGTTTAACTCCCTGAATTTGCAGCGGAATGAGCACGACAACAATTTCATCTCCCTAAACATGTAGTGGAATGAGCACGATAACATTTTCATCTCCCTAAGTTTGTAGCAAAATAAGCACAAACAACAAGTTTAAGCTCATTGGAATTACGATGAAATGAACACAACAATTTCATCTCCCTGAATTTGCAGTGGAATGAGAACACCAAACAACAATCTTGTCTCCTCGAATTGGTAGCAGAACAAAACTATGACAAACTTGTCTCCTTGAACATACAACAAAATAAGCATGAACATAAGTTCATCTCCATGAGGGTACAACGGAATGAACACGATAGCAAATCTGTTACCTTGAATTCGCAGTGGAACATATCATCTCCCTGAGGTTGCAGCGCAATAAAGATTACAACAGATCATGTCTTCTTGAAGATGCAAAGAAACATGTCACCTAATTCTTGCTTATTACTTTTTCAAGAACAGACAAGACGTTCAAAGCCCAAGAGGGTTGTCACTCCCCGCCACGATGTAACATATCCTACATCCTCTAGAGTTCGTTTTGATGTTGATAATGCAACACGCCAATTTTTGTTCCAGGTCTACTTTTGCCATTGATGGTGTGACTAGACCAAAAATTTTCTTCTGAGTTCATCGTTAGATTTCAAGAAAATGAAAAATCCAGAAAAGAAAAAGAAAAAACACAACAAAGTGAAAACCTGAAAAGGCGCCTTGACAAAATTAAGAAAAGAAAGGTTCAAAACCCGCAAAGGGCGTCTTGAGACCAAAGAAGATTTTGAGTTGAAAACCCGAAAAGGGCGGCTCAAATTTTGAACAAATTGAATCCGAGATCCTACTTCTTCGTCAGTGTCGTAGAAGATCAAACCCCGGATCATGCTACTTCATCAGAGTTTCAGCATATCATATTTCTCAGGTCTAGTTTCACCACAATAGGTGTGATTAGATCAAAGTCGATATCATGCTACGACGACAAAGCCGTAGCAGATCAAACCTCAGATCATGCTACTTCGTCAGAGTTTCAGTATGTCACATTTTTAGGTCTATTTTCGCCGTAGTAGGTGCGAATAGATCAGAATCCAGATCGTGTTACGTCGTCAGGGTCGTAGTAGATCAAATCTCATATCATGCTGCTTCGTCAGAGTTGCAGCAGATCATATTTTCCAGGTCTATTTTCGCCGCAATAGGTACGGCTAGATCAAAGCTCAGATCATGCTATGACAACAGAACCGTAGAAGATTAAACCTCAGATCATGCCACTTCATCAGAGTTGCATCAAATCATATATCCCAAGTCTAGTTTCGCCGCAATAGGTGCAACTAGATCAAAGCCCAGATCGTGCTACGACGACAGGACCGTAGCAGATCAAACTTCAGACTGTGCCTTTTCGTTAGGTGTTGTAGCTCGGTCAACTTCTGGTCATGCCTCTTCGTCAGGGTTGTAGCTTGACCAAACTTGAACCCTCGATCCTGCCTCATCACCGGTGTTGTAGCTGGATCAAAACAACTTCAAATCGTGCCTCTTCGTCAGGTGTCATAGCTCGGTCAACTTCTGGTCTTGCCTCTTCGTCAGGGATGTAGCTAGACCAAACTAACTTTCGATCCTGCCTCCTCGTCGGTGTTGTAGCTGGATCAAAATCATTTCAGACCATGCCTCTTCGTCAGTTGTTGTAGCTTGGTCAAAAAAAATTTCTTGAATTCCAAATCTTTTCCTGATCCATGTCATAAAAAAATCTTGTTCATTCGTCAAAATTGTGGCTGAATCAAAGCTATTTTTGACAAGTCCAACAGAAATGTCGGCACAACGTGCTTAAACACGGTTAAGTTTAAGACAATGGATAATTCAAATGTCCATCGAAAATCCATTGTCACAAATGGTCGAAGGAAAATAAATCCTTTGGAAAAATCCAATCTCATGATTGGTAGAAACTGATTGTACCCAAGGGAATGGTACAACTACCCCGGAGCAAATGACTACCGGTAAAGGCAAGTCAAAACTGTTGATCCATGTACATTTGGGAAAAATGCAAATTCGAAAGCCGACAGAAATGTCGGCTAACGTGCTTAAACACGATTAAGTTTAAGACAATGGAAAATTCAGATGTCTATCGAAAATCCATTTTAACGAATGGTCCAAGGAAAATAAATCCTTGGGAAAAATCCAATCTCATGATTGGTAGAAACTAATTGTACCTAGGGGAATGGTACAACTTGCCCGGAGCAAACGACTACCGGTAATGGCAGGTCAAAACCGTTGATCCATGTGCATTTGGGAAAAATGCAAATTCGAAAGCCGAAAGAAATGTCAGCATAACGTGCTTAAACACGGTTAAGTTTAAGACAATGGACAATTCAAATGTCTATCAAAATCCATTGTCACAAATGGTCAAAGGAAAATAAATCCTTTGGAAAAATCCAATCTCATGATTGGTAGAAACTACACAGAGGAATGGTACAACTAGCCCGGAGCAAACAACTACCGGTAAAGGCAAGTCAAAACCGTTGATCCCTGTGCATTTGGGAAAAATACAAATTCGAAAGTCGACAGAAATGTCGGCACAACGTGCTTAAACACGGTTAAGTTTAAGACATTGGGCAATTCAGATGCCCGTCGAAAATCCATTTTAACGAATGGTCCAAGGAAAATAAATCCTTTGGAAAAATCCAATCTCATGATTGGTATAAACTGATTGTACCCAGGGGAATGGTACAACTAGCCGGGAGCAAACGGCTACCGGTAAAGGCAAATCAAATCTGTTCATCCCTGTGCATTTTGGAAAAATGCAAAAGAAGTGTAAACCAGGGACACTCTTCCTCGTCTCGTTGATAGAATTCCAGTACTAATCAGATCTTCTCGCATCAATGGAGTTGTAGTAGATCGACCCTTTTTTCAGATCTTCTCACATCAATGGAGTTGCAGTAGATCACCCCTTCTTCAGATCTTCTAGCATCAATGGAGTTGTAGTAGATCGACCCTTTTTCAGATCTTCTAGCATCAATGGAGTTGCAGTAGATCGACCCTTTTTCAGATCTTCTCGCATCAATGGAGTTGCAGTAGATCACCCCTTCTTTAGATCTTCTAGCGTCAATGGAGTTGCAGTAGATTGACCCTTTTTCAGATCTTCTAGCATCAATGGAGTTGCAGTAGATCGATCCTTTATCAGATCTTCTCACATCAATGGAGTTGCAGTAGATCGGCCCTTCTTTAGATCTTCTAGCATCAATGGAGTTGCAGTAGATCGACACTTTTTCAGATCTTCTAGCATCTATGGAGTTGCAGTAGATCGACCCTTTTTCAGATCTTCTAGCATCAATGGAGTTGCAGTAGATCGACCCTTCTTCAGATCTTCTCGCATCAATTGAGTTGCAGTAGATCACCTCTTCTTCAGATCTTCTCGCATCTATGGAGTTGCAGTAGATCGACACTTCTTCAGATCTTCTCGCATCAATGGAGTTGCAGATGATCGACCCTTCTTCAGATCTTCTCGCATCGATAGAGTTGCAGATGATCGACCCTTCCTCAGATCTTCTCGCATCAATGGAGTTGCAGATGATCGAGCCTTATTCAGATCTTCTCGCATCTATAGAGTTGCAATGGATCAATCTTTCTCCTCCAGATCAAGCTACCTTGTTAAGTGTTCTATGTTACAATTGGATCAAGTTTTGTAGACCTCGCCGATCTGTCAGTGTCGTAGCTAGGTCAAGTTTTCTGCATGTATTGCTTCATTGTTAGAGTCGTGGCAAGCCAAAGTTATGAGCTTCTACAACAAATCGCCTCCTCTTGAAGATTTTGTTTATTAGGGCGGCTGAGCGGATCAGTGAAGCAGAAAAGAATGTGCCAAAAAGAAAAGAGCCAAACTAAACCAAATTAAAATGGGTTCCTTTTTTTCTTTGCTTCATTGTCGTTATACAACAATAAGCAAAGAGGGGCAGTTGTAGTAACCCATTTTTGGGTCTAAAATAACCAATAATAAATAAATAAATAAACCTTATTATTATAAAAAAAAATGAAAAAGATAAAAAAGGTATAAAAAAGGCAAAAAAAAAAACTAAACTACCATGGATGCCATGCAAGGCATCCACGCACCCTTGCCATATGACTCATCCCCTCCCACTTTTACTATAAATAGGGGTGGCTAGGCAAAGCCAAAGGACACGAAAAAATGGCTAGTTAAATTGGCACGCAAAAGGCCATTTAAAATGGCGAATAGGGCAGTGCCCCTTTTGAACCTTAGGGACGGTGCCCTTTTAACGGTTCAATCAGAGGCTCTGACGAGGTTCGTTCGAGAGATCCTGTTAGGGGTCGAGTGAAGTTCTTATTTCGAGCTTCTAGTAGGGTAAATTTTGATCGCCGCCTCTGTATTTATTTTAATGTTCTCTTTTTGTAATAAATATTTTTGTATGCAATATAAGATGTTTTTATATTTGTTCGTATGTTTTTATTTTATATGCCATGTTTCTATATTTTAATTTTATTTTGTATGCAATGTTTAAATTAAATATATTCATTTATATTGTTTAATTAAATTTTAAATTAAAAACTTTTATTAGGGGTATCATGAAAAACGTACCCCGAGCATAAGGGTGCCGCTTTCCTTTAGTCCCTATTATAAAAGTATTATTTTTAATCTCAAATTATAATTTTTAAAGTAAATTCCCTTCAGTTGGGAATCTACCGGAAATTATGCCCCGAACGTAGGGGTGTAAATTCCTTTTATATACAAAAATTATGCCCCGGGTGTTGGGGTGTAAATTTTCTTTTCTACAAAAATATTCCTTTAAATATTTTAAGGGATCACATTGATAAATTATATTTGAATTCATAATTCCACCATTAAGACATTACGTAATCGAAAGGTACCAATTTTGGGCGTTGTGGGGGTGCTCACCCTTCCCCACACGTAACCGACTCCCGAACCTGTTTTTCTGGTTTCGCAGACCAAAACTCGTTGTTTTAATGAAAACAAGTTTTATTAAAATAACCGGGTTTTTCAGGTGTTCCAATCGCACCTAAAGTAAAACAAAAGGATTGGTGGCGACTCACCCGTTGTTACAGCAAGCATTCGAATGGCTCCTTATGAGGCTTTGTATGAAAGGAAGTGTAGAACGCCTCTATGTTGGGCGGAAAGGGCACAAACGTTTGTCTCTTTGCCTAATGTGTTAAAGGGAACTACGGAATAGGTGAAGCTCATTAGTGAGCGGTTGAAAGCAGCTTCGAATCGGCAAAAGTCCTATGCGGATTTGAAGTGGAGAGAAATTGAGTTTTTCGTAGGCAATAAGGTTTTTTTAAAGGTTTAACTTTGGAAAAAAGGTGATGAGGTTTGGCCGAAAAGGCAAGTTGAGTCTGAGGTTTTTTGGACCGTATGAATTGCTCGAGGGTGTTAGACCTGTTGCTTATAAATTAAGGTTTCCTCCTGAGTTAGAGAAGATACATGATGTTTTCCATGTATCCATGCTTTAGAGGTATAGGTCGGATCTGTCTCATGTTATGCATGTTGAGGAGATTGAGTTGAATCCAGATTTGACCTATGATGAGGAACCGGTTGAGATCTTGGATTCGGACAACAAAGTTCTTCATGGTAAGACCATTGAGTTGGTCAAGGTCTTGTGGCGACATCGTGGTGTAGAGGAAGCCACGTGGGAAAGGAAGGATGACATGAAGAAGCAGTTTCCTTATCTCTTTCCACCAGGTAAATTTCGAGCACGAAATTTCTAAAGTGGGGGAGAGTTTCAATGCCCCGATTTTGGGCCTGGAAGTTAGTCGGGTTTGCTAGGAAGTTCTTTAGAATCGGTTCGAGCAAGTTATGCTAGTTTCGGGAATAATTTGAAATGAATGGTATTTCAACGAGATAAAATTTTGGGAAATGGGTTAAAATCATTATTTTATATATAAGTGATTTTGGTGAAATCAATTTTGAGAAACGAGTTTTGGAAGAAAGACATTTTAGCTTTAGTGACTAAAATGTGATTTTTGAAAACTGCCTTTTTAGTGACTAAATTGTAAAAGACCATAACTTTGAATCTTTAAGGAGTAATTGACCAAAGGTCTAATTCAGCCTTTTTCCTCTTAATTGATTTATTTTAAAATGGTTTATTAAATAAAAAGAATTGATAAATATTAAAAGGCCTTTTATTTCTAAAAACACATTTTACGTAACTAGCTTTCTCTCTATCATTTTTCTCTCAAATTCTCACTAGCCAAACATTTTTTCCACTTAAAAGATTTTAGGTAAACTTTGGATTTGATCTATCTTTGATTTCCTATTGATCTATTATCAAAATCTCATGTTTGTTTCTTTGGTTTTCTCATGAAAAACTATTCAATAAGAGGAAAAGGCCAACATTAGAGGTAACTTCATTCTTCTCCTCTAATGATAAATTCTTTATTGAAATTCCCAAGTTTTTGGTCTTTTACGAATGATTTCTATTGGGTTTTGATATTTTGTTTATAGAAAATTTGATTTAATTGATGTTGTTTGGGTTTAATCAAAAGATTTTTGTTTCAAACTGATTTTGTGGGTTTATAATGAGATTTAGATATGATTATGATGTATTGGAATGTTGATTTAATGATTTTAGTAATGGAAACCCGAAACTAGTTAGATTACTTGATTTCTTAAATGAAATCTTTGAGATTTTGAGTTGTTTGTGTGGTTAATTGATAGCTGGAGGTTCTTTGGTGTTGAGATGATGTTTTTAGATTTAAATCGGGGTTGGTTAGATGTTAATCTCGCTGGGTAATGGCTAGAGATTAATTAGATAGGTTTTGTCGATGTTTTCGGTTGTTTTCGGATGCTAATTGCTTGGCGATTGTGGGTCGAAGTTGAGATGTTGTGTTGCTAGGGATTCTGGTGCAATGTGGTGCACTAATTCTCTGTTTTTCTTTGGTTAGAAGTAGGGGATGATGTTTCGTTAGCTTCAGAAGGAGTTGCGATTATTCAGGAAGCTTGATTACGCTTCGGCAAAGCATGCGAGGCTTTGTCGGTGAGTTGAATTGGTTTTAAAGCTTTTCAAAGGTTTGAAAGCAAGGTTTGGGGGTTTAGATTAAGCTTGAAACAATAATCTAAGCTCAGAAGTAAGTATAAGATGTTTCGTTCTCGTTTCTCGATTTTATCCTATTGTTTTATGTGATCATGCTCATGTTTTGAAGATATAATTAAACTGCCTATTTTATGCATGTTTAGAGAAATGATTTGATGTTTATGTGATCCCATGAGATAGATTTATGATTTCAAAGAGATAGAACTTGTTGAGAAAATGCTATGCATTGTTTATGCTTTTCAAATGGGATGAGAAATGGTTTATGTTAATGCATTGAAAAACAGTAGGTAAATGATGTTTAAAAGTGTATATTGGCATGAGATGAGACTATTATTACCGGATATAAGTGATCGACCAATAGGATGAGAAGTGCACTATAATATACAAAATTTGTACGTGTTATTCGGTTCGAGCAATGGGGGTAGTGTCATCCCATTCCGAAGTGACTGTGGTGATGAGAGATTCCACCACGGTAGGTCTTGATGATGTGAGATTCCATCAAGCTTTGTGGAGATGAGAGATACCACCATGAGAATTCGGTGATGTGAGATTCCACCGAGGTAAGACTTGACGGAGTGAAACTCCGTCAAGCTATCCGCTTATCCGAATAATGTTACTAAAATGACAATATATGTGATTCACGTGTACCTTGATTATAAATGATTTTATGTATTGTGATTTGCATATGAGAACATGTTTTGAGAAATGTTTTATGAGAAACAAGCATGGGTAGCTTTGCCTTGAGATTTTACATTATGGTTAATGCATGAGATAGATGGTACATGTTATTTTAATTTTGTTAATTTTTCTTTGAAAATGATTTCAAGCATGAGATAGAATGAGCATGATGAGATAGAGATTTTAATTGAGAAAATGGTTTTAGAAGCATTTTTGTGGTTGGTTTTGTCTTGAGCATCCCTCACTAAGCATTTGTGTTTACGTTCTCTTTTACCAACAATGCAGAGAAATAACACATTTTGGGCAACAAGGAGGCAAGAAGGATTCCAAGGAGTGATACATAGTTCAAGTATGGTTTTACGTTTACCTATTAGTAATAATTGGCAATGGGAGGATGCCTTAAAGGTTTGGGAGAGTGTGTTTTGAAACTCCCTGTTTTGTGGCAAGTTTGTGATGCCTATGTTGACTTGTAAATGACCTTTGGTATTTGGTTTATGCTTGGTTTTGCATTTCGATATCATGCTTGACTTACTCTCTAGGATGCATGCCTATAGTTTACTTATGTTGCTAATTGTCATGGAATGATGTTGATAATGCTTGGAATGATTAAAGATTGATATTTGGATATGTTAGATATAAGTTGGAAGCATGCTTGGATGTTTATGGTTGCTTAAAAGTGAGAAAAACTAGCAAAAATATGACATTTCAGGTCTAGTGTTTCAATACGCCTAAGGTTGTATCGAAACGGGGTCTCTAAAATAAGCATGGGGTTTCGAAACAAGGCATAGTGTATCGAAATAGGCTTGTGAGGTTTGGCTACTGAAATTTGATGTACCAAAATGTTTTAGAGGGTGTTTCGATATGGGCTCGTGTTCTGAAACAATAGGTTTTGTTTCGATGTGGGTGTTTCGGTTCAGTGCTCTGTGTACCGAAATACCAAGATGTTAAAGGTTTTATTTCTTTACGTTTTAGTCACTGAATGTTGTGGATGCAATTAAATGAGCTTGGATTATTGTTTTGAGCTTAGATTTGACAATGTGGCATGTAATGTGATTAACTAATGGGTGGTAACTTCAAAATTGAAGATTTCTCCGTAAGTTGCTAAAATTTCAAAATGGTCCCTAAAACATGTTTGTACAAAATTGGGTGTTTAATCGACATTTGTTTGAGATGTTAAATGTTTTGTTGTGAGTCTTGACACTTAGGCTAAAATATGCATCTAGACAAGATAAAAAATAGAGTCATTTATTGAGGGGGTTACCAAGATAATGAGGATCGCACGAAAGAGAGAGAAAATATCTACTGAACGATGTAATATGTTTTGTACCTATCTCTGAATCCAATGAATTCAATCAGTTATATCCTATCTTTCCTCCATTTCTGCTTTAATCAGCATTCAACAGGTGTTGGTCAAAGTGGCATCCAATAAAAGACGAATATCTACCTGTATTTTTTTACGTATGAACATCTCTCTAGTAGCTTCTAGGACATGTGGTCCAAGCATCGAATGTGTCAAGCAGAATGAGTGCATTATTGGCAGCATCGCATACTTGAAAGAAACTATTTAAGCTTGAAAATCCTTGCAAAAATTAGAGAACATCATCATAATATTGTAAGAGCATTTTTGGGCACATTGAGCAACAAAACTTCACATATCCTATTTATTTATAAAGAAACAAGTATGATACATAAACTAAGTAAAATGCATTCAAAATAACCATAAAGATGCTTAAGGTAAAGTTAAAACTAAAGTCTAATGGTATTATAAATAACTCATATTAGGGAATTTTCAAAGCACTCACTAAGCTTTTCAAAGCTTACTCCAATTTTTCACTCAATGTATAGAATTAGTGCTAATTCAAGGCTCTGGGAGGTGCAAGAAAGTGGTTCCAAGCAAGCCAAACCACTATAAGTATGTAATAAGGCTTTTTGAACTAATATTGAAATAGGCAATGTGGGCCATTTTTGAGGGATTAGACATTTATGCTGGTTTAATGTTGTTGATATGATATGGATGATATTTGGTATGGTTTGATTAATGGTAGACATGTTGACATTGATTTGGAAACATGATTGTGTTCTGAAGCATGTTTAGCACTTTCCTAGCTATATATGGCCAAGTGGTGTGATAGCTCTTTAAAGAGCATGTATTTTTCCTTTATTTATAGGTCTTATTGTCCCCTAAATTGCATCCATTACATTCATTTAAGCATTTTCATATCTATTTCTGCATATTTTCTAACTTATTTCTAGTGGCTCGAGTTTTGTATATTTCTGCATACTTTTTCCCTATTGTCGCTACATTGCTAATGTCCATGCAGAGTAAGTTTTCACCATTGCAGCTAGTTCGACACTACATTTGCCAATTGTCCAGTCTGCTTGAGGATAAGGATGAATATGCCAGATGTCCAGTTTGTTACAATAAATTTTGTATGACGCCTGGCACACAAATAACCTGCAGGACAGGTGTCCTTCCTTGGGTGGACTATAAATGGACTATTTTGGAAGAGAGAGAATCACGCTATTCCCATTTTTTCATATCATCTTCAACCTTCGATCTTTTATCCTCCTTCTATAGTGGCTTAAGCTTATTTTCTGTAGACTCAAGGCAAAGTGAGGCAGATTTATCCAAGGAAATGAGGAGTCAAGTGCTGAATCGAGGAAATATATTGTTATCTTCTTAAACTTCTATCTATTTTGATTTTTTTGGAGATTTTTCTTTATATTTGTTCTCATCTAAATGTTTGGTTAATTTTCTAGAGCTTGTTTAAACTATTTTCTTAGTTTAATATATATATATATATGATATCAGTGTTAGCTTTTTATTAAGCTTTAATTGTTGGATTTGACTAACATTTTGCATGAAAATGTTAAAACTGGCCACTAACATCGACGGATGTAGTGACGAGTCAGATTAAGGAGTTTCTACAACGAAAGTTGTATGGATGCAACGAAAGTTGATCCACTCGTTCAAAGGGCATTAGTCTCGACCTACAACAAAATTTGAAGTCAATCTACATCCATGAGTCAATGGTTTAAGATTATATGGAAGCTAATACTCAAGCTGACCATATCTTCGTTGATTAAACCATCATTGTTCGCCTCGAGGTGCATTCGATCTTTCTACCGAGCTGAACCAAGGAGATCTAGGCTTATCCCTAATATTTCTCTTCCTTTTATTGCACTCTATTTTTATACCAAATCCAGTCACTTATCTACATCTTTATTGTGTTGCTACAACCACCATTGCACCCATATTAACCTCTTCTACAGCTTTGTGTTGTAGTCATATAAGACTCATCATATTACACCATCCTCGTGGGATTGATATTCAAACAAGTTTACCTTGTTTCTATTATTGCATTGATAGTCTAGCTTGCACTAAAAAGTGTGACGTTTTCACACCGATCAAGTTTTGGTGTCGTTTTCAGGGCTGACATTATTATGTCCTTATGTTATTGCTTGCAATTTTGTTTTCTTTACTTAAGTTTGTAGTTGTTTCTGATAGTTTTGTTTTTGGTTTTATTTTTCTTTTCATCACTTTGCTTAGGTGTTGTATGACCAAAAGTGCTACTACACCACAATTCGTACCGGATCCAGAAGTTGAGAGAACTTTTAGAAGAAGGATTCATCAAAATAGTGGAATGATGAGAAATCCAGTCAACAACGAAGTAATTCCTCAAGAAATCCCACCACTGCACCAACCAGCCCAGAACCGAACAATATGTAAGGTTGTTGTCCCCCATTTGGATGATTTGCATCCAAGAATTGTTAGACCTCCTATTCAAGTTGGGAACTTTGATTTGAAGCCAGTTATGTTCCAAATACTCAACTCCAATAGGCAGTATGCAGGGTTACCTCAAGAAGACGCTCGAGAGCATCTTCAATCATTTCTTTTAATATGTGCCTCATTTATCCAACAAGGCATTCCTAATGATGCCTTACAAAAGAAATTATTTCTCTATTCATTGCAGGGTAGAGCTCGCACATGGTTCAGAGGATTACCTACCGGCTCTATTAGATCGTGGAATGATCTTGTAACACAATTTGTTTTGCACTTTAATCCACGAACAATGAACTCACGTTTGAGGAATGACATTACAGCTTAATATCAGTTAGATGATGAGACTCTTCACACTACAGAGGAAAGATATAATTCTTTGTTGCAACGATGTCCCAACCATGGCATTCAAAATGATACTCAAATTGAAATTTTCTAGAATGGGTTGAATGCAGCCACAAGACATCTTATCGATGATTCATCTAATAGGGCATTACTTGATTGCACTTATCTAATGTTGTTGGTATGTTGGAGCAATTTGCTCAGAATGATTCGCAATATCCTATCTTAAGGGCTGCATCATGCAAAGTTGCACTAGGAGTGTTCGAGCTTGATGATATATCTTCTCTAACGGCTCAAATCTCTACTTTAGAGAATAATATAAAGAATATTTAGGAGACAAGTGATGTCGCTCCTATCCAATTAGCTCAACAAACAACCACCCCTATATTTTCTTGTGAAATTTGTGGCGGGAACCATAGTTTTGAGGATTTCCCATATCATGCATAAAATGCTAGTTACGTCAGCTACATGCGAGGTAATAACATGGGTATATCTTACAATGAAAATAATCAACAGTCTGGGAGCAACTCTAATCCTACACAACACCAAGAAGTATTTCACTCTGGAAATAATTCCTTTCAAGGCAATTCTAGTGTGCATCAAGGAAATTTCGGTTACTCGCAGCAACAATTCACACTGTAGACTCTATTGCAGTTACAACAAAAGCAGATGCAACCACAACATATTGCTTCACAATCTCAACAATCACAATATGGTGCACCATCGCAAACTCAGTCTCTGGTGAGTTATTATGCTTCATCAAGTATCTCAGGCCATTTGTTCTTTTTAAAGAGATGATGTGTGATCATTTATCTTGCACAAAAGCTATCGTACAACGTCACTCTTCATCAACACCACTTTAGAAGCTTAGTTGGGACAATTAGCTACTGATATGAATTCTAGACAGTCGGACGCGTTACCTAGAAATACTGAGAGTCCGGTGTAGGAGGGTAAGGAGCATTGCAAGGATATTACTCTCTGTAGTGGCAAACAAACGACTGACTCGACACATCCAATTCCCATATCTACTCGTGAACTAGGAGAGTCTTCTATACCTGATCATATAGTAAAGGATGGAGAGAACAATGGCAAGTTGAGTAATATACACCCTATTATTACTCTAGTCTCATCTGTTATACAACTGAAGTTATCGCCACAATGCCCAATGTCGGCGCAGCAGTCATCTATGCCTTTTTGTCAAAGATTTACTGACTCAGACAATCAATTTCAGTTCTTTCATGATACTTTGCAACAACTTAAAGTTCAAAATTTTTTTGTTGATGCTCTCACACAGATTCCAAACTATGCAAAGTTCATGAAGGATATCTTGTCCAAGAAGAGGAAACACAATGTGATGGAAACCATTTCGCTCACTGATGATTGCAGTACGTTAATATCTAGCTTTATACCAAGAAAGATGAAGGGTCCGGGAAGCTTCATCATACCTTTCTCAATTGGTAATCATTACTTAAGTAAAGCTCTTTATGATTTAGGGGCTAGTATCAATTTGTTGCCATTATCTACTTTTCAAAAGTTTGGCATAAGAGATATGAAAGCCCACTACAGTCACATTACAATTGGTTAATAGATCTTTGACTCATCCAAATGGTCAAATCAAAGATGTGCTCATCCGTGTGGATAAAGTTTTTTTCCAGCTGATTTTATTATATTGGATTGCGAGGCTGACAAAGATGTACCTATAATCCTCGTTTGCCCAATCTTAGCTACTGGGAAAGCATCCATTGATGTATTGAGAGTAGAACTTACAATGAGGGTTGAGAATGACCAAGTCACTTTTGGGATGATAATTTGAAGAACGTCATCATATCGACATTCTTGAACTTATTATTCAAGAAGACCTGCATCATCGTACCATTCTTGTTGCTGAAGATATTGCACTGACAAAAGTAGAAGAAGATCTCCCAAATTGTGACTACATGGTAAAAGTTCTCACTACAGCAATTCATCACAAATGGCAAGTTGAATCCTTGGACCTTGCTCACGGGTCAATTTCTACGTTTAACCCATCTATTGAAGAAGCTTCTACTCTAGATCTCAAGCCATTGCCAACTAATCTCAAATATGTATTCCTTGGAGATGCAGAAACACTCCAAGTCATTGTCTCTGCGACTCTTGATGCACTACAAGAAGCTAAGTTGCTAAATATTCTTAAGCGCCACAAGCGTGCCATTACTTGTTCAATTCCTGATATAAAGGGCATTAGTCCATCCTTTTGCATGCATAAGATTAAGTCGGATAATGAGAACAAGCAGTCCATTGAGCCGCAAAGAAGATTGAATGAGAAAATGAAGAAAGTGGTCAAGAAGGAAATCCTTAAATGGTTGGACGCTGATATTATCTATGTGGTATCAGATGGTGCACAGGTAAGTCAAGTACATTGTCTCCCTAAGAAAAGTTGCATCATTGTTGTCCATAATGATGCCAATGATTTTATGCCAACCCACATTCCTACTGGTTGGCATATTCGTATAGACTACAAGCATATCAATGCAGCAACTAAGAATGATCATTTTTGTCTTCTTTTCATTGATCAGATGCTAGATCGACTCGTAGAAAGGAGTATTATTTCTTCCTTGATGGATATTTTGGCTACAATCAAATCGCTATTGCACATGAGGACCAAGAAAATACTACTTTTACATGCTGCTTTAGGACATTTGCCTTATGTCGCATGCCTTTCGGCCTTTGCAATTCACTAGTCACATTTTAAAGGTGCATGATGGAAATATTCTCTGATATGATTGACAATTCCCTTAAAATCTTCATGGATGATTTTTCGGTGTATGAGAATAATTTTGACCATTGCATCGACAATCTAGAGAAAGTATTGCAATGATGTGAAGACACTAATTTGGTTCTAAATTGGGAAAAATGTCACTCCATGGTCATTGAAGGGATTGTGTTGGGCAGTAGAATTTTGAAAGCTTGAATTAAGGTCGATAGAGCCAAAGTAGATTGAAAAACTATAACCTTCAACAAATGTGAAAGGCATCTGCAGTTTCTTAGGCCACGCTAGATTATATAGAAGATTCATGCGAGACTTCCTAAAGATCACTAAACCTATAATCTTATTGTTAGATCAAGGAAGAAAATTTGTTTTTAATGATGCATGTCTAGATGCATTCAATGAAATTAAAGCACAGCTTGTGAATGCACCGATCGTTGTAGCGCCCAACTGGGAGTAACTGTTTGAACTTATGTGTGACGCCAGTGATTTCAACGTGGGCGCAATTTTGGGAAAACGTAAAGACAAGGTATTTTATGCAATATACTATGCCAATAAGACTCTAATTGAAGTTCAAATCATTTACACTACTACTAAGAAAAAGTTATTAGCAGTAATTTTTGCTTTTGATAAGTTTCGTTCTTATCTTGTGGGTGCAAAACTTAAAGTTTTTACTGATCATTCTACTTTGAGATACCTTTTTGCAAATAAAGATGTAAAACCAAGACTAATCTGATGGATCTTATTGTTGTAGGACTTTGATATTGAAATTAAAGACCGCAAAGGGTTGGAAAATCAAGTTGCTGATCACCTTTCAAGGTTAGAAGCTTGCAGCGAAGATGGTAATAAGTTGCAAATTGTCGACGTATTCCCTGATGAAGAACTTTTCGTTTTGAATGCAACACCGTGGTATGCTGATATGGTGAATTACTTAGTTTTTGGAAAGACTCTTGTTGGTATTACTGGGCACAAAAAGGCTAGATTCCTTAGAGATGCTACGAAGTATTATTGGAATAAACCTTTATTTGTTCAATGTTTGTAATGACAATATAATTTGACGGTGTGTCCTAGAGGAAAAGATGAAATTTATCCTACAACATTGTCATAATGCTACTTGTGAATGACATTTTGGTGGAATGAGAACGTATGCAAAAGTTCTGCAATCTAGATTTTATTGAATGACTTTGTTCAAAGATGCCTACGAGTTTGCTCAATGCTATGACAGATGTCAACGCACGGATGTATATCTAGAAGAAATGAGATGCCACATCAATCAATAATGGAAATCAAGTTATTTGATGTTTGGGGATTGGATTTCATAGGTCCATTTCCTAATTCTGTTGGAAATCTATATATTTTGGTTGTGGTTGACTACGTTTCGAAGTGGATAGAAGTCGTTGCAATGCCTAAAGATGATGCAAAGACAATATTAAAGTTCTTTCACAAACATATACTCACTCGTTTTGGAACACCAAAGGAATTGATCAATGATCAAGGTAAACATTTCCACTATAGCCATGTGGTTGTTGTGTTGAAACGCTATGGAGTAAATCATAGATTGGCCACAACATATCATCCTCAGTCCAATGGACAAGCAGAGCTGTCTAATAGAGCAATAAAAAATGTTCTGGAAAAGGTGGTGAACACCACTAGAAAATATTGGTCCTCTCATCTAGATGATGCATTGTGGGCTATACGTATTGCACACAAAACTCCTTTGGGAATGTCACCATATCAACTGGTGTTTAGAAAATCTTGTCATTTGCCAGTAGAACTTGAGCACAAAGCTTTGTGGGTTCTTAAGAAAGTCAACCCTTGATTTTGATGCGACAGGAAAGAAGTGATTTCTAGACATCACTAAATTAGAGGAAATTTGACGCAAGACTTTTGAAAATGCTACTATTTACAAGGAAATGAGTAAGCGTTGGCACGATAAGATTATTTTGCATCGACAATTTAAAGTTGGATAGTTGGTTTTTCTATTCAACTCGGTCTTGACCTTTTGAGGTTGTGGAAGCATTTCCACACGGTATTGTCACAAACAAAGATACAAAAGGGGGAACTCCATTCAAAGTCTATGGCCAAAGACTCAAACTCTATTGAGGTGACTTTGATCCTGGAAATGCTGAGACCATTTAGTTGTTCGATTTTTTTTGAAAAAAAATCTTTTTAATTGCTTTATTAGGTTTAGATTTTAATTTCCTTGATTTTTCTTTTTATTTCCTTTTTGCATAGTAAAAATATCTTCATTTTGTCTTTTCTCTAACATCTTGTATGGTGGAAGGACTCAAAAGATATACATGCAAATGTTTGGGGGTAAATCGGATAATTCTCTTGCACTGATCTCCTCTAACAATCACAACCTTTCATCGTATGGGCGGGAAACATGATGAACGAGAATGATTTTTGCGCCAAGATCAAGTCGTTAAATCTCATAGCATTATATGGCAAAAATTGTGCCTTTTCATTTTCCCTTTTTTCCTCTTTATTAAGCATCTTGTTTTTTCATTGAAGGTTCACTTAATTTTCTACTTTCTCTGAGTTTTCAAAGATGTAAATTTCACATTTTTCTTTGCAAAGATCTTCCCTTTTCATCTGATTTCTTATAATCATCCATGGCTAAGACAAGAGCCGCACGAAAAATAGCAAAGGAAACCCCTATTCAAGACATTCCAAGCTCAAAACCAAAACCTTAACCGGAAGAACTCATTGCTCCAGAAAAAATTCTTGAGTACAAGGTTTTCCAAACTGGGTTTACGGGTGAATGCTTCACAGAGCACATCCAGAAGCAAAGCATCCATCCAGAGCAAGGAATTGAACTCTCCACTGAAGAAGAACCTAGGAAATGCATCCACAACATATCGCACTCCACAAATGGGGCAGATTTCACATTCATCCTGGCAGCTATAGTGCTGCCACGGTAAGAGAATTTTATGCAAGTATATACGAGCCCTCGTTGAAACTTGTTTTTATTAGGGTCTCTATTCCTTGGAGTGCGTCTTTTATTAACAAGTTGTTTAATATTGTATCAAATTTGGATGAGCATGCTTTATTTGTGGTGGAGATTACTGATGAGAAACTTGCTATGTTAGTTGATGATCTATGTGTAGCAGGTGCATTATGGTTGGGGACCAATGCTGGAAATTTCACTATGCTAAGAAAGTTTTGGACTCTGTCTGCCAAAATTTGGTTTCAATTCATCAACTCCATGCTATTGCCTTCTACCCACAACACAATTTTTTCTCTTGATAGAATGTGTTTGATACATTCTATCATCAAGGGTAGGAAAATAGATGTGGGCACAATCGTACAGAAAGAGGTTAAGGGGTTTGCTGAAAAGAAGATTGGTATATTGGCTTTCCCATCTATGATCATGCAACTTTGTGCATCAAAGGGGTTAAAACCCTTGCCTAGAGAAGAGAAGATTGCCAATAAAGGACCCATCAACAAGGTTGCGATAGAAAGGATGATTCCTGCTTCTGACGTTCCTACACCGAAATTGGGTACTGCAACGAGAGAAGATAAAGGTAAAACTAAAGTGGACACTGCACCAAAAAATGTCCCGACCAGTGATGAAGTTTGGTAGAAAGTTTTGAAAATCGAGGATAAACTCAACACAGTGATAAGTAAACTGGGAGTTGTTGCAGCCACTGCGCAAACCATTGATCTAACACAAAATTTATTATATGCCTATGTGAAGACGTGGCACAAGTATGCACTTGTTGTCCTGAGTCGATTCAATCCAGTTGATCCACCAAAATTCCATGTTTTCCCTCTAATCATTCGAGACTATAATTTCTCCTTTGATGCTGTCAATAAAGATGTCCCAGCAAAGTGAGTGAATTCCATTGACAATGTCAGCGAAGCTGGTGACCCACCACGAGAAGAGGCATCAAGTAAAGTCATCATGGATTGTTTGCTTGATTTAAACATCCCTACGGATGTTGATGTCATACCCACTATTGAAGAAGATGATGAAGTCCTTGTTGAGGACAGTTATGTAGATGAAGAGGATGATTTTGATGCTGAGATGACTACCATCAAGAAGATTATTGAGAGAGATTTGGTTACGTCCATCAGTGTGGATGCAGCCACGGAAGGACTTGAGATGAAGCCAACTGCGGCAAGACTGGTGAATGTTGCGCCAATAGAGGATGACCAAGAGAAAAATCCTCTTGCAATGGTGCTCTACAAGGCACCACAACAGTTCATCTTATCTGAGGTTGGGGCCGATGATGCCGAAGTGGAAGAGGAGCCTGAGAAAGAGGAAGAAGTTGAACATGATGTTGAGGAGACTCTTCTCCTCAAGAAGGAAAATAAGAGAAAACGCTCCAAGTCCAAGGAGAAGAGGAACAAGAAGAAGAAGAGATGCTCCACCTCCTCCTCTCATGAGCCCAAGAACTGAGTTAGTCAATTTCTAGTTTTAGTAGGCATGCATTTCATGTAGTGTAACTTCATTTATACTTCTTTTTTGCCATTACATTGTCATTGTATCAGCATATACTTGTAAGTGCATTTGCATTCACCATTGTAGCTGGATTCTGTTATTGCGTTTTGTTGTTACATTTTGTCATTGCATACTTGAAAGAAACTATTTAAGCTTAAATATCCTTGCAAAAACTAGAGAACTTCATCATAATATTGTAGGAGTATTTTTGGGCACATTGAGCAACAAAACTTCCCATATCCCATTTATTCATAAAGAAACAAGTATGATACGTAAACTAAGTAAAATGCATTCAAAAGAACCATAAAGATGCTTAAGGTAAAGCTAAAACTAATGTCTAATGGTATTATAAATAACTCCTATTAGGGAGTTTTCAAAGCACTCACTAAGCTTTTCGAAGCTTACTCCCATTTCACTCAATGTATAGAATTAGTGATAATTCGAGGCTCTAGGAGATGCAAGAAAGTGGTTCCAAGCAAGCGAAAAGCCAGTTTGACATTGAATCTACTAGCTGTCTAGTCTGCTTGAGGATAAGGACGAATGTGCCAACTGTCTAGTTTATTACAAAAAATTATGTACGCCGCCTAGCACACTAATAACCTACAGGACAGGTGTCTGTCCTTGGGTGGACTATAAAGGGACTATTTTGTAAGAGGCAGAGAGCCATGCTATTCCCATTTTTCATATCATCTTCAACCTCCAAGCTTTTATCCTCCTTCCATGGCAGCTTAAGCTTATTTTTGGAGACTCAAGGTGAAGTGAGGCAAATTTATCCGAGGAAATTAGGAGTCAAATGCTGAATCGACGAAATATATTGTTATCTTCTTAAACTTCTCTCTATTTCGATGTTTTTTGGAGATTTACTTTATATTTGTGCTCATCTAAATGTTGGATTAATTTTCTAGAGCTTGTTGAACTTGTTTAAACTATTTTCTTAGTTTAATATATATCACTCTTGTAACCCCCTTAACCCGGCCTAGACGGTTGACCCGAATTAAGAAAGTCACACGGGGAAAACCAAAGTCAACCCGAAAGTCAACCTTGATTAACGACCCTTTTTTTTTCTTTTTAAACTTGTCTAGATGCACATTAATCCTAATTGTGATCACACAAACATCATACTCAAAGATCACAAACATCAGAGATCAAACAGGGACCCAATTGAACAAATTACAACTTTAGGGACCAAATTGTAATTTCAGATAATTAAAAGGACTTAACCCAAAATAAAGTTACCAACTTGAAATTAATCAGGTTTCATGCTTCTCTGTGAAATTTCAGCTCAAAAGAACTTCCCAAGCTCATACAATTGAACAAACAAGATTCAGGACCAAAACGTAAACAATTCAAAACATATAACTGCCAATGTCAGCCCCCAACGGTCGACCGTTCCGAAACAGGTAGACCCTGTTCCGAAACACGGGCCGTTCCGAAACGGGTTCCGAAACATGGCCTTGGCAGAGACCAAACCGTTTCGAAACGGTGCATACCGTTTCGGACGCCTGGGTTCATGTAAGGCACCCGTTCCGAAACGGTGCACACTGTTCCGAAACGCCTGCACAGATTGCAGCAATCTAGCATACCAAATCATGCAATAGATCATTCAAACATGCTCCAAATGTCACCAAACTTTACCAGAATGCAATTCAACATGTATATGACTTATAGGAATCACCAAATCAACAAACCAACATCATATGCAAAAAGCCCCAATTCAATAGGCATGCTACCTACACAAGCTAGCTATTCAAAACACCAAACTTCCAAAACAAGCATGCAATGATCCAATCCAAAAACCAGCATTCAAAACAACATTCAACATACTTAGGGAGTCCCAAACACCTCCCAAAACATACACATTGGTCCCCCATTGCCAAATCACCCAAAAGCTAAAATGTTTAACAAAAACCTTCCATACATTGAGCTTTACTTGTACTTGAACTCTTGCCCCTCTTGCTGCCCTTCAAGATACTCTAATGCTCTGCATTATTGAATTAAGAAAACGAAGAGAGCGTAAGCAAAAGCTTAGTGAGGAATGCTCTTAAAACCATTCAATAATGCAATTCAAAACATTTACAAAACATGCTTTAAATCAACCTTTGCACATGCTCAAAAGCATACTTTAAACAAGCAATCTCATGCTTCAACATAAACATTAAAACAAGCATCTCATGCTTTCACAAAATACTTAACATGTCATATTGGCTCAAGTGACAATTTCCATTTCATAAAACAAGTTCAACAACTTTCCCAAGGACTTTTAAACACCTTGGCCCCAAGGACTTTTAAACACCTTGGCCATGGACTTTTAAACACCATGAATGAGGACCACACAAGGACTTTTAACCACCTTTGTGTCCAATTCTTGAATCATCCCAAGGACTTTTAAACACCTTGGCCCCAAGGACTTTTAAACACCTTGGCCATGGACTTTTAAACACCATGGAAGGGATCACCTAAGGACTTTTAACCACCTTAGTGTCCGCAACAAGACTCATCCAAGGACTTTTAACCACCTTGATGATCTTAAGTAACAAGGCTCACTCAAGGACTTTTAACCACCTTAGTGACCTTAATCTTTTCAAAACATCACTAGCCAATATACATCATATTCATCATTTAATCCACTGTTTTAAAGCATTAAACCAAGCCATTTTCATCATGCATTTCAAAGCATCAAACCACATTATTTCAATGTATAAAAGCAAGGCACTCCTACCTAGAGTTACCTTCAACATATGGCTTACAACATCAGTAAAATCCATGCTAAAACATGCTTTCAAAACAGTAATTAAAACATGCAAAACATCACCTTGCATCACAACAAAATCATGGCCACCACTAGAGAGAAAATCCGAAAACTTACACTTGAGCTTAGCAAAGTTGTTTAGACTTAAACTAAGCTCCCAAAACCTTCAAACCTTGGTTTTAAAGCTGAAAATCCATTTTCCACAAATGCACTCACCGATTTCCACTTTGCTTCAAGCCAAAGAACCAAATCAAGCTTCCGGATCAACCACTCTTGGATCCAAAGATGCCTCCCCTGTTGCAACACATCAAAGCAGAGGATTAATGCATCATCATGCATTAATTGCTTCAATGAAAGCACCTAAACTCGCTGCTCTCATCCAACCTCCATTTTCGGCCACCAAACACAACCGAAAATGCATCCAAACCACTTCTAAACAAAGCCCAGCCATAAACCAGCAAAACCTCACTTCCATTAACATCATATAACATCTAAAAACAACCTATTAACAACCTTATACCTCCAGCAACATCAGATCACCAAGATCACCTAAAAAACTACCTTGAAACACAAGCTAAACTTAGGAAACTCAACCTATCCGGGATTGCATCAATCAAAACTCAATTCCTTATCAATTTAGAGATCATTTAACATCAAAAACACCTCTCAAATCACAGATTACTCAGATCTAACGAAAATCATCAAAAATCATCAAAATCTTGCATAATAAGCCAAGATCCATTTCAACACTTAAAAACCTTTAATTAAACATCAATTAAGGATTGAAAACTTAGGAATTTCAGTAAAGAACTGATAGTTTAGAGGAGAAGGACGTTCTTACCTCCAAACTTGAGTTTCTCCTCTTTTTGCAATCAAAATCCTTGTTGAAACACTTAGCAATTGAAGAGGTTTTGAAGATACAATGATTTGAAATCAAATGAGAGTTGAAAGGAGGGATTTAGGTGAAGAAATCAGATCCAATTCTCTGGAAAAGGAGTGTTTGGGTTGAGAGAAAATGAGAGAAAGAAAATTGAGAAGTTAGTTAAGAAATTAGCCAAATGGCTTTTCCCTCCTTTTTGATATACTTTAAAATCAGATTATAACTCAAAATATCTTAGAAAAATCTGGAGAAACCACTTTTGGATTAATAGCTCCTTAAAGATTCAAAGTTTCAACCCTTTATAAAACAGCCACCAAACTTGCGAAAATTACATTTTGGTCACTAGCCAAAATGTCACACTTCCAAAACTCATTTTCCAAAATTGATTTCACAGTTCACTTAATTATATTAAAAGATGATTTTAGAACATTTTTCCATATTTTTAATGCAACCCGAACTAGGCTTTCCTAATTTAACCTCTTTAGATTCGAACAGCACTTTGACCAACCGGTCAACGCCCAAAACTCCTAAGCCCAAAACCGGGGCGTTACAACTCTCCCCCCCTTAAGAAATTTCGTCCTCGAAATTTACCTGAAGGAAAGAGATAAGGAAACTGCTTCAGCATGTCTTCCTTTCGCTCCCACGTGGCTTCCTCAACACCTCGATGCTTCCACAGCACCTTCACCAACTCAATGGTCTTGCCACGAAGAACCTTGCAATCTGAATCCAGAACCTCCACCGGTTCCTCATCATAGGTCAAATCCGGATTCAAAACCACTTCCTCCACAGGCATCACATGCGAAGGATCAGATCTATACTTCCGGAGCATAGAAACATGAAACACATCATGAATCTTTTCCAACTCCTGAGGTAACCTCAGCCGATACGCAACAGGACCCACTCGCTCAACCACCTCATATGGTCCAATGTACTGAGGGCTCAACTTACCCTTCCGACCAAACCTCATCACCTTCTTCCAAGGCGAAACCTTCAAGAACACACGGTCACCCACCGCATACTCTATCTCCTTACGCTTCAAATCCGCGTAAGACTTTTGCCGATCAGAGGCAGCCTTCAACCTCTCACAAATGAGCTTCACCTTCTCGGTGGTCCCTTTCAACAAAGCAGGCATCGAAACCAACTTTTGACCAGTTTCAGCCCAACAAAGAGGAGTCCTACACTTCCTCCCATACAGAGCCTCATAAGGTGCCATTTGTATACTCGCCTGATAACTATTGTTATAAGCGAACTCAACCAAAGGCAGATGCTTCTCCCAAGAACCTTGGAACTCAATCACGCAGCATCTCAACATATCCTCCAAAATCTGAATAACCCGCTCAGACTGACCATCTGACTGAGGATGATAGGATGTACTGAAATGCAACCTTGTACCCAGAGCTTGATGCAAACACCGCCAGAAACGCGATGTGAACCTCGGATCCCTATCCGACACAATCGACATAGGCACAACATGCAACCTCACTATCTCAGCAATGTACAGCTCTGCCAGCTTATCCAAAGAAAACGTAGTATGCACAGGCAAGAAATGCGCACACTTCGTCAAGCGATCCACAATCACCCAAACAGAATTCTTCTTCGATGGAGACAGAGGCAAACCAGATACAAAATCCATGGTAACCCTCTCCCACTTCCATTTAGGGATTTTCAACGGTTGCAACAAACCAGAAGGAACCTGATGTTCAGCCTTAACTCGCTGACACACCAAACACTTGCTCACAAACTCTGCAACATCCTTCTTCAAACCCACCCAATAGTACTCATCACGAAGATCACGATACATCTTAGTACTACCAGGGTGCATAGCAAAAGGACTACTATGACCTTCAGTCAGAATAGCACGCCTCAACTCAGCATCAGCAGGCACTACTATCCGACTACCAAAACACAACACACCATCCTCATTAAAGCAGAAATCCGAAGGTCTACCCTCCGCGATATCCTGAACATGAGACACCAAGGAATCATCCAGCAACTGCTTTTCCTTGATCAACTGAACCAAAGATGGTTTCACTTGCAACTCAGCAACAAGACCACCATCTCGCGATATGCTCAAGCTAGCAAACATAGCTCTCAGCTCAACAGCTACCTTCCTACTCAAGGCATCAGCAACAACATTAGCTTTACCAGGATGATACTCAATCGTCAGATCATAATCCTTGAGCAACTCCAACCAACGCCGCTGCCTAAGATTCAACTCCTTCTGAGACATCAGATACCTCAAACTCTTGTGATCCGTGTACACAGTACACTTCTCACCATACAGATAATGTCTCCAGATCTTCAGAGCAAACACCACTGCAGCCAGCTCAATGTCATGCGTAGGATAGTTGCGCTCATGCACCTTCAACTGCCGCGACGCATAAGCCACAACCTTACCCTCTTGCATCAGCACACACCCCAAACCAACATAGGATGCATCACTATAGACCACAAACTCTTTCCCTGATTCAGGCTAAATCAAGATAGGAGCTTGCGTCAAAGCCGCCTTAAGCTTCTCAAAAGCCTGATGTCTCGCTTCCGTCCACTCATACTTAACATCCTTTTGCAACAGCTTCGTCAAAGGAGCAGCAATCTTGGAAAAACCATCCACAAACCTCCGGTAGTATCCCGCCAAACCAAGGAAACTACGGACCTCATGAACAGACTTAGGAACTTTCCAGTTCATCACCGCTTCAATCTTTTGAGGATCAACACGAATCCCCTCAGCTGAGACCACATGCCCAAGAAACACCACCTCCTTAAGCCAGAACTCACACTTGCTCAACTTAGCATAAAGCTGATTCTCCAACAAAGCTTGCAGCACAATCCTCAAATGCTCTTCGTGCTCCTCCTCAGTACGCGAGTACACGAGGATATCATCAATGAACACCACAACGAACTTGTCCAGGTATTCATGAAACACACGATTCATCATGTCCATGAAAGCAGCAGGAGCATTTGTCAAACCAAACGGCATCACAAGGAACTCATAATGCCCATACCTTGTCCTGAAAGCTGTCTTAGGCACATCCACATCCTTCACCTTCAACTGATAATACCCTGACCTCAAGTCAATCTTAGAGAACACAGCAGCTCCCCGAAATTGATCAAAGAGATCATCAATCCTCGGCAAAGGATACCGATTCTTGATAGTCAACTTGTTCAGCTGACGGTAATCAATGCACATCCTCATCGTGCCATCTTTCTTCTTCACAAACAAGACAGGAGCACCCCAAGGCGACACACTCGGTCGGATAAAACCACGATCTAGCAGCTCTTGCAACTGCATCTTCAGCTCCTTCAGCTCCTTAGGTGCCATTCTATAGGGAGTAATGGACACAGGAGTTGTATTCTCATACAACTCAATTCCAAACTCCACCTCGCGATTAGGAGGTAAACCAGGCAACTCTTCAGGAAAAACACCAGGAAACTCCTTCACAACCTTGATATCTTGCACCCTCAACTCCTTAGAGCTAGGATTCATCACAAAAGCTAGGTAAGCTTCGCAACCCTGCCTCAGCATCCTACTCGCCTCCAAGGTAGACACCACATTAGCAAGAAACTTCACATTCTCGCCAACTACAACAACTTCATACTCATCCGCAAGCTTAAGCGAAACACGCTTATTTTCACAATCCACAACAGCACGATGCTCAGCAAGCCAATCTATACCAAGGATCACATCAAAACCATAGAAGGGCAACTCCATAAGATCAACATGAAAGATATGTTCTTGAACAACCAAGGGACACCTTCTATAAAGCTTTCGAGTCACAACAGTTTCACCAAAAGAACTAGTGACACGAACACCAACATCCAAAGACTCAACAGGCAAACCAAGCAATTCAGCATGCTCACGCAAAATGTATGAATGCGTAGATCCAGAATCAATCAAAGAAAGCAATGACAAGGATTGCAAAGTAAAGGTACCTGCAATCACATCTGCATCATTCCTTCCCTCGCGCTGAGCATACACCCTCGCTTGGCCTCCACCCTCAGGCTGAATAGCCACAACATGAGCTACTCCGCGACCACCTTCCTCTCTCCTCTGGAAATTACCACGGCCGCGCCCACGACCTGTCTGCGGTGCAACAACAGGAGCACGATCTTGGCCACCAGCCAACCTCGGACAATCTCGCCTCAGATGATCAACAGAACCACAGTTCCAACATCCATTCCCAGCTGCCGCAACAGGAGCTTGCACCTCCCTCACAGCACGAAGACAGTCACGCTTCATGTGACCACGCGAACCACAGATCCAGCAAGCACTTGGTTCAGCTCTAGCAAAACCACCTCTAGCAGGTGCACCACCACCTCTCTTGGCTGAGGACTGATACTTCTGATCACGTCCCCTCTTGTTCCGTCCACCTCCGGAACTATACTCAGCAGCTCTCTTGCCAGAACTTGCTCCAGCACCTTTCGCAGCTAAACCCAAGTTCATCTCAATGTCCTTGGATCGGCCAACCAACACATCAAAATCATTGTACTCAGCAGCCAACATATAGGTCTTTACTTCCGTCACCAAGCCATAACAGAACCTTTCGCACCTCTCTCGCTCATCCGGAATCAGCTCTGGTGCATACTGACTGAGCCGTACAAACTGCACTTCATACTCAGCCACACTCATGCTCCCTTGGGTAAGAGACATGAATTCACGCTTTTTCTCATCCAGATATCTCACTCCAAGATATCTCCTCTTGAACGCATTCTGAAAGAATGTCCAAGTAACATCAACTTCAGCCATCCCAGCTATGGTGGTCGTCCACCACGTATATGCATCGTCCTGCAGCAAGGACACAACACAGCCCAACTTTTGCACATCCGTGCAGCTCATCTGACCCAAGATACGCTTGGTACTCTCTAGCCAAGCTTCCGAACTCTCAGCAGACATACCTCTGAACTCAGTCCCACCAAGACTGCGCAGACGCTCCAAAGGTAGTCTGACTCTAGCATCTCCCTGATGCCCAGCTCCTTGAGCTCCAGCTACTGTTGCTCGAAAAGCACCCGCAATAGCTTGTACCAGCATAGACATATCAGGCATAGCTTGCCCCTGACCAACCTCTGGTCCAGCAGCTCCAGCACCAGCTGCAGCTTCAGCTCGCTCACCTCCAGCACCACCACCAGGCGGAGGAGGGGGTAACACTGCACTACCCGTATTCTCTTCATTCTCGTTCTCATTGGGAGCCGTAGCTCGCACACTACCTCTTAACTCTCTACGTGGTGCCATACTTTTACCATGCAATCACAATGCAAAATAAAACAAGTCAGGCCCAGCAAGGTAAGCAATCAAAGTATTCAAGCTCAATTTCATTCAAAATCAACATCCTTTCATTATCTTTTGTTTGGCAATGGGTACCCTCAGCATGCAACATCACAACATACATCTCAATTGCATCAACATTACAAGCCACTGAACATGCTTTCAAACAACAACCATACAAGCCAAACATACTTCAATCATGCATACATTCATTCCCAATTACTCGCAAACTTAGCTTTGATACCACCAAATATAACCCCCTTAACCCGGCCTAGACGGTTGACCCGAATTAAGAAAGTCACACGGGGAAAACCAAAGTCAACCTTGATTAACGACCCTTTTTTTCTTTTTAAACTTGTCTAGATGCACATTAATCCTAATTGTGATCACACAAACATCATACTCAAAGATCACAAACATCAGAGATCAAACAGGGACCCAATTGAACAAATTACAACTTTAGGGACCAAATTGTAATTTCTAATAATTAAAAGGACTTAACCCAAAATAAAGTTACCAACTTGAAATTAATCAGGTTTCATGCTTCTCTGTGAAATTTCAGCTCAAAAGGACTTCCCAAGCTCATACAATTGAACAAACAAGATTCAGGACCAAAACGTAAACAATTCAAAACATATAACTGCCAATGTCAGCCCCCAACGGTCGACCGTTCCGAAACAGGTAGACCCTGTTCCGAAACACGGGCCGTTCCGAAACGGGTTCCGAAACATGGCCTTGGCAGAGACCAAACCGTTTCGAAACGGTGCATACCGTTTCGGACGCCTGGGTTCATGTAAGGCACCCGTTCCGAAACGGTGCACACTGTTCCGAAACGCCTGCACAGATTGCAGCAAACTAGCATACCAAATCATGCAATAGATCATTCAAACATGCTCCAAATGTCACCAAACTTTACCAGCATGCAATTCAACATGTATATGACTTATAGGAATCACCAAATCAACAAACCAACATCATATGCAAAAAGCCCCAATTCAATAGGCATGCTTCCTACACAAGCTAGCTATTCAAAACACCAAACTTCCAAAACAAGCATGCAATGATCCAATCCAAAAACCAGCATTCAAAACAACATTCAACATACTTAGGGAGTCCCAAACACCTCCCAAAACATACACATTGGTCCCCCATTGCCAAATCACCCAAAAGCTAAAATGTTTAACAAAAACCTTCCATACATTGAGCTTTACTTGTACTTGAACTCTTGCCCCTCTTGCTGCCCTTCAAGATACTCTAATGCTCTGCATTATTGAATTAAGAAAACGAAGAGAGCGTAAGCAAAAGCTTAGTGAGGAATGCTCTTAAAACCATTCAATAATGCAATTCAAAACATTTACAAAACATGCTTTAAATCAACCTTTGCACATGCTCAAAAGCATACTTTAAACAAGCAATCTCATGCTTCAACATAAACATTAAAACAAGCATCTCATGCTTTCACAAAATACTTAACATGTCATATTGGCTCAAGTGACAATTTCCATTTCATAAAACAAGTTCAACAACTTTCCCAAGGACTTTTAAACACCTTGGCCCCAAGGACTTTTAAACACCTTGGCCATGGACTTTTAAACACCATGAATGAGGACCACACAAGGACTTTTAACCACCTTTGTGTCCAATTCTTGAATCATCCCAAGGACTTTTAAACACCTTGGCCCCAAGGACTTTTAAACACCTTGGCCATGGACTTTTAAACACCATGGAAGGGATCACCTAAGGACTTTTAACCACCTTAGTGTCCGCAACAAGACTCATCCAAGGACTTTTAACCACCTTGATGATCTTAAGTAACAAGGCTCACTCAAGGACTTTTAACCACCTTAGTGACCTTAATCTTTTCAAAACATCACTAGCCAATATACATCATATTCATCATTTAATCCACTGTTTTAAAGCATTAAACCAAGCCATTTTCATCATGCATTTCAAAGCATCAAACCACATTATTTCAATGTATAAAAGCAAGGCACTCCTACCTAGAGTTACCTTCAACATATGGCTTACAACATCAGTAAAATCCATGCTAAAACATGCTTTCAAAACAGTAATTAAAACATGCAAAACATCACCTTGCATCACAACAAAATCATGGCCACCACTAGAGAGAAAATCCGAAAACTTACACTTGAGCTTAGCAAAGTTGTTTAGACTTAAACTAAGCTCCCAAAACCTTCAAACCTTGGTTTTAAAGCTGAAAATCCATTTTCCACAAATGCACTCACCGATTTCCACTTTGCTTCAAGCCAAAGCACCAAATCAAGCTTCCGGATCAACCACTCTTGGATCCAAAGATGCCTCCCCTGTTGCAACACATCAAAGCAGAGGATTAATGCATCATCATGCATTAATTGCTTCAATGAAAGCACCTAAACTCGCTGCTCTCATCCAACCTCCATTTTCGGCCACCAAACACAACCGAAAATGCATCCAAACCACTTCTAAACAAAGCCCAGCCATAAACCAGCAAAACCTCACTTCCATTAACATCATATAACATCTAAAAACAACCTATTAACAACCTTATACCTCCAGCAACATCAGATCACCAAGATCACCTAAAAAACTACCTTGAAACACAAGCTAAACTTAGGAAACTCAACCTATCCGGGATTGCATCAATCAAAACTCAATTCCTTATCAATTTAGAGATCATTTAACATCAAAAACACCTCTCAAATCACAGATTACTCAGATCTAACGAAAATCATCAAAAATCATCAAAATCTTGCATAATAAGCCAAGATCCATTTCAACACTTAAAAACCTTTAATTAAACATCAATTAAGGATTGAAAACTTAGGAATTTCAGTAAAGAACTGATAGTTTAGAGGAGAAGGACGTTCTTACCTCCAAACTTGAGTTTCTCCTCTTTTTGCAATCAAAATCCTTGTTGAAACACTTAGCAATTGAAGAGGTTTTGAAGATACAATGATTTGAAATCAAATGAGAGTTGAAAGGAGGGATTTAGGTGAAGAAATCAGATCCAATTCTCTGGAAAAGGAGTGTTTGGGTTGAGAGAAAATGAGAGAAAGAAAATTGAGAAGTTAGTTAAGAAATTAGCCAAATGGCTTTTCCCTCCTTTTTGATATACTTTAAAATCAGATTATAACTCAAAATATCTTAGAAAAATCTGGAGAAACCACTTTTGGATTAATAGCTCCTTAAAGATTCAAAGTTTCAACCCTTTATAAAACAGCCACCAAACTTGCGAAAATTACATTTTGGTCACTAGCCAAAATGTCACACTTCCAAAACTCATTTTCCAAAATTGATTTCACAGTTCACTTAATTATATTAAAAGATGATTTTAGAACATTTTTCCATATTTTTAATGCAACCCGAACTAGGCTTTCCTAATTTAACCTCTTTAGATTCGAACAGCACTTTGACCAACCGGTCAACGCCCAAAACTCCTAAGCCCAAAACCGGGGCGTTACAACTCTTAGCTTTATCTTAAGCTTTAATTGTTAGATTTGATTTAGATTTGATTTACTAACATCGATGGATGCAGTGATGAGTCAGATTAAGGAGTTTCTAGAACAAAAGTTGTATGGATGCAGCAAAAGTTGATCCACTCATTCAAGGGGCATTAGTCTCGACTTACGATGACAGTTGAAGTCGACCTACATCCTTGAGTCAATGGTTGAAGATTAAATGGAAGCTAATATTCAAGCTGACCATATCTTTATTGATTAAACCATCCTTTCGCCTCGAGGTGCATTTGATATTTCTACCAAGCTGGACCAAGGAGATCCAAGCCTATCCCTAATATTTCTCTTCCTTTTATTACACTCTGTTTTTATACCGAACCCAATCACTTATCTAAATCTTTATCTTGTTGTTACAACCACCATTGCACCCATATTTACCTCTTCTACAGCTTTCTATTGTAGTCACATAAGACTCAACATAATACATCATCCTCGTGGGATCGATATTCAAATAAGTTTACCTTGTTTCTATTCTTGCATCAATAGTGTAGCTTGCACTAAAAAGTGTGACGTTTTCACACCGATCATGATGTTATGATGTTGTTTGGATGTTATGAGCATGTTTATAAGACTAAGTATGTTATGGTTGAGTTGCTGGAGATGCATGAATGGTGGATTTAGGTACTTAGGTTATCAAAAGTGAAATTGTTTCATGATAGGAACTTATGCCTCTAGACTCAGATTCAATATGTTTTGATGATGCAATTTGGTATGCATGTAACAGCCATCACCCGGTCTAGAAAGAATAGACACAAGTGACATATGCCACATTTATCACTGAAGTAATCCAAATTCAAACAATCTAAAATACAGGTAATTTAAAACTTTTCCTATTAAATCACGTGGAAAGCAAATCTAAATGCATAATCACTCCTATTTGTTTAATTAAATTGTGTATTTAATAACACTCAAATTGAATTGTCTTAGCATGTTTGATTAAATCAAGTTGCAACACTTAGGGTATCAAAAGTGATATTGTTTCATGATAGGAACTTATGCCTCTAGACTCAGATTCAATATGGTTTGATGATGCAATTTGGTATGCATGTAACAACCATCACCCGGTCAAGAAAGAATAGACACAAGTGACATATGCCACATTTATCACTGAAGTAATCCAAATTCAAACAATCTAAAATACAGGTAATTTAAAACTTTTCCTATTAAATCACGTGGAAAGCAAATCTAAATGCATAATCAATCATATTTGTTTAATTAAATTGTGTATTTAATAACACTCAAATTGAATTGTCTTATCATGTTTGATTAAATCAAGTTGCAACACTAGGGATTAAAACATAAACATTGAAATATTATAATAAACTAGAATTTGAACTTACAAATATGTAATTCAACCATAAACATGCTTACATATCAAATATAAACCAAAACATGCCAGTAAAATTAATCCAATTGAAACATGGAAGTTAAGAGACCAAAATGTAAGAAAACAGAATTTAGGAAAGTTCACGACCAATTTAACTACTACCAATAATGGTACTTGGGGACCCGTATTGGTACTCAGGATCATTTCAAAATTCTAGTAGCCAAATTTGGTGCCGATAAAGGGGTACCGTATCGGTACTCCAAAGAGTCAGACAAGTACCCCATGGTAGAAATAACATATTCGAATATGCAATATAATTCGAAACCCCTTAATCCATGTCCAAAAGTACAAAACTTGCACTTAAAACTAGATTACACAATTAGCTTCTGACCATGCACTTGCATCCCAAATTTCAACTATTATAAAGGCCAAATGGAGAATCTAGATACAAAATCCTAAACTTGCATAATGTGACTTACCAAAAAGCCTAACATGTCATAAATCCATTAATCAATACCAAACCATGATATCATGGCAACAACACATCCAAGCATATGAAAATGAAACATAAACACAAGTTCAAATCTAACCAAAATACAATTTCCCAAATTTAGGTTGCCCATATTACCTTATTGCAACCCTTGTATAACTTGATACAAACCAGTTATGTGAGTTTCCGAGTTTTCTATGTTTTCCCAATCGTTAGTCAAGTAAATATCTTAAAGGTTGAAAGCTGGATTCAAAAGGATGAGTTTGAATGGATGGAAGAGTATGGTAAATCGTATACTGATGTTTTAATGGAGAATGAAAGTTCAATGGTTGAAAGTTTCAAATGGCAATGGAATATAGGTGAAATGGAATTGATGGAAGCGAGTGATTTTGAAATGAATAAAGAACCAACAATATAAAGATTGTTGATAGAGAGACCTTATAATGTTCTTAAGCTATAATAGATTGATACCCGCTAGTTACATGACAACCAGGAACCTACGTTATAGTTAAAATGGAATAGAATTGACGCCACAAATATGAGGCTTGATAAGTCGATAAATTTCTTGAAGAACTAGAGAGTGAACACTCACAAAAGAGATAGTTTATAAAATTTGAGTTATTACAAAATGAAACTAGCCTCTATTTATAGGCTTATCAAGACAAATAAGGAGTTAAATCAAATTTAATGAGAATATGGAAAGTTTAAATGTCCTTTTAGAGTCTCAATTCGTCCATTGATTTTCCCAAGCTCCCCTTAATGTTTCTTTTATGTATTTGAGTCATTTATGCACGAATTAATGCTTCCAAGTTTCTAAATTCATGAAATGCCCTTTATTGTGGTTACATTGAATATGATGATACCTTATTTAATGTTCACAGATGCCCCATGGTATGACTGGCTTTTGAAGTTCATGCTCTTGGAGTTGATTATTTCTTTTGGTGTTTCCAAGACTCTTTGAATCCTGTTCGTGCATGGTGAAGGAATTTGCCAGCATTGAATTCAGCAAATGAATGGTCTCTTGAAAGTGCATGTATTCTTATTTTTATGAACATGAAATGTTTGCTTCAAGTCTCTTGAATTTTTGAAACAAGCATCTTAATTGGATGATAAATTGTCCTAATTTGGTGTATCCCTTAAATTTTGTTCTTAATCCATGCATGTACTCTCCCTTTGAAATGTATTTAGTGCTTGAACCCAAACGACTTTAAAATATATGGTTGAATTTAATCATTTTTGGAGTCCATTGTAGTGCTGAATTTAATCAACCTTCATGCACCTAAAAGCACAAAAATAACATGTGTTAAAACAATACAACTTAAATGCTAATTAAAACATGCAATGATTATATATTTAAAAATGAACCTACCATCTGACGGGTTCATTGCATCGTCTACAGCAAGGGTTCAATTACATTTGTTATAAAAATGAACTTACCATTTAATGGGCAATAATCATGAGCAGCGAATATGAGAATATTGGCAAATGTGCAATGTTGTCCAGATTAATTACTTTTTGGCGTTGTTTTGTTGAATTTTTGTTTTACTTGTTGAGTTTGTCGACATAAGGTGTTTGGATTTTATTCTTTTTTATTTTCCGGTTGTGTTGTACTCTTTCCTCCAATTAGGATTAGGGAAGTTTTTAATGAGCCACACAATTCAGGTCTAAGCTTGTATGATCACTTTAATAATAAATCATATTTGCCTAGCAAAAAAAATATTTTTAAAAAGACATGTAATAATGCTGGAATTGAAATGTGACTTAAAAATTACCTTGCAACTAAATTAACTAATTAAACAAACACGCAAATTAACTATCAACACATGCATGCAGATGATTTAATATGAAACGGAATGCATATGAACTTTTAAAATCTACGCATGAAATAAAATGACACACATATGAATGCAATAAAATATCTTGTTCAAAACGTTGCATGATGCCTATGAAGGCCAATGTTTGAGATTAAGATACAATGCTCGAATAAGCACATTTGAGTATGAAGTTTGGTAATCCTTGGCTTGAGCGTGAGTATGGAAACTCTTAGACTTCTTTATTGACGTGAGCAAGGCCTTGAAAAATTTAATGTTCATCAGGCTCAAATCATAACCAAAACATACTCAATTGATGGAATGTCTTGCGATCTCTTCCTTGCTATGACTACAGCCTGTGCTAACCAATCAATCCTCTACTATGATAAGAGAAAATGAACGTAAGCTAATATATCTGTTGAGTGCATAAAAGTTCTATATTTTACCCCTCATTTACCCATATTTTTGTTGCACTCCAGCATGATTCATTGCATTTAGGATAGATTTTTGCATACGCATCACAATTAGATAAAATTACACAGTTGTTGTTGGTTTTGGTCACTTTTGGAGGTACCTGCTACGGTAGACCCAGGGCAGCAAAGGATCAGAGGCGAGTTGCGGAGCTGGAGTCAAAAAGCACAGTCTGTCGTGACATCTGTTGTGGCAGCCATGACGATAGTAGAATGTTGAGGTGGAAAAGTGAAGTGGAGCTCGACAGATAGAGGATTTCAAGCCAGTCTGTCGTGGACCACTCCCATATTTTTCTGAGCCCTGAAGTAGAAGGAAGGTCAAGCCCAAAGTTCAAGGAAGAAAGTCAAGGCAAGAAAAGATGACGAATTAAAGGCATCTACTCAGAAGATTTAGTCTTTAATAGAGTTGTACTTTAATTTAAACTTGTATTCTTGTCATATTAGAAAACTTGGACCCAAGACCTATATAAAGGCATGTAATTCGACCTAGGGAAGGATATCTCACTTCTAGCCGTCTTCCTCCCAAACCCTTGTCGTTTTCCCTTTTCCACAATGTTCTAAACTCCCCCTAGGGCTAAGGGTTGATTTTGTAAAGTAGTTGCAAGGATTGTATTGTTTAGGAATTTTCTGTTCAAGTAATAAAAACTTCAAGTTTATTTACTCTGGGTTTTCAATATCTCATAAGAGCATCGAGAGAGCATTGTGAGGTTATCCATTTGTTTGATATCGGGAGAGTCAAGTATACGAAAGGAGTAAATATGTGTTTTCCAATTTAGTGTTAAACCATCTTGGCTTAGGGATAAGTACACGGTTAAGTGGCTAAAGAAGAATTCACAAATATTGGTGTTCACCCTTTGATTCACGTCGGGAGGTATCATCCAAGAAGTGTTCATCAACAGAACTTGGACCTAGGGATAGGACAAGTCATAACAGGGATTCTTGCCAAGCTTGAAGTACGGAGTTGTTGATCGTTGCCGCGACTTCAACAGATCTCTGCCGCGACAGGAACGACGACAGACAACAGAAGTTTCTTTAATAGTGCAACACTTGCACTACTGAGCATATCAATACCGGCTTATTCTCTCAATCTGATTCCTTTATCTTTTACTTTAGTTATTACTCAAGATTTTCCCCAACATTCATTTAAACTATTTCTTTCTCTTGTGCAGCAATTTAAGGATAGAGTTATTTCCAGTCCCTGTGGAGACGATATCTGATACTCTAGTATCACTTTACTACTTGCGTCGTGTACACTTGCACTATCTGCGATAGTTCTATTTACAGGCAACAAGTTTTTGGCGCTGTTGCCGGGGACTGACAACATACCTTTACCTTTTTATTACTGAACTTTATTTTTATTTTCTGTTTTTAGTGGTGTTATTTACCCCGTGCTTTTCACAAGGTTCTCTTATTGCTTATGCGCAGATCTAGACGAGGTAAAGAACCTGAGTACGAACTAGGCCCAGAAATCGAACGCACATACCAACTCAGGAACCAAGCCCGACTCTTGATAAATAGAAACAACTATCTTGAGGAGAGATTTGAAGCAATGGTGAACGGAAGGCAAGGCAATGGGAGAGATGACCCCAACAACAACAATGACCCTAGGGTTATTGTTGGTCCTCCTAACGATGCCCGGAACGATCTGTCGCCACCCGCTAGCCCAGCAGCATGGCATACCTTTCGAGACTACATGGACAACAACCATGTTGAATTGGAAACTACCTTGCCATATGTGGAAGCAGAACACTTCGAACTGAAACCTGTCATGTTCTGCATGATAAATTCTGTTGGCCAATTTGGTGGTTCTGCTACTGAGGAAGCACGTGAACATCTTAAGACCTTCCAAGAGATCTGTGGATCATTCAGACTGTCAGGGATAAGTCCAGAAGTACTGAGGCTCTAGATATTCCCTCATTCATTGAGAGATAGAGCTAAAACTTGGTGGAACAAATTAACGACGGGTTCAATAAGAACTTGGGCAGATCTCTCTCATGAATTACTTTCTCGTTTCAATCCTTCTCATTTATCTGAAAGATTGCGTAACGAGATTGCTACTTTTCAACAAGAAGATGATGAACCAATGCACGAGGCGTGGGAGAGATTTACAACTCTTTTACGGAACTGCCCAATGCATGGATTACCTGTGTGTAATTAGGTTGTCAAATTCTACAACGCTTCCAATGCACACACTCGACTGAGAATAGATTCAGCAGTGAATGGGCTATTACTGGATAAAGAACCAGACGAGGCAATGCTAGTGTTGAGAAAGTTAGCAAAGAACGATGAGCAATTTCCTACAGCTTGAAGAGGAGGCAAACGATGAATATATGTAAAGGAGTACGAAGCTAATAACTCGGTTAAAACACAGATTGCATACCTCACTAAGATAGTTGAGAATCTACAGCAGAAGGATTCTAAAGTTGTATTTTCTGTAGAAGAGGTGTGTGAAACCTGTAGTGGGAACCACAGTTCAGAAGATTGTCCTTTACAGCTGGAAGAAGGGATGTATGTTGGGAACTATAACAAGACTAGAAACTATGATTCCAACAACAACAATCCCAACTGGAGGAAGGATCCCAAATTTTCTTGGAGCAATCCGAACAATGCATTGAATCCTCCAGTGCAGAACAACCAAAACCAAGGAGTACCCAGAATTCTGTCACGACAGCAGCCGGCAGCAACACCTAGTATACTGGAACAGACCTTGGCAACATTTATGTCACAAACGAGAGCATACATGGAAAACATGGATCACTTTGTCAAGAAAACTGAAACATTCATTAACAAGACAGATATGAGAATGACAAACCATGAGGCTACCCTAAAATCTCTAGAGACACGGATGGGTCAGGTTTCACAGTACAACAAACCGAGGTAGAACGGAAGATTCCCTAGTGATACTGAGGTCACTAGAAAACCTACGCATGAGCAGTGCAAAGCGATTACAACAAGGAGTGGGAAACAAGTACAAGGGCCAGAAATAAAAGAAGTACCGAGTGAGGACCCGACCCTACAGACACCTGTCGTGCACACTGCCCCAGCAGAGGAGAAACAGCCTGCTGTCGCCACACCTGCCACGTCAGCAGAAGGGAAAGAGGAGCAGACAAAAGATGCTGAAGATCTTAAGCCTCCTCAGATCCGAATTCCATGTGAAGGGCGCCTTGAAGATTACCGTCTTCCACCCCCTTTTCCACAGCGGTTACAGAAACAGAAACAAGAGTACCAGCTTAAGAAAATTTATGACATTTTTAAGCAAGTACATATTAACACTTCGCTGCTAGAAGTCATTAAGCAGATGCTCGGTTATGCTAAGTTTCTCAAGCATGCAATGTCCAAAAGGTCCAGACTTAGGGAATTTGAAACAGTGAAGATGACAGAAGGATGCATGACAATCTTGCATAAGCTTCCACCCCAAAAGAAGAAGGACCCTGGGAGCTTCATCATACCGTGCATAATTGGAGACAAGTTTGTGGGTAAGGCACTTTGTGATCTTGGTGCTAGCATTAATCTAATGCCCAAATATGTATTTCAGAAACTAGGTATTGGAAAAGCAAGGCCCACGATAGTCATGCTGCAACTGGCAGACCGCTCTTACGTACAATCGGAAGGAAAAATCGAAGACATCCTGGTAAAAGTGGATAAGTTTATTTTTCCTGCTGACTTTCTTGTTTTAGATTGTAAAGCAAATGAAAACGCACCATTCATTCTGGGGTGACCCTTCCTAGCCACAGGCAGAACAGTGATCGATGTCGAGAAAGGAGAACTGACAATGAGAGTCAATATTCAACAAATCAAGCTCAATGTTCTCCAAGCAATAAAACAAGCTGATGCAGAAGAAGAGTGCACAACAATTTCAGAAGTAGTCCTTGACCAACCCTGCATCAAGTCGAACTGCCACGACAGGAAATTTGGTCACTGCCACCGCAGTCACCCTGAAGACTGTCACGACAGAAACGACGACAATGACCCCTCAGACACAAAATCATCCAACACTGAAGGTCCTGAGGAGGTAAATTGGATAGGCACACGTCCAGGTAAGTTCTTCGAGCCTTTGAATTATACCTCGAATAAACATGTAATCCAAAAGCCTTCCATTGAATAGCCACTTGTTACAGACCTGAAACCCCTGCCAAGGCAACTTAAATACGTGTTTCTTGGTTTAAATGATATGTTGCATGTAATCATCTCTTCCAAGTTGATGCAGGAACAAGAACAACAGCTGATTAAAATGCTACATCAGCATAAGAAGGCCATTGGATGGACCATTGCTGATATCCAAGGCATTAGTCCAGCGTTATGCATGCATAAGATCCTCTTGGAGGATGACCATAAACCGACTATCGATGCCCAAAGACGACTGAACGAGGCTATGCGAGAGGTAGTGCGGAAAGAAATCATTAAGTGGCTTGATGCCGAAATAATACATGCCATCTCGGATAGCAAGTGGGTGAGCCCGGTGCAATGTGTGCCTAAAAAGGGAGGCATAACCGTCGTAACCAACAAGGAAAATGAATTAATCCCAACCAGGACTATGACCGGTTTGAGGGTTTGTATGGACTACCGGAAGCTTAATAAAGCTACCCGGAAGGACCACTTCCCCTTACCTTTTATCGATCAAATGTTAGATAGATTAGCGGGGAAGTCTTACTATTGTTTTCTTGATGGTTACTCAGGTTATAACCAAATTGCAATAGCATTGGAGGACCAAGAGAAAACCACCTTCACAGGCCCGTACGGCACATATGCCTTTGGAAGAATGCCATTTGGGCTCTGCAATGCACCAACAACCTTTCAATGGTGCATGATGGCAATATTCTCCAACATGGTGGAGGATTTCCTAGAAATTTTCATGGACGACTTTTCCGTCTTTGGAGACAGATTCCATAGTTGTTTAGGAAATTTACAGAAGGTCCTTGAAAGAAGCAAAGAGGCGAACTTGGTTTTAAACTGGGAAAATGCCACTTTATGGTGGACGAAGGCATAGGGTTGGGCCACAAGGTTAGCTGCCGCGGTATAGAGGTAGACAGAGCCAAAATAGAGGTTATTGAAAAGCTATCGTCACCCACCATAGTTAAAGGGATATGAAGCTTCTTAAGGCATGCAGGGTTTTATCGAAGATTCATAGCCAATTTTTCGAAGATTACTAAGCCCCTTTGCCACATGTTGGAAGAAAATCTCCCATTTGACTTTAACACTGAATGTACTGAAGCATTCATGATACTGAAGGAGAAGCTGGTAACATCCCCGATAGTGTAGCCACCAGACTGGAGCTTGCCATTTGAGATAATGTGTGACGCCAGTGATTATGCTGTCGGTGCAGCATTAGGGCAGGGGAAGGATAAACTTTTTCATGTGATTTACTATGCGAGCAAAACGTTGAATGGTGCCCAAATAAACTACACCACAACAGAGAATGAGCTACTAGTAGTGGTGTTTTCAATTGACAAGTTCAGTCTGTATATAATTGGAACGAAAGTGGTGGTTCATACAGACCACTCAGCACTCAAGTATCTGTTCACCAAAAAAGATGCTAAACCAAGATTGATACGTTGGATTCTGTTGCTGCAAGAATTTGACATTGACATCAAGGATAAAAAGGGGGATAGAAAACCAAGTAGCAGACCACTTGTCAAGGCTGGAGATGGGAAGGAATCAAGCGAAAGACAAGACCAACATACTGGAAACCTTCCCAGATGAGCAGTTGTTTGCTGCCACCAGCACTGCAGCGACAGCCATGGCGGCAGGTAAGCTTTCTGAAACCCCTTGGTATGCTGACATTGTCAATTATATTTTAAGTGGGTTATTACCTCTTGAGCTTAATTACCAAACAAGGAAGAGGTTCCAAAATGATGCAAAACATTATTATTGTGACGAATCTCTTCTCTTTAAGAATTGTGCAGATTAGATAATCAGGAGATGCATACCACAAGAGGAACAAAAAGAAGTACTTCACCACTGTCATGTTACCCCTTATGGAGGACACTTGGGAGGAAATAAAATTGTTGCCAAGGTTCTGCAATTTGATTTCTACTGGCCTACATTGTTCAAGGATGCACAAGCTTTTTACAACAGCTGTGACAAATGCCAAAGGACTGGGAACATATCTAGAAGGCATGAGATGTCACTGTAGAACATACTTAAGGTTGAAATCTTCTATGTTTGGGGAATCGACTTCATGGGGCCATTCCCAGCCTCTTGTGGGAATTTATATATTTTGCTGGCAGTGGACTATGTGTCTAAGTGGGTAGAAGCGATCACCACTCAAAAGAACGATGCCAAGACTGTGCAAAGATTTCTTCACAAGCACATCTTCTCAAGGTTTGGCATCCCAAGGGCGATAATTAGCGATGATGGGAGACATTTCGACAATAGGGTAATTGCTAGTACACTAAGGAAATACGGAGTGAAACAACGAATTGCAACAACATACCACCCTCAAACCAATAGGCAGGCCGAGATATCAAATAGAAAAGTAAAGAACATCCTAGAGAATATGGTCAAACCAACTCGAAAGGACTGGTCTCTACACCTAAATGATGCACTCTGAGCCTGCAGGGCTACATTCAAGACACCATTGAGGATGTCACCATATTGCCTCATTTACGGGAAAACTTTCCATTTACCTGTCGAGATAGAACACAGAGAATATTAGGCTATCAAGACAGTAAATATAGACTGGGACAAGGCAAGACATAAAAGGCTACTGGACTTGAATGAAATTGAGGAAATTCGAGCAATGGCCTACGACAACGCCAAGATCTACAAGGACAAAACAAAAAAGTGGCACGACAGGAAACTGCTGCCACGACAATTCTGCCCAGGGCAGCAGGTGCTGGTGTTCAACTCTAGGTTGAAGCTTTTTCCAGTAAAGCTTAAATCTAGGTGGTCTGGCCCTTTCCAAGTTGTCCAATTTTTCCTTTATGGTGCCATTACAATCAAATCAATGAAGGATGGGCACCAATTCAAGGTCAATGGACAGAGGCTCCAGCATCATTAGGGGACTGAAGCCCCAAGGATGCAGAAATTAGTTACTTTAAGAGATGCCCCTCAAGGCATCCCTAATTTTAGTTTATTTTATTTTATTTATTATTTAGGAAATAAGATTTTAATTTAGTTTTTTATTTATTTATTTTTAGGAAATAAAGGAAGCAAAGCAAAGAGAAGGAATGAACTAGCCCACAACATTCACAATAGCCCATAAAGCCCAACGGACAACTCTGTCGTGACAACCTGTCACCAGCTGTCGTGACAGACGCGGAAAAGACAGCTTGTCAAGGAGCTGTCGCGATAGACACGCAAACAAGTACCAGACGCGCAGCAGACGCGGAAATGCGTGATAGACGCGTCAGGAAACTGCGTGACAGTTGGCCCCGTTATTCGCGCATGTCGTTAAAGTCCCAACGGGCAGAATATCCCGTTCTATATAAACCTCTATTCTCATTTCATTTTTCACCTCACTCTCATTCTCTCTGCTTTACTCCCCATAATTTAGGTTTTCAGAAATCTTTTTCATTTTTCTACAGTTTTCCTTGCAAATGGCTACCAGATCAACCCGATGAAGTGGTGCCTCCACCTTTGCCGCGGCAGTATCCACACCCAGCCATAGTGGAATACCCAGTCGCTTCGCATCAGTAGACTCAGAGAAGAGGTACTATGGTTCTTTCCAAAAGAGAGAGATGTGGGAAGAAATAGGGTTCACTTACACCCAAAAGATGGGAGAATTAGGGCTTGAAAGTTTCATCGCCAAGAAAAACATCGCACTCAAGTGGCGAATGTTTGCAGCCCAGCAAGAGGATATGAACATCACCCTAGTTCGAGAGTTCTACGCTACCGTCCCCGACAAAGATGCCACGACAGTGACTGTCAGGGGTAAGGAGATATCCCTTGAACTGGCATACATCAATACCTTGTATGGTCTCTAAGTGAGCAAAAAGGAAGATGCCCACAGGAGGTTCGTGAACCGTCTGTCGCCGGCAGATAATGATGTTGTCATGGTAGAGCTAAGAGGGCACGCAATAGAACGATGATCCCAAGCACCGATGGACAGTGCGGAGGACCCAACTCACCCCACAAGCCAAGTTGTGGAACCATTTTGTGAAGAAACGCCTCATGCCTACCTCACATAATACCACGGTGGACCGGCATAGATTATCTCTCGTATATTCTATCCTCAACGAGAGGCAAATCAACATGGGAAGATACATTCGAGACAGCATCATTGAGTGTGCACTCTGACCAACGGGCCCCCTATTCTTCCCCTACCTGATCACCACACTCTGCCGAGGCAAAAACGTGCCGGAAATCAATGAAGATGTCAAAGTCCGAGGAAAAGGATGGACGCAGTAGAACCTCTATAGCTTGATTGAATTAAAGGCTGCCACTCCCTTGTCTTACATGGACCCCACTGTCGCGACAGAAGCAACAACAGACCCTGACTCCACTGAACCTGTCACGACAGAACCATAGCAGACGACGGTAGCACCACCGACACACACCTCCAGCCAAATCCTGAAGATGCTGAAAAAGATGGAGGAGCGACAGCTCGGCCTCATGGGTTTTATGAGGGATTTCACTACTGCCACGGTACATTTTATTCAAACTGATTTAAATTTTCCCAATGTGCAGTTTCCCTCTTTCCTAGAAACTCTTTTTGCCACTTCCACCCCTGCTGCTAGCCCCAGAACACCCATTGCTCCTTCCACATCACCACCTTCCACGACAGGAGATGGCGACAGAAGATCAGCCACTCCTCGAGGAGAGAAAAGAAAGGAACCACTACCGGTAATCGACCCGAAATACTTTGAAGGGTTCTCCTCCTCCTCCGTCTAGTAGGACGATTCTGACTTAGAGCCATCGGTCGTCCGAGACAAATCCAAAGACTTCGCTCCGATGAAGAGGAAGAAGTTGAACAAGACCATTGAGGGACCCTACCACGATAGATCAGACAACAGCAGCAGCGATGATGACCTCGAGGTTTTGGACCATCCCCCACACATCTCACCTACCCGAGTCCAGCCACCTCGAGAGGCCAAAAAGAAGATAGCCTCCCCATCTCCCAACACCAAGCCAGCCCCTGCCGTCAAGGTCATTGCCCGCCGGCAGCTCCGCGTCAGCAGCAGCAGCGACGACAGCTGATGCAACCCTCGAGTTTGGGGTGGGCATCCCTCTATTAATGAACTTTTTCGTAGTGTCTTTCATTTGTGTCTCATCGTCTTAATTTATTTTTTGTGTTAAAAAACGGCTTAAGTCTTTGAACTGAACTTACCTGCTGTGACATTCTATGTCATGATAGTGCCTATAGGATGTTTTAGGAATTATTTAATGCCTTGCTATAGTTCTGAACTGTAAAACACCCTTGTGACTTATATGATGTCTAGGTTTCTGTTAGTGAACTAGAGTAGGAAAGCTTAACCACTTGAGTTGCCCCTAGAGGTGCCTAACACTGGCTCTAGGAAGATAGCTAGAGATGCCAAAAAAGCAGGCTCTAGTAAAATCAAAGTAAGAAAAACACTGAGTCTAATTCAAAAAAAACTAAAGGAGCCTAAGAATTGCCTCCAAAAAAATAAAATTTGGCATAAAATTCAAGTGAGTAGCATAACTATTCTGGTAACTAAGGGAGTCTAGGCACATATTTGTTCACAAAACATGCACACACTTGCACAAGAATTATAGCATTGTTCCGGATATATCCATAAACACCCGACAAGGTACTGCTCTTGATAGTGAATGTTTTGTAGGTAATGAAAGTTCAACTGCATTAAGCCAAGGGAAAAAGTTTTTATTCTTAGTTAGTTTATATTTTCTTGAGGACAAGCAAGAACTTGAGTTTGGAGTGTGTTGAGTGCATAAAAGTTCTATAATTTACCCCTTATTTACCCATATTTTTGCTGCACTCAAGCATGATTCATTGCATTTAGGATAGATTTTTGCATACGCATCACAATTAGATAAAATTACACATTTGTTGTTGATTTTGGTTACTTTTGCAGGTACTTGCTACGACAGACCCAGGCAGCAAAGGAGCAGAGGTGAGTTGCGGAGCTGGAGTCGAAAAGCACAGACTGTCGTGAAATCTGTCGTGGCAGCCATGACGACAGTAGAATGCTGAGGTGGAAAAGTGAAGTGGAGCTCGACAGATAGAGGATTTCAAGCCAGTCTGTCGTGAACCACTCCCATATTTTTCTGAGCCCTGAAGTAGAAGGAAGGTCAAGCCCAAAGTTCAAGGAAGAAAGTCAAGGCAAGAAAAGAGGACGAATTAAAGGCATCTACTCAGAAGATTTAGTCTTTAACAGAGTTGTACTTCAATTTAAACTTGTATTCTTGCCATATTAGAAAACTTGGACCCAAGACCTATATAAAGGCATGTAATTCGACCTAGGGAAGGATATCTCACTTCTAGCCGCCTTCCCCCAAAACCCTTGTCGTTTTCCCTTCTCCACCATGTTCTAAACTCCCCCTACGGCTAATGGTTGATTTTGTAAAGTAGTTGCAAGGATTGTATTGTTTAGAAATTTTCTGTTCAAGTAATAAAAACTTCAAGTTTATTTACTCTGGTTTTCAATATCTCATAAGAGCATCGGGAGAGCATTGTGAGGTTATCCATTTGTTTGATATCGGGAGAGTCAAGCATACGAAAGGAGTAAATACGTGTTTTCCAGTTTATGGTTAAACCATCTTGGCTTAGGGATAAGTACAAGGTTAAGTGGCTAAAGAAGAATTCACAAATATTGGCGTTCACCCTTTGGTTCACGCCGGGAGGTATCATCCAAGAAGTGTTCATCAACAGAACTTGGACCTAGGGATAGGACAAGTCATAACATGGATTCTTGCCAAGCTTGAAGTATGTTGTTGTTGATCGCTGTCACGACTTCAACAGACCTCTGCCGCGACAGGAACGACGACAGACAACAGAAGTTTCTTTAACAATGCAACAGCTGCACTACTGAGCATATCAATATCGGCCTATTCTCTCAATTTGATTCTTTTATCTTTTACTTTAGTTTTTACTCAAGATTTTCTCCAACATTCATTTAAACTATTTCTTTCTCTTGTGCAGCAATTCAAGGATAGAGTTATTTCCAGTCCCTGTGGAGATGATATCTGATACTCTAGTATCACTTTGCTACTTGCGTCGTGTACACTTGCACTATTTGCGATAGTTCTATTTACACACAACAATATCTTAGTGAGTGAATTCACTCATAAATATTCATCAATGCATATGGTAGAAAAAATAGATATTGATCCTTAAGCTCATCAAAAAAAATTAAAAGTGAATACTTGTACAAAACTCATAACAAAATATATTTTCTCGCATCAAATCTCAATAGAAGTGTGGCATATTGATGTTTATTCTTGTGACTAAACAATTCATATAAAAACCATTGGATACACAGATCAACTTATCAAATTGTGGGTTCATAACCCATTCTCGCATATGTTCCTTGATTGTTAGACACCCGTGCTTTTCGGTTCACAACCAACAAATGATTGTAGACAACCCGTCCTTGCAAACCAACAACCATAGACACCCATCATTTTGGAAAAAAAAGTTATGATCGGTCGATTAGACATATGTCCTTCAATTTCAATTCTCTTATAGTTATAGAGTACTCATCCTATATGATGTGAGCATGACTGACACAAAAACTCATGGAGCCTTGCATGCATCAATGGAGCTACCAAAGGAACCAACTAATCTTTCACAAACCAAGAGACTTGAAGATTATGTTACAAATTTATCTATTCAAGCTTGGGACATGAATCTTGAACAATGGCCTTCATGGCACCATGCAACATTTCGCATAAGGATAAAAAAACTCTTGCATTTTGCATGTAGTGATAAATAAATTAGTTACTATGGCATTCGTGCACAATTTACCTATACTCTTACACATTTTATCCATGTACTCTCTTGCATATTTAATTATTGTGTTATTGCATATATTTTTAGTATTTTTATGATTATAATTCCATGCATTCTATTGCATATTTAGTATTTTCGTGATTCGAATTTCATTCATTCTATTGCATATTTAGTATTTTCTTGATTAGAATTCCATACATTCTCTTGCATAATTAATCTATATTGTTACACATTTAGTTAGGGCTTCTTTTGTTACACATTTTGTTAGGATTTTAATAAATCATTTTTGCATGTTTTATTGTTGTTTTCTTTTATTCATGTGTGTATTCATGGTTAGTTTTCCTACATTTTATTGTTCTATGTGTCTTAATTTTTACATGAGTTAGTGCTATATTTATTTTTTCCTAATGTAAGTTACATGCTCCATTGTAGGTACTTCAATGGATAGTCACTTAGGGGAGTAAAGAATATTCGATGGTGCATTGGAAGACAAAAGGACAAGGACTGTTTATGGCTTGCAATTAAAAGGGAGAATACATGAAAAGCCAAATGCACTAAAAGGGTGAATACATGAAAGGCCAAATGCATTACTACAGGAATGCAAACGGTTAGATGATATTAAGAGAGAATGATCTTGAATACTTCCAAATGTAATTCAAAACTAAACACTTCATGGATGACATTTAATAGGCAGCATAAGGGGAAATGAAAAGAACCATATATGTGGCTACATACATCCTTTAATATACTCGCATTAAGGTCATGAACCCTTTAGAATACTTTAAGACCTTTCATTTCCTACCTTATAATTCCTATAAATAGAGGCTCATTTCACCTTTGTCACATAACTTTCATGTTTGAGATATAATTTGTGACTTTTTACTTCTTTGTTCTTCATTAAACTTATCTGACTTATCAAGGTAACCCTTTGTGGCATCAACCCTTTTTCGAACTTATCACAACGTGTGGCATTCAAATTCTTTGATATCGTTGGTTCCTAGTTATCTATAACTAGAGGGTCACAATCTTATCGATTTAAGAACTTTATAAGATATGGGTCAATACTTTTCCTATTGTATTGGTTCTATCTTCGTTCCATATCCTAAGTTCCATTCATCGTTCACTAACTCCTATCACCTTACCAGACGTTCATTCATCATCATCTATCACTCTTCATCTTCCATTTTCATCATATCTTCTATCCAGCTTTCGCATTCATAACAATTACACCATCACTTCCTTAGATAATAACCTCTTTGAAACCATTTCTGCACCTTTGAAAATACTTATTTTATTCATAATCTGGTAAACAAGTCTTCTCGAAAACATCCGCAACTAGAATCGTATGATTTGATATTAAAGCTAGTCAAATCAAGTAAGTATCATCATCGTTCTATCTTCTGAAAAAATGAAAAAAGATCAAAAGGGAAAAAAAAGCATTCAAAAAATTTAGTATTTTCTTCTCTAGTTCAAGGGAGAACTATTTGGAAAAAATGAGAGAAATAAGTGGTTTATTTTCGATCTTTCCAATCAAAAGTTTTGTTTGTTCACAACATGTTTTTGCCACACTTTTAACCCCCATCTTTTGTTTCTAAGCCCTTACTTACAACTTACACTTTTATCCTACCTTACATCATCATTTTTTTCAATCGATTCCACAAGGTAAGAATTAGGTGTGTTCAAGATAGGTTAATTGTATCATTTAGCATAAATAGTTGGTTAATTGTTATACCAGTTATTAAACCGTAATGTAACCATTAAGAAATTATTTCTTTTATCAGCAAGCTGTATGATTTTATTCGATTATGAAAAGCATACAGCGTGACGAGTCATACGCCTCGTTAAAAACCTCCTTAGTGGAGGAAAAAAGTACGATATGACCCGTCAAAAAATGATACAAAACACCAAGTCTATCATAAACAAGCCACAAAAAGCGAGCAGCGATCTATGCCTTCCTTTGCTAACACATCGGCCAAACCATTAGCCTCTCTAGGCACATAGCAAAATTGTATCTCATATGAGACCCGGCAAGCTTGATCAATCGCTGTAAATACATCCCACAAACGCCACAGTCGTTTCGCCGAACGTGTAGCCCACTCAATGCAACCTGCTAATCCGACTCAATAATCACGCATTGATTGCGCCAACTCCTATCCACAACTAAACTCAATGCAAACGTTATAGCTCGTATTTCAGCTTCATTCGAGTCCATCACACCCAACGGCCCCAAAAACATTCCCAAAATTCGACTCTCCCCGTCGGGCATCACACCACCAAACCCCGCAGGACCCGGCTTACCCCGTGTAGAGCCATCGACATTGAACTTCAACACACCCAAGATCGGTGGCTGCCAACACACCCCAAAATGCACCTTCCGCACTGCCGGACTAAGAACAAGAGCGGACGGACATGTCCACCAAACCGACTCAGGCATCATATCTCCCTCCGCACCAACCTTAATCCAGTAGAATGATCGCAACTTCACCAAGAAGCATAGCTCATCCATCGACACACATTTACCGCGAAAGACGAGTTCGTTCCTAGCCAACCATAACGACCACAACAAGGCACTGACGCTCGCTACCCACCATCTCCTCACACTACCAGTAAAAGAACAGTGGAAATGCACAACATAAAAATCAGCAAAACTAACTGGTAAAGGTAGCGATACACCCCACCAATGACGCAACCAATCCCAAAATTTCAGCACACTCGGACATTCGTAGAAGAGATGTGCAATAGATTCTTCTGATGCCGCACACCACGGACATTTACCCTGCTCATCGCTCAATGGCAGCCCACGAATTCGCAAGAAATCCGCTGTCAGCAACCTCCGCAACCAAATAAACCAAAGAAATGCCTGGACCTTAGGCGGTACCAAGACTTGCCAAGCAAAACAATCCCCAATGTCATCATCGCCAACCTTATCCAGCATCAACAATTTGGACAGTGCATTAACCGAAAATTCCCCATGTTCATTCGGACGCCAAATGAGAGTATCAAGGTGCTATTCCCATAGACGAACCTCATACACCAAATCACATAACGACCGCAACCGTTCAAGCTCAAATAATCGCAAATGTCGCCTAAAGAAAAGTTCCTATTGCCCGTGATCAAATTTCGCATCCACTGCATAATCACTAACCCATGCTAACTTATTTATCGCCAACGAGTACAATCGCGGAAACAAGTCCTTCAAAGGTTGCTGCGTTATCCACGGATCGAACCAGAACAAAACCATCCGCCCGTTACCCACCTTCCACTAAAAACCCGACACCCCCAAGTGTCGGTCGATGTTTGCAGAACAGGAATTAGTCACAATCTGTTTCCACACAATAGACATTGCCGATAACCTTTCCGTGTTAAAACGCCACCATTGAGTATGTTCTCCATACTTTGCTGCGATTAAACGTTGCCACAACGAGTCACGGTCACTAGCATAATGCCAAACCCACTTAGATAACAATGCCATGTTTTTCACCCTCAAATCTTCCACTCCCAAGCCTCCCAAATGTCGTGGTCGACACACAACCTCCCAACCTACCCTACTCATCCTTCATTCGAGTCCAACACCGCCCCAAAGGAACGCACGACGAATCCAATCCAATTGCGCTATTACCCCTTTTGGAACCAGAAACAAACCCATATAAAAAATAGGCAGAGCTGATAGAACTGAATTTACCAATGTCACACAGGCCGCAAAAGAAAATGATGTACGCTTCCACCCGGCTAGCTTGCGTCGGAAGTTAGCTATGACAGGCTCTCAAACAGATAGTAACCGCGGATTAGCCCCTAACGGAAAGCCCAAGTATGTAAACGGCAACACACCCTGTCGACAACCCAGCATCTCAGCCACTAACCCACCCAACTCCCCTTCCACGCTAATGGCATACAACGAACTCTTAGCGAAATTAATCCGCAAGCCAGAGCAGCCTGAAAATAGTGTAAAATGCGTTTGATGTTGCGTGCAAATTCCACTGATGCTTCGAAAAATAATATTGTATCGTCGGCAAACTGCAAGTGAGATAAAAACACATCCGATACTACCTCCACCCCACAGATTAAACCTATGGACTCGGCATTACCCAGCATCAAGTGTAACGCCTCTGCAACCACAACGAACAACAAAGGCGATAACGGACAGCCTTGATGCAATCCATGTCCCATCTTAAATTCCTTAGTCGCACTTCCATTCAACAAGACTAACAAACGAGCGGAACCAATACATTCCCTAACCCAAGTTCCAAACCGCACAAAACCCCATATGAGATAACACTGAATCTAAAAAATTCTAGCTTACACAGTCGTAGGCTTTAGCAAAGTCTAGCTTCAAAATAAAACCACATTCGCCTCTTTCTCTAAGCGAGTGTATCACCTTAGTGGCCAATAACACACCATCCACTAACTGTCGACCTTTAACGAACGCAGATTGTGTATCGCTAATTAAACCACCCAGCACTAATTGGAGTCTATTCGCTAAACACTAAGCCAACACTTTATACATGGAATTAACCAAACATATGGGACGATACTCACCTAACACCTGAGGAGTCGACACCTTTGGTAGCAGCACAATGAAAGCGCAATTTGCACCCTTTGGCAACAATCCACACGCATGAAAGCGTTCAAAAAATCGAAGAACATCATGTCGCACCACCTCCCAACCTTTCTTGTAAAAGTCTAATGTAAAACCATCCGTGTCTGGTGCCTTCGATCCATCACACTCCCATAATACATTTTTAATTTCCTCCATCGTGAATGGCACTATCATATTGTTCCTATCAGCCTCTGATAACTGCTGAAACCCGCCCTCGAACTGTCAATCACCCGCCCGAACATCACAAGCAAAGTGATTAGTAAACTCGGCAACCACAAAATTACGCATAGTCACAGGCGATGTAATCCACTGTCCCTCAACCAACAATCTTGGTATAAAATTTCTAGTTGTACGCAACTTCGTCGCTCTATGAAAATAAGCAGTGTTGCGGTCTCCCAAACGTAACCATGTAGCTCTCGATTTCTGACGCCACAGAGACTCCTTATTGCGCATAGCACACCATAACGCCCATATCTACCGTCATCTCGCGTCCTCCACCCCCTTAATATCCCCACCCTCAACCATAGCCTCATCCGCCTTGTTAAGTTGTTGTTGCATGTCCGCAATGATTTTATTCACATCACCAAAACTATCTTTATTCCATTGTTTCAGAAACCTTTTCAAATGTCGTAGTTTCACCACTATATTATCGTTACCAACTCCCAAACCTGTCATCCTACACCATTCATCTGCTATCTGTCGGATATTAAAACGACCATCCATTCAACAATTAAAGAATCTAAATGGTCATGGCCCACAATCGCAATCGTCACATTTTAGCATCAATGGTGTGTGATCGGAAACACCCCTCGCCAACGCTTCTTGTTGTATTGAACTAAATCCATCTAGCCAAGCTGAAGATATCAAGTAACGGTATATCCGACTACATCGATTTTCGGGTCCGAACCATGTAAATCATTTGCCCATTAACGGTAAATCTACCAATCACGCACCATTCACAATTTCCCTAAAAGCTTCCATCTTTGCACCCCTATCGGATACCCCTATGCGATCCGACTCATTTAAAATTGCATTAAATCACCTACGACGCACCACGGCCCCTCAAATCCACTCATCTGAGCTAATAGCGAAACCCAAACTACTCTCTGCCCAGCAACATCCGTAGCAGCATATATCGCCGCTTTGCAGCACACCACATCCTCTTGCTGCCAACGCCCCTGAAGCACAATGTAATTGCGTTTAATATCAACATTTTCCAAACGAAATCGATTACCTTCCCATATTACCAAAATGCCTCCAGAAGCTCCCACCGATGGTGAGATCACCATCTCAAAGATATCAGAATACCACAGATTAGACACCCATAACGACGGTACCTCCTCAAGTTTCGTCTCCTGTAACAGCACCATATCTACATAATTTTTTCTGTATCACCTCACGAACACTGCGACGCTTCGCGCTACCGCCCAAACCCCTGACATTCCATGACAAAAGCTTCATCAGTCACAAACCTCGACTGTCCCCCGCAATAATCCGAGAAATGTCTTTGATAATATCTTCCTCCCGCCCGCTCGATTTAACGCCAATTAAAGAACCCAATTTCACCTTTGTCGCTGCCTCACTCGCTATGTCTCGTGGAAATATATATCCACTGATGTTGTCCCCTTCCACCACTGTTTTTGTCGAATTTTTCTTTGTTCGACAACCCCCCAAAATAGACCCCTTCTTCACACGAGATTCACGGCCAGCACCTTGCAGCTGCTCACTCTCAATTATCTTCCTAACTTTGCAAAACACATGTCCTACTCGAATTAATTCAGTTTGGCCAAGACCAGATTTTGGCGCAATCGAATGTATAATAGGAGGAGAACTTTGTACCTCTTGTAAATTTTCACCAGTAGGAATCAAATCTCTCGTCCCCACTTCATCCACATAATTTGAATTAGCAATCCCAGCTATAGACAAACTCTCACATTGTGGGATATTCTCAACCAACTCTAGAGTCCTATTCTCACCATCCTTCTCAATTAACGGGCTGACCAGACTAACCGGAGCTGGCAGCTGCTAGTCCGGCAACCGGTCCCCCACCTGATCGTCATCTTGCACATGTACACCCTACTCATCTGCACACGCTTGCGACCTTGTCCCTTGCGGATAAACCCAAGCAGCATTCATCACCCAATTCACTCGAGCTTCACCATGAGACCCTTGTGCCTCCGATTCAAGCCCTCTCGGATCGTGTATGTTCGCAGCCAACTGCCCAGCACATTCTTCACCTCCTAAATCGGACCTCTGAGCAGAATTCTCCCCATCCTCTGTTGTCTTCCATTCGTAACAATCGTATTCGACCTCCGGACCTTTTCCATCCATTTCTAACACACGGACCAAATAAACTGCACTATCTACCTTAACACGGATTCGTTCCTCAATGCGGGTGAATGATGTTGTCTCCACCATGATTCTGCCACAATCAAAAGACGTTGGCGTTTCCGTGTCATCATCCATGCAAATTAATGATCCCCACGGGTGAGCAATGTTTATAAATGTTTGTTAGTGCCAAAGATGTATCGGCAGACCCACTACCGACAACCAAACCCTTCGTGACTCGACTGTAATCGATGGCGACCAACTCTCCACTCTATCGAAGCTTTCTTTGACACGATCCATTTGCATCACCCTGTCCCGGACGGTCGCCGATGTACACATCAATAACACCATGTGTTCAGACAATCTCATGATTGAAAAATCACCGTGTTTATCCACCTCCATTATTTTCGCCAAGGCCCTAATATTACATGGATTCAAACACCACCCTACCGCGCACCATTGAAGAACAACCCATTTATCTTCATCCACAACGCCCTTGATCTCTTTGCAATTATCGTTTCCCCCTCCCCCATCGGTATTGTTGATGATCTACTATCCTTGTTCCGATCAGACTTCGACTCCCCTCGCGACTCCCGGCGCACCTCACCATCCCCTTTCCTCTTCATCAGTTTCGTTCTTCCCTTCCAAGCCATCGTAACTCTTATATGGGCACCATAAATCCATTTCCCATTTAATCTTTCAATCACTCGATCAACATCCTCTTGTGATGCCATTCGAACGAAACCAAATCGATGTTCGTCTCGCGTCGTTCGATTGGGGATGAACACATCCTTGACAATCCCATGCCTGTCGAATACTTGCCATAAACCCTTCCAATGTATTGAACGTGACAATCCTCCCACGTACAGAGTCCATACTCGCTGCACAAACCGATCACGTTGTCCCTGGGGAAAATCCCTATCGTTTGCTTGACGATCGCTGGCGGTGCGATACTCCGCTGCCATTTCAGTGTTATCTTTAATTGGGACCTGGGGTTTGTGATATGTTATCTGCCAACTAATGCTGATAACTACGTATCTCTAAAACCAAAACCCAAACCCAGCAGGAAGATAACAACTTAACATTCATAAACCCGATCGGCCGCCACCATATGGGTTAAAACTTAAATGCTAAATGAATGTCTTGTCCTCATCGATCAAAACACCAACAAGCCTTAGTTTTGTATTAAGAAAGGATTAACCATTAAATTTTTAAATTATTAACCGTTACAGCGGTTAACTACTGCTTAACAGTTCGGTTACAAGTTAACATGTAACCTATTACAAATACTTTTCACATATTCACTAATTCGTTTGAGAAAAATAAAATTATCGCTTCGGTAAATATGATATTAAAAAATAAAAAAATAGAAATAGAAATTCTAATCATAAACTTTATATTATGTTTAAATAATTTCATAACGGATAACCATTAACCATCATTTTTAACGGTTGATTAACTAAAATCGTTTAACTTTAACGGTAAGTTAATTAACCGATAAAATTTAACGGCTATATCGGTTAACAATTACGATTAATTGTTACAATTTATTTTGCACACCCCTAGGAAGTATTGTTAAGTCTACCTAGTTCACTTCAGAACATAGTAGAAAAAAGGCAAGAGTGTGTGAGAACATTAGAGTGTATAAAAGCCAAAAAAGAGTGCGCAAACACGAGTCGTGAGAAAAAAATTTGAGAGCATTTGTGAGAAAATCATTATTTTCTAATCGGGTTTCATCATGTCTTGACTTTCCACAATTAAAAATGTTGAAACATGTGAATTGCCAAACTTTACACCACAAGCTTTTGGACATGAGATGGACAGATTGTTTCAGCAATGCTTGGACCCAATGCTAGATCAGTTGAATCAATTAGAGGAAAAATCTCTTAGAGGTGGCAACGCGTCATTTTAGTGTCAAATAAATTATTCCTTAATCTCAATAAAAATTAAATAGAGAATAGTATAGAGAGAGTAAGGGTCGATCCGCAGGGAATATAAAATTGCCGATGAGTTGATTCTTGCTTCTAACTAGGCGTGAACTACAATGGAAAATAAAAACAAGGGGGTTTTGTTTGATTGAAAATAAAATAAAATTAAAAGGAAGTAAAGTTGGATTAAAATAAATAAAAAATAGAAAAGTAAAAATGAAAGAAAAGTAAAAACTTTATAAAACAAGAGTAAGGGAAAACAAAAGAATTCGAGATGTGAATATGTTTTGAGGCTTACCCCAATGGGGTATTTATAGTCCTCAAAAACCCTAAAAATCCTAAGAGATATTTCTTAAAAATCTTAAGAGATAATCCATAAAAATTACAAAAAATAATCCCTAATAAATTGCAAAAGATAATTCCCATAATTGTTTGAAATAAATCTCAAAAACTAAAGATAAATTCTAAATTTTTGTCTGGATTTGCGGATGGGTCTTCTGTTCTCAAGAAAATGTTAACTGGACCTTCTAGAAGATGCTGACTTGTCGCCACGTCAGCAAAGTCATGCCCACTAGTCCAGCCCTGATTCTAGAAAAATAAAAACTTGCAGAAATCGTCCTTTTTAGCATAGTTTCCGGAATCCGATGCCTTGCACAAAAAATGCCCAGTTAAGCAACTTAAAACAACTAATAAAAAACTGATTATCAAAAAATAATGCATAATTTAAGGAGTAATTATCATGCTAAAACCTTAAGGTGCCAACTCCAATTTCATAGAATTTCCAAGATTTCTTAGGTAAACTAAATCAAATAAATGTTGAAATTGAAGATCAATCAAGCAAGGCATAATCAATTAAGTGTAAATCTACCAAGGTATTTCAGTCGTCTACCGATTTTAAAGAATACAAGACTTAGCTCCTCACATTGGTTCGCTCGTTTCATTCAAAGTGTTTTTTGTTAAATGATTCCTCAAGCCAAAACTAATCAATGCATTACCATAAGCTTGTAACTAAATTTAATGTCCTCTACTAAGTATGAACATGATGTAATAATCAAGAGGTCTTTGAAAAGGGTTTTAATGGGGCTAAGGTTCAGGTATGATAAAAGCAAAAAAATGGGTTTAAAAATTCAAGACAAAAAGAAAATGATTCCAAAGAATTATTCAAAGGGAAGTAAAAAGGAAAAAAAAGGAAAACAAGAAATCAAGCAATCAAAGCTTATTCACTCTTTCTTTCTCTCTCTTTTTTTCTTTCGAACTTTTCTCTCTCTATTTTCTTGTTTTTTTTTCTTTTTTTACTGCTACTCTAACCAACCTGTTTTTTTTCTGTTCAAACAGTTTATTCGAAATGTTCTACACTATTCGAACCAAATTGCACTGGTTTTTTGTTTTTATTTGCACTGCACTGCACTATTTTTTCCTGCACTGCTCGAACAGTTTTTTTTTCTTTTTTTCGTGTCCGTAGAACAATCTTTAACTTTGTCCTGAAAAAGGGTGACAAGGGGGGAATAGGCTCGGTTTAATGATGTGGTAAACAAAGAAAAGGATAAGAATCAAAATTATTTATCTAAGTGGTAAATAAATAAAAGGGTAGGCCATTTTATTGGGAAGAGAAAGGGGTTAAATCCTAATGCCCCTATCATATTAAGGCAATGTATTCAATCGTGTGGTCTCGACAAGCATTATGCTACAAGTTCTAGAATGTAAAGAATTAGTCGACACACTCAAAATCAATCAAAGAGCGAGAATAAAAGATATGTTCATTAAGCTCAAAACTCACATGAAAGGTTTATTGAACTAAGTCACGCATTCAATTCAATCAACAAATTCATGAAATTACCAAGAAAAATTTACCTCAATTAGTTATGACATGCTATCTTACATCCTAAATTCAACAAGAACAATATTGAATTCACAAGGAAAAACAAAGAGATTAAATCAAACAAGAGACTGGCAACCAAGATTATCAACAATTCTAACCAAGAAAGAGCTCAATTTCAATCACAAAGCATTAGCAAGAGTTAATTCGATTTCTAATTCCACCCTCACTTAAAATCATATTGCCACAATATGAACGAAAAATAAAATACAAAAGAGAGAGGGTGAAAATACTCCCCGATTAATGTCGGACGCGTTGTGAAAAAAAGAGATTGGCGGTGGCAAGCAGCGGTGCTTTGGGTCCTTGGGAAATGGTCAGTCTATTGTCTTCCGCCAGCCTTTATGTGGACTTTGCTATGGCGGACCAATTAATGAAACGGTGCACATGATGGGGGAGAGATTTGGGAACTACTGCCGCTCGATTTTTTCTGTTCTAGCGAAAGGATTTTCGCCATTTTCGATCGAAAATAAATGCTTCACTTCATCCAGACTTGAGTAAGAACCACGGGGTACCTTCAAAAATATAATTAAAAAATAAAAATGGGTAAAACATGAAATAAAAATTAAAAATTGAAACAAATGAATAAAAATTGAAAAATGGGTTGCCTCCCATTAAGCGCTATTTTATCATCGTTAGCCCGACGACCTTCTTAATTATTTTTCCGGTTCCTCCAAAGTAACTTCTTCGACTAAATCGATCGGGGCATTTTCATAATACGGCTTCAATCTTTGACTGTTTACTTTAAATCAAAGCTTACCTACAAAAAGTTTAAGTTTAGAACTTAAAAAAACTTTTTGACCAATAGCAAACGATTTAAAAGAAATTTTTCGATCATGGAATTCTTTTGTTTTTTCTTTAAAAATTTGAGCGCTATCGTAATTGTTTCGTCAAATTTCCTCCAACTCTTGAATGTGTAGCTTTCGAGCTTCGCCTATCTCTTTCATCTCCATGTTACATTATTTGATCTCCCAATAAGCTCGATGTTCAAGTTCAACCGGTAAATGGCACGGTTTTCCGAAGACGAGGCGGTAGGGAGACAGTCCATTAGTGGATCGGTCATGGAAAGGGGTATGCGACTAAGGTGATCGGCTACTAAGTTCTCGCATCCTTTCGTGTCTTTTAACTCCAAATTAAATTCTTATAGTAAGAAGATCCATCGAATAAGTCTCGACTTTGCTTCCTTTTTGCTCATCAAATATCGTAATGATGCATGACCAGAAAAAACAATTATTTTATTTCCAAGCAAGTACGATCTGAATTTCTCTAAAGAAAAAAATATAGCAAATAATTTCTCTAAAGCAAAAATTATAGCAAATAATCCAAAGTCTGAGATGCATAAGCTATCATGCGCGGCACTTTGTCGATTTTTTAGCCAAGAACGGAACCCACGCTAGCATTTGAGGCGTCACACATAAGCTCAAAGGGGTAGTCCTAATTTGGTGGTTGTACAATCGGAGCCGATATAAGTTTATCCTTCAAAATATTGAATGACTCCTTGCACTTTGAATTAAATTCGAAGACTAGATCTTTTTGAAGAAAATCACATAGTGGTCGCGCTATCTTTGAAAAATCTTTAATGAACCTGCGGTAAAATCCTGCATGGACAAGAAAAGATCGAGCTTTCCTTACCGTTGTCGGGTAAGGGAGTGAGCGTATAATATCGGTCTTGGCTTTATCGACCGCAATTCCATCCGAACAAATGATATGACATAGAATCAACCCCTTATTAACCATAAAATGACATTTTTCGTAATTCAGAACGAGGTTGTATTCTAAGCATCATTTCAATACATTAGTTAAATTAGAAAGACATTCGTCGAAAGAGTTACCCTAAACCGTGAAATCATCCATAAATACATCATGGCCTTTCTCAACATAATCCGAAAAATGCTCAGCATGCATCGTTGAAAGGTGACCGGGGCATTGCACAATCCAAAGGGCATCTATCGATAAGCGAACATTCCGAATGGGAATGTAAAAGTTGTCTTTTCATGATATTCGGGCACCACTAGAATTCTGAAGAAACCTAAAAATCCATCAAGACAGCAATAATGAGTTTTACCGGCTAAACGTTTGATCATTTGATCTATATTTGGAAGAAGAAAATGGTCTTTTCGAGTTGAAGAGTTCAACTTCTTGTAATTAATGCAAACTCGCCATCCATTCTGAACTCTAGTCGGAACTAACTCACCTTCCAAGTTCTTAATTACCGTAATTCTGGTTTTCTTTGGAACCACATGAACTGGACTTACCCAATTACTATCTGAAATCGGGTAAATCACGTCAGCATCAAGGAGTTTTTGGATCTCCTTTTTCACTACTTCCATCATTAGTGGATTTAATCGTCGTTGTGCTTCTCGCATCGGCTTAGCTCCTTCTTTGATCTTCATTTTATTCATACATGTGGAGGGGCTAAGTCCTTTAATATCGACAATCGTCCACCCTATATCTTCCTTGTGTGTCCGTAACACTGCAACAAGGGAAACCTCTTCGGCTTTTGATAATTTGTTCAAAATTATCACCGCTAAAGTATCGTTATCTCCCAAAAATGCATACTTCAAATGCTCCGGTAATTCCTTCAATTCAATTTGAAGAGCATGCAAAACAGAAGGAAATAATTTAAAATTCGAGGAAACTTATTTTGAATTAGAATTTAATTCCTTCAATTCAATTTGAAGAGCATGCAAAACAAGGGCAAACTCTTTAATTTCCTCGTTATCGTTCTCCAAATTCCTGCATAAATCATCAATAAAATTAAATTCCATAAAATCATCAATAGCGGGATCAATAACATCAACAAAATTTAAACTTGTGACATTATTAGGATGTCGCACCGCCTTGTTTATATCTGTAACCCCCTTAACCCGGCCTAGACGGTTGACCCGAATTAAGAAGTTTACACGGGGAAAACCAAAGTCAACCCGAAAGTCAACCTTGATTAACAACCCTTTTTTTTCTTTTTAATCTTATCTAAATGCATATTATCCCTAAACATGATCATACAATCAGCATACTCAAAGATCATAAACATCAGAGAACATTCAGGGACCCAATTGCACAAATTACAACTTTAGGGACCAAACTGTAAATTCTGAAAATTATAAGGACTTAACCCAATTTAAAGTTACCAACTTGAAATTAATCATATTTCATGCTTCTCTGTCAAATTTCAGCTCAAACGGACATCTCAAACTCATTTAATTGCAATAACAAAGTTCAGGACTAAAATGCAAACATTTCAAAACATATAACCAACAATTTCAGTGCCCAACGGTCGAGTGTTTCGGAACAGGGAAGACCCGTTCCGAAACGCGGGACCGTTCCGCAACTGGTACCGAAACAGGGCCTGGCAGAGGCCAAACCGTTCCGGAACAGTTCCTACCGTTTCGGAACGCCCAGGCCATTTCAGGCCCCCGTTCCGATACGGTAGCACCTGTTCCGAAACAGGTTGCCCAGATTGCAGAAAAATTGCTGGTTTATCACACCATTGACCTATCTAACATGCTCCAAAAGCCACCAAACTTTACCAGCAAGACATTCAACATACAAGGAACATAATTGCATCAACCAAACATCAACATGGCATCAATTATGAAAATCCCCAATTCTATAGGCATGCTTCCTACTTAGAAAACCATTCAAGCTTCAATCTACCAAAACCACATCTCAAAGGCCAATTAAAAGCTCAAACATTATTAACAACATAAATCCAACTTAGGGAGTCCAAAACATCTCCCAAAACAACAACATAGGTTCCCCATTGCCAAATACCCAAAAGCTAATAGTGTTTAAGAAACCTTCACCATACTTGAGCTTAGTTCACCACTTGGATGCTTGCCCTCCTTGCTGCCCTCAATGCACTTTAATGCTCTGCATTATTGGTTTAAGAAAAGAGAGAGCGTAAGCAAATAGCTTAGTGAGGAATGCTCATTTAAAACCACACAATAATGCATTTATAAAACACCTTTATAAACCTTTGATCAATCATCATTTGCACATGCACTAAAGCATTTAAAACAAGCAATTCATGCTTCAAGTTCATATCATGTCATATTGGCAATAAGTGATACATTCCACATAAGATCCACACATGGACTTTTAAACACCATTGTGATCTTATAATTTCCAAGGACCACACATGGACTTTTAAACACCATTGTGTCCTTAACCCATGGACTTTTAAACACCATGACAAGGACCACACAAGGACTTTTAAACACCTTTGTGTCCTTAACAAGAATCTCCCAAGGACTTTTAAACACCTTGGAGTTCTTAAGTAAACAAGGCTTACACAAGGAATTTTAACCACCTTTGTAACCTTAACCAAGAACCAACCATGGACTTTTAAACACCATGTTGTTCTTAAATAAACAAGCCTCACCCAAGGAATTTTAACCACCTTGGTGATCTTAACCAAGAACCAACCATGGACTTTTAACCACCATGTTGTTCTTAAATAAACAAGGCTCACACAAGGACTTTTAACCACCTTTGTGACCTTAACCATCACTTGCCAATATGCATCATTAACCGCAATATTCCATTGTTTTAAAGCATTTAACAAAGCCATAAACATCATGCATCTTTAAGCATCAAACCACATTTAACAATGTTCAAAAACAAGGATCTCTTACCTTGAGCATCCTTCAACACATGGCTTATAATCTCAACAAATAAACATGCTAAATATGCTTTCAAAACAGGATTTAAAAACATGCAAACAAACCACATTGCATACAACCAATCCATGGTTCATCACCAAGAGAGCTTTTCCGAAAACTTACTCTTGAGCTTAGCTAAGTTTCTTAGACTTAAACTAAGCTCCCAAACCTTCGAAACCTTGGTTTCAAAGCTGAAAACCAAAATCCACTCACCGATTCCGTTTCGCCACTTGCCGAAACACCAATCAAGCTTCCGGATCACCACCACTAGGATCCAAAGATGACTCCCCTGTTTTAAACACATCAAAGCAGAGGATTAATGCATCATCATGCATTAATAACTTCAATGAAAGCACCTAAACTCGCTGCTCTCATCCACACTCCATTTTCGGCTACCAAACACAACCAAAAATGCATCCAAACAACTACACAACATTACCCAGCCAAGATCCATCAAATCCAAACATCCTTAAACATCAATTAACATCCAAAAAGGATCTAACATCACCCTTGGAGTTGCATTAATTAAACAACCAAGATCATCAAGATCACTCCAAAAACAACCAAGAACTCAAGCTAAACTTAGGAAATTCAACCTATCCGGGATTGCATTAATTAAACCTCAACTTCTCATCAATTTAACATTCATTTAACATCAAAAAGACACCTCAAATCACTGCTTAAACAGATCATACGAATTTTAACCAAAATCAACCAAATCTTGCATTTAAAAGCCAAGATCAAGAACACAACCTTAAAACCTTTTATAAAACACAAATTAAGGATTGAGAACTTAGGAATTTCAGTAAAGAACTGAGGGTTTAGAGGAGAAGGACGTTCTTACCTCCAAACTTGAGTTTTCTCCCTTTTTGGAACCAAATTCTTGAAAATCCACTTAACAAATACAAAGGTTTTGTTGAAGAGATGATTGAAGATCAAAAGGGAATTGAAATGAGTTATTTAGGTGACAAAATCAGAGGGAAAAGCTCTGGAGAAAAGGTGTTTGGTTTGAGAGAAAATGAGAGAAAATGAGAGAAAATGAAAATGGAAGATTTGAGAGAAAAGTTAGTTATGGAAAATATCTTCCCTCCACTTTTCTTTTATTTAAAAACCAATAATAAATCATTTAATACTTTAGAAAAATCTGGAGAAACTCCCATTGGGTAAATAGCTCCTTAAAGATTCAAAGTTTCAATCCTTTTTAAAACAGTCTCACAGTTTTCAAAAATTACATTTCGGTCACTATCCAAAATGTCACCCTTCCAAACCTTATTTTGTAAAATTGATTTCACCATTCACTTATATATAATAAAAGAGGATTTTAAGACATTTTTCCATATTTTTAATGCAACCCGAACTAGGCTTTCCTAAATTCACCTTTATATATTCGAACCACACTCTAACTGAACCGGTCCGAATCCCAAAACTCCTAAGCCCAAAACCGGGGCGTTACAACATCAAACTTTATGACTTCCCCATCAAATTCCATTGTGAGTATTCTTCTTCTCACATCGATTTTCGAATGTTCCGTATTAAGGAAAGGGCGCCCAATGACATAGAAATCTGCCGGTAATGTTAGTTCATTTACCTTTACTAGAACATTCTCCAAAAGTCCTTCGGGATAAACTATTGAGTGATCCGCTAACTGTATTGTAACTTGTGTATCCTTCAATGGCTCCGTAGAGATTAGATTATAAACAGATAACGGCATAACGTTAATAGATGCGCCCAAGTCACACATTGCTCGCTTTATTCCAAGCTTACCGATTTTACATGGGATGGCGAACATACCTTGGTCTTTCAATTTTGGCAAAATCTTTCATTGAAAAAACGACTAAAACATTTTCTCCCAAGTTAACTTTCTTGTGCCCGATAAGTTTTCTTTTCGTCGTGCATAATTCTTTAAGGATTCGGGCATACCTCGGAACCTTCCAGATGATTTCAAGTAGTGGAATATTGATTTCTACCTTCCAGAATACTTCCAAGATCTCTTTCTCCCCGGCTTGCTTGTCTCTTTTTACCAATCTTGAGGGGAAAGGTGGTGGGACGGCATAGGGAGATGGCGTGGAATCATCATGTGGTTCATCTTTCTTTTTCGTTCGGCTTGTTTCTATGCCATATTCACGCCTAGCTTGTTGGGAATTTGCGCTACTTTCTTCTTCTTTCTTTTGCAATTTTTTCTCTTCCTCATGTTGTTGGGATTGCACGTTTACCTTCTTCGGGATGGGTTGTGCGACAACTGTCTCACTTCGTAGGGTGATTGCGCTCACGTTCTCTCTCGGGTTTGTTTCAGTTTGTGATGGAAGCTTCCCTTATGACTCGAGGCGTCCCATAAGTTTGTGCTAGTTGGCTGATTTGCTTATCAATTTCTTGTAAATGTGCCTCGGTTCGATGCTGAAATTTTTCTTGTGACAAGGCCAGCCATTCGACAATGGATTCGAGTGATTGCTTTTGTGGCTATGGTGGAGGTGGCCTTGGTTGATAGGCTTGATTCAGCCTCGGGTTTTGCGCATAGATAAAATTAGGATGATCTCTCCACCTCTAATTGTATGTATTGTCGTGTGGGTTGTATGTCCTTTGGGGAGATCCTAGAAAATTGCCAATGGCATTTACTTTCGTAGTATATTCTTCTTGCACCGTCGAACAACAGTTCGTTGGACGCTCTGGACTCATACATATCCCGCAAAGCCTAGATGTGCTTCTTTCATCTGCAACAAGGGATTGAACAATATCAGTTAATTTGTCAATTTTGTTTTCCAGTGAAACCGTACTTACCTCTTGAACTCGTCGAGATGGTTCAGTTGAAGGGCGAAACTGTAGACATTAGCGTTTTGCCGATGTCGGGGTCATGTTCACAAGCACCCCTCCACTCGCTGCATCAATCATCTCCATTTCCATTGGGGTTAGCCCCTCATAAAAGTAGTGGAGTAATGTTTGTTCTGAGAGGCCATGTTGAGGGCAGTGTGCGCATAACTTCTTAAATCTCTCCAAATAGTCGTATAGTGACTTGATATCCTTTTGTCGGATACTCAGGATGTTCTGCCTTAATTCGCTTGCCTTTGCCGCTGGAAAAAACCTGTCATGAAAAAGTTGTGTCATATCAGTCCAAGTTGTAACAAAATTTGAAGGTAAATCAAATAACCAATCATTGGTTATATCAGCTAAAGAAAAAGGGAAAGCACGAAGTTTTATTTGGTCTTCAGATACTCCCTCTGGTTTTGTACTCAAACAAACCATATGAAATTCTTTGAGCTGCTTGTGAGGATTTTCCCTAGGCAAGCCATGAAAAGTTGGTAGAAGATGAATCAAACTCGTCTTAAGAGCGAATGGTGTTTCACCATTCGAATGTAATGCACAAGGGTTGTTGATCGTCTGGTGCCCCAACAAGTTTTTGGATGGTTTGGTTGTTGTCTCCCATCAGAATTTGTTCTACGTTGGTGTACTCAAAGTGTGATCCAGATGTGGAGGCCGATTCTAGTTCTTGTTGGAATTGTTGTTGTCGTTGTCTTCATTCTTCTTGTTGTTGTTTTCTTTCTCGAAGTGTTTGTGCGTGTAGTCTTCGGGCTAATGCTTCAATCTCCGGTACAAAATCTTCTAGTTCGCCCGGATTCTTCCTGGTCATAAATACAAAAACAAAATATCATTAATTTGTCGTATTCCCCGGCAATGGCGCCAATTTGAAAATGCAATGCTTTAGTGTCAAATAAATTATTCCTTAATCTCAATAAGAATTAAATATAGAATAGTATAAAGAGAGTAAGGGTCGATCTGCAAGGAATAATAGAATTGTCGATGAGTTGATTCTTGCTTCTGACTAGGCGTGAATTGCAAAGGAAAATAAAAACAATGGGGTTTTGTTTGATTGAAAATAAAATTAAAAGGAAGTAAAGTTGGATTAAAATTTTAATTGTAAAAATCAGCCTCTGGTTTCCACTTTTGCCTCAAATTCCGTCAATCATCGAAATAAATTTTACCCTCAAATTCATGACAGTTACAATCTATAGGGCCCAACCCCTACAACTTGTTTTTCTCTCAATTGAACCGACAATCCAAAACAATCTTTGATTATCAGTCCTTATGTGGACTAATCGCGACAATCGTTATTAGCGCCAACCCAATTAAATAGCTTTGGAAAAACCCGACTCGAATTATAGTGTCTCGCTGATAATCGAATTTGATCTTAGTTTTCAATAGCGGGCCGTTGCTAAGTGTGTTTTCAGGAAGTCGAATGTGCTACAAGCCGATCCTTCCTCCCAACTGTCAATGGAAAACATTATCAATCCAACGTGCACTTTTGAAAAGAAAATGTTTTTTATTTTAAAAGGATGGTCAATTATCGATCCTTGATTCCAGAAAACTGAGAATGTAATCGAAGGGTATTACGTGCTTTTCAATTATCAAGATCAAAATTGAGTCATTCCTTCAACCTTTGGCTACGAAAAACTTACCATTTTAAAGAAAATAAATAAATAAATAACGGAAAATTATAAATGAAAGAAAAATAAAAACTTTATAAAACAAGATCAAGGAAAAACAAAAGAATTTGAGATGTGAATATGTTTTGAGGCTTACCCCAATGGGGTATTTAGAGTCCTCAAAACCCCTAAAAATTCTAAGAGATAATTCTTAAAAATCCTAAGAGATAAAATCCTAAAAGATAATCCCTAAAACTTACAAAAAATAATCCCTAATAAATTGCAAAAGATAATTCCCATAATTGTTTGAAATAAATTCCAAAAATTAAAGATAAATCCTAAAATCTCATCTGGATTTGCGGCTGGGTCTTCTGTTTTCAAGAAAATGTTAACTGGACCTTCTAGAAGATGCTGACTTGTTGCCACGTCAGCAAAGTCATGCCTCAAGTCATGCCCACTAGTCCAGCCATGATTCCAAAAAAATAAAAACTTGCAGAAATCGTCCTTTTCAGCATAGTTTTCGGAATCCAATGCCCTGCACAGAAAATAACAAAAAATACACAATTAAGTAACTTAAAACAACTAATCAAGAAATAACTATCAATAAAATAATGCATAATTTAAGCACGGGGACAGACATTTCAACCTAATGTACAAAAGCAACTAAAGAGGAAATATACTAATCGATCCTTTTCTAGTTCAACACCAGCGTGAGAACAAAGATCCTACAAGAAAGATTTCATCGTCCATTACAAAAACATTTTTAGGAGTTTCAAGTCTAGCAAGTCGAGCAAAGATTTGGAGGCCACTTTGGAAACCCTCACGCCAAGTCAAAAAGATTTGATTTGTTTACAAGAATGTTTTAATAATATTGTAAAAAAACAAAAATCGCAAGAGAAAAATGAGATTGTTAAAAAAAGAGCTATGAAAAATTGGAAGAGAAAGAGAAAAAGTATCGAGGTTTTTCAAAAAGAAAAAGAAGAGATTGAAAAAGAAAAAAAATGAAAGAGACAAAAGATGAGTGTGGTTTTGCTAGAAATTTTTATATTTTTATAGAAACTGACACTCTTTTAAGCTCGGGTCACGACACCAAATTTGGTATATAGCGACGTTTCTTGTGGCGTTTTTAATTCAAACGCTGCTAGTTTTACATATATCGCGGCGTTTGAGGAAAAACGCCACAAAATAACAAATTCTGCGGCGTGTACGTCAAAAACACCGCTATAGACTGATTTAGTGGCGTATCGATACATATTCAATCTATTCGATACGGTAAAAGGTGTATCGAAATGTGTTTCTCTAGTAGCCAAACTTGTAAAAAGGTATCGATACGGCTAGAAGCGTATCGATACACATGGACGTTTTTCAATAGTTTGGCCTTTGAACACTTAGAAAATATTTGGAGTTTGAGTTTTTCAAACTAGAGTAAAGCCTTGTTGATTTGAGATCTTTTGAGGGACTTAAAAATCTTTTTCAAGTTTTCAATTTTATCCTTAAAACACTTTGTTATATCAAAATCAAACATAGGTTTTACAATCTCCCCCTTTTTGATATAACAAAACCAATAGTTGAAATTTTTGAGACTTTTGAAAACACTTTGAAAAATAACTCCCTCTTAATATTAGCTAGGTAAAATTTAAGTTAAAAATCAAAATTTTAAGTGTTGAGCTTGTTCCCTCTCCCTCTTTTTGTTAGATAAAAAATAGAGACATAGATAAACATAGGCAAAAGGCATAAATAATAACCAAGCAACATATTATATATAAACATTAAGTTCAAAATAAAGAAAACATCAACATAAAATCCAAATAACAATAATCAAAGCATAGGTTTTAGAATGCAAACTTAATCCTAAAACATAATTCAATGTGCATAAAAATCCTAAATGACATGAATGGGATGCAAAGATGATCTTCTACTCTTCTCCATCGCCACCTTCATCATCTTCATCGTCCTTGTCATGTGCATCATCATTCCTCCGAGATTGACGCCACTCGTCATGAAAAGCGGTAAGAGATATGTTCATCGAGTTGTGACCGCCTTTAAGGGAAGTAAGACGTGTCTCCACATTCTTCACACGATCTTCAAGGCTTGTAAAGCGTGTGTTAATAGCGGCAAACCCTAAATTCATCGCTTGATCCATGAAAGCAATTCTTGTGTTCAAGCCCGTGAATTGTTCGTTGAGAAAGGTCATAAGGGCATCCATAGAAGGTGGAGGAGGAGCTTGAGTAGCTTGAGGATTGGCAATTTCTTCCAGAATGGCATCGCTAGGGAGCTCGGAGAGACGAAGCCAACTACCATTGAAGTACATGAACTTTCCCCTTGAAAGAGATCTTTCATCAATAGGATCGGTGAGGGGAGTCGGGTAGTCGTGAGAACAATCTATCTCTTTTTGGGTTAAGAAATAACTCAAAGTCGTGCCATATGGAAGGAAGTGACAATAGTAGTGTGGCGATGTTGCACGAGATAGACAATCTCCGCAAACATAATCTGAGCAAGATTTGGTTGTTGTCTTTGACGGAAAAACCGATTCCAAAAATCGTCAACTTGACGGATAGTTTAATACTTTCCTCCCGAAGGCCTAAACCACCAAGAAACCATCAAGTGTAGGATTCGATCTTGAGCATTAAGAGCGGTCACAGAACCTCCCAAGACATGGCCAAGAGAATTCTCATCATCTAGACCCTCATCTTCTAACTTAAACACATCACAAATAGATTGAACATCGATGGTGATCTTTTTACCCGTAAGTTAAGATTTAGCGGCCGTAACAACACCCGCTTGATTGGCAACACACTTGGAATTAGCATAGAAAATCAAAACCAAATTGCGATAGAAAAAGCCGGGAATTTGAATAAAATACATAAATTTCCATTCTTGGAGAAAAGTTGAAGCGCTCTGAGTTGAGACAAGGAACGGAAATTACCCTCTCCGGATGGATTTTATAGTTTGAAATTGTCGAAAATAGGTGAGATCTCCGGTGGTCTCAAAGCACTTTTGATAGATAAGAGTGAGGTTTGGGCGAGTTCCATCTCCAACATTGGAAGCTTCACCGACTTCGTTAGTGCGCGCTCTGTTGTTGGGTGCCATTGACTAGAAAAATAGATCAAAACAGTGTGTATGCATTACTTTTCTCATTCAACTCATGGAAAATCAATGATCAAGGTTTAAAAAAAATTGAAAGACAAAAAAAAAAGCAAAAAAGTTTGGAAAGGTTTGTTTTTGAGAAAATAAAACAAAACAAGGAAAATTTAAAATGAAAATCAAAGAAAATAAAAAGATAAAAGAGATTTATACCTTGATATTGATAGAGAGGAATGGGAGAAAAACTGTGCACCAAATTGATGGAAAGCTTGAAAAGCTTGGCTTGATGTTGAAAACCCTCAAGAGACTTTGAGTTGTGTGGTGAAAATTTGAGGGATTGAGAGGCTTTTTATAGAGTAAAATCGGCTATGGTTTTGAAAATTCAATTTTGGTAAAAGTAAAACTCTTTAAATTCCATAAAGAAGTTGTCTGCGCAATCGAGTATCGATACGCCAGAGGGTGTATCGATACGGGGTAAAATCGTAATTCTCTGGAAACTTGTGTCCAAGGTATGTATCGAAACGGATGCTATCTGTATCGAAACGCTCTCTTATCGTATCGAAACGGGTTTAACCGTATCAATACCCGTTTTAGACAAAATGCAGTCTCGTAACCTAATACAGTGCACGTATCGATACGTAGAAGGCCGTATTGATACCATATGCCCAGAAATGCATTTTTGGCTTTAAGAACAACCAAAGGCTCGACTTTAACACCTCCTAATTGAATGCAATTGCCGAATGAGCAGTTCTAAGCATATTTTAGCATAAGCATACTCCCCCTAGCTATAAGCATGGATACTTTCAAGATCAACAACACATAAACATGCAATTTCACAAATGCAAGCGATTTTAACCTCAAAAAGAGTCATAAAGGGTCAAGGTAGGCTAGTTAGACCTAACTCTCTCCTAAGGGACCAAAAACGCTCTTTGTCTAGAGGTTTGGTAAAAATGTCCGCTAGTTGGTTCAAGGTGTCAACGTACACTATAACAACATCTTCCTTAAGGACATGATCTCTAATGAAATGATGCCTTATTTTTATATGTTTGGTTCTAGAGTGTTGGATGAGATTTTTGGTTAAGCATATGGCACTAGTGTTGTCACACTTAAGGGGTATGATTTCAACTTTAATACCATAATCTAAGGGTTGTTGCTTCATCCAAAGGACTTGAACACAACAACTCCCTAAGGATAAGTACTCGGCTTCGGTGGTAGATAGAGCTACACTATTTTGTTTCTTAGACAACCAAGATATGAGCATACTACCTAAGAATTGGCAAGTTCCCGAAGTACTTTTCCTATCGATTTTACACCCCCCACAATCCTCATCCGAATAAGCATGAAGGTTGAAGATTGAGTGTCTAGGGTACCAAAGACCTAGACTAGGAGTATCTCTAAGGTACCTAAAGATTCTCTTAATGGCTATAAAGTGAGACTCTCTAAGACTAGCTTGAAACCTAGCACACAAGAAAACACTAAAAATAATATCTCGTCTACTTGCGGTAAGGTAAAGCGAAGATCCAACCATAGAGCGATAAAGCTTAGAGTCAACACACTTACCTCTTTCATCTTTGTCAAGCTTTGTAGATGAGCTCACTGGTGTAGCTTGAGACTCTGCTTGCTCTAAGCCAAACTTTTTGAGCATATCTTTCATGTACTTTGCTTGATTGATGAAGGTGTCATCCTTCCTTTGATTGATTTGATGTCCCAAGAAGAATGAGAGCTCCCTCATCATGCTCATCTCGAATTCACCTTGCATTAACTTAGCAAACTCTTTGCAATGACACTCATTAGTAGATCCAAAAATAATATCATCAACATATATTTGTACTACTAAGATGTCATTTTTATACCTTTTTATGAAAAGTGTAGTGCCCACCTTACCTTTTTCAAAACCCTTTTCAATCAAAAAGTTTGAAAGCCTTTCTTACCAAGCTCGAGGAGCTTGTTTTAAACCATAAAGTGCTTTGGTTAGTTTGGAAACATGGTTTGGAATTTTTGAATCCTCAAAACCCAGTGGTTGTTCCACATACACTTCTTCATTTATAAAACCATTTAAAAAGGTGCTTTTTACATCCATTTGAAAAAGCTTGAAATTATGATAACATACATATGCAAGCAACATCCTAATAGCTTCCATTCTAGCTACGGATGCATAGGTTTCATCAAAATCAATTCCCCCTTCTTGAGTGTAACCTTGAGCAACTAATCTAGCTTTGTTTCTCATAATGTTACCACTCCCATCTAGTTTATTCCTAAATACCCATTTAGTTCTTATAGTAGATTGATTACTAGGCATGTCAACTAATGTCTATACATTACTCCTCTCAAATTGATTTAACTCTTCTTGCATAGCCATAATCCAAAATCATCTTTTAATGCTTCTTTTATATTCTTAGGCTCAATGCATGAGATAAAAGCAACACGATTCATGAGTTTGAGAGAAGATCTAGTAGTTACCCCCTTGGATGGATCACCCAAGATTTCACCACCTTTGATATAGTTGAACTCCCTTGGGTAGCTCACTTCCTTTTCCTCAAGAGCCAAGTCCTTCAAGGCTTCAAGAGGTGGATCTTGTGCATCTTCCTCTTTAATTGGAATCTCATCCTCCTTTGAAGTTTGTCCTCCATCAAAGGCATCAATTATTCCTACATCATCATCATCACAAGATTCCTTCCTCGGAAGGAGGTTATCATCGAATACAACATGAATAGACTCTTCTACTACTAAAGTTCTCTTATTAAATACACGATAGACTTTAGAGGTTAAAGAATGCCCTAAGAAAATAGCTTCATCACTTTTAGCATCAAATTTACCTAAGTTGTCTTTTCCATTATTTAAAACAAAACATTTGCAACGAAATGGATGAAAATAGCTAATGTTAGGCTTTTTAGATTTTAAAATCTCCAATGATGTTTTCTTTAAAAGTTGTATGATCATTACTCGATTTACATTGTAGCAAGCGGTGTTTGTGGCTTCCGCCCAAAAATATTTAGGTAAATTGTTTTCACAAAGCATGGCTCTAGCCATTTCTTGTAAAGTCCTATTTTTCCTCTCAACTACCCCATTTTGTTGAGGAGTTCGATGAGCCAAAAAATTGTGGCTAATATCATTTTAATTTAAAAACTCTTCAAAACCTAGATTTTGAAACTCGGTTCCATGATCACTTCTAATGTGAGAAATCTTAAGTTCAAGATCATTTTGAGTTAATTTTGAAAACGTGATGAATTTTTCTAAAGCCTCATATTTTGTACTTAAGAATAGAACTCAAGTAAATCTAGAATAGTCATCAACAAGTACAAATGCATACGATTTACCACCCAAGCTCATAGTTCTAATAGGCCCAAATAAATCCATATGAATTAGTTGTAAACACCTACTTGTAGAAACATCATTAATGGATTTAAAGGATGATCTATGTTGTTTACCCTTAGAGCATGCATCACATATTTTATCATTTGAAAACTTGATCTTGGGTAAACCTCTAACTAGATTTAAGGAAACTAATTTATCTGAAACACTAATGCTAGCATGTCCTAGTTTCCTATGCCATAGCCATGCATCATTTACATTTTGTGCAACAAAACATGCATGGGATGTATGAATGTCATCTAGATGCACCATGTAAATGTTACCTATGCGATGACCAATGAGCATTATTTTATTTGATTTAATGTCAACAATTTTTATCAAATAAGACATTAAATATTTTATCACACAATTGACTAATGCTCAATAAAATTGTGTTTTAGACCATCGACATACAAAACATTTTCAATGAGTATAGTAGAGTGATTACCTATGAATCCAATACCTTTAATGTGGCCTTTGGAGTTGTCACCAAATGTCACTACTCTTCCACTTTTTGGCTTTAAGTACATGAATCGACTCTTGTCTCTGGTCATGTGCCTCGAGCATCCACTATCAAGGTGTCATGAGTTTTGACTTTGTGCTTTGGCCTTGTACCAATGTTCCCCTACAAACAAAGAGTTAAACTTTGATTTTTGGTACCCCAAATCATTTTGGGTCCACGAGTGTTAGCTTCTAAAAGCTTGGTTCCTTTAGGAATCCAAGGTGACATGGCATCAATATTATTAGACTTGACAAGTTCCTTACAAACCCATACACTTCTAATTCTTTTAGTTCTATTATGCATATGGAAGCCACTTTGTTTGTAGTTATTGTTCTTTTTTTTAGGTTGATTTGATCTAGATGATTCACCTATTTCATTTTTCACTTTACCAACACCCTTGAAAGACATTTTAAGCTCATTAAGCTCATTTAACACCTTTTGGTGTTCACTATTGTATTGAGAAATAAGATTGTTTAAGTCTACATTTTCATCTTGAAAGAATTTAAGTTCATCTTGCAAACCTAGGATCTTTTTCTCAAATTTCAAGTTAGCTTGAAAAAGTGAGTCATTTTTAGCATTTAATTCTGAAATGATCTTTCTATTTTTTGGAACCAACTCCTTATACTTCTCAACTAACTTATCATAAACCTCTTGTAACTCATCATAAGCATCATGCAATTCATCAAATGTGAAATCAAAAGTAGATGAGTTAAAGGTTACCATGGAGGAATCTTCCTAAAGATCCATGAGGCAGAGGTTGGTCACTTCGTGTTCCTCATCCTCGGATGACTCCTCATCACTCCAAGTAGCAAGCTTGGCTTTGAGCTTCTTCTTCTTCTCAAAGCCCTTCTTCTTGAGTTGAGGGCACTCGGAACGAATATGACCCGATTTTTTGCACTCAAAGCAAATGATTTGATCCCTCTCTTCTTCTTTTTTTTGGTCTTGAAGTCTATTTTTCTTTGAACTTTTCTACCTCGGTTGGACCTCATAAACCGTGAGAATCTTTTGGCTATCATAGCCAATTCTTCTAGGTCTTCTTCCTCACTAGAAGTGCTCTCCTCATGTAGGGAGGCTTTGAGAGCCACTCATAGCTTCTTCTTCTTATCTACCTCAAGCTTCTTCACTCTTTTTTCTTCCTTCTTCCTTTCATCTCCCCTTCCTTGCTTCATGATCCCATGAGTTAGGAAAGAACCAAATAGCTCATCAAGCTTTAGTGTCTTCAAACTTTTGGCCTCAATGATGGTGGTTCTCTTCCCATCCCAAGACTTAGGAAGTGAGTAGAGTAGCTTCCGGACTAGTTTGTTTTTTTGGGATTATCTCTTCAAAACCCTTTAGCCCATTGACGATTGTTGAGAAATGATCGAACATCTTTGAGACGGTTTCGTCGGGCTCTATTTTGAAATTCTTATAGCTAAGATTGAGAATTCCAATCTTTGTCTCCTTTACATCACTTGTTTCTTTATATGTAGTCTCAAGTGTATCTCACACTTCCTTAGCACTTTCGATGGAGGAAACTTTGGAGTAGATATCGGGACCGAAAGAGCAAAATAGCATGTGAAGAGCTTTGTCGTTGATTTGAATCTTATTTTTCTCTTCTTCACTCATCTCATTTTTCTTTTATGGAACAAGTCTTCATTCTTCGTCTCTCTTCACTGGAATAGAGAGACCATCTTCAATAGCATCCCAAACTAGATAATCGTTGGATTTAATGAAGAGACGCATCTGGCTCTTCCAAAAAGGATAGTTATCATCGTTGAAGAAAGGCAGTTTTGTGGTCCATTGAGACTCGTACATGCTTAACTCGTAGGTAGATGTCATGGCTTGCTTTGTAGTTGATCACACTCTTCCTAGAATCTCCTCTTATGGTTGTTAATCCTTCAAAGACATAGGCTCTGATATTGTTGAGTGTGTAAAAGTTATATTATTTACACCCTTTTTAACCCATATTTCTGTTGCATTCAAGCATCATTGCATTGCATTTAGGTTAGTTTTCAGTAAAACATCACAAATGGATTAAAAGCACGGATTCTACTAAAAGATGGCTTATTTTGCAGATATCTGCCATAATTGACAAAGAAGGCAGGCGCAAGGCAGAGAAGCAGAAGAGCTGAACTAGACAAGTAGACGAAGAAGACGAAGCTGCCATGGATCTGTCGTGACAGCAGGGTGACAGCAGATTTATGAAGAGGAAAAGTAAAGTGGACCTCGATAGATAGAGAAAAATCTGCTCGTCTGTCATGTAAAAGCCAAATATTTTTCCAAGCCCCGGATCAAAAGATATGACAAGCCAAAGCTCAAGGAGAAGAATTCCTATAAAGCAAGGAGGCGGCTGAAAAGTAGGAATCCTTAAAGATTAAGCATTTATTAGAATCTTACTTTTCATTAAAGTTGTAATCCTTGTTAACTTAGAATACTTGAGCCCAAAGCTTATATAAGGGCATAGGTTTTAACCTAGAGAGGACCCCCTCATTCTTCACCATAACCGATAACCTAAACCCTTGTCGTTTACCCGTCACTGACATGTTCTAAATTCCCCCTAGGGCCACGGGTTGTTTTGTAAAGTAGTTGCAAGGGTTGTTTTATTTTAGGATTTTCCAAGTTCAATAAAATAAACTTCAAGTTCTCTTATTTCAGTTTTAATATCTTGCAAGAGCATCGGGAGAGCATTGTGAGGTTATCTATTTACTTAGCATCGGGAGAGTTAAGTATACAAAAGAGATAAGAGCGAGTTCTCTAGTTTATAGTTGAACTATCTTGTGCCTAGGGATAGGGCAAGGTTAAGTGGCTAAAGAAGAATTCATACACATCGGTGTTCATCCTTCAATTCACGCCGGGAGGTATCATCAAAGACGTGATCATCGACAGACTTGGACCTAGGGATAGGCCAAGGCAGATCTGGGATTCTTGCCAAACTTGAAGTACGGAGTTGGTGTGTTCGCTGCCGCGACAGCCAACGGACAGCCGCCGCAACAGGTGCTGTCGCGACGGGCACGACGACAGAACTGGAGTTCCTAAGCAATACAATACCTGCACTACCGAGCAATTCAATACCAGCCCGTTTTCTCTATCTTGATAACTCAATTCTTTTATTTGCGTTTTTATTATTCTCGTGACAACTCTCAAATATTTCTTTTACTTTCGTACAGTAAACTAAGGTGAAGCTATTAGCCCAATCCCTGTGGAGACGATATCTGATACTTCGTATCACTTACTACTTGCGTCGTGTACACTTGCACTATAATTGCGATAGACTATTTTACACGCAACAAGTTTTTGGCGCCGTTGCCGGGGATTGGCAACATAACTACATCTTTCTTTTATTGCACTTTTCGTTTTTACTTTTATTTTCGTTTTTATTTTTATTTTTCTTTAATTTTTCTTTTGTGCTTTCAACTCTTGCTTTTCACGAGGTTTTCTTGTTTATGCGCGGATCTAAAAGAGGCGAAGATCCTGAGTATAAATTAGATCCGGAAGTTGAACGTTCCTTCAACCTCAAGAAACAACTTCGCCACCTTTTAGACAGAAACGAATACCTCGAGGAACAGCTAGAGCAGATGGCCCGTAATCCGCCCGCTGGAGGAGGTATACCGCCTGTCGGCGACCCGCCCGCAGCAGATGGACGACGGTCATGTCGTGATTACATGCTGAACGATCATGTAGAGCTGGAGACCACGCTGCCGGATATTGATGTTGACAACTTCGAACTTAAACATGTCATGTTTAGTATGATCAACAACGCCGGGCAGTTTAGTGGTTCTGCGACAGAAGATGCTAGGGAGCATCTCAAAACATTCTAGGAGATCTGTGGTTCGTTTAGACTGCCAGGAGTTAGTCCGGAGATACTGAGGCTTCGGTTATTTCCCCATTCATTGAGGGACAGAGCTAAAACTTGGTGGAATAAACTTACACCGGGTTCAATTATGACTTGGGCAGATCTAACTCGTGAATTTTTATCTCGTTTTAATCCTTCGCATTTATCTGAGCGATTACGTAACGAAATTGCTACTTTTCAACAGGAAGACGACGAGCCGATGCACGAGGCCTAGGACAGATTTACTACTCTTCTACGGAACTGCCCAATGCATGGATTCCCCGTCTGGAATCAGGTAACTAAGTTCTATAATGCTGCTAACCTACAAACTCGCATTCGAATTGATTCTGCAGCGAACGGACTATTATTGGATAAAGATCCAGACGAGGCATTGCAAGTTTTGAAAAATCTGGCTAAGAATGAGGAGCAGTTTCCGACTGCAAGAAGAGGGGGTAAACGGGTACTTGCTGTCAAGGACTATGAGGTCGACAGCACTATGAAATCACAGGTAGCATTCCTTACTAAAGCAATGAAACGGTAATGGAATGAAGATGAATTACAAGGATTTGCTTTCGAGGAAGTTTGTACTATTTGTGAGGGAAATCATAGTCGGGATGAGTGCCCAATAAATGTAGAAGAGGGAAAATATGTTGGAAATTACAAGTCGAACTACAATTCCAACAATTATAACCCTAATTGGAGGAAAGATCCCAAATTTTCCTGGAGTAACCCTAACAATGCCCTGAATCCGCACGCACATAATCAGAATCAGGGAGGACCTAGATTGTTGACGCGACAGCAACTGCCGCAGCACCTGCCGCCACAACAACAACAGCAGCCACCACCTGCCACGAGTAGTATATTGGAGCAGACTCTGGCCACCTTTATGTCTCAGACTGGTACGTATATTGAGAATATGAATCAGTTTGTCAAGAAAACGGAAACCTTTATGGATAAAACCGAGATGAGGATGACAAACCATGAAGCTACTTTGAAGTCTCTAGAGACACAAATGGGTCAGGTTTCGCAACATATTAAGCCGAGGCAGAATGGAGGATTCCCTAGCAATACTGAAAATGCTAGACCACCCCCACATGAGCAATGTAAGGCAATTACTACTAGGAGTGGGTAGAAACTACCAGGGCCGGAAAAAGAAGCTGAAAAAGAAAAGAAACCTGCCTTGGATAAACCTGCCGAGGAAGCTGCCCCGACAGGTGATAAACAGACTGATGCCGATGAGCCTGTCACGACAGCAGAAGCGACAGAGGAGAAAAAAGATGATTACCGTCCTCAGATTCGCATGCAGTGGGAAGGACGTATTGCTGATTATCGTCCTCCACCACCTTTTCCTCAACGGATACAGCAAGCTAAGCATGAATCTCAACTTAAAAAGATTTATGATATTTTTAAACAGGTTCATATTAATATTCCGTTGTTAGATGTCGTTAGGGAGATGCCCGGTTATGCTAAATTTCTCAAGGATGTTATGTCGAAAAAATCTAAACTTGGGGAATTTGAAACGGTAAAGATGACAGAAGGTTGCATGAGTATTCTTCATAGGCAGCCGCCCCAGAAAAAGAAGGATCTGGGGAGCTTCATCATACCTTGTGTAATCGGCGACAAATTTGTGGGTAAGGCACTTTGTGATCTTGGTGCCAGTGTTAATCTAATGCCCAAATCTGTTTTTCAGAAACTAGGTATTGGCAAGGCGCGGCCCACGACAGTAACTCTGCAGCTGGCCGACCGCTCTTACGTTCATCCCGAAGGGAAAATTGAAGATATTCTGGTAAGAGTGGATAAGCTTATTTTTCCTGCTAACTTTCTTATCTTAGATTGTGAGGCAGATGAAAACGCACCAGTCATCCTTGGGCGACCCTTCTTAGCCACGGGAAGATCATTGATTGATGTGGAGAAAGGAGAACTCACCATGCGAGTAAACGATCAAGAGATTAAGTTGAATGTTCTCCAAGCGATGAAATATGCTGATGTGGACGAGGAATGCAAGGCCATCATTGAGGTGACCTTTGATCATCCCTGCATCAGGTTGGGCTGCCGTGATATAAAATTTGGTCATTGCCGCGACAGCCACCTGGAGGACTGTCACGACAGCAACGACGACAGCACCGACGACAGCAACTCCTCTGAATTCGATACATCTGATACTGAAGATCAGGAGGAGGTAAACTGGTTAGGCAATCATCCAGGTAAGTTATTCGAACCCTTGAATTATACTTCGGATAACCATGTAATCCAAAAGCCATCTATTGTTGAACCACCTGTCTTAGAACTTAAGCCCCTACCAGGGCAGTTAAAATATGCTTATCTTGGTTCCAATGACACACTGCCCGTAATCATCTCTTCTAAGCTGCCGCAGGAACAGGATCGGCAGCTAATCGACATGCTAAGGCAGCACAAAAAGGCGATTGGATGGACGATAGCAGATATTCAAGGCATTAGTCCGGCGTTATGCATGCACAAAATCCTCCTAGAGGAAGATCATAAGCCGACTATTGATGCCCAAAGGCGGTTAAACCATGCGATGAAGGAGGTAGTGCGTAAAGAAATAATTAAATGGTTAGATGTTGGTATTATTTACGCCATCTCCGACAGCAAATGGGTGAGCCCGGTGCAATGCGTTCCAAAGAAAGGAGGAATGACCGTGATAACCAACGAAAACAATGAGTTAATCCCAACCAGGACTATGACCGGTTGGAGGGTTTGTATGGACTATCGGAAGCTTAACAAAGCTACCCGAAAAGATCATTTTCCTTTACCCTTTATTGATCAAATGCTTGATAGATTAGCGGGTAAACCTTACTATTGTTTTCTTGATGGTTACTCAGGTTACAATCAAATTGCTATTACACCGGAGGATAAAGAAAAAACGACTTTTACATGCCCCTACGGAACATACGCATTTAGGAGGATGCCGTTTGGACTCTGTAATGCACCTGCCACCTTCCAAAGGTGCATGATGGATATATTCTCCGACATGGTAGAGGACTTCCTTGAGATTTTCATGGATGATTTTTCCGTCATTGGAGACGATTTTGAGGGCTGCCTCGGCAATCTTCAAAAGGTACTTGAAAGATGTGAAAAGGCTAATCTTGTTCTAAATTGGGAAAAATGCCACTTTATGGTGGACGAAGGGATAGTCCTTGGCCATAAGATTAGCTGCCGTGGGATAGAAGTCGATAGGGCCAAAATAGAAGTTATAGAGAAGCTGCCGCCGCCGACCACAGTCAAGGGCATTAGAAGTTTTTTAGGGCATGCGGGTTTTTATCGGAGATTCATTGCAAATTTCTCGAAAATCACGAAGCCCCTATGCCATCTCTTAGAACAGAACCGACCTTTTGACTTTAATGAAGAATGTACTAAAGCATTCAAGATTTTGAAGGAAAAACTAGTGACAGCCCCCATAGTACAGCCACCAGACTGGACACGGCCATTTGAGATCATGTGTGATGCTAGTGACTATGCTGTCGGGGCAGCACTCGGGCAGCGCAGAGATAAGCTGTTTAATGTCATATACTATGCCAGCAAAACATTAAATGACGCCCAAGTGAACTACACCACCACAGAAAAGGAGCTGTTAGCTGTGGTGTTCTCCATCGACAAGTTTCGTTCTTACATACTTGGGACGAAAGTAATAATACACACCGACCATTCTGCCCTAAAATATTTGTTCGCAAAGAAGGATGCAAAACCCAGATTGATATGGTGGATCTTGCTATTACAAGAATTCGACCTTGAGATCAAGGACAAAAAGGGGACAGAAAATCAAGTGGCAGACCACTTGTCAAGGTTGGAGAAAGGACAGAGTCTACCAATCGACGAGACAAACATACTGGAGACCTTCCCGGATGAGCAGCTCTTTGCTGCCGCAATCGCTGTCGCGACAGCCATGGCGGCAGGTAAGTCTTCTGAACTCCCCTGGTATACTGATTTCGTTAATTTTATAGTTAGCGGAATACTTCGTTCTGATCTTAATTATCAAGCCAGGAAGAGGTTCCAAAATGATGTTAAGCATTATTATTGGGACGAACCTCTTCTTTTCAAAATGTGCGCAGATCAGGTTATAAGGAGGTGTGTACCACAAGAAGAGCAAGAAGACATTCTCCATCACTGTCATGCTTCACAATATGGAGGTCACTTAGGAGGAAATAAAACTGCTGCCAAGGTGCTGCAGTCAGGGTTTTACTGGCCGACATTGTATAAAGATGCATAGGACTTTTACAAGAACTGTGACAGGTGCCAGCGGACAGGTAACATCTCGAGGAGAAACGAGATGCCACTGCAGAACATTTTAGAAGTCGAGATCTTCGACGTTTGGGGGATTGATTTTATGGGACCTTTTCCATCCTCATGTGGAAATCTTTACATCCTCCTAGCAGTGGATTATGTCTCAAAGTGGGTAGAAGCAATCGCAACTCAAACGAATGATGCCAAGACGGTCCAAAAGTTTTTGCACAAAAACATTTTTTCTAGATTTGACATCCCTAAGGCGATTATCAGTGATGAGGGGAGACATTTTGATAATAGGGTAATTGCTGCCGCATTGAAGAAATATGGTGTCAAGCACAGGATCGCGACAGCATACCACCCACAGACCAATGGACAGGCTGAGATTTCTAATAGGGAGGTGAAGAACATTCTTGAGAAGATGGTTAAACCCACTAGGAAAGATTGGTCTCTACTTCTGAACGATGCATTATGGGCATATCGGACAGCTTTTAAAACCCCATTGGGCATGTCTCTATACCGACTGATTTATGGGAAAACCTGTCATCTGCCTGTCGAGATTGAGCACAAAGCATATTGGGCAATCAAGGCAGTGAACATGGACTTGGACAAGGCAGGCCAGAAAAGACTATTAGATCTGAACGAGATTGAGGAATTACGGACAATGGCCTACGACAATGCAAGGATTTACAAGGAAAAGACTAAGAAGTGGCATGACAAGAAACTGCTACCACGACAGTTCTACCCAGGGCAGCTTGTATTGTTGTTTAATTCTAGACTGAAACTCTTCCCAGGAAAGCTAAAGTCTAGATGGTCTGGCCCCTTCCAAGTGGTACAAGCTTTTCCCCATGGTGCCATCACTATCCGATCATTAAAAGACGGGCACCAATTCAAAGTCAATGGACAGCGCCTCAAGCACTATCAGGGGACTGAAGCCCTAGGAATACAGGAAGTGGTTACTTTAGGAGATGCCCCACAAGGCATCCCTAATTTAACCTAAGTTTTATTTTTATTTTTTATTATTTATTAGTATTATTTATTAGGAAATTAGGTTATTTTATTCGAATAATGTTTTTATATTTTCTGTTTTTAGGAAATAAAGGAGTCAAGAAGAAAAGGAGAAGTGATCCAAGCCCACCATCCACCCATCAAGCCCAACAGAGCCCATTTATTGAAACATGTCGTTTCGGCTGCCGTCGCAGACGGATAAGACAGGCTGTCAACAGACTGACACGGCAGACGCAGAAGCGTGTGGCAGACGCGTAACAGACGCATAAATGCGTGTCAGGCGCGTCAGACACGCTAAATCCCATCCATCGCCCCGTTATTCACGCCTGCCGTTACAGCATTAAATGGGCAGACCCTCGACCGCTATAAAACCCCGTTTTCATTTTCATTTTTTCTCACTTCTGCTTATTCTTCCTTGCTCTCTCCTCTAGTTTTATTTGCTTTCTTCATTTTTCACAACCCTTGCAACTAACATGTCATCTATACAGACCCGCCGTAGTGCTGCCTCAGCCTCTTCTTCGGCAGCAGCAACGCCCTTCGCCACAAAAGAGCTATGGGAGGAAAGGGGTTTCGTGTACATCCGAAAAGCACCCAACATGGGACTCCGGCCGTTCATCATAAAGGCTATCACAGCTCAACTATGGGAGCACTTTGCTGAACAACCGGCAGAACTAAATGACACATTAGTCCGGGAGTTCTATGCGACCATAGACAACAGAACGACAACATCTGTCACCGTTCGAGGAGTGAAAGTGCCTTTCACCGCTGACAGCATCAACCACATGTTTGGCCTCTACTTTGGCCCCGATGATGATGCCCACCAGAAATTTCTCGACACCCTCGACGCTGCCGCCTATGGTGCTGTTATGGCGGAAGTGACAGAGGAGGGCACAACATGGAAATCCAGCAAAAAGAACCCCCACTCTGTCAAAAGGGGGCAGCTCCTCCCTGAAGCCAAACTATGGAACGCTTTCATCAAAAAGCGTATCATGCCTTCTTCCCACCACACGACAGTTAACACGCAGCGGCTCGCCCTTATTCATTCCATCATGCACGACAGGCCAATTAATGTGGGCCGCTATATGAGGGACATCATCCTGGACTGCACCTTCCGCTCCGACTCACGCCTCTACCTGCCGTTCACAATAACCTCTTTATGCCGCTGTGTTGCTGTCCCCGAGGAACCCTCTGACAAAATAATCAAGGGCAGAGGCTGGACAGATAACAACATCAACAGCCTCATGGAGCTGGTAGTGGCTACACCTATCTCCTTCTTCAACCCAGCCGGCTCCCCAGAAGAACCATCAGAGGAGCCTGCCCCTGAACCTGCTGCCGCCACCGCTCTGGCAGACCAGTCTGCCCTCATCCTTGCTGCACTACAACGGGTAGAGGAAAGACAAATGGGATTGATGACCGTCATCCGGATTTCACAAATTCGACGGTAAACTTCATTACCCAAACTTTAAATTTTCCCGATGTTCAATTCCCTACTTTTCCTGCCCATTATTTCCATATCCCCTCCCCTGCTCACACCCCTGTCCACACACCCACACCACCTGCCTCCCCACATTCCCACTCTACTGCCTCCACCACATCACCTGCCCCGACGGCAGCAGGCAGTCCACCGGCCGACACCTCTGCCAGAGGAACAAAAAGGCCTGCCTCCGATGACAGCCCTCTAATCAGGAGGAATTTGGAGATAGAGTTTACACCTGTCAAGCGGATAAAACACGTGGCAGACAAGAAACGGTTGCCCAAGGCTAGCACCACCACCAGCAGCACTTGGGACAGTGGTAGCAGTTCCGACGTTCAGCTCGTGGAGCAGTCTGCCCCTGAACCTGCCTATGAGCCTGCCCAGCCTCCTCCACAGCCCAGACGCCGCCGACAGATCCGTGTCAGCAGCAGCAGCGAGGACAGCGACTGAAAATTTAAGTCTTATTTTTCTTTTACTGCTACCTGCCTTTATCTTTTGTGATGTACTTTTCTTCATATTTTTGTCTTTTCATGTCATTTTGCATTGAGGGCAATGCAACCCTCGAGTTTGGGGGTGGCAACCCTCCATCATTAATGGAGTCTTAAGTACATCTTTTTATTAATTGTTGTGTCTTAATTTTTAATTAATTTCCTCTAAAAAAAATCAGAAAATACAAAACTGTTGGCTTAAAACTGTGAAGTTAACTTACCTGTCATGATAGCTCTGTCGTGGCAGCATCTTTAGGACAGTTTAAGGAGAAGTTTAGAGCCTTTCTATAGTTCTGAAAACTTAAACACCATTGTGACTGTTATATTGCTTAGATTTCTTTTAGCCAAACTAGAATAGGATGCTTAGAACTTGGATAGCCCCTAGAGGTGCCTAACATTGGCTCTAGGAAAGAAGTTTAGCAAAAGAAACTCCAAAAAAAAAACCTAGAGGTGCCCGAAACTGGCTCTAGTAAAAACTTAGCTTGAAAATAGAAGAAAAGAAGCATGAAAATGTGTCTTCAAAATTAAACTTTGGCATAAAAATTCGAGTTAAAAAAGTTGAATATTCTAGTAAAACTAAGAGAGTCTTAGCATATAACTGTTCACAAGCATGCACACACTGCACGAGAGCTATATAGAGATTCCGGACAGATCCTAACCTTTCCGACAGGTTGCTGCCGCACAGAGAATGAGCGACGGGTAAGGGACAGTTCACTGTTTGAAGGCCAACGCAAAAATTTTCATTTTTCTTTTAGGTTTAATTGCTTGAGGACAAGCAAAAACTTGAGTTTGGGGGTGTGTTGAGTGTGTAAAAGTTCTATTATTTACACCCTTTTTAACCCATATTTCTGCTGCATTCAAGCATCATTGCATTGCATTTAGGTTAGTTTTCAGTAAAACATCACAAATGGATTAAAAGCACGGATTCTACTAAAAGATGGCTTATTTTGCAGATATCTGCCATAATTGACAAAGAAGGCAGGCGCAAGGCAGAGAAGCAGAAGAGCTGAACTAGACAAGCAGACGAAGAAGATGAAGCTGCCATGGATCTGTCGTGACAGTAGGGTGACAGCAGATTTATGAAGAGGAAAAGTAAAGTGGACCTCGATAGATAGAGAAAAATCTGCTCGTCTGTCATGTAAAAGCCAAATATTTTTCCAAGCCCCGGATCAAAAGATATGACAAGCCAAAGCTCAAGGAGAAGAATTCCCATAAAGCAAGGAGGCGGCTGAAAAGTAGGAATCCTTAAAGATTAAGCATTTATTAGAATCTTACTTTTCATTAAAGTTGTAATCCTTGTTAACTTAGAATACTTGAGCCCAAAGCTTATATAAGGGCATAGGTTTTAACCTAGAGAGGACCCCCTCATTCTTCACCATAACCGATAACCTAAACCCCCTGCCGTTTACCCATCACCGACATGTTCTAAATTCCCTCTAGGGCCACGGGTTGTTTTGTAAAGTAGTTGCAAGGGTTGTTTTGTTTTAGGATTTTCCAAGTTCAATAAAATAAACTTCAAGTTCTCTTATTTCGGTTTTAATATCTTGCAAGAGCATCGGGAGAGCATTGTGAGGTTATCTATTTACTTAGCATCGGGAGAGTTAAGTATACGAAAGAGATAAGAGCGAGTTCTCTAGTTTATAGTTGAACTATCTTGTGCCTAGGGATAGGGCAAGGTTAAGTGGCTAAAGAAGAATTCATACACATCGGTGTTCATCCTTCGATTCACGCCGGGAGGTATCATCAAAGACGTGATCATCGACAGACTTGGACCTAGGGATAGGCCAAGGCAGATCTGGGATTCTTTCCAAACTTGAAGTACGGAGTTGGTGTGTTCGCTGCCGCGACAGCCAACGGACAGCCGCCGCGACAGGTGCTGCCGCGACGGGCACGACGACAGAACTGGAGTTCCTAAGCAATACAATACCTGCACTACCGAGCAATTCAATACCAACCCATTTTCTCTATCTTGATAACTCAATTCTTTTATTTGCGTTTTTATTATTCTCGTGACAACTCTCAAATATTTCTTTTACTTTCGTGCAGTAAACTAAGGTGAAGCTATTAGCCCAATCCCTGTGGAGACGATATCTGATACTTCGTATCACTTACTACTTGTGTCGTGTACACTTGCACTATAATTGCGATAGACTATTTTACACGCAACAGATACCAATTGTTGAGTGGGCCAATGGATTGATCAAAGCCAAGAGGGGGTGAATTGGGTTTTTAAAATTTGTTGTGAATGTGGAATGGCTAAAAATGAAGAACAATGAATTTTAGAGGGGTTCAAGTTCCAAATGAACTCTACATCCACTACCTTAGCTACCACTAAGGATTTTCCAACAATCCACTAATTGCTCTTCCCCTTTTCAAGGCTTAGGAGGTAACCTTTACAATATTAGTCAAATTTTCTACCCAAAATTTAACCAAACCCTCACAAGATTACAAAGAAGAAATTAAGGCAAGAAAAATATCTCTCAATACATGATTTCCCCTTTAAATACAATCACTCAACCCAAATTTGAATACAAGATCAGAATTGAACACAAAACAATTTGAGATTTTACAAGAGATAAGAAATTAGGCATTTTGAGCTTGGATTTTTTTAGAGATGTTTCTTTTGGATGCAATGGTTGTTGCTAGTCTTCAAATGGCTTCATTTTATACCTTCTCCATTAATTATAGTCGTTTTGGTGGTTAGGGTATTGAATATAGCCGTTGGGACCCTCTCTTTCCACCATAAATGCACTTATGCAGCTTACCGTATCGGTACGCGGGGACCCGTATCGATACATGTCTCAAAACAGAAAGAGCTGTTGCATAATTACAATAGGGGCGTATCGGTACGGGACAGGGACCGTTTCGATACGAAGAACACCGTATCGATGCAATTATTTCCACAGAGCTCACTGGAAGTTTTCGTATCGATACGGCAAAGGGCGTATCAGTACGAAACAACCAACACTTTAAATTTCTGTTACCTAACAACTGACACCAACTGTCAAAACATTTAAGGATTTTTGAATTTAAAAATTCCATTAAATACGTATCGATACGGGTGACACCGTATCGATATGCCATTCAAACTCCTTCAGTTTTACAGAGAGAGCGTATAGATACAGATTCAATCTGTTTCGATACGATGTTTTGATACGGTAAGGGGCGTATCGAAACACGTTTCTCTAGTAGCCAAACTTGTAAAAAAGGTATCGATACGGCTAGAAGCGTATCGATACACCTGGACGTTTTTCAATGGTTTGGCCTTGGAACACTTAGAAAATATTTGGAGTTTGAGTTTTTCAAATCAGATCAGTTATTCACGGTGTTAGTGTTTACAAACGCCGCTACAGATCTTGACTTTTTGCGACGTTTCTTATGACAAGTGCTACTAAAGATCAGTTATTGGCGACATTTGCACAAACGCTGCTATAGATCGTGACTTTTTGCGGCATTTTTTCCTCAAAAACGCCGCGAACTATTATGGCGTTGGTTTAAGCGACACTTATTGTTGCGCTTTCTTAAGCGCCGGGAGAGTTTTTAGCGGCGCTAAAAAACGCCGTCATAGGGCTAAAAACGCTGCTAAAGATCTGTTTTGCTGTAGTGGGTTATTTTATTAGTTGTAGTCGAGACTCGAGAAAAGATATTGACATCAATGATCACGTGTTAATTGCCTCAAATACGGCGATAAAAACACGAAATTCTTTCACGCCGCTACAATCCAACACATAAAGAGGAATACCATTTGTAAAATCAAAGATAGTCTTGGAAAATGGATTAAGGATGAAATCTCAATCTCCAACATCATGAAAATGGATTAAGGATGAAATCTCAATCTCCAACATCATACAAAACTATTTCCTTAATTTGTAAAAGATTCAAAGGCTGTCTGGTTTCGATGAAGCATTAAAGGGGATACCAAGAAATATTAATAAAGCTAAAAATAAATGTCTCACAGGAGGAATAATGGAGAAGGAAATCACATAAGTTGTTTTTCATCTAGGAGCACATAAAGCTCCTGACCCTATGGTTTCCTATGTCTTTTCTACCATTAATTCTTTTTGGGAAACCATCTAACAAGATGTATTCAACATGGTTCGAGTTTTCTCTCATGAACAGAACTTCCGAAAGAAATCAACCACACCAATATTGTTCTTATCCCAAAACCTCATCTCTAGAGGAAATTTGTCCATTCCCAACAATTAGTCGATGAAAATTTTCTTACAAGATCATTTCAATGATGCTTTCTTCAAGATTGAAATATATTCTTCCATAAGAACAAGCATTTTTTGGAAGGAAGATTAATAGAAGACAATATCTTGGTTGCTCATGAGGTTTTCCATCCTTTGGGGGAAAAAGAAAAAGGACATAGAAGCTACATGGCTCTCAAACTTGATTTTGATCAAGTAGATTGAAAATTCCTTGATCTCTTAATGAGGAAAATAGGTTTCTGCTATTGGTGGGTCAAAAGAATCATAGAATATGTCACCACACCTTCATTCTCCATTGTTGTGAGCTGAATTCAAACCCGAGCATGGTCTTCGAAAAGGTGACCCTATCTCACAATTTCTTTTCATCATTGGTTCTAATGTACTCTCATCACTACAGCATCGGGAAATAGATAATCATTCTTTTTCAGGATTCATCATAGAAACAAGATGTCGTGTGCTTAGTCACCTTCTTTTCGCGGATGATAAAAAATTGCCAAAGTATTCTGAAGGTTATTAGTGTTTTCTCATAAGCAACCGGGGAAGGAGTAAACTTTGAGAAATTGGCAATTTATTTCTTACCCAACCTTGAACCACAATCGCAAAGAAATATGCAATTGTAAATATCTAGGTTTATCATCAATCTGGGGTAAGGGGAAAAAGGAAGCCTTGTCTTTTATTCTCGAGTGAATTCAGTCAAAGCATCGATGATGGAAAAAAAACAAACTTCTTTCACAGGCAGGAAATGAAATCCTTATAAAATTTGTGGCAACTGGCATTCTATCATATGTTATCCAAAGTTTCCTTCTTCCTATTACCTTTTGTAAAGACCTTAATACCAATATGAATATCGGTCGTTTCTGTGGTCCAACTTTGATGTGTCTGGTAAGATATTCATTGGATTCGATGGAAAAGATTTTGGAGGCATGGGCAGTATGAATTTTTGGGATTTCAACAAAGCATTCATAGCCAAACAGGCATGACGTCTTATTTAGAGTCCAAATGCTTCTTGGGCCCAAATCCTACGAGGCTTGTATTTCCTTAATGGGAATTTTTTTGAGGTTGTAAAATCAAAAATCCACCTTTGGCGTGGCATAACAGGATAAAAATCATCTGCCCCTTTTTTTGTGCTACTATTTATGTTTCAACACTAAAAAAACACAATAAAATTAAATTTCAACATATAACCCTAAATTCTAAATCCTAAACCCTACCTCTATACCTTAAAAAATACATCCTACCTTAAATTCCCTAAACCCTAACCATAATCTAAAACTCTAAACCTTAAACTTAATTTTGAGTGTGGAGGCATAAGTAAGGTTCCGAAAAGCATAGAAGATTTCCATCCGGCATAACATACTTGATGGGATTGACACCATTAAGAAAGGTTCCTTATGGAATATAGGAAATGAAAATAAAACATCAGAACTTCAAAGTCTATTTGGAAAGTCAAGGTTCCTTAAACGGAATTTTTTAAGGTTGTAATTGGAAAAACCCCTCGCTCATTGAATTCAAGACTCAGAATACTACACCTCTTCACAACGATTCCTTTCTTGCAAGCTATCTCATTAACCATGAACGAAGAGAATGGAAAAATGATGAGATGAAAGTCTATTTCTCAAATGAAAAAATCAAGGCCATATCAGCTATCCCAATTGGCAATCTTAACTGCCAAGATTCAATAGTTTGGCATGCCAATACAAATAGATGATATACAGTTATGTTCGGGTACCATTCGTTTATGAGTCTGATCTCCCAATCAAACTGACAAATAAAAATTATCTGCCCCTTTTCGGTACCCTATTTATGCTCCGTACTAAAATTTAGTTTTAAGATTTAGGGTTTAGAGTTTGTGGTTAGAGTTTAGAGAATTTAGGATAAGATATATTTTGTAGGGGTAGAATTTAAGATTTAAAATTTAAAGTTAAGGCTTGAAATTTGTTTTTTTAATATTTTTTAGTGTTGGGCATAATCAACGAAAGAAAAAAGGATTTTTTTATCCAGTTCAAGATTCATGGATACCCACCTTTGTGGGCATATTGTGATGCTACTTACTATCATAAAACAAAAGCAACGTGCATCGCTGTCATTTTTCGAGATTGTTCGGGAGCAATATTGGGTGGAGCTTCAAAGACTGTTATTTCTAACTCTGCAGAAGTTGCGGAAGCCCTCGCATTCAAACATGGGGATGGCCTAATGTTATTATTGAATTTGATAGCAAGGAGTTATTTTCCGGCTTTCTAGCAAACTTCTTTCAAATTGGGAATCTGCTGCTCTTGATTTTGAATATCACATCTTTCTTTAATTAAGATGCTTTACTCTATCAAAAGATGTTGTAACAAAGCAGTTGATTGGCTTGCAAAAAAAAAATCGTAGGCTCCTACTCTTTGGGAACAGTTTTGAATATGTTCTTCAAGAACTGACAACTCTTTTAATTCTCTTATAGTTTTATGATATCTATCTTTGATAAAAAAAAGTTCGTAAATGACTAAAATCAATAGGTTCGTTTTTAACATTAAAAAATATTAATTTAATTATTTAATGTTTCTCGTGGAATAATATCAGTTGAAGGGTATCTTATCATATTATGCTTTATGAATAATATTCTTAATTTTACTAAACAAATGGTAACCTTTACCTTACTCAAGCCAATTAATTATATATAATTCCTTTGAAAGATACTACTGCTAATAATAGTAATAGTCAGGCGGAGTGGAGGATCGGGTTTACAACTCATTTTTAGGGTACTGTTAGAAGTTTGACCTATGGCAGCTTGAAAGACTATGTAAAGCCTGTTAAGGGTATGCCAGCTCCGTAAAATAAAATAAAATAAAATAACAATCTAAATTTAAAAATTAAAACTTGTGTAGAATACAAGGCATTGGGTGTCCCTGTCAGGCTGCATCACACATCTCCACATTCTTAGTCAAATATGTAAGAAAGCAGGAGACGGACAGCTGCAAGTTATAATATAATACGTTTTAAAAAGTATAATCAAAAGAAGGTGGGCCAACCACGAGAAAAAGGACTTTAAGATTGAGAGATTCAAGGCCTCCCATCAAATCAAATAAAATATGGGTGACTTTGAAAATATCTCTGGAATACAAGGGTTGCTTCCTTTCCTTGTATCTGCCCAACTCATTTTATTAGCTTTCTACATAACATCACAAAGGCTGCATGCAGTCCACCTTGTTTTCGTGGTGGTGGAGGCGCACTCACGTTTACCGTGCCTTTGATTTACAACTATTCATACTTCATACCGTGTCTGTGTGTAAGAAGAAAAAACCGGAGTCAAATTTGACGGTAGCTTACCTACAAAACATCAATTCATCTACGGAACATTGAAATTGAACTTATTTTTCTATTATAATTATTCAAGGAAAGTGTTTTTATTTGGTTTACTGGAATGATAATTCTCATTGATGTAAAGCCATAGGCTACGTCTCAACTTATTCAGTATTTGCTTTTTTCTTGGATTAATAATACAAATTTCTTATCAAAAGGGAGAATAAATTATATGGCAAAAAATAAAAGCAAATGAATGTTACGCACTCTAGTCTACCAGAAATTTACCCGCTTCTATATATATATATATATATATATATATATTTTAATTTAGTTAACTCTTATGCGATTGGAAGTTTGAATTTGTGACTAAAACCGTGTTCCTCAATAAACAGCAAAAAATCAATTGGATTGTACCGAACGCACCGGGAAAAGAGGGAGGGGGTGGAAGGGCCAGCTGTGAAGCCATCTTTTTGACCCAATATGTAGGCTTGACTCGACGGCAAATTACAAAAAAAAAAAAAACAGTCTAATTTATTGCTAAAAACATCGAATGAGTTGCAAACAAAAATATTAGCGATTCTCCCGTAAACTTGTTTCTTTTATATTTTAAAATTATTCTTTATCAGGCAAAATTTTTTCTACACTTTTTAATTTTCTAATAAAATAAACTTTAATTTTTCAGAGTGAAATTGTAATTTTAATTATTTTAAAACACATTTTTTATACAAACTATTTTCTTTCTAAAACTATGTTAAAAAGTCAATAAGAAATAAATTTTAAGGGACAAAAAGTGTATAAAAGTATATAATATTAAGATGACATATGTTTTGATAATATTTTCGGTCGCAATCCATCGTATTATTTTTAGTCATTTTTTAGGTGCCTCACAATAGAATTACCCTCACTCGACATAAATATGCATAAAGAGAAAAAGTGGTATTTTGTTTTTTGAACATGAGAGAAAAAGTGGGAATTTCGTGCTGAAATCTATCTTACATTACTTGCTTAATTTGTTGGTCATTAATCTTCCATCTTCAACCCCAGCTACCTAGCGACTGCATCTTACGTACCATCTACAACTAATTAAATAAAATGCATGGCGACAAGAAAACTTTTAAACCCAAATGGAGACTTTTTCTAGAAAAAAAATCATTAACTGAAAATTTACAATTAATTAAGAAAGGCGAAAGTGAGAATCTAAAAGGAATGAAGAGTAGACAATGATGTTAGAGGCCAACACAATTCCTTGAGGTTGTAATTCCACCATCCACTACAAGGTTATGGCCGCTAACATATTTAGATTCATCGGTAGCAAGATATAAGGCAGCCTCAGCTATGTCTTTATCCCTAAGTGTTGGACCTTTGAGATTGGCAAGCCCTCTCACGAACTCCTCCATCTTCTCCACAAAGTTGATGCTGCTCTCCTCCTCCTCATCTTCATCGCTTCTCCACGCATTCACTAGCATGGGTGTAGCCACTCCGAATGGAGATATGCAGTTCACTCTAATCCCGAACCGCCCTAATTCACAGGCGGCGTTCTTTGTCAGCCCTACAATGGCGTGTTTCGAGGCTGTGTAAGCATGTGGTCCAAGGCCTCCCATCACACCTGCAACACTAGCCGTTGAAATGATGCACCCACCCCCCCTGGGAATCATTGCACGTGCCGCATGCTTGATTCCCAGTGCCATTCCCCTCACGTTCACTCTCATTACATTATCAAACTCATCCACGTCAAAATCCACAATGCTTTTGTGCTTTTTCTGATTCCCAAGCACCCCGGCATTGTTAAAAAGGATGTCCAGCCGGCCATACCGACAAATCGTTGAGCTTACTAAGTTCTCAATATCTTCTTCCAGGCTGACGTCACAATGAACAAACGTGACAGAAGAAGACAATGAATTAGCAAGCGCAGCTCCCAGAGTGTCTTCCACATCTGCGATCACCACTTTGGCACCATGTCTAGCAAAAAGCCTCACCGTCGCTTCTCCTATCCCTCTTGCTCCTCCCGTCACAATACAAATCTTTCCCTCCAACCTGTATGATTGCAATTTGCAACACCAGGACTTAAATAACTTTAAACTATCAAACACAAGTAGTGCAGCAATGGAGATGGCGTTACCTTCTAGGCTGAGGAGAAGAATTGTTTTCTCTTCCCAGAAGACGGAGGCCTTGCAGGGTACTGTCAGGCATCACTTGAGCAGGCATGATGTTATTTGGAGAACCAAATGTGGAATGGAATGAAATTGTTTTTTTTTTTTTTTTGTTGGTAGGAGAATGCAGGACATTTAATTTATAGGCACATGCAATGAAGGTTAGTGGTGGAGTTTGGGGTGAGCTGTTTTCAATTTGAAAGACTTTTCTGCGCAGCTTCCTAAATTTTCTCAAAGTAATTCATAATTACAGCTACATCTGAGTATTTGTATCAGAACAACAAAAAGAATAATATAATGGTATTTGTATAATATGCATATTGCATGCCTCCCATCTGTCCTCCTTCTGCCCATCATAGTGTCATATAGTCCCAAACCCTTCTCATATATTCTCTTTCATTTGTTTCTTTCCTACGAAAAAATATTTTAGATAGCGAAGAATCTTCGGTTACATGTTCTATTTCTCAACTTACCACCCTTAATATCTTTTCTCTGTATGAAAATTATCTGTCCCAAAGTATGCTTTTATTTGTGCCCCACTTTAAAATAGTGGGTTTAGGGTTTAGGTTTTGAGGTTTAAGGTTGGGGCTTAGGCTTAGGGTGTAGGGAATTAGGGGTAGGGTGTATTTTTTTAGGGTTTAAGATTTGGGCTTTAGTATATGAAAATTAGGGTTATGGGACAAGATTTAATTTTTAAGAATTTTTAGGCAAGAGGCATAGAAGGAGGCATGGTTAGGGGGCAGGAGATTTTTACTCATTTTCTCTCACAAATTAAGGCTATAAGGGAAAATGGCATTTTGTATACCAAGTCCGAGGGTAAGTATTTAAGTATTTTCTCTACTTTGGCTTAAAATGGTATATGAGTTGGATTTCAAATGAGATATGATAACATTTGTTTTCATTATGTACTGTTTTTATGCACATTAATTTGATATGACATGACTTTGATTCAAGAAAGCATGTGAAAGTACTTTTTGAGTACATATTTGAAACATCGATGTGAAATTGCGAAGTGCCTAAGTGCATGAGGATTATATAAGATTTGATAAGTGCATGTGCATTTAAAAACAAGTTTAATGTGCTTTAAATATGATATATTTGCTTTGTGTACTTGTGAATATTTCAGGTATAGTTCATATTCCATAAGATTGAGTAGAGCCGGTTATGTGGTTTTAGAGGTCCTGGGGCGAACTGGAAAATTAAGTCTCTAACAATAAGTTTTGAAAAAAATTAAATTTTAATAGTAGGCCTCTAATAACAAATGTTGGGGAAAAATGAACCTATCATAACAAGCATTGAAAAATCAGACCCTAAATAACAAGTATTGAAAAAATTAAAGCCTAGATAACAAGTATTGAAGAATTTTAAGAGTAGCTCCCTAAAAAAAATATCAAGAAAAATTGGACATCAAATAACATGTATTGAAAAAATTGGTCACTTAATAACAAATATTGAAAAAATAAATTTTAAGAGTAGCTCATAATAACAAAATATTGAGAAAATTGAGCCTCTAATAACAAATATTAAAAAAAATTAGATTTTTAGTTGAAGATTAGATTATTTAATTGAAAAAATTGGTTTTTGAGATGAGCTTTTTGTTGTTGTTTTATTTAGGAAGGGTGGGCCACTTAAGGAAAAATGATTTCATTTTTTTAAATTATTTAATTTGGCGAGGGTGAAAATCTAATGACAACACTTTAAAATATTGTTGTACTTTGAATTATTTTTAAAATATTGTTTAAGTTCAAAAATCTTTTTCATTAAAGTTATATTAAAATAAATATCTCTAACAGTTTCTAATGCTTATTTTTTCATCAAATAAAAGAAAACCGACCGAGTAGTTATTTTATAAAATAAAAAAAGTTGTAGATATATGTTTTATTTAGTTATATGTCTTCTAAATATTGCAGTACTAATATTTAAAAAAATCTAAATTAATATAATAAAAAGGCAAACAATAGAAAAAAATACAACTAATTACTTTTTATACATAGAAGAAATATACAACTAATTACTTTTTATACACACACATAGAGATAAAAGAAAACAGAAAAAAGAGGAAGAGCCTCTCTCTCCCTCTCGATTTTACCCATTAATTCGTTCCAAATCCAAATCCAAAAACAGAGATTGAAAACACTAAATAAAATACGATAGAGAAAACCAGGGATTGAGATTGGGGAGAAATGGATCAAGTGTTCAACAAGGTGGGCACCTACTGGGTGGGCCACAAGGCCGAGAAGCAGCTCAGTTCCGTCGGCGACGAAATCGATGTATGCGTTCCTTTTCTTCATCACCTCCTCCATTTCATTTACTTGCTTCCTCTTCGTTGTTTATTATTATTATTATCGGCGTCGAATAATTTGATTAAAAAGCAAATGGTGGTCAATTTGCTCGCTGCTAATTATTATCGTTTCATTTCTCACGCGGTATTTTTTTTCAATACAATATGCAAAGATTGATTAAAAATAAATGATATGTTCTCTGCATTTAATTTACATTTTTATTTTAACGTTAACCTAATTATTCAGAATACTTTTAAATAGGCGTTGTGTTTGGTTATTACAATTTCAAGGTTAAGCTAAATATATAGTCATTTATTTTCCATCTTTTCTTTGTTTTAATAAATTTATTTTAAAATTTTTAATTTTATGACTCAACTTCCAAAATTTGTTTCTTTTAAGTCTCTGTTCGTCGATTGTGTAAGGTAATGCATTTCGGGCTTTTTATTTTTGAAATTAACTTAATATTTTAATTTTTTATTTTCCATGGACGTAATTTTTTTCCATCATTGTCAATTCACTATTGGTCATCATTTGCAGTATAATAAATATTATTGGCGAAACTTGGGATAAGAATTTGGAGGTTAACTTAAATTTTAAAATATTTAGAGGTGTAAACTAATTTTTTTCAAAAATTTGAGGGTTTAACTAAATTTTTTAATAATTTTAAAAGATTTAATAACAATTTTAAAAATCATGAGAGGAAATTTAATTAAAAATATTTAAAATTTTTAAAGTTTTTATGAATTTTTAGAAACGTTGAGGGTACAAATTAAAATAGACAAAACTTAAAAAAAAAACATTTTTTGTATGGTTTGCAATCAGGATGGACTTAGAAGGGTGGTCACCGCCTAAATTTTTGAAATTCTTATATAATTTAAATTATTTTAGAAATTTTTTATATACTTATTATTGAAAATTTATTTTCGCACCCATCTTAAAATTAATATAAGTTTACCTTTCTTAAAATTTATAAATTTACCTTCCTAACTTAAAGTTCTGCGTCCGTCCATATTTACAATCCCTATTGTTTAATCTTTGTAGAATAGAGATATATTATTTTTGTACTTCCCAATCATCTCACCATTCAAATTTACAAACATATATATATATATATTTCGGCGTCGGTGAATAAAAGAGTTTGAAAATTTAAATTTTGGAGTAAAACTTCATATATTTCGTATAAATTTACCATAAAAAGAAAAATTAAACGGTACTCTAATTTTAATAGTTAAATGACAAAATAAAAGAAAATAAAGCTGAGTGAAAAAAAAAGGAAAAAGTTGAGAAAATCGGGTTTTGGCCTAATTTCAAAAATAACACTCCTATTTTTAAAGGGAAAGATAACAGTGCGTGGTCTATAAATTAGAATCGATAATAGAACACATGTTTTAATAATAAAATATCATGTATAATAAACAAACGTGGATTCCAATTTTGATTGAATTCATATTGGGTAGCCCTTGAGTTGTGTATTAACTTGATGCTGACGTAAATTTGTTTCCTCATAATCAGCAAATCTCAAACACTATCGAAGGAGGAACCAAATGGTTGGTTAATAAAATCAAAGGTTTGTTTTTTTGCCCCTGCTGAATAGCTTTGGTTGTGTTACTCAGATGGTAATGTCCTGAATTTACAGGGACAATACAAAAGCCATTGGCAGAGGTGTTAAAAGAGTATGAGCTGCCAATAGGTATCTTCCCTGGTGATGCCACCAACTACGAATTGGACGAAGAGACAGGAAAGCTTAGTGTTTTCATCCCAAGGATATGTGAAATGGAATTTAAGGACTCGTCTGTGCTGCGCTTCTTCACCACTGTGAGTGGGCATTTGGAGAAAGGAAAGCTATCAGATATAGAAGGTATGAAGACGAAGGTGATTATATGGATAAAAGTATCGAGTATCACATCCGATGGATCAAAGCTGTATGTCACTGCTGGAATAACCAAAACCCGGAGTAGAGATGCGTACGAGGTTTCCAGGGATGCTGTAGCTGTTGATAAGTTCTAGACTTGTTCTACATTCAAGCTGGTGGAATTGGCACATTAAGTTGAGGTTCATTCTAAAAGGGATGGATGGTTATATATATTCTATGCATATTATATTATTTTAACTGAGAAAAGTACTGATAAGTAGCTTACAGCTTCATATTTTAGAAGATTCAGTTGCTTCCTTCTTTCATTGTCCTCCCGCAACAGCTGTTCATACACATGGATTAGTAATATAAAAAGAGTGATATATTCTTGGATGACAAGACCTTTTCCCAAAATTAATAAAAGTTGTGAATTTCATCGTTTTAATCTTAAATTTTGGCCAAGTCTAACAAACATACAGGCCTTTAATCCATTGGATTCTGCCGTCTATGTGATACCCAACGCCAGCTACCTGGTTAACCTATTTCTGAGCCAACACTTGATTAGGTTTGGCAAACATTAGTCTCATAAACACATATACATCACTTTGACTGTGCTTCTTGATATATTTAGACACAGATTCTTCCCTCGTCTGAACAAACATTAATGTTTTCAACATGGGTTTATTTCTCTTTAGACATTAAAGAGATTAATTCATCGACAACCCAGAACAAATCATGTTCATTAAGGAACAAAGGTACAACAAATAGAACAAACTCCAATAGGATTCGGAATTGTTTTTGAGAAATATGGTGAAAAATAAAGTTTTGAAAGTTTGGGAGTTAAATTAAAAATTAATTTTTTTGGTTAACGGAGACTAATGTCCCAGTGATCAAAATAGACACGATTTAAAATATAAGTGGCCAGAATAATCTTTTTTAAATTTTGATGACCAAAACAGAACAAACTCCAAACGAAAAGGACCACGGGTAAAAATTACCAAAAAAAAAAAAAACAAGTATCGTTGTTGAACACGTAAACAAACGCGTAGTACGAATCTAACGGTGTTAAACTGTGTATGAACTTGATATTAATGAAGAAGACAAAAAAGAAAAGAAAAGAATTTTCACTAGATGAAGAAGGAGACAAACTGAGAAAAAACAAATAAAATAAGATAAAATTTTTGACTAAACGAAACAAAGACCATGTAAGTGTCATCGTGATACGTTTCATTGCATGATATTGGCCTCCAAAATGGTGAAGTGGTGCCACAGTTGACATCGTGGAATAGAGAATTAATATCGAAGACTCCATTTGAAGATTTCAATAGTGGAAAGATTTTGTTTAGGGCAGGAGTAATATATTTTTGTTTGACTCCATCTGAAGAAAAACGGTTGAGATTGTAAGTATCAACTTTGTCAATTTTCATGATGAATGCCAAACTCCTGGTTGCAAAATGATGCCTCCTGCCATCACTCTCACTTCCCAGATAAGCTCCCCACAGCTTTACACATTGAAGGCCTCTTGGCTAATGTTCACTAGAGCATCACCATTGCCACTACATTAACACTCAAACGACCATAAGCCTCGAACTGAAACTACCTCAAAACACCGAGCATTGCGACAATTCACTCCCACTGTCACTCTTCGGTCACTATCGTATCCACTACTATCATCACCTCCAAATTAAACCACATACACCATTCAACTGCTAAACCGAATTCGCCAAGGCTCCAATTAGTTTACACGACCATTCCTCATCACCTAAAGCCTCTCGGCCACCACCACCATTGTCTCAAAACCAAAACTCAAGTTACTGCCATCCCTTCACCTCTCGTAACTCAGATATTCCAAACATCACTGATTTCCGTGATTCTGAAACAGAACCAAAACCCAACCCAAAAATGCAGTAAACAACGAGCCAAGTGAAAACTAGAAATCAAAATCAGAAAAAGGTTGGAATAAGTTTACCTTCTTGGGGTTTTTTTGGGTTTAACCTTCAATGTTATTGTCTCGTACTGAAAAGAAAATAAAATAAGCCAGTAAACTAAGAGTTGAGTAATCAAGATGAGAGAATGGGCTAGATTATATTGCGTTGTAGTGTGGAAACCAATTGGAATTGTCTCGGTTTTTGAATGCAATGAACACCGAATTGCCTCGGCAATGACCAAAGTTACTGTCGCGGCAACGGGTTCAGTAACTGCCTCGGCAATCCCCTGTTTGGGCAGCAACAAACAATGTCAAGGTTTGGCAAAGCGTTCTACAGTGGTTCCTCTTTATCCCTAAGTCGAGACCGTGCCGATGTGCAAGCCTTGATAATACCTCCCAAGGTGAACCAAGGATGAACACCAACCAATCTTATGCTTCTTTTAGCTGTTGAAACTCGAACTTATCCTTAAGTTGAATTAGTTTTCACCTATTGGGATGAAAATCATGCTTACCCGTTTCGTGAGTCTAACTCTCCTAATATTAGACAAATAGATGCAATCGCAATTTCCTCTCCCGATTTAATTGCAAGAAAACGTAAACACCAAGAATAAACAAACATTGAACTAAAATTGCATTAACAAAAACTTAAACAAAATCCAACCGTTTTCTCACAACTACTAAACAATACAATCTAAACCCTAAGAAGAAATTAGAACATGATAATAATGTAAGCTCGATTCTAAGATGCTCAGATAATCCCAATGGCCGACTTTGGCTTCGTATTTATAGAGGATGTGTAGGTCAAGTCCTTCTTGAGGAGAAAGTTAAGTTGGAATTAAATACATTAAAAGAAAAGATCTTCTTTTTAAGTATTATATCATTCTTCCTTAAAATCCTCCTACATGCGTGGAATCTTCTCTTGACCTTCCTTCGGCGATTTTATGATCTTCCCGCAGTCCGATCTTCATGCAAAGTGCATAGAAAAATTCAGTTTTTCATGCTCTTCAAAATGCATTCCACTTTGCATATTTTCGCCTCTGTCGACTATGTCTAGCCATTGCCTCGACAGTGGCTTGGCTATTGCCTCGGTAGTGGCTTGGCTATTGCCTCGGCAGTGGCCTGTCTGTCTTTTCCGCTGAGCATGACTCTATCTCATGGTTCAACTTCCTTTAGTAGAAATTGACATCTACGACTGTCTTGATCTGGACCGTCGAGAGATGGTTCTGCACCGTTCCTTCCTTTCCTTCACTGCCACGACCATGCTTGCCCAGACAGTGAGTAACGAAATATGTACATGTACCAAACACACACTAAAGCATTACCTTTTCCAAAAAATAAACCGAAAATAGTGATCAAGCATAATAAAGATGAGATTAATGTGGTTGATGCATTGAGGGCTACATTGTGACTCAAATGGGTGTAGATTTAGCAATAATTGTCATGGAAAAATGGTGAAATGATAGTACTTTTACACACTTAACACACCCCCAAACTCGAACTATTGCTTGTCCTCAAGCAATGCAACCTGAACAAACAGTTGCAGTGCTCGGACGAGCACAGACTCAAGTTTGCCCTTGCGTTGTTAGCTGATGAGGCACTCCATTGGTGGGAGACTACTACATTGACAGTCTCCGAGGATGTTGTGACCTGGGAGTTCTTCCTTAAAGAATTCTGTAAGAAGTACATCAGTGAGTTCCATCTCGCTAAAAGACAAAGTATCTTTCTTCACCTCAAGCAAGGCGGACGACCGATCGAGTAATATATCCATGACTTTTGTAAGTACTATAGATACGATGTTGAATATATCAAGAAGCAGGAAGAGAAATGCCGAATGTTCACTGCAGGGCTCAATGATGAATTACACCATATGTTTACTGCACTGACCATTACCGATTTTCAAGATCTAGTGAATCGAGTCAAGGCCACTGAAGCTGCGTAGAGAGCTCAACAGACCGGTGGGTTTGGTAAGTCATGCAAAACATGATGCCATATGAGTCATTGTAGATTGTTTCACCAAGTCGGCTCATTTCATACCTGTTAGAATGGACTACGGTCTTCCTAAATTAGCTGGCTTGTATATCAAGGAAGTAATCCAACTCCATAGAGTACCCAAGTCTCTCCGATCGAGATCCATGTTTTGCATCTCGGTTCTGGAGAACCTTACAAGGAGCTATGGGTACTATGGTTAATCTTAGTACCGCCTTTCACCTTTAGTCTGACGGGCAGTCAGAAAGGGTAATTTAGGTAATTTTTGAAAGATTCTTGCATTGCACCCTTGAAAATATGTATTGTTATTGAACCTTCCTATACTTAACACGATTTCAGACATGAATTGTTGTTGATGCCTCGACAGCCAGATCATTACTCGACAAAAACTATACAGAAGATGTTGGCATCCTTTAAAGGATAACCATAAATGACTTTGAATATCCTATTACTAGACTTGGGACTGAAGCCAAGGCTAGTGGAAAATTATAGTTGGATGAGCTAATGTCCATCCATGCTGAGATTTCCAACCTCATCAATATGGTGAAAACTTTGCAAAAGAGTAATGAGTCCCAAGTAATTAAAGCATTAGAGCCATTTTGCACTATCTATGGAGAGAACCACCATACATATGAATGCCCTTCCAATCCTGTGTCGGTAAATTTCATTGGCAATTCTGGACGTTATTATAATTCTAACTCCAACTCTTATAATGCAGGTTGGAGGCAGCACCCTAACTTAGCTTGAGGAAACTGAGGGGGAAATCTGTACAATGTACAACGCTAGAATGCCAGAGGCAAAATCAGAATGCCATGCCAGCATTCGGCCAAAACACTATGTTGTAGGGAGTTCACAATAATTTTCAGCATGTGCATAGACTCAATCAAGGGGGTAATCTTACAAAATACACAGAGCAGGATGAAGTCACAATTCATAGCCAAGCGGCGTCAATATGTAACTTAAAAATCCAGATAGGACAGCTTGGGAATGCACTCAACAATCATCCACAAGAAGCTTTACCAAGTGACACTGAAGATGCTCAACACAAAGGCAATGAACAATATAAGGCCATAACCCTTCGAAGTGGTAAACATTGTGAGGCAGAAACAGTTGCCAAGCAGTTGGTTGGCTGCCAAGTTGGCAAATTAATGCCATCAGCGGAGCCCATGGAATTAGAAAAGGAAAAAGCCAAAGCAAATGATGCCAATGACGATGCCCACAATAATGCAAATTCTCATGCCAACTTAGTGCTCAGAAAGATGTCAGCTCCAGTACCAACTACGAAGTTCACAAGGATGACAAGAATATGGAGGTAAGAAAGCAAACGAATGCCAAAGTGGATGCAAGCACTGCCTCGGCAAAGCCGACAATGCCAACATATATGCATCCACCACCACCATTTCCAGTCAGACTCCAAAAGAACAAGTAGGACAAGCAATTTAAGCGCTTCTTGGAAGTGCTTAAGCAATTGCAAATTAATATTCCACTGATAGAGGCCCTTGAACAAATGCCAAACTATGTAAAATTCATGAAAGACATTTTTTCAAAAAAAGGAAGTTGGGAGAATTTGAAATTGTTGCTCTTACGCAAGAATGCAGTGCCATGATCTTGAATCGATTGTCACTAAAGCTTAAAGACCCAGGGAGTTTTACTATTCCTTGTACAATCAGTAATAAATTCATGGGTAAGGTGTGATTTAGGAGCAAGCATAAACTTAATGCCATTATTTGTTTTCAGGAAACTTGGCATAGAAGCGAGACCTACCACGGTGACACTCCAGTTGGCAGACCGATCTTATGCACATCCAAAGGGTAAGATTGAGGATGTGCTAGTAAAGGTAGACAAATTTATATTTCCAGCTGATTTTATCATCTTAGATTATGAAGCTGATACTAATGTGCCAAGTATTTTGGGCAGGCCATTCCTTGCCACGGGTAGGGTGCTTATTGATGTTCATAAAGGGGAACTAACAATGCAAATGAATGACCAACATGTCACTTTTAACGTGTCTCAAGATTTGAAATGTGTAGATGATTCCGATGAATGTCAAGATGGGGATATTATGAAGGTCATTTATACGCTGGACATGGCACAGTTATGCTAGGGTGCAGAATTTGATGCCAACATGCTTGATGGCAATGCTGAACTTTTTGACGAAACTAAGGAATCAGCCTTGGAGGCTGAAGATGTGAGTTATTTTGAGCCATTGGAGTTGTAACACCCCCTTCCCGGCTTGGTCGAGAACCGGGTCGGAGCGTGTTACCGGTGAGCGATGCGGTGATCGGTGTGATAAAATTTCAACTTATTAACAAGATTTAATCAATAACACACAACAAATCATTACCAAAAATACAAATTAGTCTAATTCATTCATAAGAAGACCACAATTAACCATTATGGACCAATTTATAACTTTTACAAGTTTTAGGACTAATCTGTAAAACTAACAAATTAAAGGTATTTCGATGCATTAAACTATACTACAATGAAATTCAATACAACATTGATTAACCTGCAAAATTTCATGCATAACGGTGATCACTTAGTCATCCAATTTAATCATTTTAATCTTAGGGACTAAATTGTAAACAATGCAATCTTTCAGATTACGCCTTTTTAACCATTTAAACTAACCATGTATCGAAACGCTCAAGGCCGTTTTGATACGGGTGGATGATGGTCAAACTTGTTGACTTTCTCTTTTGTCGTATCGATACGAGCAAACCCTGTATCGGTACAGGTTGACTTGCTTTGACTATGACCCGTTTCGATACGCTATGAACTTGTATCGAAACAAGGGATTCTAGAGACAAAATGTTTCAGAACGATCCTAACTGTTTTGATGCGCCCTGACCCCTGTACTATATTATGCCTACTCGTATCGAAACGCCATGACCCGTTTCGATACGACGTGACCTATAATGACAAATTCTTGTTGGTTTTAATCATTTTAGCTCATCAAACATTGTCCAATTGCAGTGAAACTCCATACACAACATTATAACCAAAAATCTACCTATATGCCAAATTTTAGAACTATATGAATCCATTTACTCAGTTTTTACTTTTTAGTGCCATAACATACATCTAAGGCCATTTCATACTACATAAAGACTCAACTTTAACATAATATAGCTATAACACTTAACTATGACATAGGCACATCAAAAGATACTTAATAGACTTATACATATACCTCGCCATCATCTAGGAGTTCAAAGGGGTCAATATATATTACTTAAAGCTTGATTGTGACTTATGCAACGCTTCAACTTCTCCGACCTCGACTCAAAAACTTGACTAACCTGATATGGATGCAATGGAATGCATTAGGCTTACTTTGCCTAGTGAGGTAGTCATAAAAAATCAATAATCAATAGTTCCTTTGGATCGATTCATGGTATTTGGATACACGAATTCCACCTCCTTGCCAAATCAATAAATGGCCATTCCCGTCGACATCGCCAATATGACCAATACACAATACATCCTTCCACCTCGCCAAATCAATATAGGCCGTAGCCCTAGGACCGTAGTCCACTCGTACCAATTAGCTCATGAATTCTATGGCGTGCCAATTGTGTCCAATACTTTGAATCCAAGCTCCAATAATTCATAGTACAATATCCATGATTGATTAACAATATTTCCACATCAATATCAATAACAATAATTCAGTGGAAATGACATCATATCAATAATCATATAACAAATAGTAACAACTCATGTCAACGATTCTACATGTCAATACTTCAATGATTTCCATGACAATGATAGCAATGCTATGTACAATGAATCGATGCAATACTTACCAAAACTTACCAACATAGCTTACAATAATGCTTCATGCAAATCCCTTAAAATTAATGGGTAGTAAATCAATAAATAATGATTCGATATGGCACCTAGCCACTCTCGAGACTCCGACTACACTCAATTTGACAATCCGAAGCTCTTAAGGCTCTCGAATGGCAATACCCTTATCCCTAGCTTCCGATGGAGGCGATGGATTAATCTTTTCCACTTCTTGAGCTAGGAAAAACAATAAGGAGTCATTACGATCAATATAACAATATCGATACTTGAATAACCGAGAGAATCGATGACTAACTTAGGGCTTTCACTTACCCGATCGATAGTTATAACTTGGTGTTCTTAAATCATGGAAAGCCTAAGCTTATGGCTCGCAATAGAGAGATGTGTGTTTGAGCTTGGTAGAGAAGATGCCAATGGTGGTGCTTGCTTTTTTTTTGAACAAAAGATGGGTCTTTGTCTTTGTGAAACTTAAAACAAAGATGAGAGCTTTCCTTTTATAAAGCCAAAGCCTATTCATTAGTCCATCTCCCATTTAGCCAATAAGAAGATTTACTCCTACTAAGGGTTTGCTAGATCCAAAGCTTGTCTCTTCAAGACAAAGAATGAAATTTGGTTTCGGTGAAGCTGAAACAAAAGATGAGACCCTTTTCAATTTCCTTTATTTATTTTAACCTCAATCATTTTCCCCACCTCCCTTGCAACCAATGAAAAGGTTTCCCTTAGCAAAGGGAAATCTTAAAATAATACTTATCTAGTTTATATCTTATCAATACTAAAAGATGGCTACAAGTCATCCTCTTAGACTACTTCCATGTGGGGGAGGGACAACATTAAGCATGCGAGTCATCACCTCTTCACTTCCTTTCATTTTTATCCTTCATACATATTCGAAACAGAGGACACGTTTGGAAACGAGTGAGACCGTATCGAAACGGTTGAGCAAAATTCCAAAATTTAGTTATTATAGTTATCCTATTTTGAAACACCCTATACCTGTTTCGAAACACCTTTCCTATTCCGTTTCGGTACGGGTCTGATCGTATCGAAACGCTTAGCCCAAAACACTAATTTAGACATTTCAAGGAAGTCTGAACTAAAGATAAGATCTCCTAACAATATAATCTATCCTTGGATGGAAAAGATACGATATTTGAACACTTTAACATCAATTTCCTGGAATTAACAAATCAAGTAGATTTGAAATGGTGAGGGTTCTTTGGACAATTGTAGAGGAAATGTCCCCTTTTATTACACATGAAACAAACTTCAGATTCTTTACAACATCGCTTTTTAGTGTGCTTACGTTGACAAAAGCTACAAGGAGGATTCTCCATTTCTTGTTTCCAGCTACCAAAATTCTTAACAAGGTTAGATATATATAAATAAAAGATCAGATTAGTTGACAAGTCACAATACTCAATAGAACAACTCCTAGGTGGCAAAGTAACATAACAAAAAATACAAACATGCGTAGGTTTAGTCCAGAATCGACTAAACTCTAGCTCTGATACCACAAATGTAAAACCATCTTCCCTGTCTGGTTAAGAACCAGGTCGGAGCGTGTTACCGGTGAGCGATGCTGTGATCGGTGCGATAAAATTTCAACTTATTAACAAGATTTAATCGATAACTCACAAAAAATCATTTTAAAAAATACAAATTAGTCCAATTCATTCATAAGAAGACCAAAATTAACCATTTAGGACCAATTTATAACTTTTACAAGTTTTAGGGACTAATCTACAAAACTAAAAAATTAAAGGTCCTTCGATACATTAAACTATACAACAATGAAATTCAATACAACATTAATTAACCTGCAAAATTTCATGCACAACGGTCATCATTTAGTCATCCAATTTAATCATTTTAATCTTAGGGACTAAACTATAAATAATGCAATCTTTCAGATTAAGCCATTTTAACCACTTAAACTAACCTTGTATCGAAACGTTCAAGGCCGTTTTGATACTGGTGGACGATGGTCAACCTTGTTGACTTTCCATTTTGCTCGTATCGATACGGGCAAGCCATGTATCGGTATGGGTTGACTTGCTTTGACCCGTTTCGATAAGCTATGTACTCGTATCGAAACAAGGGATTCCAGAGACAAAATGTTTCGATACGATTCTAAACTGTTTCGATACGCCATGACCCCTGGACTCAACTGTAACACCCTAAAATCACCATAGTTTGAATTATAGAAAAATGATAAGGATAACGTAAACATTTTACAATTGAAATGGACATAACATGAATGTATACTTCTAAGCTTAGGGTGGTAATAGAAATTAACATGTAATATACAAATGTCACATACATTAGATAGTGGAAATTATATTGGAAATTATATATTGTAACAATATCATGTATAGTAAAATGTTAGTGGGAATTAAAGTATAATAATGTAACATATATATATGTATACCTTAAAATTATAATAAATTAATAATAGATTAAAGTATATATATGTAAATATATATTAGTATAATGGGCTGATAACAAGGATATAATATGAATATAAGTAAGGACAAGTGAACTAACAAAGGATTAATAGTGAAACATGTGTTCCACTATCTCCACTCAAATGACACTCGGCATCTTGGAGATTAAATAATCCAAATGCAGTTTCATCTTCTCCATTTGTTTAACCACCGAAAAACATAGAAAAAAACAGAGAGAGAGTGTGAAAATTTAAGAGGATTAAAGCTGGAAATAGATGGAGTTCATGCATGTTAGTGTAGAAGTCATGTAAGTGTTCTAGCTAAAATTCTGCTCATGTTTTTGTTTAAATGTTTTTGATGAATTGATGTGTTTCTTGAATTGTTGTGCTGGAAATTTGATTTGAGAATGATTATTGATGTGTTGTAAGGTTGTATGATAGCTTAGGTTAATCAAAATGCTAGAAAATTTACATGTATGAAGCTTGAATAATGAATCTGCCTAGAATTTTTAATTATAGACACCTTTCGGAAATTTGGAAAATTGAGCATGTTAGAGTCATTTCTAGAAAGAGTGTTCTCATACAAAGCTGTAGAGCACAAAATTTTATATGCGATAGAGGTATGAATTGCACGAAAATGTTAAGTATAGGTCTCTGAATTGCTATTAGAAGTTACTGGACTGAAACTGGATGAATCTGGAATATGCTGGATTAAATTGCAAAATTCGAAAAATATAGGGGTTTAAATAATGCCAATAAAATTCTGGAAATTTTTTATTGAAACAGGGGAGTCATGAAATTAATGAAAATTAAATGGTCAAACTTGAGTTAAGTCACAATGGATAGGTTAAATGCATTTAGATCACATATAGGATTAAAAAAAAGGATTAAATGTAACTGTTTTGTGAAAATTGATAAATTGAGGACTTGAATGCTTTGATTTTGAATATGTTATAACTTTATTATTATTATAATACATGTAAGTTAATATGGTTAAAATATCATAACCAAATGAATTGTGAAACATATAATTTATATGCTTTAAATCTACTAAGTTTAGCTTGGACATATTTGATCCTGAAATTGACCTTTTTTCAAATGCAAAACTGTACTGATTAGAAAATGATGAAAAAAATATGTGACATGCATTATTTTAATGGTGTGCTTATAAGCTTTCCATAATGGTATGATATGCTTTATTTGGATTTAGTAATAAAGAGTTATGAACAGAGTAATGGACACTGCTCAAAACTGCCATGTTAGGGACAACTTGTGTGTTCATTGTTGTTTGCTTGATTTGGTTGGATTTTTATTCTAAGGTTGATACTATTGGATGTTACATATGTTGTAATTTGATTTAAGAGACTATTGAGGAAGAGGCAATAGAGGATACAAGGAGTGAACAATCAAGAAGGAGAGACAAGGGCATTGTGATAAAGGACAACTAGTAGCTTGGAGTATTGTGAGTGTAGTTTTGTTTAAAGTGTTAGGATTAGTATCATAACCTTGTTATTTTTTATTACTAGATAAACTAATGAAGCATGAAATGAACCTAATAATGGTTGGTAACTTAACTTGATAAGGAAGAAGGATTAAAGGCTTGCCTTATGACCTAAGTATATCTTACTTGCTAGATAAGCATGCTTAGCTTAAGTAATATGTTGCTATGATATGTTGATTGATTAAGCTATGTAAAATGAGACTTTATGTATGATTTAGCTAATGTTTGATGATGGTTATATGCTTGAAATAATATTAAATGCTTGCTGGAAATTTGATTGAGCATGGCTTGAATGTTCACCTTGTAAACATGATTGAAATTGTTACATGACTTTGAAAATTATTGAATAACAAACCAATGACCTTGTTGGATATAAAAGATAAGATAAATACCTTGGTTGATTAGTGTCTATAGGTAGAAGGGCACGTCTTAGAGTCATTGAGCTCCTCTGATTATTGTTAAAGGTTGGTGGTTAGTCACCAATATACCTTAAGGTGGTAAGTCACCTTGATGCTATTGCATCCTATGATAAATGTCACAAGTTGTATATTATGGAATTGATACCTTTGGGTATCTAATGTTATATGTCACATGTATACTCGAATACCTTGTTCATTAATCATCCAATGCAATATTGAAAAAGTTATATGACTTGAAAGATAAGTAACTCAATGATATGTACCAATGAAATGATGTGGATATGATTACTGTCTTGAATATGCTCATGCTTTAAAATGATACTTGTTGTTGTAAATGCTAATGTTTTGATTGATGCTTGCCGTATAAATGAATATGAAAGTATGTTATTTGTGTTGCACCATTAGATTATTTAAATGGTTACAAGATTAGTATGTCTACTTTTGTATGTTGGTCTTGCTAGGTAAACCTTGTTTTAAGCCTAGTTAGGTAAGCTTGAAGATTAAATAATATTTTAAAAGATGGAAATTAGTAAAGTTAGGGCTGCCTCACTAAGTACATACCTTGTACTTATCACTCTTCTGTTCCCTTCTTCCAAAAATTTCAGGTACTAGTCCCGAAAGCTAATCGATTGTCTTAGAGAGCTGACCTTGAAGTCCAAGCACAAGTATGACTCTTTTGGTTATTATAGTTGGTGGCATAGATGTATATAAGTGTCGCATGCATATGATACATGTATTTTTGATGCTTGTCATGTAATTGCTATGTTTAAGACTTGGTTTGGTTTTGTATATACATGTAAGCAAAAGCTTGTTTTGTAATAACTTTATGTTGGTAGGTATATAAGTGATGTTTGTTAACTTTAAGTTTTTTATGATGATTGCTATGGAATTTAAAGTGTGCTTGTATGATTATGTTTGGATATGTAATATTAAGCTTTGATATGGATCTTAAAAATGTTATATGATGGTTAAGTAGATGTATGCTATAAAACGAAGATTAAAATGTATTGCTATGCTTAGTTCGAATGTACTTATGGAATGCGCCTTGTTTATATGTATGATTCGAATAGGGTAAGGATGATTAGGTGAAATGATATCTAGTTTGGGATGAAGAGTTGTATTCGAATTGGATCCTAATTGTGTATTAGATTGTTATACTTGTTCGAATAGAGTAGATTAAGAAATTGGTTTGGTAACATGATTATGTAATGGTTGTTGAATGTATAAGCATGATTAAATGATTATCTTGTTGTGTTAGTACATGTATGTAATTGTTATGATTGTAACATGATTGCTTGTATGTAATAGTTAAGGTTTTTGTTAGCCCACATATATGTATGTTTACATTTTTTTGTTGAATGTTAGAGTAAGCTTCCGCATGTATATGTAGTATAAATCTAAAGTTTGTTTCATAAAGAAACTTGTATGTCAAGTATGTTATGATAATTGGAATTGCTTATGTATGTCATGAATATATATAATATGAATCCGAATAATAATACGCTGCAAATGTAACGCTCCTCGCTCGCATTCCCGAGCGAGGGGTGTTACATAAATTGGCATCAGAGCTTTAGGTTATAGATCCTAAAATTTTCCCGAACATGTCATGCATCATATAGGATTACACTATGCCACCTAGGAGTCTTATATTGAATTTTTTGTGACTCCGCTCTCTAATTCCAAACTTTCCTCTGAATTCCTTATAGAATGTATGCTACCAATTTAGCTCGGGACGATGAGAGTCACCGAGGATCTTCTACCAAGAACGAGGATAGCGTTGATATGCAACCCCCGGTTGTACCTGAACAACCTCAAGAGCAACCTCGAGTACAAGTCCCTCCTCATTTGGACAATGCAACCATCAAAACTATTCGTCGGAAATGTTTTATCAGTGTCAAAGAAATATTCGATCACTTTGCAACGAGTGTACGAGCAGCCCCGGTTGCTGTTGCACCATCTCAAGCTCCGATCAACAAGCTCGTTTCACACCGAGCTACTCCTTTTAGTGGCCTTGATATCGGGAAATCGGAAAAAGGTGAGCAGTGGCTCGATATAACTATCCAAATCTTGATTAAGCAACTCAAATGTTCCGATGAACATAAACTCGAGTGTGCAGTCTCATTATTAACAGAATACGCCTTAAGCTGGTGGGAAACCACAATCCTAACTAGCCCTGCTGAGTCAGGGACTTGGGACTTCTTCATTGATGAGTTTAAGAAGAAGTTTATTTGTGAGCAATATCTAGCCGACGACAGGAATAAATTCTTCTACTTGAAGTAGGCCAATCGGCCGATTGAACAATATGTTGCTGATTTATGCAAATACTGCAAATACGGAGCTGCTTACATTAAGACTGAAGAAGAGAAATGTCGTAAGTTCATCGGTGGTCTGAACGACGAGCTAAAACCGATGTTCACTGCCCTTGGTCTCACAAACTTTCAAACTCTTATGAACCGAGCTATTTCTACTGAAGCTACGATGAGGGTCGCAGAAAAGCGAAAGAGTAGTTATCGTATGGACATGGGTAAGAAAGGTGACAGTAAGTCCCGGTGGTCGAAGAGGTCGAAGCACCAGAATGAGTCCTTCTCTACTTATTTACATGTCACTCATAATGATTATCGACCTCTTCCCTCAAACAAGATGGCAATTCCGGTGGTTTCTGTTAACATCACCGAAAAACCAGAAAGGGCACCTACTTGCAAATTCTGTCAAAAACAGCACTTCGTCCAATGCCGATTTCAATCTAATCTATGTTTTGCCTGTGGAGTCAATGATCATTATATTCGTGACTGTCCGAAGAAGAATGACCAAACTTCTATTCATCACTCTAATCCAAGCACGACACCTTCTGGTCGGAACAAAAATCCGAGGCAGACTCAATCTAATAATCCGGGAAGAAGCAAGGCTGCCCAATCTAGAGCTCCTACTCATTAGGAATCCCGAGCGCCATCTCGTGTAATTGCTATGTTTAAGACTTGGTTTGGTTTTGTATATACATGTAAGCATAAGCTTGTTTTGTAATAACTTTATGTTGGCAGGTATATAAGTGATGTTCGTTAACTTTAAGTTTGTTATGATGGTTGCTATGGAATTTAAAGTATGCTTGTATGATTATGTTTGGAAAATGTTTATATATGGATATGTAATATTAAGCTTTTATATGGATCTTAAAAAATGTTATATGATGGTTAAGTAGATGTATGATATAAAATGAAGATTAAAATGTATTGCTATGCTTAGTTCGAATGTACCTATGGAATGAGCCTTGTTTATATGTATGATTCGAATAGGGTAAGGATGATTAGGTGAAATGATATCTAGTTTAGGATGAGTTGTAACACCCCAATTTTGGGCTTAGAAGTTTTGGGTTTGAACCGGACCGGTCGGATTTTCGGTTTGAATATAAAAGGTGGTTTTAGGGAAAGCCTAGTTCGGGATGCATTAAAAATATGGGAAAATATCTAAAAATCCTCTTTTAATATATATAAGAGGGTGGTGAAATCAATTTTAAAAAATGAGGTTTGAAAATATGACATTTCAAGTTAGTGACTAAAATGTAATTTTTGAAAAGTTGGTGACTGTTTTAAAAGGATTGAAACTTTGAATCTTTAAGGAGCTAATTTACCCAAGGGAGGGTTTCTCCAGATTTTTCTTAGATTTTAAAGACTCATTTAATGTTATTTAATAAAAAGAAAAGAGGGAAAAGAGATATTTTAGTTTCATAACTAACTTTTACCAAAATTTTCCTATTTCATTTTCTCTCAATTTTCCCTCAGCCAAACACATTTCCACAGAAACTTTTCCTTTGATTTTCACACCTAAAGTTGAGGTTTCAATTCCTAAATGATTCCTAATCATTTCTACATCAAATCCTCATCATTTGCTTAATGAATTTTCAAGGATTTTGGTTCTAAACAAGGAAAAATCCACATTTAGAGGTATGAACGTCCTTCTCCTCTAAATACTCAGTTCTTTACTGAAATTCCCAAGTTCTCAATCCTTAAATTAAGTTTTATTAAAGGTTTTAATGTTGTGATCTTGATTTTGGCTTAAAATGCAAGATTTGGATTTAATTTTGAAGAAATTCGTATTGGATGATTGGGCTCTGTTTTGAGATGTCTTTTTGATATATTTTGGATGTCTAAATGATGTGTGATTGAGGTTTAATCAATGCAATCCCGAATAGGTTGATTTTCCTAAGTTTTTACTTGTGAAAATGGTGGTTTTTGGGGTGATCTTGGTGTTTTGTTAATGCTGGAGGTATAAGGACGTGTTTGGGATCATTTTGGATGTTAATTGATGTTTAATAATGGTTAGAAGTGATGGATCTTGGCTGGGTTAAGTCTTGGAAGTGTTTGGAGGTGATTTCGGTTGTGTTTGGTAGCCGAAATGTTGGGTTTATGAAGAGCAGCGAGTTTAGGTGTGTTGCTGGTGTTTTTAATTCATAATGATGCATTAATCCTCTGTTGTTATGTGCTTGAAACAGGGGAGAATGATCCGAGAGCAATAGAGGTGGCGTTGAAGGTTTCAGATGTTTGGAAGGCTTATTGGCTAGCCTAGTTTTGTGTATCGGTGAGTGAAGTTGGGTTTTCAGCTTTGAAACCAATGTTTGAAGGTTTTGGGAGCTTAGTTTAAGTCTAAACAACTTAGCTAAGCTCAAGAGTAAGTAAATGGAATTTCTCTCTTGGTTTGTGTTATGAATTGGTTTTCAAAGCACTTGTGATTGTTGGATGCAATGCATGTGATTTGCATTTTTAAATTCTGTTTTGAAAGCATATTTTAGCATGGGTTAATGCTGGTTTTGAAAGTCATGTGTGAAGGATGCTCAAGGTAAGAGATCCTGGGTTTTGTACATTGGAATTGTGGAATTGATGCATAGTGTTGCATGTTGTTTAATGGCTTTGTTTAATGCTTCAAAACAGTGAAGTGATGATGGTAATTGGTGGTTTTGGCATTTTGGTTATGCTTGTAAAAACAATGGATTAATGTGGTAAAATGATTATATTGGCAAGTGATGTAAGTGGTTCTTGGTTACTTTAATCGGATATAGTTAGCCGGCTATATGATTGGATGCACCGTGAATTGAGTCGCCTTGGATGTCGAGGGGGTTGTAATTGTACCGTAAACTCCATCCAAGAATCCTAGCGATTGAGGAATTTGGTGTCACCACGATGGAGGTTGGCTCTCGTGGGTGGGCTTGGCTTAGTGCCACCACGATGGAGGATGGCTCTCGTGGGTGGGCTTGGTTTAGTGCCACCACGATGGAGGATGGCTCTCGTGGGTGAACCTTGTTAAATGTTACCATGATGGAGGATGGCTCTCATGGGTGGACTTTGTTAAGTGTCACACCGGTGGAGGGTTGCTCCCGTGTGTGAGCTTGGTTAAGGTGATTACAATGGTTGTGGTATCTTCCATGTGTAAGCCTTGTGATGTGTCCCGGCTCTCGCTAGTGTATTATACAACTTCCGATGAGTGATGTTGAGAGGGTTGTGATTGTACCGTTAAACTCCATCATGGGTGTTGAGGGGGTTGTGATTGTACCGGTAAACTCCACCTTGTGTTGTTCGGTTGTGTGTATGGAGCGTGTGGGACAACACTTGTAATCCACGTATCCGATTGTGTCTTGAGTTGTGATGGTTTGTGAATTATCCCTTGGAAGCCAATATAATGTTCTTGAATGTAATGAAGCATGAGATGCTTGAAATGATGCAAGGTTGCATGGAAAGTGTGTAATGTACCAAGAATGCATGTATTACTTGTTAGCTTGAACAAGTGTTTATCTTCTATTGAGAATGGTGCATGTGTGCATGGAATCTCTTTAGTGCATTGAAGTCTTGTGAAGGCTTGTTTTAAAAGGGCATGTAATAAAAATGTTGTTTTTGTGGTTCATATGTTGCATTTGTTTAATGCATGAGATAGATTGAAGGAGTAAGTGGTTTTCAAAGGTTTCTTGCTTTGAGATGATTTTCAAGAATGAGAAAAGTATAATGTGAAGTGGAAGTGTTTTCCAAGGAACTTGTATTTAACTTTGCATATGATGTTCATGCATGGAAAGGTTAAATTGATGGTTTTGCAAGGTTGTGCTTTGAAGTGAGTTACTTAGCTTTTCTAAGGTAAGGGTTGGTTTCCATGTTTGAGCAATGCATTATTTAAAGCATGTTGTTTAAAAAGGGGTTTTCAAACACTGCTTTGGTTTATCGAAATGTGTTTACTTTTTTAAAAGAGGTTTTATGACTCGCTGCATTGATGGTGTTTTGGTTTTGAGCATTCCTCACTAAGCATTATGTGCTTACGCTCCTTTTTGTCCATCAATGCAGATAATTGAAGTTGGGACATCAAGAAGCAAGGGATTCAAGGAGAGCTCCACTTGAGATGTATGTCTCGGTTAATAGCTATAGATAATAAAGGCAATGGGGGGAAGTCTTTTATATTGATGTTTAATGAGATTCTGTATGTTGGACAAGTTTGGTTTATGATTTGAATTATGTGGTTTAACGCTTGCAACGTTTGAATCTTCTTATTCATAAGTCGTTATGCTATGCTTCTTGTTTTAAAAGCATGATTAAGTGTTGGATGTGTTGAAAGAGTTGGTGCACCTAGGGGTGGTTTTGTATCTAGATTTTGATGCAATTTGGTAGGTATGATGCTTGGCCTGTTGTTGATTTGTTGTGGAATGGTTTGGAGCATGTTCGATGGGGTTTGAATGTGTTAAAACAGGCCTATCTACTGTTTCTGGCAGGGTGTTTCGAAACACCCTTGCCTGTTTCGAAACAGGTGCTTGATTTGGCCTGGGTGTTTCGAAACGGGTAGAGGTGTTTCGAAACACTTTGGCTACTTCCAAGGGGTGTTTCTGAACGGCGTAACCCCGTTTCGAAACACTTGACCGTTGGGCACTGATTTGAATGGTTTTGAGGTTTGCAAGCTTTACGTTTTAGTCCTGATTTTTATATGTGCAATTGCTTGAGTTCGAGATGTCCGTTTAAGGTGAAATTTGGCAGAGAGGCATGAAACATGACTAATTTCATAATAGTAACTTAAAAAATTGTAAAGTCCTCTTAATTTTCAGAATTTACAAATTGGTCCCTAAATTCGTATTTTGTGCATTTGGGTCCCTTATTGTGTTTCAATTGTTGTGATTTTTGAGTATGCTTATCTCAAGAGTATGACTAGGTTTAATGTGCATCTAGACAAGTTTAAAAAGAAAAAAGGGTCGTTAATCAAGGTTGACTTTCGGGTTGACTTTGGTTTTCCAGTGTAATCTTCGTAGTCCGGGTCAACCGTCTAGGCCGGGCTAAGGGGGTTACAGAGTTGTATTCGAATTGGATCCTAATTGTGTATAAGATTGTTATACTTGTTCGAATAGAGTTGATTAAGAAATTGGTTTGGTAACATGATTATGTAATGGTTGTTGAATGTATAAGCAAGATTAAATGATTATCTTGTTGTGTTAGTACATGTATGTAATAGTTATGATTGTAACATGATTGCTTGTATGTAATAGTTAAGGTTTTTGTTAGCCCACATATATGTATATTTACATTTTTTGTTGAATGTTAGAGTAAGCTTTCACATGTATATGTAGTATAAATATAAAGTTTGTTTCATAAAGAAACTTGTATGTCAAGTATGTTATGATAATTGGAATTGCTTATTTATGTCATGAATATATATAATATGAATCCGAATAATAACACGCTGCAAATGTAACGCTCCTCGCTCGCATTCTCGGGCGAGGGGTGTTACATCAATTATACCTACTCGTATTGTAACGCCATGACCCGTTTCGATACGACCTGACCTGTAATGGCATATTCTTGCAGGTTCTTAATCATTTTAGCTTATCCAACATTGTCCAATTGTAGTGAAACTTCTTACAAAACATTATAACCATAAACTCTACTTACATGCAAAATTTTAGAACTATATGAATCCATTTACTTGTTTTTTACCTTTGACATAACTTACATCTAAGGACATTTCATACTACATAAAGACTCAACTTTAACATAGCACACTTATAACACTTAACTATGACATAGGCACATCAAAAGATACTTAATAGACTTATACATAGACCTTGCCTCCATCTAGGAGTTCAAAGGGGTCAATATACATTACTTAGAGCTTGATTGTGACTTGTGCAATGCTTCATCTTCTCCGATCTCGACTCCAAAACTTGACTAACCTAAAATAGATGCAATGGAATGCATTAGGCATACTTTTCCTAGTTGTAACGCCCCGGTTTTGGGCTTAGGAGTTTTGGGCGTTGACCGGTTGGTCAAAGTGCTGTTCGAATCTAAAGAGGTGAAATTAGGAAAGCCTAGTTCGGGTTGCATTAAAAATATGGAAAAATGTTCTAAAATCATCTTTTAATATAATTAAGTGAACTGTGAAATCAATTTTGGAAAATGAGTTTTTGGAAGTGTGACATTTTGGCTAGTGACCAAAATGTAATTTTCGAAAGTTTGGTGATTGTTTTATAAAGGGTTGAAACTTTGAATCTTTAAGGAGCTATTTACCCAAAGGGAGTTTCTCCAGATTTTTCTAAGATATTTTAAGACTAAATTCTGATTTTAAATGATATTAAAAGTGGAGGGAAAGCCATTTGGCTATTTTGGATTTTGTAACCAACTTTTCTCAATTTTCTTTCTCTCATTTTCTCTCAACCCAAACACATTCTTTCCAGATAATTGGTTCTGATTTCTTCACCTAAATCCCTCCTTTCAACTCTCATTTGATTCCTAATCAACATATCTTCAAAACCTCTTCAATTGCTACTTGTTTCAACAAGGTTTTTGATTCCAAAAAGAGGAGAAACTCAAGTTTGGAGGTAAGAACGTCCTTCTCCTCTAAACTATAAGTTCTTTACTGAAATTCCTAAGTTTTCAATCCTTAATTGATGTTTTATTAAAGGTTTTTAAGTGGAGAAATGGATCTTGGCTTATAATGCAAGATTTGATGATTTTTGATGATTTTCGTTAGATCTGATTAATCTGTGATTTGAGATGTGTTTTTGATGTTAAATGAACTCTAAATTGATAAGGAATTGAGTTTTGATTGATGCAATCCCGGATAGGTTGAGTTTCCTAAGTTTAGCTTGTGTTTCAAGGTTGTTTTTGAGGTGATCTTGTGGATCTGATGTTGCTGGAGGTATAAGGATGTTAATAGGTTGTTTTTAGATGTTATATGATGTTAATGGAAGTGTGGTTTTGCTGGTTTATGGCTGGGCTCTGTTTAGAAGTGGTTTGGATGCATTTTCGGTTGTGTTTGGTGGCCGAAAATGGTGTGTGGATGAGAGCAGCGAGTTTAGGTGCTTTCATTGAAGCAATTAATGCATGATGATGCATTAATCCTCTGCTTTGATGTGTTGAAACAGGGGAGGCATCTTTGGATCCAAGAATTGTTGATCCGGAAGCTTGATTTGGTGCTTTGGCTTGAAGTAAAGTGGAATCGGTGAGTGCGTTTGTGAAAATTGGGTTTTCAGCTTTGAAACCAATGTCTTGGGAGCTTAGTTTAAGTCTAAATAACTTTGCTAAGCTCAAGTGTAAGTTTTCGGAATTTCTCTCTAGTGGTGGCCATGATTTTGTTGTGATGCAAAGTGGTTTATTGCATGTTTTAATTACTGTTTTGGAAGCATGATTTAGCATGGTATTTGCTGTTGTTGTAAGCCATATGTTGAAGGAAACTCTAGGTAGGAGTTCCTTGCTTTTGTACATTGATTAAATGTGGATTGATGCTTTTAAATGCATGATGAATATGGCTTAATTTAATGCTTTAAAACAGTGGATTAAATGATGAAAATGATGTTTATTGGCAAGTGATGTTTTAAAAAGGTTAAGGTCACTAAGGTGGTTAAAAGTCCTTGAGTGAGCCTTGTTACTTAAGAACATCAAGGTGGTTAAAAGTCCTTGGATGATTCTTGTTGCGGACACTAAGGTGGTTAAAAGTCCTTAGGTGATCCTTTCCATGGTGTTTAAAAGTCCATGGGGCCATGGTGTTTAAAAGTCCATGGGGCCAAGGTGTTTAAAAGTCCTTGGGGCCAAGGTGTTTAAAAGTCCTTGGGGTGATTCAAGCTATGGACACAAAGGTGGTTAAAAGTCCTTGTGTGGTCCTCATTCATGGTGTTTAAAAGTCCATGGCCAAGGTGTTTAAAAGTCCTTGGGGCCAAGGTGTTTAAAAGTCCTTGGGAAGTTGATGAACTTGTTTTTATGAAATGGAATTTATCACTTGAGCCAATATGACATGTTGTATTATGTTGAAGCATGAGATGCTTGTTTTAAGTATGCTTTTGAGCATGTGCAAAGGTTGATTTAAAGCATGATTTGTAAATGTTTTAAAATGCATTATTGAATGGTTTTTAAGAGCATACCTCACTAAGCTTTTGCTTACGCTCTCTTCCGTTTTCTTAATTCAATATTGCAGAACATTAGGGAACCTTGAGGGCAGCAAGGAGGGCAAGAATTCAAGTGCAAGTAGAGCTCAATGTATGGAAGGTTTTTGTTAAACATTTTAGCTTTTGGGTAATTTGGCAATGGGGGACCAATGTGTATGATTTGGGAGGTGTTTGGAACTCCCTAAGTATGTTGATTGTTGATAAGATTGCTGGTTTTTGCATTGGATCATTACATGCTTGTTTTGGAAGTTTTGTGTTTGAGTAGCTAGCTTGTGTAGGAAGCATGCCTATAGAATTGGGGCTTTTTGCATATGATGTTGTTCTGATGATTTGATGATGCTTAAAAGTCTCATATATGTTGAATTGCATGCTGGTAAAGTTTGGTGGTATTTGGAGCATGTTTGGATGATTAATTGCATGTTTTGGAATGCTTTTTGCTGCAATCTGTGCAGGCGTTTCGGAACAGTGTGCACCGTTTCGGAACGGGTGCCTTGAATGAACCCAGGCGTCCGAAACGGTATGCACCGTTTCGAAACGGTTTGGCCTCTGCCAGGCCATGTTTCGGAACCCGTTGCGGAACGGCCCGTGTTTCGAAACGGGGTCTACCTGTTTCGGAACGGTCGACCGTTGGGGGCTGACATTGGCAGTTATATGTTTTGATTTGTTTGCGTTTTGGTCCTGAAACTTGTTTATGCAATTGTATGAGCTTGGGAAGTCCTTTTGAGCTGAATTTTCACAGAGAAGCATGAAACCTGATTAATTTCAAGTTGGTAACTTTAATTTGGGTTAAGTCCTTTTAAATATCAGAAATTACAATTTGGTCCCTAAAGTTGTAATTTAAAGTTGCATTTAGACAAGATTAAAAGGAAAAAAAAGGGTCGTTAATCAAGGTTGACTTTCGGGTTGACTTTGGTTTTCCCCGTGTGACTTTCTTAATTCGGGTCAACCGTCTAGGCCGGGTTAAGGGGGTTACATTTGGTGGTATCAGAGCTGAGTTCTCGGGTAATTGGGAATGAATGTATGCATTATTGAAGTATGTTTGGCTTGTATGCTTGTTGTATGAAAGCATGTTCAGTGGCTTGAGATGTTGATGCAATTGAAATGTATGCTGTGATGTAGCATGTTGAGGGTACCCATTGCCAAACAAAAGCTAATGAAATGATGTTGATTTTGAATGAAATTGAGCTTGAATACTTGGATTGCTTACCTTGCTGGGCCTGACTTGTTTTATTTGCATTGTGATTGCATTGTAAAAGTATGGCACCACGTAGAGAGTTACGAGGTAGTGTGCGAGCTACGGCTCCCAATGAGAACGAGAATGAAGAGAACACGGGTAGTGCAGTGTTACCCCCTCCTCCACCTGGTGGTGGTGCTGGAGGTGAGAGAGCTGAAGCTGCAGCTGGTGCTGGAGCTGCTGGACCAGAGGTTGGTCAGGGGCAAGCTATGCCTGATATGTCTATGCTGGTACAAGCTATTGCGGGTGCTTTTCGAGCAGCAGTAGCTGGAGCTCAAGGAGCTGGGCATCAGGGAGATGCTGGAGTTAGACTACCTTTGGAGCGTCTGCGCAGTCTTGGTGGGACTGAGTTCAGGGGTATGTCAGCTGAGAGTTCTGAAGCTTGGCTAGAGAGTACCAAGCGTATCTTGGGTCAGATGAGCTGCACAGATGTGCAAAAGTTGGGATGTGTTGTGTCCTTGCTGCAAGACGATGCGTATACGTGGTGGACGACCACCATAGCTGGGATGGCTGAAGCTGATGTTACTTGGACATTCTTTCAGAATGTGTTCAAGAGGAGATATCTTGGAGTGAGATATCTTGATGAGAAAAAGCGTGAATTCATGTCTCTTACCCAAGGGAGCATGTCTGTAGCTGAGTACGAAGTTCAGTTTGTTCGACTCAGTCAGTACGCACCTGAGCTTGTTCCGGATGAGCGGGAGAGGTGTGAAAGGTTCCGTTATGGTTTGGTGACGGAAGTAAAGACATATATGTTGGCTGCTGAGTATAATGATTTTGATGTGTTGGTGGGCCGAGCCAAGGATATTGAGATGAACTTGGGTTTATCTGCGAAAGGTGCTGGAGCGAGTTCTGGCAAGAGAGCTGCTGAGTATAGTTCCGGAGGTGGACGGAACAAGAGGGGACGTGATCAGAAATATCAGTCCTCAGCCAAGAGAGGTGGTGGTGCACCTGTTAGAGGAGGTAATGCAAGAGCTGATCCTAGTGCTTGCTGGATCTGTGGTTCTCGTGGTCACATGAAGCGTGACTGTCCTCATGCTGTGAGAGAGGTTCAAGCTCCTATTGCGGCAGCTGGTAATTGATGTTGGAATTGTGGTTCTGTAGATCATCTGAGGCGAGATTGTCCGAGGTTGGCTGGTGGCCAAGAGCGTGCTCCTGTTGTTGCTGCACCGCAGAGAGGTCGTAGGCGCGGCCGTGGTAATTTCCAGAGGAGAGAGGAAGGTGGTCGCGGAGTAGCCCATGTTGTGGCTATTCAGCCTGAGGGTGGAGGCCAAGCTAGGGTGTATGCTCAGCGCGAGGGAAGGAATGATGCAGATGTGATTGCAGGTACCTTTACTTTGCAATCCTTGTCATTGCTTTCTTTGATTGATTCTGGATCTACGCATTCATACATTTTGCGTGAGCATGCTGAATTGCTTGGTTTGCCTGTTGAGTCTTTGGATGTTGGTGTTCGTGTCACTAGTTCTTTTGGTGAAACTGTTGTGACTCGAAAGCTTTATAGAAGGTGTCCCTTGGTTGTTCAAGAACATGTTTTCCATGTTGATCTTATGGAGTTACCCTTCTATGGTTTTGATGTGATCCTTGGTATGGATTGGCTTGCTGAGCATCGTGCTGTGGTAGATTGTGAGAATAAGCGGGTTTCGCTTAAACTTGCGGATGATTATGAAGTGGTTGTGGTTGGTGAGAATGTGAAGTTTCTTGCCAATGTGGTGTCTACCTTGGAGGCGAGTAGGATGCTGAGGCAGGGTTGCGAAGCTTATCTAGCTTTTGTGATGAATCCTAGCTCTAAGGAGTTGAGGGTGCAAGATATCAAAGTTGTGAAGGAGTTTCCTGGTGTTTTTCCTGAGGAGTTGCCTGGTTTACCTCCTAATCGCGAGGTGGAGTTTGGAATTGAGCTGTATGAGAATACAACTCCTGTGTCCATTACTCCCTATAGAATGGCACCTAAGGAGCTGAAGGAGCTGAAGACGCAGTTGCAAGAGCTGCTAGATCGTGGTTTCATCCGGCCGAGTGTGTCACCTTGGGGTGCACCAGTCTTGTTTGTGAAGAAGAAAGATGGCACTATGAGGATGTGCATTGATTACCGTCAGCTGAACAAGTTGACTATCAAGAATCGGTATCCTTTGCCGAGGATTGATGATCTCTTTGATCAATTTCGGGGAGCTGCAGTGTTCTCTAAGATTGACTTGAGGTCAGGGTATTATCAGTTGAAGGTGAAGGATGTGGATGTGCCTAAGACAGCTTTTAGGACAAGGTATGGGCATTATGAGTTCCTTGTGATGTCGTTTGGTTTGACAAATGCTCCTGCTGCTTTCATGGACATGATGAATTGTGTGTTTCATGAATACTTGGACAAGTTCGTTGTGGTGTTCATTGATGATATCCTCGTGTACTCGCGTACTGAGGAGGAGCACGAAGAGCATTTGAGGATTGTTTTGCAAGCTTTGTTGGAGAATCAGCTTTATGCTAAGCTGAGCAAGTGTGAGTTCTGGCTTAAGGAGGTAGTATTTCTTGGGCATGTGGTCTCAGCTGAGGGGATTCGTGTTGATCCTCAGAAGATTGAGGCGGTGATGAACTGGAAAGTTCCTAAGTCTGTTCATGAGGTCCGTAGTTTCCTTGGTTTGGCGGGATACTACCGAAGGTTTGTGGATGGTTTTTCCAAGATTGCTGCTCCTTTGACGAAGCTGTTGCAAAAGGATGTTAAGTATGAGTGGACGGAGGCGAGACAGCAGGCTTTTGAGAAGCTTAAGGCGGCTTTGACGCAAGCTCCTATCTTGGTTCAGCCTGAATCAGGGAAAGAGTTTGTGGTCTATAGTGATGCATCCTATGTTGGTTTGAGATGTGTGCTGATGCAAGAGGGTAAGGTTGTGGCTTATGCGTCACGGCAGTTGAAGGTGCATGAGCGCAACTATCCTACGCATGACATTGAGCTGGCTGCAGTGGTTTTTGCTCTGAAGATCTGGAGACATTATCTGTATGTTGAGAAGTGTACTGTGTACACGGATCACAAGAGTTTGAGGTATCTGATGTCTCAGAAAGAGTTGAATCTTAGACAGCGGCGTTGGTTGGAGTTGCTCAAGGATTATGATCTGACGATTGAGTATCACCCTGGAAAGGCTAATGTTGTTGCGGATGCCTTGAGTAGGAAGGTAGCTGTTGAGCTGAGAGCTATGTTTGCTAGCTTGAGCATATCGCGAGATGGTGGTCTTGTTGCTGAGTTGCAAGTGAAACCATCTTTGGTTCAGTTGATCAAGGAAAAGCAGTTGTTGGATGATTCCTTGGTGTCTCATGTTCAGGATATCGCGGAGGGTAGACCTTCGGATTTCTGCTTTAATGAGGATGGTGTGCTATGTTTTGGGAGTCGGATAGTAGTGCCTGCTGATGTTGAGTTGAGGCGTGCTATTCTGACTGAAGGTCATAGTAGTCCTTTTGCTATGCACCCTGGTAGTACTAAGATGTACCGTGATCTTCGTGATGAGTACTATTGGGTGGGTTTGAAGAAGGATGTTGCAGAGTTTGTGAGAAAGTGTTTGGTGTGTCAGCGGGTTAAGGCTGAACATCAGGTTCCTTCTGGGTTGTTGCAACCGTTGAAAATCCCTGAATGGAAGTGGGAAAGGGTTACCATGGATTTTGTATCTGGTTTACCTTTGTCTCCATCAAAGAAGAATTCTGTTTGGGTGATTGTGGATCGCTTGACGAAGTGTGCACATTTCTTGCCTGTGCATACTACGTTTTCTTTGGATAAGCTGGCAGAGCTGTACATTGCTGAGATTGTGAGGCTGCATGGTGTGCCTAAGTCGATTGTGTCGGATAGGGATCCGAGGTTCACATCGCGTTTCTGGCAGTGTTTGCATCAAGCTCTAGGTACAAGGTTGCATTTCAGTACATCCTATCATCCTCAGTCGGATGGTCAGTCTGAGCGGGTTATCCAGATCTTGGAGGATATGTTGAGGTGTTGCGTGATTGAGTTCCAAGGTTCTTGGGAGAAGCATCTGCCTTTGGTTGAGTTCGCTTATAACAATAGTTATCAGGCGAGTATACAGATGGCACCTTATGAGGCTCTGTATGGGAGGAAGTGTAGGACTCCTCTTTGTTGGGCTGAAACTGGTCAAAAGTTGGTTTCAATGCCGGCTTTGTTGAAAGGGACCACCGAGAAGGTGAAGCTCATTTGTGAGCGGTTGAAGGCAGCCTCTGATCGGCAAAAGTCTTACGCGGATTTGAAGCGTAAGGAGATAGAGTATGCGGTGGGTGACCGTGTGTTCTTGAAGGTTTCGCCTTGGAAGAAGGTGATGAGGTTTGGCCGGAAGGGTAAGTTGAGCCCTCGGTACATTGGACCATATGAGGTGGTTGAGCGTGTGGGTCCTGTTGCGTATCGGCTAAGGTTACCTCAGGAGTTGGAGAAGATTCATGATGTGTTCCATGTTTCTATGCTCCGGAGGTATAGATCTGATCCTTCGCATGTGATGCCTGTGGAGGAAGTGGTTTTGAATCCGGATTTGACCTATGATGAGGAACCGGTGAAGGTTCTGGATTCGGATAGCAAGGTTCTTCGTGGCAAGACCATTGAGTTGGTGAAGGTGCTGTGGAAGCATCGAGGTGTTGAGGAAGCCACGTGAGAGCGGAAGGAAGACATGCTGAAGCAGTTTCCTTATCTCTTTCCTTCAGGTAAATTTCGAGGACGAAATTTCTTAAGGGGGGAGAGTTGTAACACCCCGGTTTTGGGCTTAGGAGTTTTGGGCGTTGACCGGTTGGTCAAAGTGCTGTTCGAATCTAAAGAGGTGAAATTAGGAAAGCCTAGTTCGGGTTGCATTAAAAATATGGAAAAATGTTCTAAAATCATCTTTTAATATAATTAAGTGAACTGTGAAATCAATTTTGGAAAATGAGTTTTGGAAGTGTGACATTTTGACTAGTGACCAAAATGTAATTTTCGAAAGTTTGGTGACTGTTTTATAAAGGGTTGAAACTTTGAATCTTTAAGGAGCTATTTACCTAAAGGGAGTTTCTCCAGATTTTTCTAAGATATTTTAAGACTAAATTCTGATTTTAAATGATATTAAAAGTGGAGGGAAAGCCATTTGGCTATTTTGGATTTTGTAACCAACTTTTCTCAATTTTCTTTCTCTCATTTTCTCTCAACCCAAACACATTCTTTCCAGAGAATTGGTTCTGATTTCTTCACCTAAATCCCTCCTTTCAACTCTCATTTGATTCCTAATCAACATATCTTCAAAACCTCTTCAATTGCTACTTGTTTCAACAAGGTTTTTGATTCCAAAAAGAGGAGAAACTCAAGTTTGGAGGTAAGAACGTCCTTCTCCTCTAAACTATCAGTTCTTTACTGAAATTCCTAAGTTTTCAATCCTTAATTGATGTTTTATTAAAGGTTTTTAAGTGGTGAAATGGATCTTGGCTTATAATGCAAGATTTGATGATTTTTGATAATTTTCGTTAGATCTGATTAATCTGTGATTTGAGATGTGTTTTTGATGTTAAATGAACTCTAAATTGACAAGGAATTGAGTTTTGATTGATGCAATCCCGGATAGGTTGAGTTTCCTAAGTTTAGCTTGTGTTTCAAGGTTGTTTTTGAGGTGATCTTGTGGATCTGATGTTGCTGGAGGTATAAGGATGTTAATAGTTTGTTTTTAGATGTTATATGATGTTAATGGAAGTGTGGTTTTGCTGGTTTATGGCTGGGCTCTGTTTAGAAGTGGTTTGGATGCATTTTCGGTTGTGTTTGGTGGCTGAAAATGGTGTGTGGATGAGAGCAGCGAGTTTAGGTGCTTTCATTGAAGCAATTAATGCATGATGATGCATTAATCCTCTGCTTTGATGTGTTGAAACAGGGGAGGCATCTTTGGATCCAAGAATTGTTGATCCGGAAGCTTGATTTGGTGCTTTGGCTTGAAGCAAAGTGGAATCGGTGAGTGCGTTTGTGAAAATTGGGTTTTCGGCTTTGAAACCAATGTCTTGGGAGCTTAGTTTAAGTCTAAACAACTTTGCTAAGCTCAAGTGTAAGTATTCGGAATTTCTCTCTAGTGGTGGCCATGATTTTGTTGTGATGCAAAGTGGTTTATTGCATGTTTTAATTACTGTTTTGGAAGCATGATTTAGCATGGTATTTGCTGTTGTTGTAAGCCATATGTTGAAGGAAACTCTAGGTAGGAGTTCCTTGCTTTTGTACATTGATTAAATGTGGATTGATGCTTTTAAATGCATGATGAATATGGCTTGGTTTAATGCTTTAAAACAGTGGATTAAATGATGAAAATGATGTTTATTGGCAAGTGATGTTTTAAAAAGGTTAAGGTCACTAAGGTGGTTAAAAGTCCTTGAGTGAGCCTTGTTACTTAAGAACATCAAGGTGGTTAAAAGTCCTTGGATGATTCTTGTTGCGGACACTAAGGTGGTTAAAAGTCCTTAGGTGATCCTTTCCATGGTGTTTAAAAGTCCATGGGGCCATGGTGTTTAAAAGTCCATGGGGCCAAGGTGTTTAAAAGTCCTTGGGGCCAAGGTTTTTAAAAGTCCTTGGGGTGATTCAAGCTATGGACACAAAGATGGTTAAAAATCCTTGTGTGGTCCTCATTCCTGGTGTTTAAAAGTCCATGGCCAAGGTGTTTAAAAGTCCTTGGGGCCAAGGTGTTTAAAAGTCCTTGGGAAGTTGATGAACTTGTTTTTATGAAATGGAATTTATCACTTGAGCCAATATGACATGTTGTATTATGTTGAAGCATGAGATGCTTGTTTTAAGTATGCTTTTGAGCATGTGCAAAGGTTGATTTAAAGCATGATTTGTAAATGTTTTAAAATGCATTATTGAATGGTTTTTAAGAGCATACCTCACTAAGCTTTTGCTTACGCTCTCTTCCGTTTTCTTAATTCAATAATGCAGAACATTAGGGAACCTTGAGGGCAGCAAGGAGGGCAAGAATTCAAGTGCAAGTAGAGCTCAATGTATGGAAGGTTTTTGTTAAACATTTTAGCTTTTGGGTAATTTGGCAATGGGGGACCAATGTGTATGATTTGGGAGGTGTTTGGAACTCCCTAAGTATGTTGATTGTTGATAAGATTGCTGGTTTTTGCATTGGATCATTACATGCTTGTTTTGGAAGTTTTGTGTTTGAGTAGCTAGCTTGTGTAGGAAGCATGCCTATAGAATTGGGGCTTTTTGCATATGATGTTGTTCTGATGATTTGATGATGCTTAAAAGTCTCATATATGTTGAATTGCATGCTGGTAAAGTTTGGTGGCATTTGGAGCATGTTTGGATGATTAATTGCATGTTTTGGAATGCTTTTTGCTGCAATTTGTGCAGGCGTTTCGGAACAGTGTGCACCGTTTCGGAACGGGTGCCTTGAATGAACCCAGGCGTCCGAAACGGTATGCACCGTTTCGAAACGGTTTGGCCTATGCCAGGCCATGTTTCGGAACCCGTTGCGGAACGGCCCGTGTTTCGAAACGGGGTCTACCTGTTTCGGAACGGTCGACCGTTGGGGGCTGACATTGGCAGTTATATGTTTTGATTTGTTTGCGTTTTGGTCCTGAAACTTGTTTATGCAATTGTATGAGCTTGGGAAGTCCTTTTGAGCTGAATTTTCACAGAGAATCATGAAACCTGATTGATTTCAAGTTGGTAACTTTAATTTGGGTTAAGTCCTTTTAAATATCAGAAATTACAATTTGGTCCCTAAAGTTGTAATTTGTTCAATTGGGTCCCTGTTTGATCTCTGATGTTTGTGATCTTTGAGTATGCTGTTTGCATGATCACATCTAAGGTTAATGTGCATTTAGACAAGATTAAAAAGAAAAAAAAGGGTCGTTAATCAAGGTTGACTTTCGGGTTGACTTTGGTTTTCCCCGTGTGACTTTCTTAATTCGGGTCAACCGTCTAGGCCGGGTTAAGGGGGTTACACTAGTGAGGTAGTCATAAAAAATGAATGGCATGGATGCCATGTATCATGCTTCTATGATAATCATAAAATTAGTTATGCAACAAACATAACATGCTCCTTATTCATAATAAAACATAACATCATGACATCAATGGCAATATCTTGATTTCATAGCAAACAATATCAATAATCAATAGTTCCCTTGGATCGATTCAAGGTATTTGGATACACGAATTCCATCTCCTCGCCAAATCAATAAATGATCATTCTCGTCGACATCGCCAATAAGACCAATACACAATACATACTTTGCCTCGCCAAATCAATATAGGCCGTAGCCCTAGGACCGTAGTCCACCCGTACCAATGAGCTCATGAATTCTATGGCATGCCAATTGTATCCAATACTTTGAATCCAAGGTCCAATAATTCATAGTTCAATATCCATGATTCATTAAAAATATTTCCACATCAATATCATTAACAATAATTCAGTGGCAATGACATCATATCAACAATCATATGACAAATAGCAACAACTCATGTCAACTGTAACCCCCTTAGCCCGGACTAGGCGTTAGACCCGAACTACGAAGATCACACGGGGAAAACCAAAGTCAACCTTGATTAACGACCCTTTTTTGTTTTATCTTTTCTAGATATGCATTAAACCTATGTGAATGCTCAAGAACCTTTGAAGAGAAAGACACATCGATCGGAAAACGTTTAAGGACTCAATTGCAAGAAATACAGATTTAGGGTCCAAAATGTAAATTTTGGAAAACATAAGGACTTTGTAGATTTTAGTTTTACCAAACCTTCATTAATCATATTACAAGCCTCTCTGCCAAATTTAATCTTAAGAAGACATCTCAAGCTCAAGCAATTGCAATTACAACTTTCAGGACTAAAATGTAAACCATGCAGACTTCAAAGCAATTCAAATCTGTGTCCAACGGTCACCTGTTTCGAAACACTGACAACCGTATCGAAACACCCATGTCGAACGTCCGTATCGAAACAGAGTTGACCGTTTCGGTACGCAGGTATGTTTCAAAACCAGTTCCGAAACAGACACTTCCAGTACCCAAACTGTTTCGAAACACTTCTAGCCGTTCCGAAACGCCTAGGCCATTTCAGGCACCCGTTTCGAAACAGCAGAAACTTCTAGTTTTTCACTTTAAAACACCATCAAACATACTTAAAATCACTCCACAACATATCAGCAACATGCTAAGCATTAAAACCATCATATTGCATCAAAGTCTAGATAAATTACAAGCATTAAGCACACCTACTCATTTATCACATTCAACACATGATCTTAACTTTAAACAAAGAATATAGCTATATAAAAAATATGGAGAAGAAGATCCAAATATCGCAAAATGATCATCAACAAGTATCAAACCAAAAACCGAACTTGCTCAAGATAAACAATCTCATTACACATCAACGTAAAAGACTCTCCCCCCATTGCCTTTATTATCTATAGCTATAAACCAAAACATACTTCTCAAGTGGAGCTCTTCTTGAATCCCTTGCTTCTTGCTGCCCCAAATTCATTTATCTACATTGATCGACAAAAAGGAGCGTAAGCACATAATGCTTAGCGAGGAATGCTCAAAACCAAAACACCATCAATGTAGCAAACTTTAAAACCCTTTGCAAAAGCAATCACACCTTTATAAACCAAGTATTGTTTGAAAACCTCATATAAAACATAAACACCTTATAATTAAGCATTACTTAACATAAGATCAACATTAAACTCAAATGCATTAAGCAACTCAACCCCAAATAACATTATTGCAATAACTTCCACTTAAACCATTTCATGCAATAGTGCTTCGTGCAAAGTTTAAACCAATTTCCTTGGAAACCATTTCCATTCCACACTCTTCCTTTCTCATACATGAAAACCATTTCAAAGCAAACACCATTTGAAATCTCATGTATCAAATATTTATCTTAAGCATTCTACCGATACAAAGCCCATAGCAAGGCCACACACGCTTGTTACTCAAAAGCATTTCATAAACTCAATACTCTTTTGCATAAGCAAATCTCCATTTGAAAACCACATGTACCATCTAGCTATCTCATGCATACAACCTATGCAAAACTCATGGCAAAGCCACCCATGCTTGTTTACACATAAGCAATTCATAATTTCATTATCTCATATGCAAATCACATAGCATAAAACATTTCAAGCATTGGTACATGTGACACACATTCTCATATATTGGCATTTACATACTCTATTGTACACGGATATGTGGACAATTCACTAGACACTTCTGGTGGCATCAACCATCACCGTACTCACCCGTCTAGAACATAATATTCTGGTGGCTTCCACCACACCGTACTCTCATGGCGATTCTACTTTTGCCAAAAGCTTGAGTATTTCATCAAGTCTTACCCCGATGGTATGCCCCTCATCGGTCTCATGGCAATAACGCTTGTTGCCAAAAAGCTTGGATGTCTCACCAAGTCCTACTCCGATGGAATGCCCATCATCGGTCTCATGGCGATAACTCTTGTTGCCAAAAAGCTTGGATATTTCTCCAAGTCCTACTCCAATGGAATGCCCATCACTGGTCTCTCTCTTTGCGATGAATCCCAAGAGCACGTACGAATTTTAGTTTATAGTGCACTCTACATCCTATTGATCGATCAATATATCTGGTAATCTTTACATCATCTATGCCAATATTTCATGTTAAAATCATCAACACACTCTCTGTTTTTAAAGCATGCAACACTTTCAAGGCCAAAATGCCAAACATTGCCTTAAGATGCGAACTAACAACACATACTCTCAAGGAATATTAAATTCATGCATCCTTCTTCAAACTAAGTTTGACAACCAACTCACATGCTTTAAAACCATGCTCAAACAACAAATTAAACCACATTGTCAAATCAATCACATCAAAACCCATTTGGATAGTTTTCAAAACAATAATAGCACAATTGAGAGAGAATTCCACTTTACTTACTTTCGAACTTAAACCGGCGTTTCAAGCCTAAATTTAAGTTCCCAAACTTCTATTCAAAATCATTCCAAAGCTGGAAAACACGTTCTCACTCACCGATACACCACAGTATGCTAGCCGACAAGCCTCCCAAGCATCCGAAACCTCCAACGCTACCTCAATCGCTTCTGGATCACTCTTCTCTGTTTTTAACACATAAGAGTAGAGGATTAATGCACCGTCACGCATTAAAATCACCAGCCATACAACCCAACTCGCTGCTCTACTTAAGAACCCCATTTCGGCTACCAAAAACAACTGAAATCACCTCCAAACTCTCCCAAAACAAAGCCCAACCAAGATTAATCAATTCTAACCTTTTATAAACATCAATTAACATAAAAAAACAACATAAACATGACCTTATGTCTCCAGCAACAACAGATCACCAAAACCACCCCAAAAACCACCATTCTAGCAAGCAAAACAAACCTATTCAAGATTTGATTGATAAAACCTCATTTGTAACATCAATTAACATCTAAAATACATTAGAAAACAACCTCAAAACAGAGCCTAACCAAGATCCACGAAAATCATCAAGATATCTTCCAAAATCTTGAGTTTTAAGCCAATTTCTTGTTTCTAATAATAAAACCACTTAAAAATCATTAATAAAGGGTTGATAACTTGGGAATTTCAGTAAAGAACTTATCATTAGAGGAGAAGGATGAAGCTTACCTCTAATGGATGATTTCTTCTTGATTTGGGCAAGTTTTCTTGAAAATTCAATGTAGAAATCAAGTGGATTTGATGAGGAATTAATTAAGAATCAAAGAGAGATTGAAATCTCATAAAATGAAGTGAAAATCAAAGTAGATTTTCTAGAGAGAAAGTGTTTGGTTGAAAGGAATTTGAGAGAAAATAAAATGAGGGAAAATTTGTGAAAAGTAGTTATGAAAAGTCAAAAAGGTAGTTTTCTAATTTAATCACCTTCATTTTCTTTAATTAAAACATTAATTAAATCACCCAAATTAAGGAAAAATCTGATGAAAACATTTTGGTAAAATTAGCTCTTTAAAGATTCAAAGTTTCAATCCTTTACAAAACAATCACTATTTAACTTTGCAAAAACTGCGATTTGGTCACTACACCGAAATGTAGTATTTCCAAACCTTATTTTGTAAAATTGATTTCACCATTCTCTTTTATATATTAAATGAGGATTTTTAGATATTTTTCTATATTTTTAAAGTATCCCGAACTAGGTGTTCCTTGAAACTCCCTTTTAGATTCGAATCGTTTTCCAGACCGATCCGGTTCAGACTCGAAACATCTAGGCCCAAATTTGGGGTGTTACAACTCTCCCCCTCTTAGGAAATTTCTTCCTCAAAATTTCAACTTGCGAAGAGAGCACGATACCAAACCTCCCAAAGCAATACGCAATGTAACGCAAGAGACTTAACCACCACGGAAACATCCTCAACCCAAAACACTACGAAGCCAACACATCCTCAAATCAAACTTACTCTATACCCAATTCCAACTCCACTACTCACGGTGAAAGACTTCTAACACACACGGTTACAAATCTCAGCTTAGCTTTTCACACTTTCAAACTGTGCAAGACCCTCAACAACCCGGAGAACTTCTTAAGCCTTCACAACATACTCCACCTCACCTAATAACTCCTTCAACAAACTCACACACACGATAACACCAACCCATCCATTTTCAGCCACCATGCGACCCACAACCTTCACTGCTTCTAAAACCCCTTGCAAAACCGCTCAACTCCTTTCAAAGATTACGACAACAAGCAAAAATTTCTTAAGCAGCAACTGCTTGCTCACATTTCCCAATGTATTGACAAAATTCTTCCACATTCGTTACCATCACCCGACTTAACAGCCCATCAAACACTGCCCACACAACACCCAAAATCCACATCACAAGACTCCATCCTTAACTCAACAATTGTTTCACTTACCCCAACTATCTTAGGAAGATTTACTTGTACACGACTAACCAACCACCTTCTCACAAAAACCCGACCAACCAACAATGGCCATTGAACTTACATTGCCTTTCCACATCAAGCTTAAACTATGACACTAATCTTACCGGAATGCCACTCACTCAATCCACATGCAAACATATTGAGACCATGAAACCTCTACTCATCCCAAGCCAAACCTCACCTAAAGCTCTCAACATAACCTCCTTCCAACTTCCCCAAGGTTACTACGAACCATCACCTACATAGCAAAACCCTCCTATTGCAACTATCAACGCAAGATACCTCCACACTCTGGAAACACATCCACTATCCTAGAACAATCACTCAGCACAGAGAAACTACAACACTTATCTGTTATTCGAAACCACCTCAAACGATTCTAACTCCAAACGATAACCTCCTTATCACCCCACCGCTAAACTCTTTAAGCACCTAAACACCTTCCTTCTGCCACCATGCTAGATCACACCCACTACTACTGACAACATGTTTACTATCTTCTATTACTTCTAGCATTCACCTGGTACAAAAAAAAACACTTTAAACCCACCAACCAACCTAATCCTACCACAACACTATCAGATCCAATTAGCTATTAGCAAGTGTGAATGTTCGTATGCATGGTCTCCAACATGCCCTATCAATGCCTGTGCATATGTATGCAAAACCTCTAATGTCATGTCACATGTATGCATGTACCAACATATATATAATATATAATCAAATGATTTTAATTGTGCATGTATGTCAATTCACACTTACCAATAACATCCTCAGAATCCGCCTAAGAACAACCTCTTACCTCATTTCCAACTTTTCTATCCCCACCACTCTAACAATTTGCTAACTACAAAATACTCCACTAATACCCTCTTCACTCTAAAGTTGTTTTCAAAAAAAAAAAAACATCGGCTACTACCCAAACTTGCTAGTTATAAGACTTTTACTCGCTACAAAAAGAAATCCAAACCGGAACCAAACAAAGATAACTAGGGCAAAGATTACTAAGAAAAAAATTACCTGTAATCACCTCATCGCCCCGGAGTTCCAACAGACAAACTCCTTTCCCCGCAGAACCACTATTCTCTGGCCGTACCGCCGCAACATCAACCAACACCTTAAGGTCATCACTGACCCCCTGCTGCAAAGAACCTTGTCCACCCCGAGCTAACTTCAGACAATTTTGTCTCACATGTCCAACAGACCCACACTTCCAACAAGATCCATCCTCCAAACACCTCACACCTCCCTACCCTTCTTGCCACCTCCGTACTCTATCTCCGTCGCGCTCACGACCCTTCTGAGACCCTTTTTCACGCACTAAATCTGATCTCACTACTTGAGGACAATCCCGCTTCACATGCTCCTTAGAACCACAGTTCCAAAAACTCCAACACCCAAAAAACTCCAAAAAGATGCCTTCTACAACGATCACACTTCGGCAAGCGAACTATCACTCCTTGGTCATATTGCACTAGACCCACATCAGCACCACCACCAAAACCTTGGTTCAGGCGAACCCTTCCGTCGCGTAACCTCTTACGTTGACCACTCTCAAGGTCGGTACTCACAGCTCTTTTGCTTGTATTTTTCTCACCATCACAAACTGAACCCACACTCCCACGTTGCTTAACTCCTGGAAACCTATCTCCAAGGTATCTTCTATTATAGGCAGACACAAAGAACTCCCAATCTATATCACGGATATTCATTGCCACCGACACCGATGTCCACCAAGCACAAGCATCCTCCAGCATTAGCGAGACAACGCTTCCCAGCTTACAGGCGTTGTCACACCCTTCCCGATCCAGAATCGGAATTATACTGGCTAACCAAGCCTCGAACGCCTCAGGCGTCGAACCATGATACTCCACAGCTCCCAAATCATGCAAACCCCGCCTTGACAAAATCTCATGTCCCACAGATGATGAATCCTTCATCACAGAACCAACTCTCTCATTTTGCCTTACCACCACAACTCCAAGCACAATTGACTGAAACGAGACACCTCCACCGAAAGGTGAATTCCACCGATTAACAACATGCTCTAAAGCAGTAACCATCGTACCCAGTTGCCACTCTCTCAACGATTCCATTGTGCTATTATTAACAAAGCAACAATAACAAAACAAACAAAACGATCAGACCAGCTTCGAGCAAGGATTCAAGACTCCAACTCCAAATTAACACATAGCTATAATAATAAGACAATGAGTATCCCAAATTTTCCCCTTTTACACGACATAACAATCCATAAAAACATTGATATCACAAATATCGGCATATCAATCAGCAAAACTTCAATCATGCTCTCATCAAACAACATTCACCCTCAACAACATAATATCAACACATCACGCCCATCACATTTTTATTATTCAAAATCAACTTACAACATAAGCATACCACCAATACATGTTTACACTAGCTCACAGAAGATTCATAACCAAAAAGCATGATAAAAACATTAACAATTCACTCAAAGTCATATTTTTCAACCAACTTTCAACCACACATTAGATTAAACATCCAACACTTACTATAACAACTTACCACAAACTTATCGTTGCCCCAAAAGTTCACAACCTGGCTATGATACCAACAAATGTAACTCCCTTAGCCCGACCTAGGCGTTAGACCCGAACTGCGAAGATCACACGGGGAAAAGCAAAGTCAACCTTGTTTAACGACCCCTTTTTGTTTTATCTTTTCTAGATACGCATTAAGCCTATGTGAATGCTCAAGAACCTTGGAAGAGAAAGGCACAATGATCGAAAAACGTTTAAGGACTCAATTGCAAGATATACACATTTAGGGACTAAAATGTAAATTTTGGAAAACATAAAGACTTTGTAGATTTTAGTTTTACCAAACCGTAATTAATCATATTACAAGCCTCTCTGCCAAATTTCATCTTAAGAAGACATCTCAAGCTCAAGCAATTGCAATTACAACTTTCAGGACTAAAATGTAAAGCATGCAGACTTCAAAGCAATTCAAATCTGTGTCCAACGGTCATCCGTTTCGAAACACTGACAACCGTATCGAAACACCTGTGTCGAACACCCGTAGCAAAATGGTGTTGACCGTTTCAGTACGTGGGTATGTTCCGAAATAGACACTTCCACTAGCCAAAGTGTTCCGAAACCAGTTCCAAAACGCCCAGGCCATTTCAGGCACCCGTTTCTAAGGGTGTTTCGATACACCCTGCCCAGGAAAAGCCGAAACTTCTGGTTTTTCACTTCAAAACACCATCAAACATACTTAAAATCATTCCACAAGATATTAGCAACATGCTAAGCATTAAAACCATCACATTGCATCAAAGGCTAGATACATTACAAGCATTAAGCACACCTACTCATTTATCACATTCAACACATGATCTTACCTTTAAACAAAGAACATAGTTATATAAAAAAATATGGAGAAGAAGATCCAAATATCGCAAAATGATCATCAACAAGTATCAAACCAAAAACTGAACTTGCTCAAGATAAACAATCTCATTTCACATCAACGTAAAAGACTCTCCCCCCATTGCCTTTATTATCTATAGCTATAAACCAAAACATACTTCTCAAGTGGAGCACTTCTTGAATCCCTTACTTCTTGCTTTCCCAAATTCATTTATTTGCATTGATGGACAAAAAATAGCGTAAGCACATAATGCTTAGTGAGGAATGCTCAAAATCAAAACACCATCAATGTAGCAAACTTTAAAACCCTTTTAATAAGCAATCACACCTTTATAAACCAAGTATTGTTTGAAAACCTCAAATAAATCATCAACACCTTATAATTAAGGATTACTTAACATAAGATCAACACTAAACTCAAATGCATTAAGCAAATCAACCCCAAACAACATTCTTGCAATAACTTCCACTTAAACCATTTCATTCAATAGTTCTTTGTTCAAAGTTTAAACCAATTTCCTTGGAAACCATTTCCATTCCACACTCTTCCTTTCTCATACATGAAAACCATTTCAAAGCAAACACCATTTGAAACTCATGTATCAAATATTTATCTTAAGAATTCTACCGATACAAAGCCCATGGCAAGGCCACACACGCTTGTTACTCAAAGCATTTCATAAACCCAATACTCTTTTGCATAAGCAAATCTCCATTTGAAAACCACATGTACCATCTAGGTATCTCATGCATACAACCTATGAAAAACTCATGGCAAAGCCACCCATGCTTGTTTACACATAAGCAATTCATAATTTCATTATCTCATATGCAAACCTCATAGCATAAAACATTTCAAGCATTGGTACATGTGACACACATTCTCATATATTGACATTTACATACTCTATTGTACACGGATATGCGGACAATTCACTAGACACTTCCGGTGGCATCAACCATCACCGTACTCACCCGTCTAGAACATAATCTTCTGGTGGCTTCCACCACACCGTACTCTCATGTCGATTCTACTTTCGCCAAAAGCTTGAGCATTTCATCAAGTCCTACCCCGTTGGTATGCCCCTCATCGGTCTCATGGCAATAACTCTTGTTACCAAAAAGCTTGGATGTTTCACCAAGTCCTACTCCGATGGAATGCCCATCATCGGTCTCGTGGCAATAACTCTTGTTGCCAAAAAGCTTGGATATTTCACCAAGTCCAATGTAATGCCCATCATTGGTCTCTCTTTGGGATGAATCCCAAGAGCACATACGAATTTTAGTTTATAGTGCACTATACATCCTATTGATCGATCAATATCTCAGGTAATCTTTACATCATCTATGCCAATATATCATGTTAAAATCATCAACACACTCTCTGTTTTTAAAGCATGCAACACTTTCAAGGCCAAAATGCCAAACATTGCCTTAAGATGCAAACTAACAACACATACTCTCAAGGAATATTAATTTCATGCATCCTTCTTCAAACCAAGTTTGACAACCAACTCACATGCTTTAAAACCATGCTCAACAACAAATTAAACAACATTGTCAAATCAATCACATCAAAACCCATTTGGATAGTTTTCAAAACAATAATAGCACAATTGAGAGAGAATTCCACTTTACTTACTTCCGAACTTAAATCGGCATTTCAAGCCTAAATTTAAGTTCCCAAACCTCTTTTCAAAATCATTCCAAAGTTGGAAAACACGATCTCACTCACCGATACACCATACTATGCTAGCCGACAAGCCTCCCAAGCGTCTGAAACCTCCAACGCTACCTCATCGCTTCCGGATCACTCTCCCCTGTTTTAATCCATAAGAACAGAGGATTAATGCACCATCATGCATTAAAATCACCAGCCATACAACCCAACTCGCTGCTCTACTCAAGAACCCCATTTCGGCTATAAAAAATAACCGAAATCACCTCCAAACTCTCCCAAAACAAAGCCCAGCCAAGATGTATCAATTCTAACCTTTTATAAACATCAATTAATATCAAAAAGCAACATAAACATGACCTTATGCCTCCAGCAATAGTAGATCACCAAAACCACCATTCTAGCAAGCAAAACTTAGGAAAACAAACCTATTCGGGATTTGATTGATAAAACCTCATTTGTAACATCAATTAACATCCAAAATACATTAGAAAACAACCTCAAAATAGAGCCTAACCAAGATCCACGAAAATCATCAAGATATCTTCAAAAATCTTGAGTTTTAAGCCAATTTCTTGTTTCTAATATTAAAACCACTTAAAAATCATTAATACAAGATTGATAACTTGAGAATTTCAGTAAAGAACTTATCATTAGAGGAGAAGGACGAAGCTTACCTCTAATGGATGATTACTCCTTGATTTGGGCAAGTTTTCTTGAAAATTCAATGTAGAAATCAAGCGGATTTGATGAGGAATAAATTAAGGATCAAAGAGAGATTGAAATCTCATCAAATGAAGTGAAAATCAAAGTAAATTTTCGAGAGAAAAAGTGGTTTGTTGAAAGGAATTTGAGAGAAAATAAAATGAGAGAAAATTTGTGAAAAGTAGTTATGAAAAGTCAAAAGGTAGTTTTCTAATTTAATCACCTTCATTTTCTTTAATTAAAACATTAATTAAATCACCAAAATTAAGGAAAAACCTGATGAAATTTTTTTGGTAAAATTAGCTCCTTAAAGATTCAAAGTTTCAATCCTTTACAAAACAATCATTATTTAACTTTGCAAAAACTACGATTTGGTCACTACACCGAAATGTAGAATTTCCAAACCTTATTTTGTAAAATTTATTTCACCATTCTCTTTTATATATTAAATGAGGATTTTTAGATATTTTTCTATATCTTTAAAGTATCCCGATCTAGGTGTTCTCTAGAACTCCCTTTTAGATTCGAACCATTTTCCAGACCGATCCGGTTCAGACTCGAAACATCTAGGCCCAAATTTGGGGTGTTACATCAACGATTCTACATGTCAATACTTCAATGATTTCCATGACAATGATAGCAATGCTATGAACAATGAATCGATGCAATACTTACCAAAACTTACCAACATAGCTTACAATAATGCTTCATGAAAATCCCTTAAAATCAATGGTTAGTAAATCAATAAATAATGATTCGAGATGGCACCTAGCCACTCTCGAGACTCTGACTACACTCACCTTGACAATCCGAATCTCTTAAGGCTCTCGGATGACAATACCCTTATCCCTAGCTTTCAATGGAGGCGATAAATTAATCTTTTGAACGGCTTGAGCTAGGAAAAGCAATAAGGAGTCATTACGATCAATATAACAATATCGATACTTGAATAGCCATTAGCTATAGACAAAGCTTATCTTTAAGCTTCAAATTGATCATTTAATAGTCAAGATAATCGATGACTAACTCAGGGCTTTCACTTACCCGATCGATAGTTATAACTTGGTGTTCTTAAATCAAGAAAAGCCTAAGCTTATGGCTCGCAATAGAGAGATGTGTGCTTGAGCTTGGTGGAGAAGATGACAATGGTGGTGCTTGCTTTTTTTTGAACAAAATATGGGTCTTTGTCTTTGTGAAACTTAAAACAAAGATGAGAGCTTTCCTTTTATAAAGCCAAAACCTATTCACTACTCCACCTCCCATTTAGCCAATAAGAAGATTTCCTCCCACCAAGGGTTTGCTAGATCCAATGCTTGTCTCTTCAAGACAAAGAATGAAATTTGGTTTTAGTGAAGCTGAAACAAAAGATGCGATCGTTTTCAATTTCCTTTATTTATTTTAACCTCAATAATTTTCCCCACCTCCCTTGCAACCAATGAAAAGGTTTCCCTTACCGAAGGGAAAGCTTAAAATATTACTTATCTAGTTTATATCTTATCAATACTAAAAGATGGCTACAAGTCATCCTCTTAGACTACTTCCCCGTGTGGAGGGACAACATTAAGCAGGTGAGTCATCACCTCTTCACTTCCTTTCATATTTACCCTTCAAACATATTCGAAACAGAGGACCCGTTTCAAAACGAGTGACACCATATTGAAACGATTGAGCAAAAGTCCAAAAGTTTGTTATTACAGTTATCCCATTTTGAAACACCCTATACCCGTTTCGAAACACATTTCCTAGGCCATTTCGTTATGGGTCTGATCATATTGAAACGCCTAGCCCAAAACACTAATTTAGACATTTCAAGAAAGTCTGAACTAAAGATAAGATCTCCTAACAATATAATCTATCCTTGGATGGCAAAGATATGATATTTGAACACTTTAACATCAATATCTTGGCATTAACAAATCGAGTATATTTGAAATGGTGAGGGTTCTTTGGACAATTGTGGAGGAAGTGTCCCCTTTTATTACACATGATACAAGCTCCAAATTCTTTACAACACCGCTTTTCAGTGTTCTTACGTTGACAGAAGCTACAAGGAGGATTCTCCATTTCTTGTTTTGAGCTATCAAAATTCTTAACATGGTTAGATATCTGTAAATAAATGATCAGATAAGTTGACAAGTCACAATACTCAACCGAACAACTCCTAGGTGGAAAAGTAACACAACAAACAATACAAATATACGTAGGTTTAGTCTAGAACCAACTAAACTCTAGCTCTGATACCACAAATGTAAAACCACCTTCTTGGTCTAGTTAAGAACCGGGTCGGAGCGTGTTACCGGTGAGCGATATGGTGATCGATGCGATAAAATTTTGACTTATTAACAAGATTTAATCAACAACACACAAAAAAATCATTACCAAAAATACAAATTAGTCCAATTCATTCATAAGAAGACCACAATTAACCTTTTAGGACCAATTTATAACTTTTACAAGTTTTAGGGACTAATCTACAAAACTGAAAAATTAAACGTCCTTCGATACATTAAACTATATTACAATGAAATTAAATACAACATTAATTAACCTGCAAAATTTCAAGCATAACGGTGATCATTTAGTCATCCAATTTAATCATTTTAATCTTAGGGACTAAATTATAAACAATGAAATCTTTCAGATTAAGCCCTTTTAACCACTTAAACTAACCTTGTATCGAAACGCTTTAGGCCGTTTCGATACTAGTGGACGATGGTCAACCTTGTTGACTTTCCCTTTTGCTCGTATCGATACGGGTAAACCCTATATCGGTACTGGTTGACTTGCTTTTACTTTGACCCGTTTCGATACGCTATGAACTCGTATCGAAACAAGAGATTCCAGAGACAAAATGTTTTGGAATGATCCTAAATTGTTTCGAGAAGCCCTGACCCCTGGACTCAATTATACCTAGATGTTTCGATACGACCTGACTTGTAATGGCAGATTCTTTTTGGTTTTTAATCAATTTAGCTTATCAAACATTGTCCAATTGTAGTGAAACTTCTTACACAACATTATAACCATAAAATCTACTTGCATGCAAAATTTTAGAACTATATGAATCCATTAACTTGGTTTTTACCTTTTAGTGCCATAACATACATCTAAGGCCATTTCATACTACATAAATACTCAACTTTAACATGACACACTTATAACCCTTAACTATGACATAGGCATATCAAAAGATACTTAATAGACTTATACATAGACCTTGCCACCATCTAGGAGTTCAAAGGGGTCAATATACATTACTTAGAGCTTGATTGTGACTTGTGCAACGCTTCAACTTCTTCGATCTCGACTCTAAAACTTGACTAACCTGAAATAGATGCAATGGAATGCATTAGGCATACTTTTCCTAGTGAGGTAGTCATAAACAATGAATGGCATGGATGCCATATATCATGCTTCAATGATAATCATAAAAATAGTTATGCAACAAACATAACATGCTCATTATTCATAATAAAACATAGCATCATGTCATCAATGGAAATATCATGATTTCATAGACAATAATATCAATAATCAATAGTTCCCTTGGATCGATTCAAGGTATTTGGATACACGAATTCCACCTCCTCGCCAAATCAATAAATGGTCATTCTCGCTGACATTTCCAATAAGACCAAAACACAATACATCCCTTCGCCTCGCCAAATCAATATAGGCCATAGCCTTAGGACCGTAGTTCACCCGTACCAATGAGCTCATGAATTCTATAGCATTCCAATTGTATCCAATAAATTGAATCCAATGTCCAATAATTCATAGTTCAATATCCATGATTCATTAACAATATTTCCATATCAATATCAATAACAATAATTTGGTGGCAATGACATCATATCAATAATCATATGACAAATAGCAACAACTCATTCAACGATTCTACATGTCAATACTTCAATGATTTCCATGACAATAATAGCAATGCTATGAACAATGAATCGATGTAATACTTACCAAAACTTACCAACATAGCTTACAATAATGCTTCATGCAAATCCCTTAAAATCAATGGTTAATAAATCAATAAATATTGATTCGAGATGGCACCTAGCCACTCTCGAGACTCCGACTACACTCACCTTGACAATCCAAAGCTCCTAAGGCTCTCGGATGGCAATACCCTTATCCCTAGCTTCCGATGGAGGCGATGGATTAATCTTTTCAACTTCTTGAGCTAGGAAAAGCAATAAGGAGTCATTAGGATCAATATAACAATATTGATACTTGAATAGCCATTAGCTATAGATAAAACTTATCTTTAAGCTTGAAATTGATCATTCAATAGTCGAGAGAATCGATGGCTAACTTAGGGCTTTCACTTACCCTATCGATAGTTATAACTTGGTGTTCTTAAATCAAGGAAAGCCTAAGCTTATGGCTCACAATAGAAATATGTGTGCTTGAGCTTGGTGGAGAAGATGACAATGGTGGTGCTTGCTTTTTTTAACAAAAGATGGGCCTTTTTCTCGATGAAACTTAAAACAAAGATGAGAGCTTTCCTTTTATAAAGCCAAAGCCTATTCATTACTCCACCTCCCATTTAGCCAATAAGAAGATTTCCTCCTACCAAGGGTTTTCTAGATCCAATGCTTGCCTCTTCAAGACAATGAATGAAATTTGGTTTCGGTGAAGTTGAAACAAAAGATGAGACCCTTTTCAATTTCCTTTATTTATTTTAACCTCAATCATTTTCCCCACCTCCCTTGCAACCAATGAAAAGGTTTCCCTTAGCAAAGGGAAAGCTTAAAATATTACATATCTAATTTATATCTTATCAATACTAAAAGATGGCTACAAGTCATCCTTTTAGACTACTTCCACGTAAGGAGGGACATCATTAAGCATGTGAGTCATCACCTCTTCACTTCCATTCATCCTTATCCTTCAAACATATTCGAAACAGAGGACTCGTTTTGAAACGAGTGAGACTATATCAAAACAGTTGAGCAAAAGTCCAAAAGTTGGTTATTACAGTTATCTCGTTTTGAAACACCCTATACTCGTTTCGAAACACCTTTCCTAGGCCGTTTCGGTACGGGTCTGAACGTATCGAAATGCCTAACCCAAAACCTTAATTTAGACATTTCAAGGAAGTCTGAACTAAAGATAAGATCTCCTAACAATATAATCTATCCTTGGACGGAAAAGGTACGATATTTGAACATTTTAACATCAATATCATGGCATTAAAAAATCGAGTAGATTTGAAATGGTGAGGGTTCTTTGGACAATTGTGTAGGAAGTGTCCCATTTTTTTAACACATGTAACAAACTCCAGATTCTTTACAACACCACTTTTCAGTGTGCTTACGTTGACATAAGCTACAAGGAGGATGTTGAGTGCATAAAAGTTCTATATTTTACCCCTCATTTACCCATATTTTTGCTGCACTCAAGCTTTATTAATTGCATTTAGGATAGATTTTTGCATACACATCACAATTAGATAAAACTTCACAGATGCTGTTGAATTTGGTCACTTTTACTGGTACCTGCTGCGGCAGGATCCAGGGCAGCAAAAAAGTAGAGGCGAGTTGAGGAGATGGAGTTGGAGGATAGAGAGCATTGTCTGTCATGACATTATTCATGGCAGCAATGAAGACAATAGGACACTGAAGTAGAAAATTGAAGTGGAGCTCGACAAATAGAGGATTTCGAGCCGATCTGTCATGGATTACTCCCATATTTTTCTGTGCTCTGTAGCAGAAGAAAGGTGAGACTCAAAGTTCAAGGAAGAAAGTCAAAGCAAGAAAAGTGGACGAATTAAAGACATCTACTCATAAGATTTAGTCTTTAATAGAGTTGTACTTTAATTTAAATTTGTATTCTTTCCTTATTAGAAAACTTGGACCCAAGGCCTATATAAAGGCATGTAATCCGACCTAGAGAAGGATATCTAGCTCCTACCAGTCTTCCCCCAAAACCCTAGTTGTTTCTCTCTCTCCATCATGTTCTAAACTTCCCTAAGTGCTAAGGGTTGATCTTGTAAAGTAGTTGTAAGTATTGTATTGTTCTTAGGATTTTTCTGTTCAAGTAATAAAACTTCAAGTTTATTTACTCTGGTTTTCAACATCTCATAAGAGCATCGGGAGAGCATTGTGAGGTTATCCATTTGCTTGATATCGAGAGAGTTAAGAATTCGAAAAGAGTAAATATGTGTTTTCCAGTTTATGGTTAAACCATCTTGGCTTAGAGATAAGTACAAGGTTAAGTGGCTAAAGAAGAATTCACAAACATTGGTGTTCATCCTTTGATTCACGCCGGGAGGTATCATCTAAGACGTGTTCATCAACAGAACTTGGGCCTAGGGATAGAACAAGTCATAACAGGGATTCTTGCCAAACTTGAAGTACAGAGTTGTTGATCGCTACCACGGTATCAACGGACCTATGTCGCGACAAGCACGACGTCAGAACAACAGAAGTTCCTCAGAACAGTACAATACCAGCACTATTGTGCAAATCAATACCGGCCTATTCTCTCAATATGTTTACCTTATCTTTTACTTTAGTTATTTCTCAGGATTTCTCCAAACAATCATTTAAACTATTTTTTTCTTGTGCAGCAATTTAAGGATAAAGTTATTTCCAGACCCTGTGGAGACGATATCTGATACTCTAGTATCACTTTACTACTTGCATCGTGTACACTTGCACTATTTGCGATAGTCTTATTTACACGCAACAAGTTTTTGGCACCGTTGCCTGGGACTGGCAACATATCTTACCTTTTAATTACTGCACTATGTTTTTATTTTTATTTTCTGTTTTTCGTTGTTTCATTTTCTTCGTGCCTTTCATAAGGTTCTCTTATTGCTTATGCTCAGACCAAGATGTGGTAACGAACCTGAGTACGAATTAGATCCAGAAATCGAACGAACATATCAACTTAGGAACCAAGCCCGACTCTTGATAGAAAGAAACAACTATCTTGAGGAGAGACTGGAAGCAATGGTGAACGAAAGATAAGTCAATAGGGAAGATGACAACAACAACAATAACCCCAGGGGTAATATAGATCCTCCTAATGATGTCCAAGACGATCTGTCGCCGCCTGCTACCCAACAGCACGACAAACTTGTCGAGAGTACATGGATAACGACCATGTTGAACTGGAAACTACACTACCAGATGTTGAAGCTGAACACTTCGAACTGAAACCAGTAATGTTCATCATGATAAATTTCGCTGGCCAATTTGGTGGTTCTTCTACTGAGGACGCACATGAACATCTGAAAACTTTCCAGGAGATCTGTGGATCGTTCAGACAGCCAGGAATAAGCCTGGAAGTACTGAGGCCCCGGTTATTTCCTTATTCATTGAGGAATAGAGCAAAAACCTGGTGGAATAAGTTGACGACGGGTTCAATAAGAACTTAGGTGGATCCCTGTCGTGAATTTCTTTCTTGTTTTAACCCTTCTCAATTATCTGAAAGATTGCGTAACGAGATTGCTACTTTTCAGCAGGAAGATGACGAACCAATGCATTAGGCATGAGACAGATTTACAACTCTCTTACGGAACTGCCCAATGCATGGATTCCCTGTATGGAATCAAGTTGTCAAATTCTACAATGCTGCCAATGCACACACTCGAATGAGGATAGATTCAACAGCAAATGAGTTATTACTAGATAAAGAACTAGACGATGTAATGCTGGTCTTGAGAAAGTTAGCAAAGAACAATGAGCAGTTTCCTATAGCTTAAAGAGGAGGTAAATGACGAATATCTGTAAAGGAATACGAAGTTGACAACTCAGATTGCATACCTCACTAAGATAGTTGAAAATCTGCAGCGGAAGGATTCTAAAGCTGTATTTTCTGCCGAAGAGGTGTGTGAAACCTGTAGCGGAAACCACAGTACAGAGGAGTGTCCTTTATAGCTGGAAGAAGGGATGTATGTTGGAAACTATAACATGAATAAAACATATGACTCCAACAACAACAATCCAAACTAGAGGAAGGACCCCAAATTTTCCTGGAGTAACCCCAACAACGCAATGAACCCTCCAGTCCAAAACAACATGAACCAAGGAGGTCCTAGGATTCTATCACGACAACAACCACAACAGCAGCCGGCAGCCACAATGAGCATACCGGAACAGACTCTGGCCACGTTCATGTCTCAAACAGGAGCATATATGGCAAACATGGATCACTTTGTCAAGAAAATTGAATCCTTCATGGACAAGAAAGAGATGAGAATGACAAACCATGAGGCTACCCTAAAATCCTTAGAGACACAGATGGGCCAAGTTTCACAATTCATAAACCCAAGACAGAATGGAGGATTCCCTAGTGATGCTGAGGTCACTAGAAAACCCACACATGAGCAGCGAAATGCTATTACAACGAGGAGTGGAAAACAACTAAAAGGGCCGATAATCAAAGAAACACCGAGTAAGGAACCGACCTTACAGACACCTGCTGTGAACATAGCCCCGACAGAAGAGAAACAGTCTGCTGTCATCACACCTGCCACGACAGCAGAAGAAACAGAGGAGTAGAAAGAAGAAACTAAAGATCTTGAGCCTTCTCAGATCTGACTTCCATGTGAAGGATGCCTTGAAGATTACCGTCCTCCACCCTATTTTCCGTAGCAGTTAAAGAAACAGAAACAAAAGTACCAGCTAAAGAAAATCTATGATGTCTTTAAGCAAGTACTTATCAACATTCCGCTGTTAGAAGCCATTAAGCATATGCCTGGTTATGCAAAGTTTCTTAAGGATGCAATGTCAGGAGGTCCAGAGTTGGGGAATTTGAAACAGCGATGATGACAGAAGGATGCATGGCAATCCTACATAAGCGTCCACCCCCAAAGAAGAAGGATCCTGGAAGCTTCATCATACCTTGCATAATTGGTGAAAAGTTTGTGGGTAAGGCACTTTGTGATCTTGGTGCTAGCATTAATCTAATGCCCAAATCTGTATTTCAGAATTAGATATTGGACAAGCAAGACCCACGACAGTCATGCTGCAACTAGCAGACCGCTCTTACGTACAACCGGAAGGAAATATTGAAGATATCTTGATAAGAGTGGATAAGTTTATTTTTCCTGTTGACTTTCTTGTTTTAGACTGTGAAGCAGATGAAAATGCACTGATCATCATGGGGCGATTAGAGTCAATGACCGACGTAGAGAAAGGAGAACTGGCTATGAGAGTCAATGACCAACAAATAAAGCTCAATGTTCTCCAAGCGATGAAACAAGCTGATGCAGAGGAAGAATGCAAGGCAATTTCAGAAGTAGTCCTAGACCAACCCTGCATCAGATCGAACTGTCACGACAAGAAATTTGGTCACTGCCACCGTAGTCACTTTGAAGACTGTCATGACAGCATCGACGACACTGACTCCTCAAACACAAATGCATCCGATACTGATGGTCCTGAGGAGGTAAATTGGATAGACAAACGTCCAGGTAAGTTCTTCGAGCCTTTGAATTATACCTCGAATGAACATGTAATCCAAAAGCCTTCCATTGAACAACCACCTGTTTTAGACCTAAAACCCCTGCCAGGGCAACTTAAATATATTTTTCTTGGTTTAAATGATACGTTGCCTGTAATCATCTCTTCTAAGTTGAGGCAGGAACAAGAACAATAGCTGATCAAAATGCTACAGCAGCATAAGAAGGTGTTTGGATGTACCATTGTTGATATCCAAGGCATCAGTCCGGCATTGTGCATGCATAAGATCCACTTAGAGGATGACCATAAGACGACAATTGATACTCAAAGATGACTGAATGAAGCTATGCGAGAGGTGGTGTGAAAAGAAATCATTTAAATAGCTTGATGGTAGAATAATGTACACCATCTTGGATAGCAAGTGGGTGAGCCCGGTGCAATGTGTACCCAAAAAGAGAGGCATAACTGTGGTAACAAACAAGGACAACAAACTAATCCCAACCAGGACTGTGATCGGTTGGGGGGTTTGTATGGACTACCGGAAGCTGAATAAAGTTACCCAGAATGACCACTTCCCCTTACCCTTTATCGATCAAATGTTAGATAGATTGGCAGGGAAGCCTTACTATTGTTTTCTTGATGGTTACTCAGGTTATAACCAAATCGTAATCGCATCGGAGGACCAAGAGAAAACAATCTTCACATGCCCATACGGCACATACACCTTTCGAAGAATGCCATTTGGACTTTGCAATGCACCATCAACCTTTCAACGGTGCATGATGGCAATATTCTCCGACATGGTGGAGGATTTCCTAGAGATCTTCATGGATGACTTTTCTGTCTTTAGAGACAGTTTCGACGGTTTCTTAGGAAATTTACAGAAGGTGCTTGAAAGATGTAAAGAGGCAAACCTTGTTTTAAACTGGGAAAATGCCATTTTATGGTGGACGAGAGCATAGTGTTGGGACACAAGGTTAGCTGCCGCGGCATAGAGATAGACAGAGCTAAAATTGAAGTTATTGAAAAACTGTCGCCACCCACCACATTCAAGGGAATAAGAAGTTTCTTAGGGCATGCAGGGTTTTATCGAAGATTCATTGCCAGTTTCTCGAAAATTACTAAACCCTTGTGTCTCCTGTTAGGACATAATCGAGCCTTTGACTTTAACACTGAGTGTACTAAAGCATTCAGGATACTGAATGAAAAGCTGGTAACAGCCCCAATAGTGTAGCCACCAGACTGGAGCCTACCATTCGAGATAATGTGTGACGCTAGTGATTATGTTTCCGGGGCAGCACTAGGGCAGAGGAAGGAGAAACTCTTCCATGTGATCTACTATGCCAGCAAAACTCTAAATGATGCCCAGATAAACTACACCACAACAAAAAAGGAGTTACTAGCAGTGGTGTTTGCAATTGACAAGTTTCGACCATATATACTTGGAACAAAAGTGGTGGTCCATACAGATCACTCAACACTCAAATATATGTTCACTAAGAAAGATGCTAAGCCAAGATTGATACGTTGGATTTTTTTGCTGCAAGAATTCGATATTGACATCAAGGACAAAAAGGAACATAAAACCATGTAGCGGATCATTTGTCAAGACTGAAGAAGGGAAGGAACAAAGAGAAAGACAAGACTCACATACTGGAAACCTTCCCAGATGAGCAATTGTTCGCTGCCACCAGCATTGCCGCGACAGCCATGGCAGCAGGTAAGCTTCCTCAAATCCCTTGGTATGCTGACATAGTAAATTACCTTGTTAGTGGTTTATTACCTTCTGAACTTAACTATCAAGCACGGAAGAGGTTCCAAAATGATGCAAAACATTATTATTGGGACGAACCTCTCATATTTAAGAACTATGCAGATCAAATCATCAGGAGATGCATACCAAAGGAAGAACAGGAAGAAGTCCTTCACCACTACCATGTTGCACCTTATGGAAGACACTTTGGAGGAAATAAAACTGCTGCCAAAGTTCTACAATCTAGTTTCTATTGGCCCACGTTGTTTAAAGATGCACAAGCCTTTTATAAGAGTTGTGATAAGTGCCAAAGGACTGGAAACATATCTAGAAGGCATGAGATGCCCCTGCAGAACATACTTGAAGTCGAAATTTTCGATGTCTAGGGAATTGACTTCATAGGACCTTTCCCAGCCTCCTGTGGGAATCTATGCATCTTACTGGCAGTAGACTATGTGTCTAAGTGGGAATCTATACATCGTGCAAAGATTTCTCCACAAGCATATCTTCTCAAGGTTCGGCATCCCAAGGGCGATCATTAGTGATGAGGGTAGGCACTTTGACAAAAGGGTAATTGCTAGTGCACTAAAGAAATACGAAGTAAAGCACCGAATTGCAACATCATATCACCCTCAAACCAATGGGTAGGCCGAAATATCAAATAGAGAAGTGAAGAACATCCTAGAGAAGATGGTAAAACCAACTCAAAAGGATTGGTCTCTTCACCTAAATGATGCACTCTGGGCCTACAAGACTGCATTTAAAATGTGTTGAGTGTGTAAAAGTTCTATTATTTATCCCCTATTTAACCCGTATTTCTGCTACATTCAAGCATAATTCATTGCATTTACGCTAGTTTACAGTTAGACATCACAAATATATTAAAAAGCACAGTTTCTACTGAAATTGATTGCTTTTGCAGGTTGCTGCTGTAGCAGATGGAGAGGCAGGGGCTGGGCAGTGAAGCAGAAGAGCTGGAACTGGTCGAGCAGTCAAGGAGGACGATGCTGCCATGGATGTTGCCGTGACAGCAGAGGACGACAACTGTTTTGAGGAGAAGAAGCAAAGTGTACCTCGACAGAAAGAGAAAATTAAGCTCGTCTGTCGTGGAATATCACTATATTTTTCCAAGCCCTAGATCAGAATGAATGCCAAGCCCAAAGTTCAAGGAGAGAAAATCCAAGCAAGAAGGGGGACGAATTAAAGCTATATTCTCTGAAGATTTAGTCTTTATTAGAGTTGTACTCTAATTTAAACTTGTATTCTTGCTATTTTAGAAAATTTGGACCCAAAGCCTATATAAAGGCAGGTAATTCGACCTAGGAGAGGACATCACCTATCTCTAGCCTTCTTCCCAAAACCCTAGCCGTTTTCATCCTCTCATCATGTTCTAAATTTCCCTTAGGGCCACGGTTTGATTTGTAAAGTAGTTGCAAGGGTTGCTTTTGTTTTAGGAATTTTCAGTTCAATAAAATAAACTTCAAGTTCTCTTATTCTGGTTATTAAAATCTTGCAAGAGTATCGGGAGATCATTGCGAGGTTATCTATTTACTTAATATCGGGAGAGTTAAGTATACGAAAGGAATAAGTGCGGGTTCTCTAGTTTATAGTTGAACTATCTCGGACCTAGGGATAGGACGAGGTTAAGTGGCTAAAGAAGAATTCAACAACATCGATGTTCATCCTTCGATTCACGCCGGGAGGTATCATCAAAGACGTGTTCATCGATAGACTTGGACCTATGGATAGGCCAAGGCATAGCAGGGATTCTTGCCAAACTTGAAGTACGGAGTTGTGTGTTCGCTGCCGCGACAAGCAACAGAATGCCGCCGCGACAGGTGCTGGCGCGACGGGGACGACGGCAGAACTGATATTCCTAGACTTAGCAATACCTACACTACTGAGCAATTCAATACCACTGTAACGCCCCAATTTTGGGCTTAGGAGTTTTGGGATTCGGACCGGTTCGGTCGGAGTGCGGTTTGAATATATAAAGGTGAATTTAGGAAAGCCTAGTTCGGGTTGCATTAAAAATATGGAAAATGTCTTAAAATCCTATTTAAATATATATAAGAGAATGGTGGAATCAATTTTGCAAAATGGGGTTTGGAAGGGTGACATTTTGGGCTAGTGACGAAAATGTAATTTTCGAAAACTGTGAGACTGTTTTAAAAGGGATTGAAACTTTGAATCTTTAAGGAGCTATTTACCCAATGGGAGTTTCTCCAGAATTTTCTAAGATATTAAATGATTTATTAATGGTTTTTAAATAAAACTAAAAAGGAGGGAAGATATTTTGGTATTTTCCAACTAACTTCCTAAAATTTCATTTCCATTTTCTCTCATCTTTTCTCTCAAACCAAACACATTTCTCCAGAGCATTTCCTTCTGATTTTGATATCCAAACATGAGATTTTAATCCTCTTTTGATCTCTAATCATATCTTCAACAAAACCTCACCATTTGCTAATTGGATTTTCAACATTTTGGTTCCAAAAAGGGAGAAAACTCAAGTTTGGAGGTAAGAACGTCCTTCTCCTCTAAACTCTCAGTTCTTTACTGAAATTCCCAAGTTCTCAATCCTTAATTTGTGTTTTATAAAAGGTTTTAAGGTGTGTTCTTGATCTTGGCTTTTAAATGCAAGATTTGGTTGATTTTGGTTAAAATTCGTATGATCTATTTGGGCAGTGTTTTGAGGTGTCTTTTTGATGTTTAAAGAATGTTAAATTGATGAGAAATTGAGGTTTGATTAATGCAATCCCGGATAGGTTGAATTTCCTAAGTTTTGCATGTGTTCTTGATTGTTTTTGGAGTGATCTTGATGATCTGTTATAGCTGGAGGTATAAGGGCGTGGTTAGATCCTTTTTGGATGTTAATTGATGTTTAAAGATGTTTAGTTTTAATGGATCTTGGCTGGGTAGTGTTGTGGAGTTGTTTGGATGCATTTTCGGTTGTGTTTGGTAGCTGAAAATGGAGTGCGGATGAGAGCAGCGGGTTTAGGTGCTTTCATTGAAGGTGTTAATGCATGATGATGCATTAATCCTCTGCTTTGATGTGTTAAAAACAGGGGAGTCATCTGTGGATTCTAGTGGAGGTGATCCGGAAGCTTGATTGTTGTTTCGGCAAGTGGCGAAACGGAATCGGTGAGTGGATTTTGGTTTTCGGCTTTGAAACCAATGTTTTGAAGGTTTGGGAGCTTAGTTTAAGTCTAAGCAACTTAGCTAAGCTCAAGAGTAAGTTTTCGGAAAAACTCTCTTGATGATGAACCATGGATTGGTTGTATGCAATGTGGTTTGTTTGCATGTTTTATATCCTGTTTTGAAAGCATAGTTAGCATGTTTATTTGCTGAGATTATAAGCCATGTGTTGAAGGATGCTCAAGGTAAGAGATCCTTGTTTTTGAACATTGTTTTAATGTGGTTTGATGCTTAAAGATGCATGATGTTAATGGCTTTGTTAAATGCTTTAAAACAGTGGATTATTGTTGTTAATGATGCATGTTGGCAAGTGATGGTTAAGGTCACAAAGGTGGTTAAAAGTCCTTGTGTGAGCCTTGTTTATTTAAGAACAACATGGTGGTTAAAAGTCCATGGTTGGTTCTTGGTTAAGATCACAAAGGTGGTTAAAAGTCCTTGTGTGAATCTTGTGAATTTTAAGCACATCAAGGTGTTTAAAAGTCCTTGGATGATTCTTGTTAAGGACACAAAGGTGTTTAAAAGTCCTTGTGTGGTCCTTGCCATGGTGTTTAAAAGTCCATGGGTTAAGGACACAATGGTGTTTAAAAGTCCATGTGTGGTCCTTGGAAATTATAAGATCACAATGGTGTTTAAAAGTCCATGTGTGGATCTTATGTGGAATGTATCACTTGTTGCCAACATGACATGTTACGATCATGAAGCATGAATTGCTTGTTTTTAAATGCTTATGAGCATGTTCAAATGATGATTTGAAATAAGGTTTATAATAGTGTTTTGTAAATGCATTATTGTGTGGTTTTAACGAGCATTCCTCACTAAGCTTTTGCTTACGCTCTCTCTTTTCTTAAACCAATAATGCAGAGCATTAAAGTGCATTGAGGGCAGCAAGGGGGACAAGAATCCAAGTGGTGAACAAAGCTCATGTATGGTGAAGGTTTCTTAAACACTATTAGCTTTTGGCATTTGCCAATGGGGAACCTATGTTGATGTTTTGGGAGATGTTTTGGACTCCCTAAGTTGGATTTATGTTGTTAATAATGTTGGAGCTTGTAATTGGCCTTTGTATGGTGGTTTTGGTTTATTGGTGCTTGAATGGTTTTCTAGTAGGAAGCATGCCTATAGAATTGGGGATTTTCATGATTGATGCCATGTTGATGTTTGGTTGATGCAATTATGTTCCTTGTATGTTGAGTGACTTGCTGGTAAAGTTTGGTTGCATTTGGAGCATGTTTGATGGGTCAATTGTATGATAAACCAGCAAATTTTCTGCAACCTGGGCAGCCTGTTTCGGAACAGGTGCTACCGTATCGGAACGGGGACCTGAAATGGCCTGGGCGTTCCGAAACGGGAGGCACTGTTCCGGAACGGTTTGGCCTCTGCCAGACCCCGTTTCGGTACCAGTTTCGGAACGGTCCCGCGTTTCGGAACGGGTCTTCCCTGTTCCGAAACACTCGACCGGTTGGCACTTAAATTGTTGGTTAAATGTTTGAAATGTTTGCGTTTTGGTCCTGAAACTTGTTATTGCAATTGTATGAGTTTGAGATGTCCAATTGAGCTGAAATTTGACAGAGAAGCACGAAAGATGATTAATTTCAAGTTGGTAACTTAAAATTTGGTTAAGTCCTATTAATTTTCAGAATTTACAATTTGGTCCCTAAAGTTGTGATTTGTGCAATTGAGTCCCTGAATGTTCTCTAATTGTTATGATGTTTGAATATGTTGATATTGTGAACGTATCTAGGGTTAACGTGCATCTAGTCAAGAGTAAAAAGAAAAAAAAAAGGGTCGTTAATCAAGGTTGACTTTCGGGTTGACTTTGTTTTCCCTGTGTGATCTTCTTAATTCGGGTCGACCGTCTAGGCCGGGTTAAGGGGGTTACATTTGGTGGTATCAGAGCTGAGTTCTCGAGTAATTGGGAATGTTTATGTATGTGATTAAAGTATGTATGCTTTGTATGCTTGTTGAGTGAAAGCGAGATGTGTGAATTGTAAGTATGTTACAATTGAGTTGTATGTTGTGATGAAGCATGTTGTGGGTACCCATTGCCAAATCAAAGCTAATGTAATGATATTGTTTTTAAGTGAAAATGAGCTTGAGTACTTGGATTGCTTACCTTGCTGGGCCTGACTTTGTTTATTTGCATTGTGATTGCATTGTTAGAGTATGGCACCTCGTAGAGAGTTAAGGAGTAATGTGCAAGCTATGGCTCAAAATGAGAATGAGAATGAAGAGAATGTTGAGAGTGCGGTGGATTTACCTCCTCCACCTGGTGGTGGTGGTGCTGGGGGTGAAGGAGCTGGAGCTGCAGCTGGTGCTGGGGCCGCTGGACCTGAGGCTGGTCAGCGGCAAGCTGTTCCTGACATGATAGTGTTGATACAAGCTATTGCTGGAGCTTTTCAAGCAGCGGTAGCTGGAGCTCAAGGAGCTGGGCATCAGGGAGATGCTGGAGTTAGACTACCCTTGGAGCGTTTGCGCAGTCTGAGAGGGACTGAGTTTAGGGGTATGTCAGCTGAAGGTTCTGAGGCTTGGTTGGAAAGTACCAAGAGAATCTTGGGTCAGATGAGTTGCACTGATGTGCAAAAGCTGGGTTGTGTAGTATCCTTGCTACAGGATGATGCTTACACTTGGTGGACTACCTCTATCGCTGGGATGGCGGAAGTTGATGTAACTTGGACGTTCTTCCAGAATGCGTTCAAGAGAAGGTATCTAGGTGTGAGGTACCTAGATGAAAAGAAAAGGGAGTTCATGTCTCTTACCCAGGGGAGCATGTCTGTGGCTGAATATGAAGTTTAGTTTGTTCGACTCAGTCAGTACGCACCTGAGCTTGTTCCGGATGAGCGGGAGAGGTGTGAAAGGTTCCGTTATGGTTTAGTGACGGATGTAAAGATATATGTGCTGGCTACCGAGTATGATGATTTTGATGTGCTGGTGGGCCGAGCAAAGGATATTGAGATGAACTTGGGTTTATCTTCTAAGAGTGCTGGTTCTAGTGCTGGTAAGCGAGCAGCTGAATATAGTTCTGGTGGTGGACGTAACAAGAGGGGACGTGATCATAAGTATCAGTCCTCAGCTAAGCGAGGTGGTGGTGCGCCTGTTTGGGGAGGCAACGCTAGAGTTGATCCGAGTGCATGTTGGACATGTGGTTCGCATGGTCATATGAAGCGTGATTGTCCTCGTGCTGTGAGGGAGGTGCAAGCTCCTGTTGTGGCAGCTGGTAATGCGTGCTGGAACTGTGGATCTACGGATCACATGAGGAGAGAGTGTCCTATGTTGGCTGGTGGCCAAGTGCGTGCTCCTGTTGTTGCTGCACCACAGAGAGGTCGTGGGCGCGATCGTGGTAATTTCCAGCGGAGAGAGGAAGGTGGTCGAGGTGTAGCACATGTTGTGGCTATTCAGCCTGAGGGTGGCGGCTAAGCCAGGGTGTATGCTCAGCGGGAGGGAAGGAATGACGCGGATGTGATCGCAGGTACTTTTACTTTGCAATCCTTGTCATTACTTTCCTTGATTGATTCTGGATCTACGCACTCATACATATTGCGTGAGCATGCTGAACTGCTTGGTTTGCCTGTTGAGTCTTTGGATGTTGGTGTGCGTGTCACTAGTTCTTTTGGTGAGACTGTTGTGACTCGAAAGCTTTATAGAAGGTGTCCTTTGGTTGTTCAAGATCATGTTTTTCATGTTGACCTTATGGAGTTGCCTTTCTATGGTTTTGATGTAATCCTTGGTATGGATTGGCTTGCTGAGCATCGAGCTGTTGTGGATTGTGAGAATAAGCGAGTTTCGTTGAAGCTTGCGGATGATTATGAAGTTGTTGTGGTTGGTGAGAATGTGAAGTTTCTTGCCAATGTGGTGTCTACGTTGGAGGCGAGCCGGATGCTGAGGCAAGGTTGTGAAGCTTACCTAGCTTTTGTGATGAATCCTAGCTCTAAGGAGTGGCGTGTACAAGATATCAGGGTTGTGCGAGATTTTCCTGGTGTGTTTCCTGAGGAATTGCCTGGGTTACCTTCTAATCGCGAGGTGGAGTTTGGGATTGAGCTGTATGAGAATACAACTCCTGTGTCCATTACCCCTTATAGAATGGCACCTAAAGAGTTGAAGGAGCTGAAGACGCAATTGCAAGAGTTGCTTGATCGTGGGTTCATTAGGCCGAGTGTGTCACCTTGGGGTGCACCGGTCTTGTTTGTGAAGAAGAAGGATGGCACTATGAGAATGTACATTGATTATCGTCAGCTGAACAAGTTGACTATCAAGAATCGGTATCCTTTGCCGAGGATTGATGATCTCTTTGATCAATTTCGGGGAGCAGCTGTGTTCTCTAAGATTGACTTGAGGTCAGGGTATTATCAGTTGAAGGTAAAGGATGTGGATGTGCCTAAGACAGCTTTCAGGACAAGGTATGGGCATTATGAGTTCCTTGTGATGCCGTTTGGTTTGACAAATGCTCCTGCAGCTTTCATGGACATGATGAATCGTGTATTTCATGAATACCTGAACAAGTTTGTTGTGGTGTTCATTGATGATATCCTCGTGTACTCGCGTACTGAGGAGGAGCATGAAGAGCATTTGAGGATTGTGTTGCAGGCTTTGTTGGAAAATCAGCTTTATGCCAAGCTGAGCAAGTGTGAGTTCTGGTTAAGTGAAGTGGTGTTTCTTGGGCATGTGGTTTCTGCTGAGGGGATTCGAGTTGATCCTCAGAAGATTGAGGCGGTGATGAATTGGAAGGTTCCTAAGTCTGTTCATGAGGTTCGTAGTTTCCTTGGTTTGGCGGGATACTACCGGAGGTTTGTTGATGGGTTTTCTAAGATTGCTGCACCTTTGACGAAGTTGTTGCAAAAGGATGTTAAGTATGAGTGGACGGAAGCGAGACAACAGGCTTTTGAGAAGCTTAAGGCAGCTTTGACGCAAGCTCCTATCTTGGTTCAACCTGAATCAGGGAAAGAGTTTGTGGTGTACAGTGATGCGTCCTATGTTGGTTTGGGATGTGTGTTGATGCAAGAGGGTAAGGTGGTGGCTGATGCATCGCGGCAGTTGAAGGTGCATGAGCGCAATTATCCTACGCATGACATTGAGTTTGCTGCGGTGGTCTTTGCTTTGAAGATCTGGAGACATTACCTGTATGGTGAGAAGTGTACTGTGTACACGGATCACAAGAGTTTGAAGTATCTGATGTCTCAGAAGGAGTTGAATCTTAGGCAGCGCCGTTGGGTGGAGTTGCTCAAGGATTATGATTTGACGATTGAGTATCACCCTGGAAAGGCTAATGTTGTAGCGGATGCCTTGAGTAGGAAGGTAGCTGTTGAGTTGAGGGCTATGTTTGCCAGTTTGAGTATTTCGCGTGATGGTGGTCTTGTGGCTGAGTTGCAAGTGAAACCATCTTTGGTTCAGTTGATCAAGGAAAAGCAGTTGCTGGATGATTCCTTGGTACCGCATGTTCAGGATATCGCGAAGGGGAGGCCTTCGGATTTCTGCTTTAATGATGATGGAGTGTTGTGTTTTGGGAGTCGGATAGTAGTGCCCAATGATGCTGAGTTGAGGCGTGCTATTCTGACTGAAGGTCATAGTAGTCATTTTTGCTATGCACCCTGGTAGTACTAAGATGTATCGTGATCTTCGTGATGAGTACTATTGGGTGGGTTTGAAGAAGGATGTTGCAGAGTTTGTGAGCAAGTGCATGGTGTGTCAGCGAGTTAAAGCTGAGCATCAGGTTCCTTCAGGGTTGTTGCAACCGTTGAGAATCCCTGAATGGAAGTGGGAAAGGCTTACCATGGATTTTGTATCTGGTTTACCCTTGTCACCATCGAAGAAGAATTCAGTGTGGGTGGTTGTGGATCGCCTGACGAAGTGTGCACATTTCTTGCCTGTGCATACTACATTTTCTTTGGATAAGCTTGCGGAGCTGTACATTGCTGAGATTGTGCGGCTGCATGGTGTGCCAAAGTCCATTGTGTCGGATAGGGATCCGAGGTTTACATCGCGTTTCTGGCAGTGTTTGCATCAAGCTTTGGGTACGCGGTTGAATTTCAGTACATCTTATCATCCTCAGTCGGATGGTCAGTCCGAGCGTGTTATCCAGATTTTGGAGGATAGGTTGAGGTGCTGTGTGATTGAGTTCCAGGGCTCTTGGGAGAAACATTTGCCTTTGGTGGAGTTTGCCTATAACAATAGTTATCAGTCGAGTATTCAAATGGCACCTTATGAAGCTTTGTACGGGAGGAAGTGTAGGACTCCTTTGTGTTGGGCTGAAACGGGTCAGAAGTTGGTTTCAATGCCGACTTTGTTGAAGGGAACCACCGAGAAGGTGAAGTTCATTTGTGAGCGTTTGAAGGCAGCTTCTGATCGGAAAAAGTCTTACGCGGATTTGAAGCGTAAGGAGATTGAGTATGCGGTAGGTGACTGTGTGTTTTTGAAGGTTTCTCCTTGGAAAAAGGTGATGAGGTTTGGCCGTAAGGGTAAGTTGAGCCCTAGGTACATTGGACCATACGAGGTGATTGAGCGGGTGGGTCCTGTTGCGTACAAGTTGAGGTTACCTCAAGAGTTGGAAAGGATTCATGATGTGTTTCATGTTTCTATGCTTCAGAAGTATAGATCGGATCCTTAGCATGTGATGCCTGTGGAAGAAGTGGAATTGAATCCGGATTTGACCTATGATGAGGAACCGGTGCAAATTCTGGATTCGGATAGCAAGGTTCTTCGTGGCAAGACCATTGAGTTGGTAAAGGTGTTGTGGAAGCATCGTGGTGTTGAGGAAGCCACGTGGGAGCGGAAGGATGATATGCTGAAGCAGTTTCCGTACCTCTTTCCTTCAGGTAAATTTCGAGGACGAAATTTCTTAAGGGGGGGAGAGTTGTAACGCCCCAATTTTGGGCTTAGGAGTTTTGGGATTCGGACCGGTTCGGTCGGAGTGCAGTTCGAATATATAAAGGTGAATTTAGGAAAGCCTAGTTCGGGTTGCATTAAAAATATGGAAAAATGTCTTAAAATCCTCTTTAAATATATATAAGAGAATGGTGGAATCAATTTTGCAAAATGGGGTTTGGAAGGGTGACATTTTGGGCTAGTGACCAAAATGTAATTTTTGAAAACTGTGAGACTGTTTTAAAAGGGATTGAAACTTTGAATCTTTAAGGAGCTATTTACCCAATGGGAGTTTCTCCAGATTTTTCTAAGATATTAAATGATTTATTAATGGTTTTTAAATAAAACTAAAAAGGAGGGAAGATATTTTGGTATTTTCCAACTAACTTCCTAAAATTTCATTTCCATTTTCTCTCATCTTTTCTCTCAAACCAAACACATTTCTCCAGAGCATTTCCTTCTGATTTTGATATCCAAACATGAGATTTTAATCCTCTTTTGATCTCTAATCATATCTTCAACAAAACCTCACCATTTGCTAATTGGATTTTCAAGATTTTGGTTCCAAAAAGGGAGAAAACTCAAGTTTGGAGGTAAGAACGTCCTTCTCCTCTAAACTCTCAGTTCTTTACTGAAATTCCCAAGTTCTCAATCCTTAATTTGTGTTTTATAAAAGGTTTTAAGGTGTGTTCTTGATCTTGGCTTTTAAATGCAAGATTTGGTTGATTTTGGTTAAAATTCGTATGATCTGTTTAGGCAGTGTTTTGAGGTGTCTTTTTGATGTTAAAAGAATGTTAAATTGATGAGAAATTGAGGTTTGATTAATGCAATCCCGGATAGGTTGAATTTCCTAAGTTTTGCTTGTGTTCTTGATTGTTTTTGGAGTGATCTTGATGATCTGTTATAGCTGGAGGTATAAGGGCGTGGTTAGATCCTTTTTGGATGTTAATTGATGTTTAAAGATGTTTAGCTTTGATGGATCTTGGCTGGGTAGTGTTGTGGAGTTGTTTGGATGCATTTTCGGTTGTGTTTGGTGGCCGAAAATGGAGTGTGGATGAGAGCAGCGGGTTTAGGTGCTTTCATTGAAGGTGTTAATGCATGATGATGCATTAATCTTCTGCTTTGATGTGTTAAAAACAAGGGAGTCATCTTTGGATTCTAGTGGAGGTGATCCGGAAGCTTGATTGGTGTTTCGGCAAGTGGCGAAACGGAATCGGTGAGTGGATTTTGGTTTTCGGCTTTGAAACCAATGTTTTGAAGGTTTGGGAGCTTAGTTTAAGTCTAAGCAACTTAGCTAAGCTCAAGAGTAAGTTTTCGGAAAAACTATCTTGATGATGAACCATGGATTGGTTGTATGCAATGTGGTTTGTTTGCATGTTTTAAATCCTGTTTTGAAAGCATAGTTAGCATGTTTATTTGCTGAGATTATAAGTCATGTGTTGAAGGATGCTCAAGGTAAGAGATCCTTGTTTTTGAACATTGTTTTAATGTGGTTTGATGCTTAAAGATGCATGATGTTAATGGCTTTGTTAAATGCTTTAAAACAGTGGATTATTGTTGTTAATGATGCATGTTGGCAAGTGATGGTTAAGGTCACAAAGGTGGTTAAAAGTCCTTGTGTGAGCCTTGTTTATTTAAGAACAACATGGTGGTTAAAAGTCCATGGTTGGTTCTTGGTTAAGATCACAAAGGTGGTTAAAAGTCCTTGTGTGAATCTTGTGAATTTTAAGAACATCAAGGTGTTTAAAAGTCCTTGGATGATTCTTGTTAAGGACACAAAGGTGTTTAAAAGTCCTTGTGTGGTCCTTGCCATGGTGTTTAAAAGTCCATGGGTTAAGGACACAATGGTGTTTAAAAGTCCATGTGTGGTCCTTGGAAATTATAAGATCACAATGGTGTTTAAAAGTCCATGTGTGGATCTTATGTGGAATGTATCACTTGTTGCCAACATGACATGTTATGATCTTGAAGCATGAACTGCTTGTTTTTAAATGCTTATGAGCATGTTCAAATGATGATTTGAAATAAGGTTTATAATAGTGTTTTGTAAATGCATTATTGTGTGGTTTTAACGAGCATTCCTCACTAAGCTTTTGCTTACGCTCTCTCTTTTCTTAAACCAATAATGCAGAGCATTAAAGTGCATTGAGGGCAGCAAGGGGGACAAGAATCCAAGTGGTGAACAAAGCTCATGTATGGTGAAGGTTTCTTAAACACTATTAGCTTTTGGCATTTGGCAATGGGGAACCTATGTTGATGTTTTGGGAGATGTTTTGGACTCCCTAAGTTGGATTTATGTTGTTAATAATGTTGGAGCTTGTAATTGGCCTTTGTATGGTGGTTTTGGTTTATTGGTGCTTGAATGGTTTTCTAGTAGGAAGCATGCCTATAGAATTGGGGATTTTCATGATTGATGTCATGTTGATGTTTGGTTGATGCAATTATGTTCCTTGTATGTTGAGTGACTTGCTGGTAAAGTTTGGTTGCATTTGGAGCATGTTTGATGGGTCAATTGTATGATAAACCAACAAATTTTCTGCAACATGGGCAGCCTGTTTCGGAACAGGTGCTACCGTATCGGAACGGGGGCCTGAAATGGCCTGGGCGTTCCGAAACGGGAGGCACTGTTCCGGAACGGTTTGGCCTCTGCCAGACCCTGTTTCGGTACCAGTTTCGGAACGGTCCCGCGTTTCAGAACGGGTCTTCCCTGTTCCGAAACACTCGATCGTTGGGCACTGAAATTGTTGGTTAAATGTTTTGAAATGTTTGCGTTTTGGTCCTGAAACTTGTTATTGCAATTGCATGAGTTTGAGATGTCTAATTGAGCTGAAATTTGACAGTGAAGCACGAAAGATGATTAATTTCAAGTTGGTAACTTAAAATTTGGTTAAGTTCTATTAATTTTCAGAATTTACAATTTGGTCCCTAAAGTTGTGATTTGTTCACTTGAGTCCCTAAATGTTCTCTGATTGTTATGATGTTTGAATATGTTGATCTTGTGAACGTATCTAGGGTTAACGTGCATCTAGTCAAGAGGAAAAAGAAAAAAAAAGGGTCGTTAATCAAGGTTGACTTTCGGGTTGACTTTGGTTTTCCCCGTGTGATCTTCTTAATTCGGGTCGACCGTCTAGGCCGGGTTAAGGGGGTTACAACCACCCCATTCTCTCTATCTTGATTTCTTTACCTCTATTTTCCAGTATTCTTATTATTTTCGTAACAACATCTTAAATCATTCTTTTTACTCTCGTGTAGTAATTCAAGGTGAAGCTATTAGCCCAGTCCATGTGGAGACGGTATCTGATATTTCCGTATCACTTTACTGCTTGCGTCGTGTACACTTGCACTACAATTGTGATAGACACTTTTACACGCAACAAGTTTTTGGCGCCGTTGTCGGGGACTGGCAACATAACTCTACCCCTTCTTTTACTGCACTTTTCTTTTTATTTTTATTTTTTTGTTTTAATTTGGTTTGTTCAAATTGTGCTTTTCACAAGGTTCCTTGTTTATGCGCAGATAGAGACGAGGAGAAGAACCTGAGTATCCATTAGATCTTGAAATAGAACGTTCGTTCAATCTTAGGAACCGACTTCGTCACGTCCTAGCAAGGAATGAGTACCTTGAAGAATAGTTAGAGACGATGAACAACCAAGGGAACCTCCAGGTTGATAATCCTGCCAGAGATGGAGAGATTATTCCTCATGTCGGCGATCCTCCTGCCGCTGCCGCACGACGGTCCTGCCGAGACTACATGCTGAATGATCATGTAGAACTAGAAACCGCGCTGCCGGATATAGATGTTGACAACTTTGAGCTGAAACCTGTTATGTTTAGCATGATCAACAATGCCGGTCAATTTAGTGGTGCTGCTACAGAGGATGCTAGAGAGCATCTGAAAACGATCCAAGAAATCTGTGGTTCGTTTAGACTACCAGGAGTTAATCCGGAGATACTGAGGCTTCGGTTATTTCCCCATTCATTGAGGGACAGAGCAAAGACTTGGTGGAATAAACTTACGTCGGGTTCAATTAGAACTTGGGCAGATTTATCTCGTGAAATCTTATCTCGTTTTAATCCTTCACACTTATCTTAGCGATTACGTAACAAAATTGCTACTTTTCAATAGGAAGATGATGAGTCAATGCACGAAGGCTGGGATAGATTTACCACTCTGCTAAGGAACTGCCCAATGCATCGATTCCCCGTTTGGAACCAGGTAACAAAGTTTTATAATGCTGCCAATTTACAAACTCGTATTCGAATTGATTCAGCAGCAAACGGATTACTACTGGACAAAGACCCAGACGAGGCAATGCAAGTATTGAAAAATCTAGCTAAGAATGAGGAGCAGTTTCCGACAGCAAGAAGAGGGGGTAAACGGGTCCTAGCTGTTAAGGATTATGAGGCCGACAGCACAATGAAATCACAGGTGGCATACCTCACTAAGGCAATCAAAAAGCTCCTGAATGATGATTCACAGCCTGTATTTTCTGTTGAAGAGGTATGTGAAATTTGTGAAGGAAATCACAGTTCGGATGAATGCCCTATACATTTAGAAGAGGGAAAGTATGTTGGAAACTACAATAAGAAGAATTATAACTCCAACAACTACAATCCCAGGTAGAGAAAGGATCCCAAGTTTTCTTGGAGTAATCCTAATAATGCCCTAAATCCTCAAGCACACAATAATAAGAACTAGGGAGGACCTAGATTGCTGACTCGACAGCAACAACCACCAGCTGCCACAAAACAGTATACTGGAACAGACTTTGGCTACTTTTATGTCTCAAACAGGAACTTACATTGAGAACATGAATCAATTTGTAAAGAAGAAGGAGACATTCATGGATAAAACAGAAATGCGAATGACAAATCATGAAGCTACTCAGAAATCTTTGGAGACACAGATGAGTCAGGTTTCCCAGCATATCAACCCAAGGCAGACTGGCGGATTTCCTAGCAATACTGAAAACGCTAGGCAGCCCACACATGAGCAGTGTAAAGCTATTACTACGAGGAGTGGGAAGAAACCACCAGGGCCAGAGAAGGAAGCTGAAACAGTGAAGAAACCAGCCTTGGACATACCTGTCGCGGAAGCTGCCCCGACAGGTAACAAACAGTCTGCTGCCGATGAGCCTGTCACGACAAAAGAAGGGACAGAGGAGAAAAATGATGAACCCAAACCTCCTCAGATCCGTATGCAGTGGGAAGGACGTATTGCTAATTACCGTCCCCTACTTCCTTTCCCTCAACGGTTACAGAAATTGAAACAAGAATCACAACTTAAAAAGATTTACGATATTTTTAAGGAGGTTCACATTAACATCCCACTGTTAGATGTCGTTAGGGAGATGCCCGGTTATGCCAAATTTCTCAAGGATGCCATGTCGAAGAAATCTAGACTTGGGGAATTTGAAACGATTAAGATGACAGAAGGATGCATGAGTATTCTGCACAAGCATCCACCCAGAAAAAGAAGGATCCTAGGAGCTTTATCATACAATGTGTAATCGGAGATAAATATGTGGGTAAGGCACTTTGTGATCTTGGTGCTAGTATAAATTTAATGCCAAAATCTGTTTTTCAGAAATTAGGTATTGGAAAAGCTCGACCCACAACATTAATTCTGTAGCTGGCAGACCGCTCTTACGTTCATCCGGAAGGAAAAATCAAAGATATTCTCGTAAGAGTGGATAAGTTTATTTTTCCTGCTGACTTTCTTGTTTTAGATTGTGAAGCAGATGAAAACACACCAATCATCCTGGGGCGACCCTTCTTAGCCACGAGAAGATCACTGATTGATGTGGAAAAAGGAGAACTCACCATGAGAGTGAACGATCAAGAAATAAAGTTGAATGTTCTCCAAGCTATGAAGCATGCTGATGCAGAAGAAGAATGCAAGGTTATCACTGAAGTTACCCTTGACCAACCCTGCATCAGGTCGGGCTGTCACGACATCAACATTGGTCACTGCCTCGGCAACCACTTAGAAGACTGTCACGACAACACTGACGACAACAACTCCTTAGAAATTGATACATCTGATACTGAAGATCATGAGGAGGTAAATTGGATAGGCAATCGTCCAGGTAAGTTATTCGAGCCTCTAAATTATACCTCGGATAACCATGCAATTCAAAAGCCATACACTATTGAGCCCCCTGTTTTAGAACTTAAGCCCCTGCCAGGGTAGCTAAAATATACTTTTCTTGGTTTAAATGATACGTTGCCCGTAATCATCTCTTCCAAGTTGATGCAGGAACAAGAACAACAGTTAATAGAGATGTTGCAGCAGCACAAAAAGGCTATTGGATGGACGATAGACGATATTCAAGGCATTAGTCCGGCATTATGTATGCATAAAATCCTTCTAGAGGATGATCATAAGCCGACTATAGATGCTCAAAGGCGGCTGAACCATGCGATGAAAGAGGTGGTGCGAAAAGAGATAATCAAATGGCTAGATGCTGGAATAATCTACGCCATCTCGGACAACAAATGGGTGAGGCCGGTGCAGTGCGTTCCCAAGAAAGGAGGAATGACTGTTGTAACCAACGAAAACAATGAGTTAATCCCAACCAGGACTGTGACCGGTTGGAGGGTTTGTATGGACTATCGGAAGCTTAACAAAGCTACTCGAAAGGACCACTTTCCTTTACCCTTTATTGATCAAATGCTTGATAGACTAGCGTGTAAACATTATTATTGTTTTCTTGATGGTTATTTAGGTTACAATCAAATAGCTATCACATCGGAAGATCAAGAAAAAACGACATTCACATGCCCTTATAGAACTTATGCTTTTAGGAGGATGCCATTTGGACTATGCAAAGCACCAGCCACCTTCCAAAGGTGCATGATGGCAATATTCTCCGATATGGTGGAGGATTTCCTAGAGATCTTTATGGATGATTTTTCAGTCTTTGGAGACAATTTTGAAAGCTGCCTAAGCAACCTTCAAAAGGTGCTCGAGAGATGTGAAAAAGCAAACTTAGTTTTGAGCTGGGAAAAATGTCACTTCATGGTGGATGAAGGGATAGTCCTCGACCATAAGATTAGCTGCCGTGGCATAGAAGTCGACAGAGCTAAGATAGAAGTGATCGAAAAGCTGCCGCCGCCCACCACAGTCAAGGGAATCAGAAGTTTCTTAGGACATGCTGGTTTTTATCGGAGATTCATTGCGAATTTTTCAAAAATCACCAAGCCCCTATGCCATCTTCTGGAGCAGAACCGACCCTTCGACTTTAGCACTGAATGTATTGAGGCATTCTAGGTTTTGAAGGAAAAACTGGTAACAGCCCCAATAGTAGAGCCACCAGACTGGACACTGCCGTTCGAGATCATGTGTGATGCTAGTGACTATGCTGCCGGGGCAGCACTTGGGCAGCGGGGAGACAAACTTTTTCATGTCATATACTATGCCAACAAAACACTGAACGACGCCCAAGTGAACTACACCACCACAGAGAAGGAGTTATTAGCTGTGGTATTCTCCATTGACAAGTTTCGTTCTTATATACTTGGAACGAAGGTCATAGTGCACACAAACCACTCTACATCAAAGTATCTGTTCGCGAAAAAGGATGCAGAGCCTCGATTGATACGTTATATCCTGCTATTGCAAGAATTCGACCTTGAAATCAAGGAAAAAAAGGGGACAGAAAATGAAGAGGCAGATCACTTGTCAAGGTTGGAAAAGGGACAGAGTCTACCGACAGATGAGACAAACATATTGAAGACCTTCCCAGATGAACAGCTCTTTGCTGCCACAGTCACTGCCGCGACAGCCATGCCAGCAGGTAAGTCTTCTGAACTCCCATGGTATGCTGATTTCGTTAATTTTTTAGTTAGCGGAATAATTCCTCCTGACCTTAATTATCATGCCAGGAAGAGGTTCCAAAATGATGTTAAGCATTATTATTGGGACGAACCTCTTCTTTTCAAAATCTGTGCAGATCAGGTTATAAGGAGATGCGTACCACATGATGAGCAAGAAGACATACTTCATCATTGTCATGCTTCACAGTATGGAGGACACTTAGGAGGCAACAAAACTGCTGCCAAGGTTCTGCAGTCCGGATTTTATTGGTCGTCACTGTATAAAGATGCTCAAATCTTCTACAAGAGCTGTGACAAGTGCCAACGGACAGGAAACATCTCAAGGAGACACGAGATGCCGCTGCAGAACATTCTTGAAGTCGAGATCTTCGACGTTTGGTGGATCAATTTTATGGGACCATTCCCATCTTCATGTGGGAATTTGTACATCCTCATGGCAGTAGATTATGTGTCTAAGTGGGTTGAAGCTATAGCCACTCAAAAGAATGATGCCAAGACGGTCCAAAGGTTTTTACACAAAAACATCTTTTCTAGATTCGGCATCCCTAAGGCGATCATCAGTGATGAAGGGAGGCATTTCGACAACAAGGTTATAGCTACTGCCTTGAAAAAGTATGGTGTCAAGCATCGGATTGCAACAACATACCACCCTCAGACCAATGGACAAGCTGAAATATCCAATAGAGAGGTCAAGAACATTCCTGAAAAGATGGTTAAGCCAACTCGGAAAGATTGGTCTTTACACCTTAATGATGTGTTATGGGCTTATAGGACAGCTGTCAAAACACCATTCGGAATGTCTCGTTACCGATTGATTTATGGGAAAACATGCCATTTACCTGTCGAGATAGAGCACAGAGCATACTGGGCAATCAAGGCAGTAAATATGGACTTGGAAAAGGCGGGGCAGAAAAGGCTACTTGACCTTAACGAAATTGAAGAAATTAGGACAATGGCTTATGACAACGCAAGAATCTACAAGGATAAAACTAAGAAGTGGCATGATAAAAAGTTGCTGCCACGACAGTTCTTCCTAGGGCAACTTGTACTGCTATTCAACTCTAGATTGAAACTCTTCCCAGGGAAGCTAAAATCTAGATGGTCTGGCCCGTTCCAGGTTGTACAAGTTTTTCCCCATGGTGCCATCACAATCAGATCTTTAAAAGACGAGCACCAATTCAAAGTCAACGGACAACACTTGAAGCATTATCAGGGGGCTAAAGCCCCAAGAATGCAGGAAGTGGTTACCTTAGGAGATGCCCCACCTGGCATCCCTAATTTAACCTAATTTTTATTTTTTAGTTTTATTATTATTTATTATTTATTAGGAAATTATATTTATTTTATTTTTTTAAAATAATGTTTTTATTTTAATTATTTTTAGGAAATAAAGGAGACAAGAAGAACATGAGAAGTGAAATCAGCCCACCATCCTTCCACCAGCCCAACAAGCCCAAAATTTGGAGCCTGTCGTTACAACTACCACGACAGACGCGGAAAATACAGGCTGTCGACACGCTGTCGCGACAAACACGAAAATGCGTAACAGACGCGCAGTAGACATGGAAACACGTGACAAACGCGTCAAACACGCAAACGCGTAACAGCTGGCCCCTTTATTCACGCCTACCGTTACACTCCAACGGGCATCAAATTCTTCTCTATATAAACCCCGTTTCATTTTCTCATTTTCACTCACTTTTACTCTTCTTACTTGCTTCCTCTAGATTTTATTTGCTTTCATTTTTATTATCTCAATCCTTGCAACAATGTCTTCCAGAAATACCCGTAGGAGTGCTGCCTCTGGCTCCACCCCGACAGCAACCACCCCACGATCATTCCAGATCAGAGACATGTGGGAGGAAAAGGGATTCATCTACACTACGAAGGAGGGAAATTTGGGCCTAAAGTCGTTCATTGCTCGTAAAATAAGAGCTCTACAGTGTCAGATCTTTGCCGAACAGCCTGAGGAGATGTACGTCTCTTTAGTTCGAGACTTCTACGCTGCCATCAACAGCAGAACGACAATAGCAGTCACCGTACGGGGGAGGGAGGTGCCTTTCGAAGCTGAATACATCAACACCTTGTACGGATTTTACGTCGGCAGCAACGACGACGGATACCAACAGTTCCTGAATAGCCTTGACCCTGCTGCCTATAATGCTGTCATGGTAGAACTGACTGATGAAGGAACACAGCGGAACACCAACCGCAAGAACCCGAGGAGGGTAAAGAGAACTCAACTCCTGCCGGAAGCCAAATTATGGAATGCTTTTATCAAAAAGTGCATCATGTCGTCTTCGCACAATACCACTATCGACCAACCCAGGTTAGCCTTAATTCACTCCATTTTACATGAGAGGCCCATTAATGTGGGCAGTTTTATCTGCGAAAGCATTTTGGAGTGCGCACACCGGCCGACAGGACCACTCTATCTGCCTTACCTCATCACAGCCCTCTGACGCGGCCATGGGGTACCGGAAGCTGCCACTGATATTAGAGTCCAAGGGTAGGGATAGACGAACAAAAAAATACTCAGCTTAATGGAGCTGACTGTTGCCACCCCTCTATCCTTATTTGATCCAGCTGCCACGACAACAGACACGATAGAGCCGACGGAGACTTAACCTGCTGTCACAGAAGCCAGACAGCAACCAGCAGTAGCAACCCCGGCCGACTCCTCCTCCCAGATCCTTGCTGCTATACAAAAGATGGAGGAATGACAACTCGGTCTTATGAGCTTCATCAGGGATTTCACTGCATCTACAGTACACTTTATCTAAAACTCTTTAAATTTCCCTGATATCATATTTCCCACCTTCCCTGCACATTATTCTGCTGTACCAACCCCTGCCCACACCCCAACACCTGCTGCCACACCACGCACACCTTCTGCATCATCCACACCAACACCTGCCATGACAGCCGCCGGCAGCACCCGTGCTGAGACTTCTGCCCGTGGAACAAAACGACGAATGCCCTCGGAAGAGCTTGACGCCTTCATTGTCGGGTTCTCTTCTTCATCCGTTTGCACAGAAAGCGACCATGAAACCTCTGTTAAGAGAAATCTCTCATAGGAGTTTACACCGATGAAACGGCAGAAAAGAATGGCAGATAAAAACAAGCCGGACAGCGGCAGTGGCAGCAGCAGTGGTGGGGACAGCAACAGCAGCTCAAAGCTCCAGGTTGTGGAGAAACCCCCTCATATCTCCCCGACCAGAATTCAACCTCCGAGGGAGGCCAAAACAAATAACACATCTGCCTCCCCCATTCGCCAGCCAGTTCAGAAAGCACGTGCCCGTCGCCAGCTCTGAGTCAGCAGCAGCAGTGACGACAACGCTTAAAAATTTGAGTTTCTTAACTTATTTTGATGACTGCTTATATATTTTGTGATGTACTGTTTTATCTTGTCATTTGCATTGAGGGCAATGCAACCCTCGAATTTGGGGGTGGCATCCCTCCATTAATGGAGTCTAATTTAAGTTTTAAAATTGTGTCTTTTACATAGTTTATTTTTTTTGCTTTAAAAAATGAAAATATGAAAATTTTTGCTTAAGCCCGTGAACTGAACTTACCTGCCGTGACAGCTCTGTCGTGGTAGTGCCTTTAGGATAGTTTTAGGAGCAGTTTAGAGCCTTTCTATAGTTCTGAAAACTTAAACACTATTTGTGACTGTTAAACTGCCTAGAACTCTTCTGGTTAACTAGAATAGGAAGCTTAGCACTTGAATAGCCCATAGAGGTGCCTAACACTGGCTTTAGGAAAGAAGTTTAGCAAAAGAGACTCAATAGCCCTAGAGGTGCCCGAAACTGGCTCTAGGAAGTTAGCTAGAGGTGCCTGAAACTGGCTCTAGTGAAACTTTAGCTTAAAATATAATGAAATAGAGTCAAAACAAAAAATTCAAAGGAGCATAAGAAATGCCTTCAAAAAGATAAACTTTGGCATAAAAATTCGAGTTAAGGGCTGAAATATTCTAGTGAAACTAAGAGAGTCTTCGCATATAATTGTTCACAAGCATGCACACAGTGCACGAGGACTATAGTGAGACTCCGAACAAATCCTAAGTTATCCGACAAGGTGCCGCCGTCAACAGAGAACAAATGGAGGGTAAGGGAAAGTTCACTATTTTAAGCCAAAACAAAAATATTTTATTTGTCTTTTAGATCTTAGTTGCTTGAGGGCAAGCAAAAAACTTGAGTTTGGGGGTGTGTTGAGTGTGTAAAAGTTCTATTATTTATCCCCTATTTAACCCATATTTCTTCTACATTCAAGCATAATTCATTGCATTTAGGCTAGTTTACAGTTAGACATCACAAATATATAAAAAGGCACAGTTTCTACTGAAATTGATTGCTTTTGCAGGTTGCTGTTGTAGCAGATGGAGAGGCAGGCGCTGGGCAGTTAAGCAGAAGAGCTGGAACTGGTTGAGCAGTCAAGGAGGACAATGCTGCCATGGATGTCGCCGTGACAACAGAGGACGACATCAGTTTTGAGGAGAAGAAGCAAAGTGGACCTCGACAGAAAGAGAAAATTAAGCCCGTCTGTCGTGGAATATCATTACATTTTTCCAAGCCATAGATTAGAATGAATGCCAAGCCCAAAGTTCAAGGAGAGAAAATCCAAGCAAGAAGGAGGACGAATTAAAGCTATATTCTCTAAAGATTTAGTCTTTATTAGAGTTGTACTTTAATTTAAACTTGTATTCTTGCTATTTTAGAAAACTTGGACCCAAAGCCTATATAAAGGCATGTAATTCGACCTAGGAGAGGACATCACCTATCTCTAGCCTTCTTCCCAAAACCCTAGCCGTTTTCATCCTCTCATCATGTTCTAAATTTCCCTTAGGGCCACGGGTTGATTTGTAAAGTAGTTGCAAGGGTTGCTTTTGTTTTAGGAATTTTCAGTTCAATAAAATAAACTTCAAGTTCTCTTATTCTGTTTATTAACATCTTGCAAGAGTATCGGGAGAGCATTGCGAGGTTATCTATTTACTTAATATCGAGAGAGTTAAGTATACGAAAGGAATAAGTGCGAGTTCTCTAGTTTATAGTTGAACTATCTCAGACCTAGGGATAGGACGAGGTTAAGTGGCTAAAGAAGAATTCAACAACATCGATGTTCATCCTTCGATTCACGCCGGGAGGTATCATCAAAGACATGTTCATTGACAGACTTGGACCTAGGGATAGGCCAAGGCACAGTAGGTATTCTTGCCAAACATGAAGTACGGAGTTGTGTGTTCGCTGCCGCGACAAGCAATAGACTGTCACCGCGACAGGTGCTGCCGCGATGGGGATGATGACAGAACTGATATTCCTAGACTTAGCAATACCTACACTACTGAGCAATTCAATACCAGCCCATTCTCTCTATCTTGATTTCTTTACTTCTATTTTTCAGTATTCTTATTATTTTCGTGACAACATCTTAAATCATTCTTTTTACTCTCGTGTATTAATTCAAGGTGAACCTATTAGCCCAGTCCTTGTGGAGACGATATCTGATACTTCCGTATCACTTTACTACTTGCGTCGTGTACACTTGCACTACAATTGCGATAGACACTTTTACACGCAACAAAATGCCATTGGGAATGTTACCCTACCGCCTCATTTACGGAAAAACTTGCCATTTACCTATCGAGATAGAACATAAAGAATATTGGGCTATCAAGACAGTTAACATGGACTGGGGCAAGGCGGGGCAGAAAAGGCTACTGGACTTGAATGAAATTGAAGAAATTCGAGCCATGGCCTACGACAATGCCAAGATCTACAAGGACAAAACAAAGAAGTGGCACGAAAGAAAACTGATGCCACGACAGTTCTGCCCAGGGCAGAAGGTATTGTTGTTCAGCTTTAGGTTGAAGCTCTTTCTAGGGAAGCTTAAATCTAGGTGGTCTGTCCCTTTCCAAGTAGTCCAAGTTTTTCTTCATGGCGCCATTACAATCAGATCAATCAAGGATGGGCACCAATTCAAAGTTAATACACAAAGGCTAATGCACTATTAGGGGACTAAAGCCCCAAGGATACATGAAGTAGTTACTTTAGGAGATGCCCCTCAAGGCATCCCTAATTTAACTTAGTTTTATTTTATTTTATTTATTTTAGTTTATTTATTTATATTTTTAGGAAATAAGATTTTAATATATTGTCTATTCTAGTTTTTAGGTAAATAAAGGAAGCAAAGCAAAGAGGAGGAATGAACCAACCCACCACATTCACAACAACCCATAAAGCCCAATGGAACAAACCTATCGTGACAGCCTGTTACCAGCTGTCGCGGCAGACGCGGAAAATACAGCATGTCATAGAGTTGTCGCAATAGACGCGGAAACGTGTAACAGACGTGCAGTAGACACAGAAACGCATGACACACGCTTCAGGAAACCGCGTGATAGCTGGCCTCGTTATTCGAGCCACTCATTACAGTTCCAACAGGCAGAAAATCCCGTTCAATATAAACCTCTACTTTCATTTTATTTTCACCTCATCCTCATTCTCTTTACTTTTCTCTCAAAAATTTTAGCTCTCAAAAATTTTCTTTTATTTTCCATAGTTTTCCTGGCAATGACTACTCGATCAACCCGAAGGAGTGTTGCCTCCACCTCTGCCACGACAGCATCTACGCCCAGCCATAGTAGAATCCCCAGACGATTCTCAATGGTAGATTCAGAGAAGAGATACTACGACTCCTTCCAGAAACGGGAGATGTAGGAGGAGAGCGGTTTCACCTACACTACGAAAACGAGGCATATGTTTGTTGTCCAGCCGGAGGAGATGAACGTTACATTAGTTCGTGAGTTCTATGCACCCATCTCGTCTAAAGATGCCACGATACTGATCGTTAGGGGCAAGGAAATTTCTCTTCAGGTAGCCTACATAAACACTCTTTACGGCCTCTATGTGAGCAAGAAGGAAGATGCACATAGTAGATTCGTCAATAGTCTGTCATTGGTAGACTATGATGGAATCATGGCAGACTTAACAGAAGCAGACACCCAATGGAACAACGATCCCAAGCACAAATGGACGGTGCGCAGGACCTAGCTCACACCAGCCGCCAAACTTTGGAATCATTTCGTGAAGAAACGCCTTATGCCAACATCGCACAACACAACGGTAGACTGGCAGAGACTTGCCCTCGTGCACTCAATCATCAACGAGCGGCATATCAACGTTGGTAAATATATTCGTGACGACATTTTTGAGTGTGCACTCAGACCTATGGCCCCTCTTTTCTTCCCCTACTCGATCACCGCACTCTGGCGAGCCAACAATGTGCCGGAGATCGATGAAAATATTAAGATCCAAGGCAAAGGATGGACCCAGTAGAACATTTACAGTCTAATGAAGCTGAATCTTGCCACCCCCTGGCATATATGGATCCCACTGCCGCGACAGAACCAACAAGAGAACCTGAATCCACTGAACCCGTCACGACAGAACCTGAGCAGACTACGGTCGCACAACCGACAAATACCTCCAGCCAAATCATTCACGTGCTGAAGAAGATGGAGGAACGAGAACTGGGCTTTATGGGATTCATGAGGGACTTCACCACTGCTACGGTAAACTTCATCAAATTTGATTTAAATTTTCCAAACGTTTAGTTTCCCTCTTTCCCAGAAAATCTCCTTGCCACCCCTACACCTGCTGCCAGCCCCAGAACGCCCATTGCTTCCTCCACTACACCACTTGCCACGACCAGAGATGGCGACAGGCTATCTGCCACTCCCCGAGGAGAAAAATTGAAGGAACCACTACTGGAGATCGACCCAAATTACTTTGAAGGTTTCTCCTCATCATTAGTCTGGCAAGATGACTCTGACTCGAAGCCATCTGTTGTCCGGGAACTAGCCAAAGACTTCCCTCCAATGAAGAAGAAGAGGATGAATGAAATTGTTGAGGACCCTGCCACGAAAGATCGAACGGCAGCAGTAGCAGCAGTGATGACGAACTCGAGGTCCTGGACAAGGCCCCAAAGATCTCACCTACCCGAGTCCAGCAACCTCGAGAGGCCAAAAAAAGGTAGCCTCACCATCTCCCAGCCCCAAGTCAGCCTCTGCCATCAAGGTAACTGCCTGACGGCAGCTTCGCATCAACAACAACATCGACGACAGCTCATCAACTTAAGTTCTCTCCTATTATGTTTGATGTTTCCGTTGTTTATCTTATTTATTTGTGATGTTTCTATTTTCTTGTTTTTATTTTATTTTGTTGTCACGCATTGAGGACAATGCAACCCTTGAGTTTGGGGGTAGGCAGACCTCTGTTATTTAAATGAGCTTTTTAATTTGTGTCTAATCTTAATTATTTTTGGAAAAAATTGGCTGAAGCCTTTGAATTGCACTTACCTACCGTGACAATCTCTGTCGTGACAGTGCCTTTAGGATGTTTTAGGAATTATTTAGAGCCTTGTTATAGTTCTTAAATTCAAAAAACACTTTTGTGACTTATATGATGTCTAGATCATTATTAGTGAACTAGAGTAGAAAAGCTTAATCACTTGAGTTGCCCCTAGAGGTGCCCAACATTGGCTCTAGGAAAAGAATAAAAGAAAATAAAAACTCTTAGTTTCCCCTAGAGGTACCCAAGACCGGCTCTAGGATGATAGCTAGAGGTGCCCAAAAATAGGCTCTAGTAAAAACAAAATAAGAAAAACTTGAGTCTAAATTCGAAAAAACTAAAGGAGCCTAATAATTGCCTCCGAGAAAAAATTAGTTTGGCATAAAAATCAAGTGAATAGCATAACTATTCAAGTTGATAAAAGAGTCTAGGCACATATTTGTTCACAAAACCTACACACACTTACACAAGAATTATAGCATTGTTCAGGATAATCCCATAAAAAAACCAAAAGGTACTGCTCTTGATAATGAAAAGGTTGTAGGTAACGACAGTTCAATAAATTAAGCCAAGCCAAAAAGTTTTCATTCATAGTTAGGTTGCATTTGCTTAATGACAAACATCAACTTGAGTTTGGGGTGCGTTGAGTGCATAAAAGTTCTATATTTTACCCCTCATTTACCCATATTTTTGTTGCACTCAAACATGATTAATTGCATTTAGGATAGATTTTTGCATACACATCACAATTAGATAAAACTGCACAGATGTTGCTGAATTTGGTCACTTTTGCATGTATCTGCTGTGGTAGGATCCAGGGCAGCAAAGGAGTAGAGGCGAGTTGCGGAGCTGGAGTTGAATGACAGAGAGCACTGTCTGTCGTGACATCTGTCGTGGCAGAAATGACGACAGTGGGACACTGAAGTGGAAAAGTGAAGTGGAGCTCGACAGATAGGGGACTTTGACCCGGTCTGTCGTGGATTACTCTCATATTTTTCTGAGCCCTGTAGTAGAAGGAAGGCCATGCCCAAAGTTCAAGGAAGAAAGTCAAATAAAGAAAAGATGATGAATTAAAGACATCTACTCAGAAGATTTAGTCTTTAATAGAGTTGTACTTTAATTTAAATTTGTATTTTTACTTTATTAGAAAACTTGGACCCAAGGCCTATATAAAGGCATGTAATCTTACCTAGAGAATGATATCTAGCTCCTAGTCATCTTCCTCCAAAACCCTAGTCGTTTCTCTCTCTCTCTCTCTCCATCATGTTCTAAACTTCCCCAAGGGCTAAGGGTTGATCTTGTAAAGTAGTTGTGAGGATTGTATTGTTCTTAGGATTTTTCTGTTCAAGTAATAAAACTTCAAGTTTATTTACTCTGGTTTTCAACATCTCATAAGAGCATCAGGATAGCATTGTGTGGTTATCCATTTGCTTGATATCAGATGAGTTAAGCATTCGAAATGAGTAAATACGTGTTTTACAGTTTATGGCTAAACCATCTTGGCTTGGGGATAAGTACAAGGTTAAGTGGCTAAAGAAGAATTCACAAACATTGGTGTTCATCCTTTGATTCACGTCAGGAGGTATCATCTAAGACGTGTTCATCAACAGAACTTGGGCCTAGGGATAGGACAAGTCATAACAGGGATTATTGCCAAACTTGAAGTACGGATTTGTTGATCGTTGCCGCGACATTAACGAACCTCTGCCGCGATAGGTGCTGCCGCGACAGGCACGATGCAGAACAACAGAAGTTCCTCGGAACAGTACAACACCTGCACTACTAAGCAAATCAATACCGGCCTATTCTTTCAATTTGTTTACTTTATCTTTTACTTTAGTTATTTCTCAAGATTTCTCCAAGCAATCATTTAAACTATTTCTTTTTCTTGTGCGGCAATTTAAGGATAAAGTTATTTCCAGTCCATGTGGAGACAATATCCGATACTCTAGTATCACTTTACTACTTGCGTCGTGTACACTTGCACTATTTAGGATAGTCTTATTTACAAGCAAATGAGGATTCTCCGTTTCTTGTTTCGAGCTATCAAAATTCTTAACAAGGTTAGATATCTATAAATAAAAGATTAGTTTAGTTGACAAGTCACAATACTGAACAGAACAACTCCTAGGTGGCAAAGTAACACAACAAACAATACAAACATGCTTAGGTTTAGTCATAAACAGAATAAACACTAGCTCTGATACCAGAAATGTAAAACCACTGTAACCCCCTTAACCCGGCCTAGACGGTTGACCCGAATTAAGAAGATTACACGGGGAAAACCAAAGTCAACCCGAAAGTCAACTTTGATTAACGACCCTTTTTTTCTTTTTAATCTTGTCTAGATGCACATTAACCCTAAACATGTTCACAAGAACATCATATTCAAAGATCATAACAATCAGAGAACATTCAGGGTCTCAATTGCACAAATTACAACTTTAGGGACCAAAATGTAAATTCTGAAAACTTTAAGGACTTAACCCAATTTAAAGATACCAACTTGAAATTAATCATCTTTCATGCTTCTCTGTCAAATTTCAGCTCAAATGGACATCTCAAACCCATACAATTGCATAAACAAGTTTCGGGACCAAAATGCAAACATTTCAGAACATATAACCAACAATTTCAGTGCCCAACGGTCGAGTGTTTCAGAACAGGGAAGACCCGTTCCAAAACGCGAGACCGTTCCGAAACTGGTACCGAAACAGGGTCTGGCAGAGGCCAAACCGTTCCGGAATAGTGCCTCCCGTTTCGGAACGCCCAGGCCATTTCAGGCCCCCGTTCCGATACGGTAGCACCTGTTCCGAAACAGGCTGCCCAGATTGCAGAAAATTTGCTGGTTTAACATACAATTGACCCATCAAACATGCTCCAAATGCAACCAAACTTTACCAGCAAGTCATTCAACATACAAGGAACATAATTGTATCAACCAAACATCAACATGGCATCAATCATGAAAATCCCCAATTCTATAGGCATGCATCCTATTTAGAAAGCCATTCAAGCATCAAATCACCAAACAAACCACATAAAGGCCTTTTACATGTTTCATCATCAACATCAACACAATACCAACTTAGGGAGTCCAAAACATCTCCCAAAACAACAACATAGGTTCCCCATTGCCAAATGCCAAGAGCTAATAGTGTTCAAGAAACCTTCACCATACATGAGCTTTGTTCACCACTTGGATTCTTGTCCCCCTTGCTGCCCTCAATGCACTTTAATGCTCTGCATTATTGGTTTAAGAAAAGAGAGAGCGTAAGCAAAAGCTTAGTGAGGAATGCTCGTTAAAACCACACAATAATGCATTTACAAAACACTTTTATAAACCTTATTTCAAATAATCATTTGAACATGCTCATAAGCATTTAAAAACAAGCAACTCATGCTTCAAGTTCATAACATGTCATATTGGCAACAAGTGATACATTCGACATAAGATTCACACATGGACTTTTAAACACCATTGTGATCTTACCATTTCCAAGGACCACACATGGACTTTTAAACACCATTGTGTCCTTAACCCATGGACTTTTAAACACCATGGCAAGGACCACACAAGGACTTTTAAACACCTTTGTGTCCTTAACAAGAATCATCCAAGGACTTTTAAACACCTTGATGTTCTTAAATAACAAGGCTTACACAAGGAATTTTAACCACCTTTGTAACCTTAACCAAGAACCAACCATGGACTTTTAAACACCATGTTGTTCTTAAAATATACAAGATCCACACAAGGACTTTTAAACACCTTTGTGATCTTAGCCAAGAACCAACCATGGACTTTTAACCACCATGTTGTTCTTAAATAAACAAGGCTCACACAAGGACTTTTAACCACCTTTGTGACCTTAACCATCACTTGCCAATATGCATCATTTACAACAATATTCCACTGTTTTAAAGCATTTAACAAAGCCATAAACATCATGCATCTTTAAGCATCAAACCACATTTAAACAACGTTCAAAAACAAGGATCTCTTACCTTGAGCATCCTTCAACACATGGCTTAAAATCTCAGCAAATAAACATGCTAAATATGCTTTCAAAACAGGATTTAAAACATGCAAACAAACCACATTGCACACAACCAATCCATGGTTCATCATCAAGAGAGTTTTTCCGAAAACTTACTCTTGAGCTTAGCTAAGTTGCTTAGACTTAAACTAAGCTCTCAAACCTTCAGAACACTGGTTTCAAAGCTGAAAACCAAAATCCACTCACCGATTCCGTTTCGCCACTTGCCGAAACACCAATCAAGCTTCCGGATCACCACCACTTGGATCCAAAGATGACTCCCCTCCAAACTTGAGTTTCTCTCTTTTTAGAACCAAAATCTTGAAAATCCAATTAGCAAATGGTGAGGTTTTGTTGAAGAGATGATTAGAGATCAAAAGAGAATTAAAATCTCATGGTTGGATATCAAAATCAGAAGGAAATGCTCTGGAGAATTGTGTTTGGTTTGAGAGAAATGATGAGAGAAAATGGAATGAAATTTTAGGAAGTTAGTTGGAAAATGCCAAAATATCTTCCCTCCTTTTTAGTTTTATTTAAAAACCATTAATAAATCATTTAATATCTTAGAAAAATCTGGAGAAACTCCCATTGGGTAAATAGCTCCTTAAAGATTCAAAGTTTCAATCCTTTCTAAAACAGTCTCATAGTTTTCGAAAATTACATTTTGCTCACTAGCCCAAAATGTCACCCTTCCAAACCCCATTTTGCAAAAATTGATTCCACCATTCTCTTATATATATTAAAAGAGGATTTTAAGACATTTTTCCATATTTTTAATGCAACCCGAACTAGGCTTTTCCTAAATTCACCTTTATATATTCGAACCGCACCCCGACCGAACCGGTCCGAATCCCAAAACTCCTAAGCCCAAAACCGGGGCGTTACAACTCTCCCCCCCTTAAGAAATTTCGTCCTCGAAATTTACCTGAAGGGAAGAGGTACGGAATCTGCTTCAACATATCATCCTTCCGCTCCCACGTGGCTTCCTCAACACCACGATGCTTCCACAACACCTTTACCAACTCAATGGTCTTGCCACGAAGAACTTTGATGTCCGAATCCAGAATTTGCACCGGTTCCTCATCATAGGTCAAATCCGGATTCAACTCCACTTCTTCCACAGGCATCACATGCGAAGGATCCGATCTATACTTCCGAAGCATAGAAACATGAAACACATCATGAATCTTTTCCAGCTCTTGAGGTAACCTCAACTTGTACGCAACAGGACCCACACGCTCAATCACCTCGTATGGTCCAATGTACCTAGGGCTCAACTTACCCTTACGGCCAAACCTCATCACCTTTTTCCAAGGCGAAACCTTCAAAAACACACGGTCACCCACCGCATACTCAATCTCCTTACGCTTCAAATCCGCGTAAGACTTTTGCCAATCAGAAGCTGCCTTCAAACGCTCACAAATGAGCTTCACCTTCTCGGTGGTTCCTTTCAACAAAGTCGGCATCGAAACCAACTTCTGACCCGTTTCAGCCCAACAAAGAGGAGTCCTACACTTCCTCCCGTACAAAGCTTCATAAGGTGCCATTTGAATACTTGCTTGATAACTATTGTTATAAGCAAACTCCACCAAAGGAAAATGTTTCTCCCAAGAGCCCTGAAACTCAAACACGCAACACCTCAACATATCCTCCAAAATCTGGATAACACGCTCGGACTGACCATCCGACTGAGGATGATAAGATTTACTGAAATTCAACCGTGTACCCAAAGCTTGATGCAAACACTGCCAGAAACGCGATGTAAACCTCGGATCCCTATTCGACACAATCGACTTTGGCACACCATGCAGCCGCACAATCTCAGCAATGTACAGCTCCGCAAGCTTATCCAAAGAAAACATAGTATGTACAGGCAAGAAATGTGCACACTTCGTCAGGCGATCCACAATCACCCACACCGAATTTTTATTCGATGGTGACAAAGGTAAACCAGATACAAAATCCATGGTAACCCTTTCCCACTTCCATTCAGGGATTCTCAACGGTTGCAACAACCCTGAAGGAACTTGATGCTCAGCCTTAACTCGCTGACACACCATGCACTTGCTCACAAACTCTGCAACATCCTTCTTCAAACCCACCCAATAGTACTCATCACGAAGATCACGATACATCTTAGTACTACCAGGGTGCATAGCAAAAGGACTACTAGGACCTTCAGTCAGAATAGCACGCCTCAACTCAGCATCATTAGGCACTACTATCCGACTCCCAAAACACAACACTCCATCATCATTAAAGCAGAAATCCGAAGGCCTACCCTTCGCGATATCCTGAACATGCGGTACCAAGGAATCATCCAGCAACTGTTTTTCCTTGATCAACTGAACGAAAGATGGTTTCACTTGTAACTCAGCCACAAGACCACAATCACGCGAAATACTCAAACTGGCAAACATAGCCCTCAACTCAACAGCTACCTTCCTACTCAAGGCATCCGCTACAACATTAGCTTTTCCAGGGTGATACTCAATCGTCAAATCATAATCCTTGAGCAACTCCGCCCAACGGCGCTGCCTAAGATTCAACTCCTTCTGAGACATCAGATACTTCAAACTCTTGTGATCAGTGTACACAATATACTTCTCACCATACAGGTAATGTCTCCAGATCTTCAAAGCAAAGACCACCGCAACCAACTCAATGTCATGCGTAGGATAATTGCGCTCATGCACCTTCAACTGCCGCGATGCATAAGCCACCACCTTACCCTCTTGCATCAACACACATCCCAAAGCAGCCGTAAGCTTCTCAAAAGCCCGATGTCTCGCTTCCGTCCACTCATACTTAACATCCTTTTGCAACAACTTTGTCAAAGGTGCAACAATCTTAGAAAACCCATCCACAAACCTCCGGTAATATCCCGCCAAACCAAGGAAACTACGAACCTCATGAACAGACTTAGGGACCTTCCAATTCATCACCGCCTCAATCTTCTAAGGATCAACTCGAATCCCCTCGGCAGAAACCACATGCCCAAGAAACACCACTTCACTTAACCAGAATTCACACTTGCTCAGCTTGGCATAAAGCTGATTTTCCAACAAAGCCTGCAACACAATCCTCAAATGCTCTTCATGCCCCTCCTCAGTACGCGAGTACACGAGGATATCATCAATGAACACCACAACAAACTTGTCCAGGTATTCATGAAATACACGATTCATCATGTCCATGAAAGCTGCAGGAGCATTTGTCAAACCAAACGGCATCACAAGGAACTCATAATGCCCATACCTTGTCCTGAAAGCTGTCTTAGGCACATCCACATCCTTTACCTTCAACTGGTAATACCCTGACCTCAAGTCAATCTTAGAGAACACAACCGCTCCCCAAAATTGATCAAAGAGATCATCAATCCTCGGCAAAGGATACCGATTCTTGATAGTCAACTTGTTCAGCTGACGATAATCAATGCACATTCTCATAGTGCCTTCCTTCTTCTTCACAAACAAGACCGGTGCACCCCAAGGTGACACACTCGGCCGAATGAACCCACGATCAAGCAACTCTTGCAATTGCGTCTTCAGCTCCTTCAACTCTTTAGGTGCCATTCTATAAGAAGTAACGGACACAGGAGTTGTATTCTCATACAACTCAATTCCAAACTCCACCTCGCGATTAGGAGGTAATCCAGGCAACTCCTTAGGAAACACACCAGGAAACTCTTTCACAATCCTGATATCTTGCACACGAAACTCCTTAGAGCTAGGATTCATCACAAAAGCTAGGTAAGCTTCACAACCTTGCCTCAACATCCGGCTCGCCGACAACGTAGACACCACATTGGCAAGAAACTTCACATTCTCACCAACCACAACCACCTCATAATCATCCGCAAGCTTCAACGAAACTCGCTTATTCTCACAATCCACAACAGCTCAATGCTCAGCAAGCCAATCCATACCAAGGATTACATCAAAACCATAGAAAGGCAACTCCATAAGGTCAACAAGAAAAACATGATATTGAACAACCAAAGGACATCTTCTATAAAGCTTTCGAGTCACAACAGTCTCACCAAAAGAACTAGTGACGCGCACACCAACATCCAAAGACTCAATAGGCAAACCAAGCAATTCAGCATGCTCACGCAATATGTATGAGTGCGTAGATCCAGAATCAATCAAGGAAAGTAATGACAAGGATTGCAAAGTAAAAGTACCTGCGATCACATCCGCGTCATTCCTTCCCTCCCGCTGAGCATACACCTTGGCTTGGCCGCCACCTTCAGGCTGAATAGCCACAACATGAGCCACACCCCGACCACATTCCTCTCTCCGCTGGAAGTTACCACGGCCGCGCCCACGACCTCTCTGTGGTGCAGCAACAACAGGAGCACGCACTTGGCCACCGGCCAACATAGGACACTCTCTCCTCATGTGATCCGTAGATCCACAGTTCCAGCACGCATTACCAGCTGCCACAACAGGAGCTTGCACCTCCCTCACAGCACGAGGACAATCACGTTTCATATGGCCACGCGAACCACATGTCCAACACGCACTCGGATCAACTCTAGCGTTGCCTCCCCGAGCAGGCGCACCACCACCTCGCTTAGCTGGGGACTGATACTTCTGATCACGTCCCCTCTTGTTTCGTCCACCACCGGAACTATATTCAGCTGCTCGCTTACCAGCACTAGAACCAGCACTCTTAGAAGATAAACCCAAGTTCATCTCAATATCCTTTGCTCGGCCCACCAGCACATCAAAATCATCATACTCGGTAGCCAACACATACATCTTTACATCCGTCACTAAACCATAACAGAACCTTTCACACCTCTCCCGCTCATCCGGAACAAGCTCAGGTGCATACTGACTGAGTCGAACAAACTGAACTTCATACTCAGCCACAGACATGCTCCCCTGGGTAAGAGACATGAACTCCCTTTTCTTTTCATCTAGGTATCTCACACCTAGATACCTTCTCTTGAACGCATTCTGAAAGAATGTCCAAGTTACGTCAGCTTCTGCCATCCCAGCGATAGAGGTAGTCCACCAAGTGTAAGCATCATCTTGCAACAATGATACTACACAACCCAGCTTTTGCACATCAGTGCAACTCATCTGACCCAAGATTCTCTTGGTACTTTCCAACCAAGCCTCAGAACCTTCAGCTGACATACCCCTAAACTCAGTCCCTCCCAGACTGCGCAAACGCTCCAAGGGTAGTCTAATTCCAGCATCTCCCTGATGCCCAGCTCCTTGAGCTCCAGCTACCGCTGCTTGAAAAGCTCCAGCAATAGCTTGAATTAATACTGACATGTCAGGAACAGCTTGTCCCTGACCAGCCTCAGGTCCAGCGACCCCAGCACCAGCTGCAGCTCCAGCTCCTTCACCCCCAGCACCACCACCACCAGGTGGAGGAGGTAAATCCACCGCACTTTCAACATTCTCTTCATTCTCATTCTAATTTTGAGCCGTAGCTCGCACATTACTCCTCAACTCTCTACGAGGTGCCATACTCTAACAATGCAATCACAATGCAAATAACAAAGTCAGGCCCAACAAGGTAAGCAATCCAAGTACTCAAGCTCATTTTCACTTAAAAACAATATCATTACATTAGCTTTGATTTGGCAATGGGTACCCACAACATGCTTCATCACAGCAAACATCTCAATTGCATCACATTTACAATTCACTCAACATGCTTCCACTCAACAAGCATATAAAGCATACATGCTTAAATCAACCACACAACCATTCCCAATTACTCAAGAACTCAGCTCTGATACCACCAAATGTAACCCCCTTAACCCGGCCTAGACGGTTGACCCGAATTAAGAAGATTACACGGGGAAAACCAAAGTCAACCCGAAAGTCAACTTTGATTAACGACCCTTTTTTTCTTTTTAATCTTGTCTAGATGCACATTAACCCTAAACATGTTCACAAGAACATCATATTCAAAGATCATAACAATCAGAGAACATTCAGGGACTCAATTGCACAAATTACAACTTTAGGGACCAAAATGTAAATTCTGAAAACTTTAAGGACTTAACCCAATTTAAAGTTACCAACTTGAAATTAATCATCTTTCATGCTTCTCTGTCAAATTTCAGCTCAAATGGACATCTCAAACCCATACAATTGCATAAACAAGTTTCGGGACCAAAATGCAAACATTTCAGAACATATAACCAACAATTTCAGTGCCCAACGGTCGAGTGTTTCAGAACAGGGAAGACCCGTTCCAAAACGCGAGACCGTTCCGAAACTGGTACCGAAACAGGGTCTGGCAGAGGCCAAACCGTTCCGGAATAGTGCCTCCCGTTTCGGAACGCCCAGGCCATTTCAGGCCCCCGTTCCGATACGGTAGCACCTGTTCCGAAACAGGCTGCCCAGATTGCAGAAAATTTGCTGGTTTAACATACAATTGACCCATCAAACATGCTCCAAATGCAACCAAACTTTACCAGCAAGTCATTCAACATACAAGGAACATAATTGTATCAACCAAACATCAACATGGCATCAATCATGAAAATCCCCAATTCTATAGGCATGCATCCTATTTAGAAAGCCATTCAAGCATCAAATCACCAAACAAACCACATAAAGGCCTTTTACATGTTTCATCATCAACATCAACACAATACCAACTTAGGGAGTCCAAAACATCTCCCAAAACAACAACATAGGTTCCCCATTGCCAAATGCCAAGAGCTAATAGTGTTCAAGAAACCTTCACCATACATGAGCTTTGTTCACCACTTGGATTCTTGTCCCCCTTGCTGCCCTCAATGCACTTTAATGCTCTGCATTATTGGTTTAAGAAAAGAGAGAGCGTAAGCAAAAGCTTAGTGAGGAATGCTCGTTAAAACCACACAATAATGCATTTACAAAACACTTTTATAAACCTTATTTCAAATAATCATTTGAACATGCTCATAAGCATTTAAAAACAAGCAACTCATGCTTCAAGTTCATAACATGTCATATTGGCAACAAGTGATACATTCGACATAAGATTCACACATGGACTTTTAAACACCATTGTGATCTTACCATTTCCAAGGACCACACATGGACTTTTAAACACCATTGTGTCCTTAACCCATGGACTTTTAAACACCATGGCAAGGACCACACAAGGACTTTTAAACACCTTTGTGTCCTTAACAAGAATCATCCAAGGACTTTTAAACACCTTGATGTTCTTAAATAACAAGGCTTACACAAGGAATTTTAACCACCTTTGTAACCTTAACCAAGAACCAACCATGGACTTTTAAACACCATGTTGTTCTTAAAATATACAAGATCCACACAAGGACTTTTAAACACCTTTGTGATCTTAGCCAAGAACCAACCATGGACTTTTAACCACCATGTTGTTCTTAAATAAACAAGGCTCACACAAGGACTTTTAACCACCTTTGTGACCTTAACCATCACTTGCCAATATGCATCATTTACAACAATATTCCACTATTTTAAAGCATTTAACAAAGCCATAAACATCATGCATCTTTAAGCATCAAACCACATTTAAACAACGTTCAAAAACAAGGATCTCTTACCTTGAGCATCCTTCAACACATGGCTTAAAATCTCAGCAAATAAACATGCTAAATATGCTTTCAAAACATGATTTAAAACATGCAAACAAACCACATTGCACACAACCAATCCATGGTTCATCATCAAGAGAGTTTTTCCGAAAACTTACTCTTGAGCTTAGCTAAGTTGCTTAGACTTAAACTAAGCTCCCAAACCATCAGAACACTGGTTTCAAAGCTGAAAACCAAAATCCACTCACCGATTCCGTTTCGCCACTTTCCGAAACACCAATCAAGCTTCCGGATCACCACCACTTGGATCCAAAGATGACTCCCCTCCAAACTTCAGTTTCTCCCTTTTTAGAACCAAAATCTTGAAAATCCAATTAGCAAATGGTGAGGTTTTGTTGAAGAGATGATTAGAGATCAAAAGAGAATTAAAAACTCATGTTTGGATATCAAAATCAGAAGGAAATGCTCTGGAGAAATGTGTTTGGTTTGAGAGAAAAGATGAGAGAAAATGGAATGAAATTTTAGGAAGTTAGTTGGAAAATGCCAAAATATCTTCCCTCCTTTTTAGTTTTATTTAAAAACCATTAATAAATCATTTAATATCTTAGAAAAATCTGGAGAAACTCCCATTGGGTAAATAGCTCCTTAAAGATTCAAAGTTTCAATCCTTTCTAAAACAGTCTCACAGTTTTCGAAAAATACATTTTGGTCACTAGCCCAAAATGTCACCCTTCCAAACCCCATTTTGCAAAAATTGATTCCACCATTCTCTTATATATATTAAAAGAGGATTTTAAGACATTTTTCCATATTTTTAATGCAACCCGAACTAGGCTTTTCCTAAATTCACCTTTATATATTCGAACCGCACCCCGACCGAACCGGTCCGAATCCCAAAACTCATAAGCCCAAAACTGGGGCGTTACAACCACCTTCCTGGCCTGGTTAAGAATCGGGTCGGAGCGTGTTACCGGTGAGCAATGCAGTGTGATAAAATTTCAACTTATTAACAAGATTTTATCAATAACACACAAAAAATCATAACCAAAAATAATAATTAGTCCAATTCATTCATAAGAAGACCACAATTAACCATTTAGGACCAATTTATAACTTTTACAAGTTTTAGGGACTAATCTGTAAAACTGACAAATTAAAGGTCCTTCGATGCATTAAACTATACTACAATGAAATTCAATACAACATTGATTAACCTGCAAAATTTCATGCATAATGGTGATCATTTAGTTATCCAATTTAATCATTTTAATCTTAGGGACTAAAATGTAAATAATGCAATCTTTCAGATTAAGCCCGTTTAACCACTTAAACTAACCTTGTATCGAAATGCTCAAGGTTGTTTCGATACTGGTGGACAATTTTCAACCTTGTTGACTTTCTCTTTTGCTCGTATAGATATGGGCAAGCCCTCTATCAGTACGTGTTGACTTACTTTGACTTTGACCCGTTTCGATAAGCTATGAACTCGTATCGAAACAAGGGATTCCAGAGACAAAATGTTTCGGAACGATCCTAAACTGCTTCATTACGCCTTGACCCCTGGACTCTATTATGCCTACCCGTATCGTAACGCCATGACCCGTTTCGATACAACCTGACCTATAATGACAGATTCTTGTTGGGTTTTTAATCATTTTAGCTTATCAAACATTGTCCAATTGCAGTGAAACTTCTTACACAACATTAAAACCATAAACTCTACTTGCATGCCAAATTTTAGAACTATATGAATCCATTTACTTGGTTTTTACCTTTCAGTGCCATAACATACATCTAAGGCCATTTCATACTACATATGGACTCAACTTGAACATAACACACTTATAACACTTAACTATGACATAGGCACATCAAAAGATACTTAATAGACTTATACATAGACCTTTCCAGCATCTAGGAATTCCAAAGGGTCAATATACATTACTTAGAGCTTGATTGTGTGTAACCCTTTAGCCCGACCTAGACGGTTGACCCGAACTACGAAGATTACACGGGGAAAACCAAAGTCAACCTGAAAGTCAACCTTGATTAACGACCCTTTTTTTCTTTTTAATCTTGTCTAGATACACGTTAACCCTAAGTGAGTACTCAAGGAACATATATGAGAAAGGCACAACGATCGAACAACAAAAAGGGACTCAATTGCACTTATTACAAGTTTAGGGACCAAATTGTAATTTATGTAAATTAGAAGGTCATAACTGATTTTAAGGTTACCAATATGAAATTAATCACATTACATGCTTCTCTGCCAAAATTCAACTTAATTGGACATCTCAAACTCAAGCAATTGCAACTTTAACATTTGGGACTAAAATGTAAAGCTTGCAAACTTCAGCACCATTCAAATCAGTGCCTAACGTTCACCTGTTTCGAAACGTTCACTTGTTGTATCGGAACGAGGACCGAAACAGCGTTGACCGTTCCAAAACGCGGGTTGGTTCCGAGACTGGTTCCGAAACAAGGCCTTCCAGTAGCCAAATCGCTTCGGAACACCCCTAAGCGTTTCGAAACACGAAGGCCATTTCAGGCCCCCGTTTCGAAACACTAGAGGGTGTTTTGATACGGTTTGCCCAGTTTCAGCAGCAAAGTCTGTTTTTTCAAGCATAAACCCATTCAAACACTACCTAATGACTCCCTAATCATAACAACAAATCATCATACATAAATGGCACATATTTAGGACGCCCTAGCACATTCACATCATCAAACATGGTAAACTAACATTTCTAGAGGCATGCTTCTTAGTCAAGCAACCCAATAGGCAATCTAAACCTCAATCAAGCATTAAAAGCCATTTACAATTCAAATCAACTAAGGCACACATGCCACAACCTTAGGGAGTTTAATACATCTCCCAAACCAAAGTTAGATTCCCATTGCCAAATTATCAAAACTAATAGTGTACGAAAACTTCACCATACATGAGCTTGGATTCCCTTGGACACACTTAGCTTACTTGTTGCCCTTAAACACCTCATTTATCTGCATTATTGGTAAAAGAGAGAGCGTAAGCACAAATGCTTAGTGAGGCATGCTCTAAGTAAAACCAACACAATAATGCATTTTTAGAAAACACTTTCAACAAATCTTTTAAACCACATACTCATCTCTTTCTCATGCTACCATGCATCATTTACAAGCATCTCATGCGTCTTTACCTTTAAATACATTATATTGGCTTTCAAGTGATAGTTCATAACAATTTCAACACAAAACACAATCGGATACGTGGATTACAAGCGTTGTCCCACACGCTTCATACACACTACCAGACTACACAAGGTTCACACTCAAGAGCAATCCCTCCATTGATGTGACACCCATGGTGGTGTATAACGATACAATCTCAACCCCTCAACACCACTCATCGGTAGTTGTATAATTCCACTAACGAGAGTAAGAGACACATAACACAAGATCCACACATAGAATTTCAACCACCGTTGTGATCTTACCTCAATCGTTAGGGTACTTGGATGGAGTTTACGGTACAATCACAACCCCTCAACATCCAAGGCGACTTTACTTATGGTGCAACAAATCCTATAGCCGGCTAACTATATCCGATTCAAGTACTTAAAAACCATTTCATCACTTGCCAATATACATCAAATACCATCATCAATTCATTGTTTTAAACATTAATCAAAGCCATTTAACATCATGCATCTCCATGCATTATTACCAAATTAATAACATGTCAAACCAAGGATTATCTTACCTTGAACATCCTCCAATACATGGCTTTTAAAACCAGCATTAACCATGGTAAAACATGCTTCCAAAACAGTATAAAAACATGCAATTTATAACTAATGCATCAGACCACATCTTAGCACATCCGAGGGAGTTTTTTCTGAAAACTTACTCTTGAGCTTAGCTAAGTTGTTTAGACTTAAACTAAGCTCCCAAAACCTCCAAATAATCGTTTCAAAGCTGGAAAATCATCTCCACTCACCAATTATGTTTCGCTTGCTTGCTGAAACGCCAATTAAGCTTCCAAATCAACTCCAAAGGTGTCCGAAGATGTCTCCCCTGTTTTAGACACATCAAAGCAGAGGATTAATGCATCATCATGCATTGAAATCTTCAGCCAACACACCTAAACTCGCTGCTCTACCTAAAACAAACATTTCGACTACCAAACACAACCGAAATCACCTTCAAACTCTTCCAAAACTTTACCCAGCCAAGATTCATCTCTTCTAATCATTTCTAAACATCAATCACCATTAAAAACAAACATAAATTCGACCTTATACCTCCAGCTACAGCAGAACACCAAGAACACCTCAAAAACCACCATTTTCTTGAGCAAAAACTTATGAAACACCACCTATTCGGGATTGGATTGATAAAACCTCATTTCTAACATCATTTAATATCCAAAATACATTAAAGCACCACCTTAAAACAGAGCCCAAACAATCACAACGAAATTCTTTAAGATCTCTTCCAAAATCTTGAGTTTTAAGCCAAAATCATGTTTCTAACATTAAAACCATTTATAAAACTTAAATTAAGGATTGAAAACTTGGGAATTTCAGTAAAGAACTGAGTATTTAGAGGAGAAGAACAATCTTACCTCTAAATGATGATTTCTCCTTGATTTGGGCCAAATTCCTTGAAAATTCAATGTGGAAATCAAAAGGATTTGATGCAAGATTGATTAGGAACCAATAGATGATAGAAATCTCATCTATTGAAGTGAAAATCTATGTGAAAGTTTCTGGAGAAAAAGTGTTTGGATGATGGGATTTTGAGAGAAAAAGGAATGAGAGAAAATTAGGAAAAGGTAGTTTGAAAATCCAAAAAGTAGTTTCCCTTTTCATTTATTTAATTAAGACGTTAATTAAATCACCCAAATTAAGGAAAAATTGGAGAAAACATTTTTGGGTAAATTAGCTCCTTAAAGATTCAAAGTTTCAATCCTTTACAAAACAATCACTACTAAACTTTTCAAAAATCGCATTTTAGCCACTACACCGAAATGTAGTATTTCCAAACCTTATTTTGTAAAATTGATTTCACCACTCTCTTATATATATTAAAAGAGGATTTATAGATATTTTTCTATATTTTTAAAGCATCATGAACTAGGCTTTCCCTAAAATCTCCTTTTATATTCGAACTGTTTCTCAGACCGGTCCGACCAAACCCTAAACTTATAAGCCCAAAATTGGGGTGTTACATTGTGACTTGCGCAACGCTTCAAATTCTCCGATCTCGACTCCAAAAATTGACTAACCTGAAATAGATGCAATGGAATGCATTAGGCATACTTTTCCTAGTGAGGTAGTCATAAAAAATGAATGACGTGAATGCCATATGTAATGCTTCATTGATAATCATAAAATTAGTTATGCAACAAACATAACATGATCCTTATTCATAATAAAACATAGCATCATGTCATCAATGGAAATATCATGATTTTATAGTAAACATTATCAATAATCAATAGTTCCCTTGGATCGATTCAAGGTATTTGGATACACGAATTCCACCTTGTAACCCCCTTAACCCGGCCTAGACGGTTGACCCGAATTAAGAAAGTCACACGGGGAAAACCAAAGTCAACCCGAAAGTCAACCTTGATTAACGACCCTTTTTTTAAAACTTGTCTAGATGCACATTAACCCTAATTTTGATCACTCAACAGCATACTCAAAGATCACAAGCATCAGGGATCAAACAGGGACCCAATTGAACAAATTACAACTTTAGGGACCAAATTGTAATTTCTGATAATTAGAAGGACTTCACTAAAATTGAAGTTACCATCTTGAAATTAATCAGGTTTCATGCTTCTCTGCAAATTTTCAGCTCAAAAGAACTTCCCAAACTCATACAATTGCACAAACAAGATTCGGGACTAAAATGCAAACAATACAAAACATTTAACTGCCAATGTCAGCCCCCAACGGTCACATGTTCTGAAACGGGCAGAGCCCGTTTCGAAACGCGGGGCCGTTCCGCAACGCGTACCGAAACACGGGCTGGCAGAGGCCTTTCCGTTTCAGAACGGTCCCTCCCGTTTCGGACGCCTGGGCTTGTTTAAGGCACTCGTTCCGAAACGGTAGGCACTGTTCCGAAACACCCTGCACAGATTCCCCCAAAATGCACACTTAAGCATGCAATTAAACATCCAATCATGCTCCAATTGCCACCAAACTTTACCAACCTGAAATTCAACATACATGAGACATACTTGCATCAACAATTCATCAAAATATCATCATATATGAAAAGCCCCAAATCTAATGGCATGCTTCCTACACAAGCAAACCATACAAGCATAAACTTCCAATTCAAGCATGTAATGGCCAAACGCAATAACCAGCATTCCCAACAACATTCAACATACTTAGGGAGTTCAAAACATCTCCCAAAACATACACATAGGTCCCCCATTGCCAAATTACCAAAAGCTAAAATGTACTTAAGAAAACCTTCCATACTTTGAGCTTTACTTCCACTTGATTACTTGCCCTCCTTGCTGCCCTCGAAGTACCTTAATGCTCTGCATTATTGATTTAAGAAAACGAAAGAGAGCGTAAGCAAAAGCTTAGTGAGGAATGCTCATAAAAACCATTCAATAATGCATTTATAAAACAGTTATAAATCATGCTTCAAATCATCATTTGCACATGCTCAAAAGCATACTTAAAACAAGCATTTCATGCTTCATAACATAACATGTCATATTGGCCACAAGTGATAAGTTCGATTTCTTTAAACAAGTTCAACAACTTTCACCCCAAGGACTTTTAAACACCTTGGCCCCAAGGACTTTTAAACACCTTGGCCCATGGACTTTTAAACACCATGGAAAGGACCACACAAGGACTTTTAACCACCTTTGTGTCCGCAACAAGTTTCACCCCAAGGACTTTTAAACACCTTGGCCCCAAGGACTTTTAACCACCTTGGCCCATGGACTTTTAAGCACCATGGAAAGGACCACACAAGGACTTTTAACCACCTTTGTGTCCGTAGCAAGAATCATCCAAGGACTTTTAACCACCTTGATATTCTTAAGTAAACAAGGCTCACTCAAGGACTTTTAACCACCTTAGTGACCTTAACCTTTTCAAAACATCACTTGCCAATATACATCATAATCATCAATTTATCCACTGTTTTAAAGCATTAAACCAAGCCATATTCATCATGCATTTAAAAGCATTAAACCACATTTAATCAATGCTCAAAAACAAGGAACTCTTACCTTGAGCTTCCTTCAATATATGGCTTACAAAAACAGCAATTACCATGCTAAATCATGCTTTCAAAACAGAATTTAAACCATGCAATAAATCACATTGCACAACAATCAAACCATGGCCACCACTAGAGAGTATTTCCGAAAACTTACACTTGAGCTTAGCAAAGTTGTTTAGACTTAAACTAAGCTCCCAAGACATTTGTTTCAGAGCCGAAAACCCAATTTCACTCACCGATTCCACTTCGCCTCTTGCCGAAGCACCAATTCAAGCTTCCGGATCAACAACTCTTGGATCCAAAGATGCCTCCCCTGTTTTAACACATCAAAGCAGAGGATTAATGCATCATCATGCATTAATAGCTTCAATGAAAGCACCTAAACTCGCTGCTCTCATCCACACTCCATTTTCGGCCACCAAACACAACCGAAAATACATCCAAACCACTTCTCAACAAAGCCCAGCCATAAACCATTAAAACCAAACATCCATTAACATCATATAACATCTAAAAAGAACCTATTAACATCCTTATACCTCCAGCAACATCAGATCCACAAGATCACCTCAAAAACAACCAAGAATCACAAGCTAAACTTAGGAAACTCAACCTATCCGGGATTGCATTAATCAAAACTCAATTCCTTATCAATTTAGTGTTCAATTAACATCAAAAACACATCTCAAATCACAGATTTAACAAATCAAACGAAAATCATCAAAAATCACCAAATCTTGCATTTTAAGCCAAGATCCACTTCACAACTTAAAAGCCTTTAATAAAACATCAATTAAGGATTGAAAACTTAGGAATTTCAGTAAAGAACTGATAGTTTAGAGGAGAAGGACGTTCTTACCTCCAAACTTGAGTTTCTCCTCTTTTTAGAATAAAAAACCTTGATGAATCAAGTACAAATGATGAGGTTTTGTAGATATGATGATTAGGAATCAAAAGAGAGTTAAAAGGATAGATTTAGGTGACAAAATCAGAAGAAATTCTCTGGAGAGAAAGTGTTTGGGTTGAGAGAAAATGAGAGAAAAGAAAATTGGAAGTTAGTTATCAAAATAGCCAAAAAATGACTTTCCCTCCTCTTTTCTTATGTTTTAAAATCAGAATATATCTTAAAATATCTTAGAAAAATCTAGAGAAACTACTTTTGGAATAATAGCTCCTTAAAGATTCAAAGTTTCAACCCTTTCTAAAACAGTCACAAAACTTTCAAAAATTACATTTTGGTCACTAGCCAAAATGTCACCCTTCCAAAACTCATTTTTCAAAATTGATTTCACAGTTCACTTAATTATATTAAAAGATGATTTTAGAACATTTTTCCATATTTTTAATGCAACCCGAACGAGGCTTTCCTAATTTCACCTTTTTAGATTCGAACAGCACTTTGACCAAACCGGTCAACACCCAAAACTACTAAGCCCAAAACCGGGGCGTTACAACTCTCCCCCCCCCCCTTAAGAAATTTCGTCCTCGAAATTTACCTGAAGGAAAGAGATAAGGAAACTGCTTCAGCATGTCTTCCTTCCGCTCCCACGTGGCTTCCTCAACACCTCGATGCTTCCATATCACCTTCACCAACTCAATGGTCTTGCCACGAAGAACCTTGCTATCCGAATCCAGAACCTTCACCGGTTCCTCATCATAGGTCAAATCCGGATTCAAAACCACTTCCTCCACAGGCATCACATGCGAAGGATCAGATCTATACTTCCGGAGCATTGAAACATGGAACACATCATGAATCTTCTCCAACTCTTGAGGTAACCTCAACCGATACGCAACAGGACCCACACGCTCAACCACCTCGTATGGTCCAATGTACCTAGGGCTCAACTTACCCTTCCGGCCAAACCTCATCACCTTTTTCCAAGGCGAAACCTTCAAGAACACACGGTCACCCACCGCATACTCTATCTCCTTACGCTTCAAATCCGCGTAAGACTTTTGTCGATCAAAGGCTGCCTTCAACCGCTCACAAATGAGCTTCACCTTCTCTGTAGTCCCTTTCAACAAAGCCGGCATCGAAACCAACTTTTGACAAGTTTCAGCCCAACAAAGAGGAGTCCTACACTTCCTCCCGTACAAAGCCTCATAAGGTGCCATCTGTATACTTGCCTGATAACTGTTGTTATAAGCAAACTCAACCAAAGGCAGATGCTTCTCCCAAGAACCTTGGAACTCAATCACGCAGCACCTCAACATATCCTCCAAAATCTGAATAACTCGCTCAGACTGACCATCCGACTGAGGATGATAGGATGTACTGAAATTCAACCTTGTACCCAGAGCTTGATGCAAACACTACCAGAAACGCGATGTGAACCTCGGATCCCTATCCGACACAATCGACTTAGGCACACCATGCAGCCTCACAATCTCAGCAATGTACATCTCTGCCAGCTTATCCAAAGAAAACGTAGTATGCATAGGCAAGAAATGCGCACACTTCGTCAGGCGATCCACAATCACCCAAACCGAATTCTTCTTCGATGGAGACAAAGGTAAACCAGATACAAAATCCATGGTAACCCTTTCCCACTTCCATTCAGGGATTTTCAACGGTTGCAACAACCCTGAAGGAACCTGATGTTCAGCCTTAACTCGCTGACACACCAAACACTTGCTCACAAACTCTGCAACATCCTTTTTCAAACCCACCCAATAGTACTCATCACGAAGATCACGGTACATCTTAGTACTACCTGGGTGCATAGCAAAAGGACTACTATGACCTTCAGTCAGAATAGCACGCCTCAACTCAGCATCAGCAAGCACTACTATCCGACTCCCAAAACACAACACACCATCATCATTAAAACAGAAATCCGAAGGTCTACCCTCCGCGATATCCTGAACATGAGACACCAAGGAATCATCTAACAACTGCTTATCCTTGATCAACTGAACCATAGACGGTTTCACTTGCAACTCAGCCACAAGGCCACCATCTCGCGAAATGCTCAAGCTAGCAAACATAGCCCTCAACTCAACAGCTACTTTCCTACTCAAGGCATCCACAACAACATTAGCTTTTCCAGGATGGTACTCAATCGTCAGATCATAATCCTTGAGCAACTCCAACCAACGCCGCTGCCTAAGATTCAACTCCTTCTGAGACATCAGATACCTCAAACTCTTGTGATCCGTGTACACAATACACTTCTCACCATACAGATAATGTCTCCAGATCTTCAGAGCAAAAACCACTGCAGCCAGCTCAATATCATGCATAGGGTAATTGCGCTCATGCACTTTCAACTGCCGCGATGCATAAGCCACCACCTTACCCTCCTGCATCAGCACACATCCCAAACCAACATAGGACGCATCACTGTAGACCACAAACTCTTTCCCTGATTCAGGCTGAACCAAGATAGGAGCTTGCGTCAAAGCCGCCTTAAGCTTCTCAAAAGCCTGCTGTCTCACTTCCATCCACTCATACTTAATATCCTTTTGCAACAGCTTCGTCAAAGGTGCAGCAATCTTGGAAAAACCATCCACAAACCTTCGGTAGTATCCCGCCAACCCAAGGAAACTACGGACCTCATGAATAGACTTAGGAACCTTCCAGTTCATCACCGCCTCAATCTTCTGAGGATCAACACGAATCCCCTCAGCTGAGACGACATGCCCAAGAAACACCACCTCCTTAAGCCAGAACTCACACTTGCTCAGCTTAGCATAAAGCTGATTCTCCAACAAAGCTTGCAGCACAATCCTCAAATGCTCTTCATGCTCCTCCTCAGTACGCGAGTACACGAGGATATCATCAATGAACACCACAACGAACTTGTCCAGGTATTCATGAAACACACGATTCATCATGTCCATGAAAGCAGCAGGAGCATTTGTCAAACCAAACGGCATCACAAGGAACTCATAATGCCCATACCTTGTTCTGAATGCTGTCTTAGGCACATCCATGTAACACCCCGGTTTTGGGCTCAGAAGTTTTGGGCGTTGACCGGTTCGGTCAAAGTGCTGATCGAATATATAAGAGTGAATTTAGGAAAGCCTAGTTCGGGTTGCATTAAAAATATGGAAAAATGTTCTAAAATCATCTTTTAATATAATTAAGTGAACTGTGAAATCAATTTTAGAAAATGAGGTTCGGAAGGTTGACATTTTGGCTAGTGACCAAAATGTAATTTTTGAAAGTTGCGTGACTGTTTTATAAAGGATTGAAACTTTGAATCTTTAAGGAGCTATTATTCCAAAAAGAGTTTCTCCAGATTTTTCTAAGATATTTTAAGGCTTTATTCTGATTTTAAAGTTTATGAAATGTGGAGGGAAATTATTTTACCATTTCATAACTAACTTTTCATTTTCTCTCAATTTTCCTTTTCTCTCATTTTCTCTCAACCCAAACACATTTCTCCAGATTTTCTTCTCTGATTTTGTCATCTAAATCACTCATTTCAACTCTCTTTTGATTCCTAATCATCTCATCAACAAAACCTCTCAATTTGCAAGTTGTTTCATCAAGCTTTTTGGCTCTAAAAAGGAGAAACTCAAGTTTGGAGGTAAGAACGTCCTTCTCCTCTAAACTATCAGTTCTTTACTGAAATTCCTAAGTCCTCAATCCTTGATTTGTGTTTTGTTAATGGCTTTTCAATTGAAATCTTGATTTTGGCTTAAAATGCAAGATTTGGTGATTTTTGGTGAAATTTTCGTGTGATCTGTTTGGGCAGTGTTTTGAAGTGTCAAAATGATGTTAAATGAATGCTAAATTGATTAGAAGTTGAGGTTTAATTCATGCAATCCCGGATAGGTTGAATTTCCTAAGTTTTGCTTGAGTTTTTGGTTGTTTTTGGAGTGTTTTTGATGATCTGTTATACCTGGAGGTATAAGGACGTGTTTGTGATCATTTTGGATGTTAATTGATGTTTAAAAATGGTTAGAAGTGATGGATCTTGGCTGGGTTAAGTTTTGGAAGTGTTTGGAGGTGATTTCGGTTGTGTTTGGTAGCCGAATTGTTGGATTTGTGATGAGCAGCGAGTTTGGTTATGTTGCTGGTGTTTTTAATGCATAATGATGCATTAATCCTCTGTTGTTGTGTGCTTGAAACAGGGGAGTTTGATCCGTGAGCTTTAGAGGTGGTGCGGAAGGCTTCGGATGCTTGGAAGGCTTGTTGGCTAGCCTTGTTTTGTGTATCGGTGAGTGAAGTTGGGTTTTCAGCTTTTAAACCAAGGTTTGAAGGTTTTGGGAGCTTAGTTTAAGTCTAAACAACTTTGCTAAGCTCAAGAGTAAGTGAATGGATTTTCGCTCTTGAATTGTGTTGTGATTTGGTTTTAAAAGCAATTGTGGTTGATGATTGAAATGCATTGATTTTGGCATGGTTTAAATCTGTTTTGAAAGCATATTTTAGCATGGTTTAATGCTGGTTTTGAAAGCCATTTGAGAAGGATGCTCAAGGTAAGAGATCCTTGGTTTTGTACATGGAAATTGTGGTTTTGATGCATAGTGTTGCATGTTGTTTAATGGCTTTTGTGTGATGCTTAAAAACAGTGGATTATTGTTGTTAATGATGTACATTGGTAAGTAATGCTTAAGGTTACATAGGTGGTTGAAAGTCCTTGTGTAAGCCTTGTTTATTTAAGAACAACATGGTGTTTTTAAGTCCATGGTTGGTTATTGGTTAAGATAAATGATGGTTTTTGCATTATGATTATGCATGTGAATCATTGGATTATCATGGTAAGATGGTTATATTGGCAAGTGATGAAAGTGGTTCTTGGTTCGTTGATCGGATATAGTTAGCCGGCTATAAGATTGGGTGCACCGTGAATTAAGTCGCCTTGGAGGTGGAGTGGTCAAGAGTGGACCGGTAAACTCCCTTCAAGTATCCTAACGAGATGGTTAAGGTCATAATGGAGGTTGAATGCCCATTCGAGGACCTTGGTTGAGCAAGGTTATATGGTGTTTAAAAGTCCATATATGGGAACCTTGTGCTTGTTAAGATCACAATGGCGGTGTAAGTCCATGTGTGGATCTTGTGTGGGGTGTCCCGGATCTTGTTAGTGATGTTATACAACTACCAATCGGTGATGCAAAGGTTGTATGGTGTTTAAAAGTCCATACATGGGAACCTTGTGCATGTTGAGGTTGTATGGTGTTTAAAACTCCATGCATGGGAACCTCGGGAAAAGCTAAGGTTGTATGGTGTTTAAAAGTCCATACATGGGAACCTTAGGCTTGGAAGGTCAAATGGTGTTTAAAAGTCCATTTGGGAGACCTTGGATTGGTAGGGTGTATGGAGCGTGGGGACAACGCTTGTGATCCGCGTATCCGATCGGGTGTTGAGTTGAAAAGTGGATGTGGTTGATCACTTGGAAGCCAATGTAATGTTCTTGATTATTAAAGAAGCATGAGATGCTTGAAAAGATGCATGGTTGCATGAAAAGTGTATAATGCTTGTGAATGCATGTTTACTTGTTAAGTTGAATAAGTGTTGATTATCATTTGGTAAATGATGCATGTGAGCATGAAATCTCTTTAATGCATTGGAGTCTTGTTAAGACTTGTTTTTAAAGGCATGTGATGATGATGTTGTGGTTCATATAAGTTGCCTTTGGTTTAATGCATGTGTTGGTTTGTTTGAGTAATGGTTTTAAAAGGTTTCTTGCTTGAAATGGCTTTCAAGTTTAAGAAAGGTATGTTGTGAAATGGAAGTGTTTCCAAGGTTTTGATTTAACTTTGCATATGGTGATTATGCATGGAATGGTTAAATGGTTGAAATTGTAATTTGTGCTTTGAAAAGGTTTTCTTAGCTTGCTAAGCTAAGGGTTGGTTTTCATGTATGTGCAATGCATGGTTTAAGCATGTTGTTGAAAAGGGTTTTCAAACATGGCTTTGGTTTGTCAAATCGGGTTTGTTTTAAAAGTGATTTAATGACCCGCTGCATTGATGGTGTTTTGGTTTTGAGCATTCCTCACTAAGCATTATGTGCTTACGCTCCTTTTTGTCCATCAATGCAGATTCTTGAAGTTTGGACAGCAAGGAGCAAGGGATTCAAGGTGGACTCCAATTGAGATGTATGTCTCGATGAATAGCTATAGTTAATAAAGGCAATGGGGGTAGAATCTCTCGGGTTAATGTGTATGTGTTCGTATATGTTTGGACAAGGATGTTTTTATGTTGATGATGTTGTTGGAACATGTATTGGCTTTAATGAGATTGATTTGGAAGTTTAAGCTTGAATGGTTGCTTGTGTAGGAAGCATGCCTATATATTTGGGGATTTTCATGTATGATGTTATTTTGATGAATTGTTGATGCAAGTATGTCTCATTTATGTTGAATTGCATGTTGGTAAAGTTTGGTGGCTTTTGGAGCATGATTGGATGGTCAATTGTGTGTTTGAGTGAGCAAAATGCTGCAATCTGGGCAGGGCGTTTCGGAATAGTTGACACCGTTTCGGAACGGGTGCCCTGCATAAACCCAGGCGTCCGAAACGGGTGCCACCGTTCCGGAACGGTTTGGCTACTGCCAGTCCCCCGTTGCGGTACGCGTTGCGGAACGGCCCCGTGTTTCGAAACGGGCTCTGCCTGTTTCGGAACGGGTGACCGTTGGGGGCTGACATGGGCGGTTAAATGTTTTAGAATGTTTGCATTTTGGTCCCTAAAGTTGTAAATTGTTCAATTGGGTCCCTGTTTGATCTCTGATGTTTGTGATCTTTGAGCATGTTGTTTGTGTGATCACATTTAAGGTTAATGTGCATCTAGACAAGATTAAAAAGAAAAAAATGGTCGGTAATCAAGGTTGACTTTCGGGTTGACTTTGGTTTTCCCCGTGTGACTTTCTTAATTCGGGTCAACCGTCCGGGCCGGGTTAAGGGGGTTACATTTGGTGGTATCAGAGCTGAGTTGCGAATGCTTGGGGAAAACGGTAAGTTGTTGTAATGTGTGCTTGTTGTTTACCTTGATGTGTGGTTGAAAGTTGGTTGAAACACGTGTTTCTGAGCAAATTGTTGATGTTTCTGAGCAAGTTAATGATGTTTGCAAGCATGCTTTATGGTTATGAATCTTGGTTGAGCTTATGTGGATATGTGCTAATATTGTGAGCTGATGTTATGCATGATGGAAGTGTAATGAGTATGTTATGTTGATAATATGCTGATGCAAATGGATTCTGTTTGATGTAAGCATGATCAAAGTATGTTGTTTGATATGCTTGATGTTGTGATATCCATGTTGTGTTGACTGTTATGTCATGTAAAGGGGAGGATTCGGGATACCCATTGCCTTATTAATATAGCTATTGTGTTATTTTGGAGTTGGAGTTTGAATCCTTGCTTAAAGCTGGTCTAACTGGTTTGTTTTTTTTGTTGTGATTGTTTGTTGTTGTTAGTAGTATGGCAAAGTCGATGGAAGAATGGTAGTTGGGTAAGATGGTTGTTGCCTTGGGGCAGGTTGTTAAGGCATGGAATTCACCTTTCTGTAGAGGTGTTTTGTTTCAGTCTTCTGTGCCTGGAGTTGAGGTGGTAAGGCAAAGGAAAGAAGCTGGTTCTGTGGTGAAGAGTTCATCACCTGTTGTTCAAGAGGTGTTGGGAACATCTCATGTTGTGGTAACGGTAAAGTCAGTGGATGTGCTGGCTATGGGATGTGTGGGTTTGCCGAAGCAGCGTTTGTTGGATTTGGGTGCTGTGGAGTATCATGGTTCTACACCGGGGATGTTTGAGGCCTGGTTGGCCAGTGTGATTCTGATCTTGGATCAGGAAGGCTGTGATTATGCCTGTAAGCTGGGGAGTGTTGTTTCTTTGATGCTGGAGGATGCATGTACCTGGTGGACATCTGTGGCGGTGGCGTCACATATCCATGATATTGATTGGGATTTCTTTGTATCTGCTTTTTGTGAGAGGTATCTTGGAGAGAAGTTTCCAATGGTTAAGCAAGGTGAAGGTAGTGCTGTTGTGGAGCAAGTGTTGCTTGAGCAAGGAGTAGAAGCTCAGCCACTGATGTGTGACCGTTGTGAAAGGCGCCATGTTGGAGGTTGTTGGGGCGCGGGTGCTTGTTGGAATTGTGATTCTAAAGTGCATGTGAAGCGTGATTGTCCTCTTGGGGTGAAATCAGCTTCAGTGATAGCCAAAGGGTCTCTGAAAGGTCGTGGGCACGGCCGAGGCAAGGTTCAGAGGTGGCAGAAAGAGCAGAAGGTTGTGAAGAATTTGGGAAAAGAGAATTGCTGGAAATGTGGGTCTGCTGGTCACATGAGGCGTGATTGTTTGATGTTGGCTCGGAATAGCCAAGGTTCTTTACCGCAAGGAGTTGGTGGTGTTCTTAGTGTGTTAGCTGGTGCTGCAGTGGTGCGGCAGGAGGATGATGGTTCCGCAAGGAAGAGAGCTCGTCTGATGAAGCTTCAGGGTGGTGTTGTGTTTTCAGGTAACCTTGTTAAGTAATCTTTGCTCTAGTTACCTTAGTATGGTTTCGGTTGGTTTTTCTTGCGTGGTAAGTTTAGTCTTGTTGCTAGCATGTTGGGGTAATAGTTGTAGTTTTGGAAGCATATTTGGTGTGAAGAAGGCTTAGTGAAAATCTCGTGGTTAATGGTTGTTGGTATGATGGAGTTAGATAAGCTAGAAGTGAGGTAGGAGGTTGTTCTTAGACGGATTTGAGGATGTTATTGGAGGGTGTGAACTGGCATTCATGCACAGTTAAAATCATTGTTATATGCTATATTATATATGTTGGTCCATGCATACATGTGGCATGACATTAGAGGTTTTGCATACATGTACATCAGGCATTGATAGGGCATGTTGGTGATCATGCATACGATGTTCACACTCGCTAATAATTAATCGAATATGTTAGTGTGGTGGTTGGGTCAGGTTGGATGATGGGTTTTTAGAGGTTGTTTTGGTGCTGGGTGAGAGTTAGAAGTAATATTAAGCTAGTTGCTAGTAGTGGTGAGTGTGGTATAGCATGTTGGTGGAAGGATAGTGCTTGATGCTTAAAGAGTTTAGTGGATTGGTGGTGAGGAGTACCGGTTGAAGTAGAATCGGTTAAGTGGTATGAATAGTTAAAAGGAAGTGGTAGTTCCTTGGTGCTAGTGATGTTGCAGTTTGTGGTTGTGTTTCCAAGTGCTGAGGTAGCTTAGCATGTAAGTTGTTGTGGAAGGGTTGTGTTGGTAAGTGCTGGTTCTTAGCAATCTTTGAGGAGTTGAGGAGTTGTTATGTATGTTTAGGTTGAGCGATGTTCTGGTGAGGCAAGTGTTGTGGTCAAGCTTGTGGTGGTTAAGCAGTGAAAGATCTAAGGCCAGTGTTGTCGGAAAAGATTCTTGTGAGAAGTGGTTGGCTGGTTGTGGTTAAGAAAGTTCTGTTTGAAGTCAGCTGGTGGTGTGTGGAACGGTTGACGGAGTCAAGTTGGGGTTGTGATGTAATTTTTGGAATCTGGGTGAGTAGTCCTGGTGAGTTGTTATGGTGATGTTAGCGGCAGATGTAAAGGATTATCAACATTCGTTGAGGAGTTTGGGTAAGCAGTTGATGCTTAAAGATTTTTGCTTGATGGGAAAATCCTTGGAAGAGGTTTGAGAGTTGCAAGAGTTTTAGAAGCAGAAAGGTTTGCATAGTGGCTGTTTTGGATTGGTTGTTGTCACTGTGTAAACAAGTCTTGGAAGTTGTGTGTTACAGTGTGGTGTGCTGTAAAAGTTGAGGTTCTTCAGGTTGAGGTTGGGGCTGTGTACAGTCCGGGTATGTGAAAGGTTAAGTTGTGGCTATCTTTGAGTGTTCTGGATTTTGTGAACAGTGTGTGGAGGTGCTAAGTTTGGTGTGGATTGTAATCAGTGGTAGTTGAGGCTGTTGTGTTGCCTTGTGTGTTGGTTTGAGAAGGTTGTTTTCTCTTTTCGCCGGTTGAAATTTCGAGGATGAAATTTCCTAAGGGGGGGAGAGTTGTAACGCCCCGGTTTTGGGCTCAGATGTTTTGGGCGTTGACCGGTTCGGTCAAAGTGCTGATCGAATATATAAGAGTGAATTTAGGAAAGCCTAGTTCGGGTTGCATTAAAAATATGGAAAAATGTTCTAAAATCATCTTTTAATATAATTAAGTGAACTGTGAAATCAATTTTGGAAAATGAGGTTCGGAAGGTTGACATTTTGGCTAGTGACCAAAATGTAATTTTTGAAAGTTGCGTGACTGTTTTATAAAGGATTGAAACTTTGAATCTTTAAGGAGCTATTATTCCAAAAAGAGTTTCTCCAGATTTTTCTAAGATATTTTAAGGCTTTATTCTGATTTTAAAGTTTATGAAATGTGGAGGGAAATTATTTTACCATTTCATAACTAACTTTTCATTTTCTCTCAATTTTCCTTTTCTCTCATTTTCTCTCAACCCAAACACATTTCTCCAGATTTTCTTCTCTGATTTTGTCATCTAAATCACTCATTTCAACTCTCTTTTGATTCCTAATCATCTCATCAACAAAACCTCTCAATTTGCAAGTTGTTTCATCAAGCTTTTTGGCTCTAAAAAGGAGAAACTCAAGTTTGGAGGTAAGAACGTCCTTCTCCTCTAAACTATCAGTTCTTTACTGATATTCCTAAGTTCTCAATCCTTGATTTGTGTTTTGTTAATGGCTTTTCAATTGAAATCTTGATTTTGGCTTAAAATGCAAGATTTGGTGATTTTTAATGAAATTTTCGTGTGATCTGTTTGGGCAGTGTTTTGAAGTGTCAAAATGATGTTAAATGAATGCTAAATTGATTAGAAGTTGAGGTTTAATTAATGCAATCCCGGATAGGTTTAATTTCCTAAGTTTTGCTTGAGTTTTTGGTTGTTTTTGGAGTGTTTTTGATGATCTGTTATACCTGGAGGTATAAGGACGTGTTTGTGATCATTTTGGATGTTAATTGATGTTTAAAAATGGTTAGAAGTGATGGATCTTGGCTGGGTTAAGTTTTGGAAGTGTTTGGAGATTTCGGTTGTGTTTGGTAGCCGAATTGTTGGATTTGTGATGAGCAGCGAGTTTGGTTATGTTGCTGGTGTTTTTAATGCATAATGATGCATTAATCCTCTGTTGTTGTGTGCTTGAAATAGAGGAGTTTGATCTGTGAGCTTTAGAGGTGGTGCGGAAGGCTTCGGATGCTTGGAAGGCTTGTTGGCTAGCCTTGTTTTGTGTATCGGTGAGTGAAGTTGGGTTTTCAGCTTTTAAACCAAGGTTTGAAGGTTTTGGGAGCTTAGTTTAAGTCTAAACAACTTTGCTAAGCTCAAGAGTAAGTGAATGGATTTTCGCTCTTGAATTGTGTTGTGATTTGGTTTTAAAAGCAATTGTGGTTGATGATTGAAATGCATGTGTTTTGGCATGGTTTAAATCTGTTTTGAAAGCATATTTTAGCATGGTTTAATGCTGGTTTTGAAAGCCATTTGAGAAGGATGCTCAAGGTAAGAGATCCTTGGTTTTGTACATGGAAATTGTGGTTTTGATGCATAGTGTTGCATGTTGTTTAATGGCTTTTGTGTGATGCTTAAAAACAGTGGATTATTGTTGTTAATGATGTACATTGGTAAGTAATGCTTAAGGTTACAAAGGTGGTTGAAAGTCCTTGTGTAAGCCTTGTTTATTTAAGAACAACATGGTGTTTGTAAGTCCATGGTTGGTTATTGGTTAAGATAAATGATGGTTTTTGCATTATGATTATGCATGTGAATCATTGGATTATCATGGTAAGATGGTTATATTGGCAAGTGATGAAAGTGGTTCTTGGTTCGTTGATCGGATATAGTTAGCCGGCTATAGGATTAGGTGCACCGTGAATTAAGTCACCTTGGAGGTGGAGTGGTCAAGAGTGGACCGGTAAACTCCCTTCAAGTATCCTAACGAGATGGTTAAGGTCATAATGGAGGTTGAATGCCCATTCGAGGACCTTGGTTGAGCAAAGGTTATATGGTGTTTAAAAGTCCATATATGGGAACCTTGTGCTTGTTAAGATCACAATGGCGGTGTAAGTCCATGTGTGGATCTTGTGTGGGGTGTCCCGGATCTTGTTAGTGATGTTATACAACTACCAATCGGTGATGCAAAGGTTGTATGATGTTTAAAAGTCCATACATGGGAACCTTGTGCATGTTGAGGTTTTATGGTGTTTAAAAGTCCATGCATGGGAACCTCGGGAAAAGCTAAGGTTGTATGGTGTTTAAAAGTCCATACATGGGAACCTTAGGCTTGTAAGGTCAAATGGTGTTTAAAAGTCCATTTGGGAGACCTTGGATTGGTAGGGTGTATGGAGCGTGGGGACAACGCTTGTGATCCGCGTATCCGATCGGGTGTTGAGTTGAAAAGTGGATGTGGTTGATCACTTGGAAGCCAATGTAATGTTCTTGATTATTAAAGAAGCATGAGATGCTTGAAAAGAAGCATGGTTGCATGAAAAGTGTATAATGCTTGTGAATGCATGTTTACTTGTTAAGTTGAACAAGTGTTGATTATCATTTGGTAAATGATGCATGTGAGTATGAAATCTCTTTAATGCATTGGAGTCTTGTTAAGACTTTTTTTTTAAAGGCATGTGATGATGATGTTGTGGTTCATATAAGTTGCCTTTGGTTTAATGCATGTGTTGGTTTGTTTGAGTAATGGTTTTAAAAGGTTTCTTGCTTGAAATGGCTTTCAAGTTTAAGAAAGGTATGTTGTGAAATGGAAGTGTTTCCAAGGTTTTGATTTAACTTTGCATATGGTGATTATGCATGGAATGGTTAAATGGTTGAAATTGTAATTTGTGCTTTGAAAAGGTTTTCTTAGCTTGCTAAGCTAAGGGTTGGTTTTCATGTATGTGCAATGCATGGTTTAAGCATGTTGTTGAAAAGGGTTTTCAAACATGGCTTTGGTTTGTCAAATCGGGTTTGTTTTAAAAGTGATTTAATGACCCGCTGCATTGATGGTGTTTTGGTTTTGAGCATTCCTCACTAAGCATTATGTGCTTACGCTCCTTTTTGTCCATCAATGCAGATTCTTGAAGTTTGGACAGCAAGGAGCAAGGGATTCAAGGTGGACTCCAATTGAGATGTATGTCTCGATGAATAGCTATAGTTAATAAAGGCAATGGGGGTAGAATCTCTCGGGTTAATGTGTATGTGTTCGTATATGTTTGGACAAGGATGTTTTTATGTTGATGATGTTGTTGGAACATGTATTGGCTTTAATGAGATTGATTTGGAAGTTTAAGCTTGAATGGTTGCTTGTGTAGGAAGCATGCCTATATATTTGGGGATTTTCATGTATGATGTTATTTTGATGAATTGTTGATGCAAGTATGTCTCATTTATGTTGAATTGCATGTTGGTAAAGTTTGGTGGCTTTTGGAGCATGATTGGATGGTCAATTGTGTGTTTGAGTGAGCAAAATGCTGCAATCTGGGCAGGGCGTTTCGGAACAGTTGACACCGTTTCGGAACGGGTGCCCTGCATAAACCCAGGCGTCCGAAACGGGTGCCACCGTTCCGGAACGGTTTGGCTACTGCCAGTCCCCCGTTGCGGTACGCGTTGCGGAACGGCCCCGTGTTTCGAAACGGGCTCTGCCTGTTTCGGAACGGGTGACCGTTGGGGGCTGACATGGGCGGTTAAATGTTTCAGAATGTTTGCATTTTGGTCCCTAAAGTTGTAAATTGTTCAATTGGGTCCCTGTTTGATCTCTGATGTTTGTGATCTTTGAGCATGTTGTTTGTGTGATCACATTTAAGGTTAATGTGCATCTAGACAAGATTAAAAAGAAAAAAAAGGATTGTTAATCAAGGTTGACTTTCGGGTTGACTTTGGTTTTCCCCGTGTGACTTTCTTAATTCGGGTCAACCGTCCGGGCCGGGTTAAGGGGGTTACATTTGGTGGTATCAGAGCTGAGTTGTGAATGCTTGGGGAAAACGGTAAGTTGTTGTAATGTGTGCTTGTTGTTTACCTTGATGTGTGGTTGAAAGTTGGTTGAAACACGTGTTTCTGAGCAAATTGTTGATGTTTCTGAGCAAGTTAATGATGTTTGCAAGCATGCTTTATGGTTATGAATCTTGGTTGAGCTTATGTGGATATGTGCTAATATTGTGAGCTGATGTTATGCATGATGGAAGTGTAATGAGTATGTTATGTTGATAATATGCTGATGCAAATGGATTCTGTTTGATGTAAGCATGATCAAAGTATGTTGTTTGATATGCTTGATGTTGTGATATCCATGTTGTGTTGACTGTTATGTCATGTAAAGGGGAGGATTCGGGATACCCATTGCCTTATTAATATAGCTATTGTGTTATTTTGGAGTTGGAGTTTGAATCCTTGCTTAAAGCTGGTCTAACTGGTTTGTTTTTTTTGTTGTGATTGTTTGTTGTTGTTAGTAGTATGGCAAAGTCGATGGAAGAATGGTAGTTGGGTAAGATGGTTGCTGCCTTGGGGCAGGTTGTTAAGGCATGGAATTCACCTTTCTGTAGAGGTGTTTTGTTTCAGTCTTCTGTGCCTGGAGTTGAGGTGGTAAGGCAAAGGAAAGAAGCTGGTTCTGTGGTGAAGAGTTCATCACCTGTTGTTCAAGAGGTGTTGGGAACATCTCATGCTGTGGTAACGGTAAAGTCAGTGGATGTGCTGGCTATGGGATGTGTGGGTTTGCCGAAGCAGCGTTTGTTGGATTTGGGTGCTGTGGAGTATCATGGTTCTACACCGGGGATGTTTGAGGCCTGGTTGGCCAGTGTGATTCTGATCTTGGATCAGGAAGGCTGTGATTATGCCTGTAAGCTGGGGAGTGTTGTTTCTTTGATGCTGGAGGATGCATGTACCTGGTGGACATCTGTGGCGGTGGCGTCACGTATCCATGATATTGATTGGGATTTCTTTGTATCTGCTTTTTGTGAGAGGTATCTTGGAGAGAAGTTTCCAATGGTTAAGCAAGGTGAAGGTAGTGCTGTTGTGGAGCAAGTGTTGCTTGAGCAAGGAGTAGAAGCTCAGCCACTGATGTGTGACCGTTGTGAAAGGCGCCATGTTGGAGGTTGTTGGGGCGCGGGTGCTTGTTGGAATTGTGATTCTAAAGTGCATGTGAAGCGTGATTGTCCTCTTGGGGTGAAATCAGCTTCAGTGATAGCCAAAGGGTCTCTGAAAGGTCGTGGGCACGGCCGAGGCAAGGTTCAGAGGTGGCAGAAAGAGCAGAAGGTTGTGAAGAATTTGGGAAAAGAGAATTGCTGGAAATGTGGGTCTGCTGGTCACATGAGGCGTGATTGTTTGATGTTGGCTCGGAATAGCCAAGGTTCTTTACCGCAAGGAGTTGGTGGTGTTCTTAGTGTGTTAGCTGGTGCTGCAGTGGTGCGGCAGGAGGATGATGGTTCCGCAAGGAAGAGAGCTCGTCTGATGAAGCTTCAGGGTGGTGTTGTGTTTTCAGGTAACCTTGTTAAGTAATCTTTGCTCTAGTTACCTTAGTATGGTTTCGGTTGGTTTTTCTTGCGTGGTAAGTTTAGTCTTGTTGCTAGCATGTTGGGGTAATAGTTGTAGTTTTGGAAGCATATTTGGTGTGAAGAAGGCTTAGTGAAAATCTCGTGGTTAATGGTTGTTGGTATGATGGAGTTAGATAAGCTAGAAGTGAGGTAGGAGGTTGTTCTTAGACGGATTTGAGGATGTTATTGGAGGGTGTGAACTGGCATTCATGCACAGTTAAAATCATTGTTATATGCTATATTATATATGTTGGTCCATGCATACATGTGGCATGACATTAGAGGTTTTGCATACATGTACATCAGGCATTGATAGGGCATGTTGGTGATCATGCATACGATGTTCACACTCGCTAATAATTAATCGAATATGTTAGTGTGGTGGTTGGGTCAGGTTGGATGATGGGTTTTTAGAGGTTGTTTTGGTGCTGGGTGAGAGTTAGAAGTAATATTAAGCTAGTTGCTAGTAGTGGTGAGTGTGGTATAGCATGTTGGTGGAAGGATAGTGCTTGATGCTTAAAGAGTTTAGTGGATTGGTGGTGAGGAGTACCGGTTGAAGTAGAATCGGTTAAGTGGTATGAATAGTTAAAAGGAAGTGGTAGTTCCTTGGTGCTAGTGATGTTGCAGTTTGTGGTTGTGTTTCCAAGTGCTGAGGTAGCTTAGCATGTAAGTTGTTGTGGAAGGGTTGTGTTGGTAAGTGCTGGTTCTTAGCAATCTTTGAGGAGTTGAGGAGTTGTTATGTATGTTTAGGTTGAGCGATGTTCTGGTGAGGCAAGTGTTGTGGTCAAGCTTGTGGTGGTTAAGCAGTGAAAGATCTAAGGCCAGTGTTGTCGGAAAAGATTCTTGTGAGAAGTGGTTGGCTGGTTGTGGTTAAGAAAGTTCTGTTTGAAGTCAGCTGGTGGTGTGTGGAACGGTTGACGGAGTCAAGTTGGGGTTGTGATGTAATTTTTGGAATCTGGGTGAGTAGTCCTGGTGAGTTGTTATGGTGATGTTAGCGGCAGATGTAAAGGATTATCAGCATTCGTTGAGGAGTTTGGGTAAGCAGTTGATGCTTAAAGATTTTTGCTTGATGGGAAAATCCTTGGAAGAGGTTTGAGAGTTGCAAGAGTTTTAGAAGCAGAAAGGTTTGCATAGTGGCTGTTTTGGATTGGTTGTTGTCACTGTGTAAACAAGTCTTGGAAGTTGTGTGTTACAGTGTGGTGTGTTGTAAAAGTTGAGGTTCTTCAGGTTGAGGTTGGGGCTGTGTACAGTCCGGGTATGTGAAAGGTTAAGTTGTGGCTATCTTTGAGTGTTCTGGATTTTGTGAACAGTGTGTGGAGGTGCTAAGTTTGGTGTGGATTGTAATCAGTGGTAGTTGAGGCTGTTGTGTTGCCTTGTGTGTTGGTTTGAGAAGGTTGTTTTCTCTTTTCGCCGGTTGAAATTTCGAGGATGAAATTTCCTAAGGGGGGGAGAGTTGTAACGCCCCGGTTTTGGGCTCAGATGTTTTGGGCGTTGACCGGTTCGGTCAAAGTGCTGATCGAATATATAAGAGTGAATTTAGGAAAGCCTAGTTCGGGTTGCATTAAAAATATGGAAAAATGTTCTAAAATCATCTTTTAATATAATTAAGTGAACTGTGAAATCAATTTTGGAAAATGAGGTTCGGAAGGTTGACATTTTGGCTAGTGACCAAAATGTAATTTTTGAAAGTTGCGTGACTGTTTTATAAAGGATTGAAACTTTGAATCTTTAAGGAGCTATTATTCCAAAAAGAGTTTCTCCAGATTTTTCTAAGATATTTTAAGGCTTTATTCTGATTTTAAAGTTTATGAAATGTGGAGGGAAATTATTTTACCATTTCATAACTAACTTTTCATTTTCTCTCAATTTTCCTTTTCTCTCATTTTCTCTCAACCCAAACACATTTCTCCAGATTTTCTTCTCTGATTTTGTCATCTAAATCACTCATTTCAACTCTCTTTTGATTCCTAATCATCTCATCAACAAAACCTCTCAATTTGCAAGTTGTTTCATCAAGCTTTTTGGCTCTAAAAAGGAGAAACTCAAGTTTGGAGGTAAGAACGTCCTTCTCCTCTAAACTATCAGTTCTTTACTGATATTCCTAAGTTCTCAATCCTTGATTTGTGTTTTGTTAATGGCTTTTCAATTGAAATCTTGATTTTGGCTTAAAATGCAAGATTTGGTGATTTTTAATGAAATTTTCGTGTGATCTGTTTGGGCAGTGTTTTGAAGTGTCAAAATGATGTTAAATGAATGCTAAATTGATTAGAAGTTGAGGTTTAATTAATGCAATCCCGGATAGGTTTAATTTCCTAAGTTTTGCTTGAGTTTTTGGTTGTTTTTGGAGTGTTTTTGATGATCTGTTATACCTGGAGGTATAAGGACGTGTTTGTGATCATTTTGGATGTTAATTGATGTTTAAAAATGGTTAGAAGTGATGGATCTTGGCTGGGTTAAGTTTTGGAAGTGTTTGGAGATTTCGGTTGTGTTTGGTAGCCGAATTGTTGGATTTGTGATGAGCAGCGAGTTTGGTTATGTTGCTGGTGTTTTTAATGCATAATGATGCATTAATCCTCTGTTGTTGTGTGCTTGAAATAGAGGAGTTTGATCTGTGAGCTTTAGAGGTGGTGCGGAAGGCTTCGGATGCTTGGAAGGCTTGTTGGCTAGCCTTGTTTTGTGTATCGGTGAGTGAAGTTGGGTTTTCAGCTTTTAAACCAAGGTTTGAAGGTTTTGGGAGCTTAGTTTAAGTCTAAACAACTTTGCTAAGCTCAAGAGTAAGTGAATGGATTTTCGCTCTTGAATTGTGTTGTGATTTGGTTTTAAAAGCAATTGTGGTTGATGATTGAAATGCATGTGTTTTGGCATGGTTTAAATCTGTTTTGAAAGCATATTTTAGCATGGTTTAATGCTGGTTTTGAAAGCCATTTGAGAAGGATGCTCAAGGTAAGAGATCCTTGGTTTTGTACATGGAAATTGTGGTTTTGATGCATAGTGTTGCATGTTGTTTAATGGCTTTTGTGTGATGCTTAAAAACAGTGGATTATTGTTGTTAATGATGTACATTGGTAAGTAATGCTTAAGGTTACAAAGGTGGTTGAAAGTCCTTGTGTAAGCCTTGTTTATTTAAGAACAACATGGTGTTTGTAAGTCCATGGTTGGTTATTGGTTAAGATAAATGATGGTTTTTGCATTATGATTATGCATGTGAATCATTGGATTATCATGGAAAGATGGTTATATTGGCAAGTGATGAAAGTGGTTCTTGGTTCGTTGATCGGATATAGTTAGCCGGCTATAGGATTAGGTGCACCGTGAATTAAGTCACCTTGGAGGTGGAGTGGTCAAGAGTGGACCGGTAAACTCCCTTCAAGTATCCTAACGAGATGGTTAAGGTCATAATGGAGGTTGAATGCCCATTCGAGGACCTTGGTTGAGCAAAGGTTATATGGTGTTTAAAAGTCCATATATGGGAACCTTGTGCTTGTTAAGATCACAATGGCGGTGTAAGTCCATGTGTGGATCTTGTGTGGGGTGTCCCGGATCTTGTTAGTGATGTTATACAACTACCAATCGGTGATGCAAAGGTTGTATGATGTTTAAAAGTCCATACATGGGAACCTTGTGCATGTTGAGGTTTTATGGTGTTTAAAAGTCCATGCATGGGAACCTCGGGAAAAGCTAAGGTTGTATGGTGTTTAAAAGTCCATACATGGGAACCTTAGGCTTGTAAGGTCAAATGGTGTTTAAAAGTCCATTTGGGAGACCTTGGATTGGTAGGGTGTATGGAGCGTGGGGACAACGCTTGTGATCCGCGTATCCGATCGGGTGTTGAGTTGAAAAGTGGATGTGGTTGATCACTTGGAAGCCAATGTAATGTTCTTGATTATTAAAGAAGCATGAGATGCTTGAAAAGAAGCATGGTTGCATGAAAAGTGTATAATGCTTGTGAATGCATGTTTACTTGTTAAGTTGAACAAGTGTTGATTATCATTTGGTAAATGATGCATGTGAGTATGAAATCTCTTTAATGCATTGGAGTCTTGTTAAGACTTTTTTTTTAAAGGCATGTGATGATGATGTTGTGGTTCATATAAGTTGCCTTTGGTTTAATGCATGTGTTGGTTTGTTTGAGTAATGGTTTTAAAAGGTTTCTTGCTTGAAATGGCTTTCAAGTTTAAGAAAGGTATGTTGTGAAATGGAAGTGTTTCCAAGGTTTTGATTTAACTTTGCATATGGTGATTATGCATGGAATGGTTAAATGGTTGAAATTGTAATTTGTGCTTTGAAAAGGTTTTCTTAGCTTGCTAAGCTAAGGGTTGGTTTTCATGTATGTGCAATGCATGGTTTAAGCATGTTGTTGAAAAGGGTTTTCAAACATGGCTTTGGTTTGTCAAATCGGGTTTGTTTTAAAAGTGATTTAATGACCCGCTGCATTGATGGTGTTTTGGTTTTGAGCATTCCTCACTAAGCATTATGTGCTTACGCTCCTTTTTGTCCATCAATGCAGATTCTTGAAGTTTGGACAGCAAGGAGCAAGGGATTCAAGGTGGACTCCAATTGAGATGTATGTCTCGATGAATAGCTATAGTTAATAAAGGCAATGGGGGTAGAATCTCTCGGGTTAATGTGTATGTGTTCGTATATGTTTGGACAAGGATGTTTTTATGTTGATGATGTTGTTGGAACATGTATTGCCTTTAATGAGATTGATTTGGAAGTTTAAGCTTGAATGGTTGCTTGTGTAGGAAGCATGCCTATATATTTGGGGATTTTCATGTATGATGTTATTTTGATGAATTGTTGATGCAAGTATGTCTCATTTATGTTGAATTGCATGTTGGTAAAGTTTGGTGGCTTTTGGAGCATGATTGGATGGTCAATTGTGTGTTTGAGTGAGCAAAATGCTGCAATCTGGGCAGGGCGTTTCGGAACAGTTGACACCGTTTCGGAACGGGTGCCCTGCATAAACCCAGGCGTCCGAAACGGGTGCCACCGTTCCGGAACGGTTTGGCTATTGCCAGTCCCCCGTTGCGGTACGCGTTGCGGAACGGCCCCGTGTTTCGAAACGGGCTCTGCCTGTTTCGGAACGGGTGACCGTTGGGGGCTGACATGGGCGGTTAAATGTTTCAGAATGTTTGCATTTTGGTCCCTAAAGTTGTAAATTGTTCAATTGGGTCCCTGTTTGATCTCTGATGTTTGTGATCTTTGAGCATGTTGTTTGTGTGATCACATTTAAGGTTAATGTGCATCTAGACAAGATTAAAAAGAAAAAAAAGGATTGTTAATCAAGGTTGACTTTCGGGTTGACTTTGGTTTTCCCCGTGTGACTTTCTTAATTCGGGTCAACCGTCCGGGCCGGGTTAAGGGGGTTACAATCCACAACCTTCACCTTCAACTGATAATACCCTGATCTCAAGTCAATCTTAGAGAATACAGCAGCTTCCCGAAATTGATCAAAGAGATCATCAATCCTCGGCAAAGGATACCGATTCTTGATTGTCAACTTATTCAGCTGACGGTAATCAATGCACATTCTCATAGTGCCAGCTTTCTTCTTCACAAACAAAACCGGTGCTCCCCAAGGTGACACACTCTGTAACGCCCAGGTTTTGGGCTTAGGAGTTTTGGGCGTTGACCGGTTGGTCAAAGTGCTGTTTGAATCAAAAGAGGTGAAATTAGGAAAGCCTAGTTCGGGTTGCATTAAAAATATGGAAAAATGTTCCAAAATCATCTTTTAATATAATTAAGTGAACTGTGAAATCAATTTTGGAAAATGAGTTTTGGAAGTGTGACATTTTGGCTAGTGACCAAAATGTAATTTTCGCAAGTTTGGTGGCTGTTTTATAAAGGGTTGAAACTTTGAATCTTTAAGGAGCTATTTACCCAAAGGGAGTTTCTCCAGATTTTTCTAAGATATTTTGAGTCTAAAATATGATTTTAAAGGTTATTAAAATTGGAGGGAAGCCATTTGGCTATTTTTGGATTTTGTAACCAACTTTGCTAAATTTTCTTTCTCTCATTTTCTCTCAACCCAAACACTACTTTTCCAGAGAATTGGTTCCGATTTCTTCACCTAAATCCCTCCTTTCAACTCTCATTTGATTCCTAATCATTGTATCTTCAAAATCTCTTCAATTGCTAATTGTTTCAACAAGGATTTTGATTGCAAAAAGAGGAGAAACTCAGGTTTGGAGGTAAGAACGTCCTTCTCCTCTAAACTATCAGTTCTTTACTGAAATTCCTAAGTTTTCAATCCTTAATTGAAGTTTAATTAAAGGTTTTTAAGTGGTGAAATGGATCTTGGCTTATTATGCAAGATTTTGATGATTTTTGATGATTTTCGTTAGATCTGATTAATCTGTGATTTGAGAGGTGTTTTTGATGTTAAATGATCTCTAAATTGATAAGGAATTGAGTTTTGATTGATGCAATCCCGGATAGGTTGAGTTTCCTAAGTTTAGCTTGTGTTTCAAGGTTGTTTTTGTGGTGATCTTGGTGATCTGATGTTGCTGGAGGTATAAGGATGTTAATAGGTTGTTTTTAGATGTGTTATGATGTTTATGGAAGTGAGGTTTTGCTGGTTTATGGCTGGGCTTTGTTTAGAAGTGGTTTGGATGCATTTTCGGTTGTGTTTGGTGGCCGAAAATGGAGGTTGAATGAGAGCAGCGAGTTTAGGTGCTTTCATTGAAGCAATTAATGCATGATGATGCATTAATCCTCTGCTTTGATGTGTTGAAACAGGGGAGGCATCTTTGGATCCAAGAGTTGTTGATCCGGAAGCTTGATTTGGTGCTTTGGCTTGAAGCAAAGTGGAAATCGGTGAGTGCGTTTGTGGAAAATGGATTTTCAGCTTTTAAATCAAGGTTTGAAGGTTTTGAGAGCTTAGTTTAAGTCTAAACAACTTTGCTAAGCTCAAGTGTAAGTTTTCGGAATTTCACTCTAGTGGTGGCCATGATTTTGTTGTGATGCAAAATGGTGATTTGCATGTTTTAATTACTGTTTTGAAAGCATGTTTTAGCATGGATTTTGCTGATGATGTAAGCCATATGTTGAAGGTAACTCTAGGTAGGAGTACCTTGCTTTTGTACATTGTTTAAATGTGGTTTGATGCTTTGAAATGCATGATGAAAATGGCTTGATTTAATGCTTTAAAACAGTGGATTAAATGATGAAAATGATGTATATTGGCAAGTGATGTTTTGAAAAGATTAAGGTCACTAAGGTGGTTAAAAGTCCTTGAGTGAGCCTTGTTACTTAAGAACATCAAGGTGGTTAAAAGTCCTTGGATGATTCTTGTTGCGGACACTAAGGTGGTTAAAAGTCCTTAGGTGATCCTTTCCATGGTGTTTAAAAGTCCATGGGGCCATGGTGTTTAAAAGTCCATGGGGCCAAGGTGTTTAAAAGTCCTTGGGGCCAAGGTGTTTAAAAGTCCTTGGGGTGATTCAAGCTTTAGACACAAAGGTGGTTAAAAGTCCTTGTGTGGTCCTCATTCATGGTGTTTAAAAGTCCATGGCCAAGGTGTTTAAAAGTCCTTGGGGCCAAGGTGTTTAAAAGTCCTTGGGAAGTTAATGAACTTGTTTTAATGAAATGGAATTTGTCACTTGAGCCAATATGACATGTTATGATATTATGAAGCATGAGATGCTTGTTCTAAGTATGCTTTTGAGCATGTGCAAAGGTTGATTTTAAGCATGTTTATAAATGGTTTTAATTGCATTATTGAATGGATTTTAAGAGCATTCCTCACTAAGCTTTTGCTTACGCTCTCTACGTTTTCTTAATTAAATAATGCAGAGCATTAGAGAACCTTGAGGGGCAGCAAGAAGGGCAAGAATTCAAGTACAAGTAAAGCTCAATGTATGGAAGGTTTTTGTTAAACATTTTAGCTTTTGGGTGATTTGGCAATGTGGGACCAATGTGTATGTTTTGGGAGGTGTTTGAGACTCCCTAAGTATGTTGAATGATGGTTTGAATGCTGGTTTTTGGATTGGATCATTACATGCTTGTTTTGGAAGTTTTGTGCTTGAATAGCTAGCTTGTGTAGGAAGCATGCCTATAGAATTGGGGCTTGTTGCATATGATGTTAGTTTGTTGATTTGATGATGCCTATAAGTCATATATATGTTGAATTGCATGCTGGTAAAGTTTGGTAGCAATTGGAGCATGTTTGAATGATCTATTGCATGTTTTGGAATGTGTTTTGCTGCAATATGTGCAGGCGTTTCGGAACAGTGTGCACCGTTTCGGAATGGGTGCCTTGCATGAACCCAGGCGTCCGAAACGGTATGCACCGTTTCGAAACGGTTTGGTCTCTGTCAAGGCCATGTTTCGGAACCCGTTGCGGAACGGCCCGTGTTTCGGAACAGGGTCTACCTGTTTCGGAACGGTCGACCGTTGGGGGCTGACATGGGCAGTTATATGTTTCGAATTGTTTGCGTTTTGGTCCTGATCTTGTTTGTTCAATTGCATGAGCTTGGGAAGTCCTTTTGAGCTGAAATTTCACAGAGAAGCATGAAACCTAATTAATTTCAAGTTGGTAACTTTAATTTGGGCTAAGTCCTTTTAATTATCAAAAATTACAATTTGGTCCTTAAAGTTGTAATTTGTTCAATTGGGTCCCTGTTTGATCTCTGATGTTTGTGACCTTTGAGTATGATGTTTGTGTGATCACAATTAGGACTAATGTGCATCTAGACAAGATTAAAAAGAAAAAAAAAGGTCGTTAATCAAGGTTGACTTTCGGGTTGACTTTGGTTTTCCCCGTGTGACTTTCTTAATTCGGGTCAATCGTCTAGGCCGGGTTAAGGGGGTTACATTTGGTGGTATCAGAGCTGAGTTCTCGAGTAATTGGGAATGAATGTATGCATGATTGAAGTATGTTTGGCTTGTATGCTTGTTGTATGAAAGCATGTTCAGTGGCTTGTGATTTGGATGCATTTGAGATGTATGCTGTGTTGTTGCATGTTGAGGGTACCCATTGCCAAACAAAAGCTAATGAAATGATGTTGATTTTGAATGAAATTGAGCTTGAATACTTGGATTGCTTACCTTGCTGGGCCTGACTTGTTTTATTTGCATTGTGATTGCATGGTAAAAGTATGGCACCACGTAGAGAGTTAAGAGGTAGTGTGCGAGCTACGGCTCCCAATGAGAACGAGAATGAAGAGAATACGGGTAGTGCAGTGTTACCCCCTCCTCCGCCTGCTGGTGGTGCTGGAGGTGAGCGAGCTGAAGCTGCAGCTGGTGCTGGAGCTGCTGGACCAGAGGTTGGTCAGGGGCAAGCTATGCCTGATATGTCTATGCTGGTACATGCTATTGCGGGTGCTTTTCGAGCAGCAGTAGCTGGAGCACAAGGAGCTGGGCATCAGGGAGATGCTGGAGTTAGACTACCTTTGGAGCGTCTACGCAGTCTTGGTGGGACTAAGTTCAGGGGTATGTCTGCTGAGAGTTCGAAAGCTTGGCTAGAGAGTACCAAGCGTATCTTGGGTCAGATGAGCTGCACGGATGTGCAAAAGTTGGGATATGTTGTGTCCTTGCTGCAGGACGATGCGTATACGTGGTGGACGACCACCATAGCTGGGATGGCTGAAGCTGATGTTACTTGGACATTCTTTCAGAATGCGTTCAAGAGGAGATATCTAGGAGTGAGATATCTTGATGAGAAAAAGCGTGAATTCATGTCTCTTACCCAAGGGAGCATGAGTGTGGCTGAGTATGAAGTGCAGTTTGTACGGCTCAGTCAGTATGCACCGGAGCTGATACCTGATGAGCGCGAGAGGTGTGAAAGGTTCCGTTATGGTTTGGTGACGGAAGTAAAGACTTATATGTTGGCTGCTGAGTATAATGATTTTGATGTGTTGGTTAGCCGATCCAAGGACATTGAGATGAACTTGGGTTTAGCTGCGAAAGGTGCTGGAGCGAGTTCTGGCAAGAGAGCTGCTGAGTATAGTTCCGGAGGTGGACGGAACAAGAGGGGACGTGATCAGAAGTATCAGTCCTCAGCCAAGAGAGGTGGCGGTGCACCTGCTAGAGGTGGTTTTGCTAGAGCTGAACCTAGTGCTTGTTGGATCTGTGGTTCGCGTGGTCAAATGAAGCGTGACTGTCCTCGTGCTGTGAGAGAGGTGCAAGCTCCTGTTGCGGCAGCTGGTAATGGATGTTGGAATTGTGGTTCTGTAGACCATCTGAGGCGAGATTGTCCGAGGTTGGCTGGTGGCCAAGAGCGTGCTCCTGTTGTTGCTGCACCGCAGAGAGGTCATGGGCGCGGCCGTGGTAATTTCCAGAGGAGAGAGGAAGGTGGTCGTGGAGTAGCCCATGTTGTGGCTATTCAGCCTGAGGGTGGAGGCCAAGCTAGGGTGTATGCTCAGCGCGAGGGAAGGAATGATGCTAATGTGATTGCAGGTACCTTTACTTTGCAATCCTTGTCATTGCTTTCTTTGATTGATTCTGGATCTACGCATTCATACATTTTGCGTGAGCATGCTGAATTGCTTGGTTTTCCTGTTGAGTCTTTGGATGTTGGTGTTCGTGTCACTAGTTCTTTTGGTGAAACTGTTGTGCTCGAAAGCTTTATAGAAGGTGTCCCTTGGTTGTTCAAGAACATGTCTTTCATGTTGATCTTATGGAGTTTCCCTTTTATGGTTTTGATGTGATCCTTGGTATGGATTGGCTTGCTGAGCATTGTGCTGTTGTGGATTGTGAAAATAAGCGGGTTTCGCTTAAGCTTGCGGATGATTATGAAGTTGTGGTGGTTGGTGAGAATGTGAAGTTTCTTGCTAATGTGGTGTCTACCTTGGAGGCGAGTAGGATGCTGAGGCAGGGTTGCGAAGCTTATCTAGCTTTTGTGATGAATCCTAGCTCTAAGGAGTTGAGGGTGCAAGATATCAAGGTTTTGAAGGAGTTTCCTGGTGTTTTTCCTGAGGAGTTGCCTGGTTTACCTCCTAATCGCGAGGTGGAGTTTGGAATTGAGCTGTATGAGAATACAACTCCTGTGTCCATTACTCCCTATAGAATGGCACCTAAGGAGCTGAAGGAGCTGAAGACGCAGTTGCAAGAGTTGCTAGATCGTGGTTTCATCCGGCAGAGTGTGTCGCCTTGGGGAGCACCGGTCTTGTTTGTGAAGAAGAAAGATGGCACTATGAGGATGTGCATTGATTACCGTCAGCTGAACAAGTTGACTATCAAGAATCGGTATCCTTTGCCGAGGATTGATGATCTCTTTGATCAATTTCGGGGAGCTGCTGTGTTCTCTAAGATTGATTTGAGGTCAGGGTATTATCAGTTGAAGGTGAAGGATGTGGATGTGCCTAAGACAGCTTTCAGGACAAGGTATGGGCATTATGAGTTCCTTGTGATGCCGTTTGGTTTGACAAATGCTCCTGCTGCTTTCATGGACATGATGAATCGTGTGTTTCATGAATACCTGGACAAGTTCGTTGTGGTGTTCATTGATGATATCCTCGTGTACTCGCGTACTGAGGAGGAGCACGAAGAGCATTTGAGGATTGTGCTGCAAGCTTTGTTGGAGAATCAGCTTTATGCTAAGCTGAGCAAGTGTGAGTTCTGGCTTAAGGAGGTGGTGTTTCTTGGGCATGTGGTCTCAGCTGAGGGGATTCGTGTTGATCCTCAGAAGATTGAAGCGGTGATGAACTGGAAAGTTCCTAAGTCTGTTCATGAGGTCCGTAGTTTCCTTGGTTTGGCGGGATACTACCGGAGGTTTGTGGATGGTTTTTCCAAAATTGCGTCTCCTTTGACGAAGTTGTTGCAGAAGGATGTTAAGTATGAGTGGACGGAAGCGAGACAGCAGGCTTTTGAGAAGCTTAAGGCGGCTTTGACGCAAGCTCCTATCTTGATTCAGCCTGAATCAGGGAAAGAGTTTGTGGTCTATAGTGATGCATCCTATGTTGGTTTGGGGTGTGTGCTGGTGCAAGAGGGTAAGGTTGTGGCTTATGCGTCGCGGCAGTTGAAGGTGCATGAGCGCAACTATCCTACGCATGACATTGAGCTGGCTGCAGTGGTGTTTGCTCTGAAGATCTGGAGACATTATCTGTATGGTGAGAAGTGTACTGTGTACACGAATCACAAGAGTTTGAGGTATCTGATGTCTCAGAAGGAGTTGAATCTTAGACAGCGGCGTTGGTTGGAGTTGCTCAAGGATTATGATCTGACGATTGAGTATCACCCTGGAAAGGCTAATGTTGTTGCGGATGCCTTGAGTAGGAAGGTAGCTGTTGAGCTGAGGGCTATGTTTGCTAGCTTGAGCATATCGCGAGATGGTGGTCTTGTTGCTGAGTTGCAAGTGAAACCATCTTTGGTTCAGTTGATCAAGGAAAAGCAGTCGTTGGATGATTCCTTGGTGTCTCATGTTCAGGATATCGCGGAGGGTAGACCTTCGAATTTCTGCTTTAATGAGGATGGTGTGTTGTGTTTTGGTAGTCGGATAGTAGTGCCTGCTGATGTTGAGTTGAGGCGTGCTAATCTGACTGAAGGTCATAGTAGTCCTTTTGCTATGCATCCTGGTAGTACTAAGATGTACCGTGATCTTCGTGATGAGTACTATTGGGTGGGTTTGAAGAAGGATGTTGCAGAGTTTGTGAGCAAGTGTTTGGTGTGTCAGCGAGTTAAGGCTGAACATCAGGTTCCTTCTGGTTTGTTGCATCCGTTGAAAATCCCTGAATGGAAGTGGGAGAGGGTTACCATGGATTTTGTATCTGGTTTGCCTTTGTCTCCATCGAAGAAGAATTCTGTTTGGGTGATTGTGGATCGCTTGACGAAGTGTGCGCATTTCTTGCCTGTGCATACTACGTTCTCTTTGGATAAGCTGGCAGAGCTGTACATTACTGAGATTGTGAGGCTGCATGGTGTGCCTAAGTCGATTGTGTCGGATAGGGATTCGAGGTTCACATCGCGTTTTTGGCAGTGTTTGCATCAAGCTCTGGGTACAAGGTTGCATTTCAGTACATCCTATCATCCTCAGTCGGATGGTCAGTCTGAGCGGGTTATCCAGATTTTGGAGGATATGTTGAGGTGCTGCGTGATTGAGTTCCAAGGTTCTTGGGAGAAGCATCTGCCTTTGGTTGAGTTCGCTTATAACAATAGTTATCAGGCGAGTATACAAATGGCACCTTATGAGGCTCTGTATGGGAGGAAGTGTAGGACTCCTCTTTGTTGGGCTGAAACTGGTCAAAAGTTGGTTTCGATGCCGGCTTTGTTGAAAGGGACCACTGAGAAGGTAAAGCTCATTTGTGAGAGGTTGAAGGCTGCCTCTGATCGGCAAAAGTCTTACGCGGATTTGAAGCGTAAGGAGATAGAGTATGCGGTGGGTGGCCGTGTGTTCTTGAAGGATTCGCCTTGGAAGAAGGTGATGAGGTTTGGCCGGAAGGGTAAGTTGAGCCCTCGGTACATTGGACCATATGAGGTGGTTGAGCGTGTGGGTCCTGTTGCGTATCGGCTGAGGTTACCTCAGGAGTTGGAGAAGATTCATGATGTGTTCCATGTTTCTATGCTCCGGAAGTATAGATCTGATCCTTCGCCTGTGATGCCTGTGGAGGAAGTGGTTTTGAATCCGGATTTGACCTATGATGAGGAACCGGTGAAGGTTCTGGATTCAGATAGCAAGGTTCTTCGTGGCAAGACCATTGAGTTGGTGAAGGTGCTGTGGAAGCATCGAGGTGTTGAGGAAGCCACGTGGGAGCGGAAGGAAGACATGCTCAAGCAGTTTCCTTATCTCTTTCCTTTAGGTAAATTTCGAGGACGAAATTTCTTAAGGGGGGGAGAGTTGTAACGCCCCGGTTTTGGGCTTTGGAGTTTTGGGCGTTGACCGGTTGGTCAAAGTGCTGTTCGAATCAAAAGAGGTGAAATTAGGAAAGCATAGTTCGGGTTGCATTAAAAATATGGAAAAATGTTCTAAAATCATCTTTTAATATAATTAAGTGAACTGTGAAATCAATTTTGGAAAATGAGTTTTGGAAGTGTGACATTTTGGCTAGTGACCAAAATGTAATTTTCGCAAGTTTGGTGGCTGTTTTATAAAGGGTTGAAACTTTGAATCTTTAAGGAGCTATTTACCCAAAGGGAGTTTCTCCAGATTTTTCTAAGATATTTTGAGTCTAAAATCTGATTTTAAAGGTTATTAAAATTGGAGGGAAGCCATTTGGCTATTTTTGGATTTTGTAACCAACTTTGCTAAATTTTCTTTCTCTCATTTTCTCTCAACCCAAACACTACTTTTCCAGAGAATTGGTTCTGATTTCTTCACTTAAATCCCTCATTTCAATTCTCATTTGATTCCTAATCATTGTATCTTCAAAACCTCTTTAATTGCTAATTGTTTCAACAAGGATTTTGATTGCAAAAAGAGGAGAAAATCAGGTTTGGAGGTAAGAACGTCCTTCTCCTCTAAACTATCAGTTCTTTACTGAAATTCCTAAGTTTTCAATCCTTAATTGAAGTTTAATTAAAGGTTTTTAAGTGGTGAAATGGATCTTGGCTTATTATGCAAGATTTTGATGATTTTTGATGATTTTCGTTAGATCTGATTAATCTGTGATTTGAGAGGTGTTTTTGATGTTAAATGATCTCTAAATTGATAAGGAATTGAGTTTTGATTGATGCAATCCCGGATAGGTTGAGTTTCCTAAGTTTAGCTTGTGTTTCAAGGTTGTTTTTGTGGTGATCTTGGTGATCTGATGTTGCTGGAGATATAAGGATGTTAATAGGTTGTTTTTAGATGTGTTATGATGTTTATTGAAGTGAGGTTTTGCTGGTTTATGGCTGGGCTTTGTTTAGAAGTGGTTTGGATGCGTTTTCGGTTGTGTTTGGTGGCCGAAAATGGAGGTTGGATGAGAGCAGCGAGTTTAGGTGCTTTCATTGAAGCAATTAATGCATGATGATGCATTAATCCTCTGCTTTGATGTGTTGAAACAGGGGAGGCATCTTTGGATCCAAGAGTTGTTGATCCGGAAGCTTGATTTGGTGCTTTGGCTTGAAGCAAAGTGGAAATCGGTGAGTGCGTTTGTGGAAATTGGATTTTCAGCTTTTAAATCAAGGTTTGAAGGTTTTGAGAGCTTAGTTTAAGTCTAAACAACTTTGCTAAGCTCAAGTGTAAGTTTTCGGAATTTCTCTCTAGTGGTGGCCATGATTTTGTTGTGATGCAAAATGGTGATTTGCATGTTTTAATTACTGTTTTGAAAGCATGTTTTAGCATGGATTTTGCTGATGATGTAAGCCATATGTTGAAGGTAACTCTAGGTAGGAGTACCTTGCTTTTGTACATTGTTTAAATGTGGTTTGATGCTTTGAAATGCATGATGAAAATGGCTTGATTTAATGCTTTAAAACAGTGGATTAAATGATGAAAATGATGTATATTGGCAAGTGATGTTTTGAAAAGATTAAGGTCACTAAGGTGGTTAAAAGTCCTTGAGTGAGCCTTGTTACTTAAGAACATCAAGGTGGTTAAAAGTCCCTTGATGATTCTTGTTGCGGACACTAAGGTGGTTAAAAGTCCTTAGGTGATCCTTTCCATGGTGTTTAAAAGTCCATGGGGCCATGGTGTTTAAAAGTCCATGGGGCCAAGGTGTTTAAAAGTCCTTGGGGCCAAGGTGTTTAAAAGTCCTTGGGGTGATTCAAGCTTTGGACACAAAGGTGGTTAAAAGTCCTTGTGTGGTCCTCATTCATGGTGTTTAAAAGTCCATGGCCAAGGTGTTTAAAAGTCCTTGGGGCCAAGGTGTTTAAAAGTCCTTGGGAAGTTGATGAACTTGTTTTAATGAAATGGAATTTGTCACTTGAGCCAATATGACATGTTATGATATTATGAAGCATGAGATGCTTGTTCTAAGTATGCTTTTGAGCATGTGCAAAGGTTGATTTTAAGCATGTTTATAAATGGTTTTAATTGCATTATTGAATGGTTTTTAAGAGCATTCCTCACTAAGCTTTTACTTACGCTCTCTACGTTTTCTTAATTAAATAATGCAGAGCATTAGAGAACCTTGAGGGGCAGCAAGAAGGGCAAGAATTCAAGTACAAGTAAAGCTCAATGTATGGAAGGTTTTTGTTAAACATTTTAGCTTTTGGGTGATTTGGCAATGGGGGACCAATGTGTATGTTTTGGGAGGTGTTTGGGACTCCCTAAGTATGTTGAATGATGGTTTGAATGCTAGTTTTTGGATTGGATCATTACATGCTTGTTTTGGAAGTTTTGTGCTTGAATAGCTAGCTTGTGTAGGAAGCATGCCTATAGAATTGGGGCTTTTTGCATATGATGTTAGTTTGTTGATTTGATGATGCCTATAAGTCATATATATGTTGAATTGCATGCTGGTAAAGTTTGGTAGCAATTGGAGCATGTTTGAATGATCTATTACATGTTTTGGAATGTGTTTTGCTGCAATCTGTGCAGGCGTTTCGGAACAGTGTGCACCGTTTCGGAACGGGTGCCTTGCATTAACCCAGGCGTCCGAAACGGTATGCACCGTTTCAAAACGGTTTGGTCTCTGTCAAGGCCATGTTTCGGAACCCATTGCGGAACGGCCCGTGTTTCGGAACAGGGTCTACCTGTTTCGGAACGGTCGACCGTTGGGGGCTGACATGGGCAGTTATATGTTTTGAATTGTTTGCGTTTTGGTCATGAATCTTGTTTGTTCAATTGCATGAGCTTGGGAAGTCCTTTTGAGCTGAAATTTCACAGAGAAGCATGAAACCTGATTAATTTCAAGTTGGTAACTTTAATTTGGGTTAAGTCCTTTTAATTATCAGAAATTACAATTTGGTCCTTAAAGTTGTAATTTGTTCAATTGGGTCCCTGTTTGATCTCTGATATTTGTGACCTTTGAGTATGATGTTTGTGTGATCACAATTAGGACTAATGTGCATCTAGACAAGATTAAAAAGAAAAAAAGGATCGTTAATCAAGGTTGACTTTCGGGTTGACTTTGGTTTTCCCCGTGTGACTTTCTTAATTCGGGTCAACCGTCTAGGCCGGGTTAAGGGGGTTACACACTCGGCCGGATGAAACCACGATCAAGCAACTCTTGCAACTGCGTCTTCAGCTCCTTCAGCTCCTTAGGTGCCATTCTATAGGGAGTAATGGACACAGGAGTTGTATTCTCATACAGCTCAATTCCAAACTCCACCTCGCGATTAGGAGGTAAACCAGGCAACTCCTCAAGAAAAACACCAGGAAACTCCTTCACAACTCTAATATCTTGCACCCTCAACTCCTTAGAGCTAGGATTCATCACAAAAGCTAGGTAAGCTTCGCAACCTTGCCTTAGCATCCTGCTCGCCTCCAAGGTAGACACCACATTGGCAAAAAACTTCACATTCTCACCAACCGCAACAACTTCATAATCATCCGCAAGCTTAAGCAAAACTCGCTTATTTTCACAATCCACAACAGCACGATGCTCGGCAAGCCAATCCATACCAAGGATCACACCAAAACCATAGAAGGGCAACTCCATAAGATCAACATGAAAAACATGTTCTTGAACAACCAAGGGACACCTTCTATAAAGCTTTCGAGTCACAACAGTTTCACCAAAAGAACTAGTGACACGAACACCAACATCCAAAGACTCAGCAGGCAAACCAAGCAATTCAGCATGCTCACGCAAAATGTATGAATTCGTAGATCCAGAATCAATCAAAGAAAGCAATGACAAGGATTGCAAAGTAAAGGTACCTGCAATCACATCCGCATCATTCCTTCCCTCACGCTGAGCATACACCCTCGCTTGGCCTCCACCTTCAGGCTGAATAGCCACAACATGGGCCACTCCACGACCACCTTCCTCTCTCCTCTGGAAATTACCTCGGCCGCGCCCACGACCTCTCTGAGGTGCAGCAACAACAGGAGCACGCACTTGATCACCAGCCAACCTAGGACAATCTCGCCTCAAATGGTCTGCGGATCCACAATTCCAGCACCCATTACCAGCTGCCGCAACAGGAGCTTGCACCTCTCTCACAGCACGAGGACAGTCACGCTTCATGTGACCACGTGAACCACAGATCCAACAAGCACTCGGATCAGCTCTAGCATTGCCTCCTCTAGCAGGTGCACCACCACCTCTCTTAGCTGAGGACTGATACTTCTGATCACGTCCCCTCTTGTTCCGTCCACCACCGGAACTATACTCAGCAGCTCTCTTACCAGAACCTTCTCCAGCACCTTTCGCAGATAAACCCAAGTTCATCTCAATGTCCTTGGCTCGGCCCACCAACACATCAAAATCATCATACTCGGTGGCCAGCACATACATTTTCACATCCGTCACTAAGCCATAACGGAACCTCTCACACCTTGCCCGCTCATCAGGTATCAGCTCAGGTGCATACTGACTGAGTCGCACAAACTGCACTTCATACTCAGCCACACTCATGCTCCCTTGGGTAAGAGACATGAATTCACGCTTCTTCTCATCAAGATATCTCACACCAAGATATCTCCTCTTGAACACATTCTGAAAGAATGTCCAAGTCACATCAGCTTCAACCATTCCAGCTATAGTGGTCGTCCACCACGTATACGCATCGTCCTGCAGCAAGGACACAACACAACCCAGCTTTTGCACATCCGTGCAGCTCATCTGACCCAAGATTCGCTTGGTACTCTCTAACCAAGCTTCAGAACCCTCAGCAGACATACCCCTGAACTCAGTCCCTCCAAGACTGCGCAGACGCTCCAAAGGTAGTCTCACACCAGCATCTCCCTGATGCCCAGCTCCTTGAGCTCCAGGTACTGCTGCTCGAAAAGCACCCGCAATAGCTTGTACCAACATCAACATATCAGGCATAGCTTGCCTCTGACCAACCTCTGATCCAGCAGCTCCAGCACCAGCTGCAGCTTCAGCTCTTTCACCCTCAGCACCACCACCAGGTGGAGGAGGAGGTATCACCGCACTACCCGTGTTTTCCTCATTCTCGTTCTCATTAGGAGCCGTAGCTCGCACATTACCCCGTAACTCTCTATGTGGTGCCATACTTTTACCATGCAATCACAATGCAAATAAAACGAAGTCAGGCCCAGCAAGGTAAGCAATCCAAGTATTCAAGCTCAATTTCATTCAAAATCAACATCATTTCATTAGCTTTGATTTGGCAATGGGTACCCACAACATGCTACATCACAGCACACAACTCAATTGCATCAATATCACAAGCCACTAAACATGCTTTCGATCAACAAGCATACAAGGCATACACACTTCAATCATGCACACATTCATTCCCAATTACTCAAGAACTCAGCTCTGATACCACCAAATGTAACCCCCTTAACCCGGCCTAGACGGTTGACCCGAATTAAGAAAGTCACACGGGGAAAACCAAAGTCAACCCGAAAGTCAACCTTGATTAACGACCCTTTCTTTAAACTTGTCTAGATGCACATTAACCCTAATTGTGATCACTCAACAACATACTCAAAGATCACAAGCATCAGGGATCAAACAGGGACCCAATTGAACAAATTACAACTTTAGGGACCAAATTGTAATTTCTGATAATTAGGACTTAACTCAAATTGAAGTTACCATCTTGAAATTAATCAGGTTTCATGCTTCTCTGCAAATTTTCAGCTCAAAAGAACTTCCCAAACTCATACAATTGCACAAACAAGATTCGGGACTAAAATGCAAACAATACAAAACATTTAACTACCAATGTCAGCCCCCAACGGTCACATGTTCCGAAACAGGCAGAGCCCGTTTCGAAACGCGGGGCCGTTCCGCAACGCGTACCGAAACACAGGCTGGCAGAGGCCTTTCCGTTTCGGAACGGTCCCTCCCGTTTCGGACGCCTGGGCTTGTTTAAGGCACTCGTTCCGAAACGGTAGGCACTGTTCCGAAACACCCTGCACAGATTGCCCCAAAATGCACACTTAAACATGCAATTAAACATCCAATCATGCTCCAATTGCCACCAAACTTTACCAACATGAAATTCAACATACATGAGACATACTTGCATCAACAATTCATCAAAATATCATCATATATGAAAAGCCCCAAATCTAATGGCATGCTTCCTACACAAGCAAACCATACAAGCATAAACTTCCAATTCAAGCATGTAATGGCCAAACGCAATAACCAGTATTCCCAACAACATTCAACATACTTAGGGAGTTCAAAACATCTCCCAAAACATACACATAGGTCCCCCATTGCCAAATTACCAAAAGCTAAAATGTACTTAAGAAAACCTTCCATACTTTGAGCTTTACTTCCACTTGATTACTTGCCCTCCTTGCTGCCCTCGATTTACCTTAATGCTCTGCATTATTGATTTAAGAAAACAAAAGAGAGCGTAAGCAAAAGCTTAGTGAGGAATGCTCATAAAAACCATTCAATAATGCATTTATAAAACACTTATAAATCATGCTTCAAATCATCATTTGCACATGCTCAAAAGCATACTTAAAACAAGCATTTCATGCTTCATAACATAACATGTCATATTGGCCACAAGTGATAAGTTCCATTTCTTTAAACAAGTTCAACAACTTTCACCCCAAGGACTTTTAAACACCATGGCCCCAAGGACTTTTAAACACCTTGGCCCATGGACTTTTAAACACCATGGAAAGGACCACACAAGGACTTTTAACCACCTTTGTGTCCGCAACAAGTTTCACCCCAAGGACTTTTAAACACCTTGGCCCCAAGGACTTTTAACCACCTTGGCCCATGGACTTTTAAACACCATGGAAAGGACCACACAAGGACTTTTAACCACCTTTGTGTCCGTAGCAAGAATCATCCAAGGACTTTTAACCACCTTGATGTTCTTAAGTAAACAAGGCTCACTCAAGGACTTTTAACCACCTTAGTGACCTTAACCTTTTCAAAACATCACTTGCCAATATACATCATAATCATCAATCTATCCACTGTTTTAAAGCATTAAACCAAGCCATATTCATCATGCATTTAAAAGCATCAAACCACATTTAATCAATGCTCAAAAACAAGGAACTCTTACCTTGAGCTTCCTTCAATATATGGCTTACAAAAACAGCAATTACCATGCTAAATCATGCTTTCAAAACAGAATTTAAACCATGCAATAAATCACATTGCACAACAATCAAACCATGGCCACCACTAGAGAGTATTTCCGAAAACTTACACTTGAGCTTAGCAAAGTTGTTTAGACTTAAACTAAGCTCCCAAGACATTTGTTTCAAAGCCGAAAACCCAATTTCACTCACCGATTCCACTTCGCCTCTTGCCGAAGCACCAATTCAAGCTTCCGGATAAACAACTCTTGGATCCAAAGATGCCTCCCCTGTTTTAACACATCAAAGTAGAGGATTAATGCATCATCATGCATTAATAGCTTCAATGAAAGCACCTAAACTCGCTGCTCTCATCCACACTCCATTTTCGGCCACCAAACACAACCGAAAATACATCCAAACCACTTCTCAACAAAGCCCAGCCATAAACCATCAAAACCAAACATCCATTAACATCATATAACATCTAAAAAGAACCTATTAACATCCTTATACCTCCAGCAACATCAGATCCACAAGATCACCTCAAAAACAACCAAGAATCACAAGCTAAACTTAGGAAACTCAACCTATCCGGGATTGCATTAATCAAAACTCAATTCCTTATCAATTTAGTGTTCAATTAACATCAAAAACACATCTCAAATCACAGATTTAACAAATCAAACGAAAATCATCAAAAATCACCAAATCTTGCATTTTAAGCCAAGGTCCACTTCACAACTTAAAAGCCTTTAATAAAACATCAATTAAGGATTGAAAACTTAGGAATTTCAGTAAAGAACTGATAGTTTAGAGGAGAAGGACGTTCTTACCTCCAAACTTGAGTTTCTCCTCTTTTTAGAATCAAAAACCTTGATGAATCAAGTAGCAAATGATGAGGTTTTGTAGATATGATGATTATGAATCAAAAGAGAGTTAAAAGGATAGATTTAGGTGACAAAATCAGAAGAAATTCTCTGGAGAGAAAGTGTTTGGGTTGAAAGAAAATGAGAGAAAAGAAAATTGGAAGTTAGTTATCAAAATAGCCAAAAAATGACTTTCCCTCCTATTTTCTTATGTTTTAAAATCAGAATATATCTTAAAATATCTTAGAAAAATCTGGAGAAACTACTTTTGGAATAATAGCTCCTTAAAGATTCAAAGTTTCAACCCTTTCTAAAACAGTCACAAAACTTTCAAAAATTACATTTTGGTCACTAGCCAAAATGTCACCCTTCCAAAACTCATTTTTCAAAATTGATTTCACAGTTCACTTAATTATATTAAAAGATGATTTTAGAACATTTTTCCATATTTTTAATGCAACCCGAACTAGGCTTTCCTAATTTCACCTTTTTAGATTCGAACAGCACTTTGACCAAACCGGTCAACGCCCAAAACTACTAAGCCCAAAACCGGGGCGTTACACACCTCCTCGCCAAATCAATAAATGGTCATTCTCGCCGACATCGATAATAAGACCAATACACAATACATCCTTCCGCCTCGCCAAATCAATATAGGTCGTAGCCCTAGGACCGTAGTCCACCCGTACCAATGAGCTCATGAATTCTATGGCATGCCAATTGTATCCAATACTTTGAATCCAAGGTCCAATAATTCATAGTTCAATATCCATGATTCATGAACAATATTTCCACATCAATATCAATAACAATAATTCAGTGGCAATGACATCATATCAATAATCATATGACAAATAGCAACAACTCATGTCAACGATTCTACATGTCTATACTTCAATGATTTTCATGACAATGATAGCAATGCTATGAACAATGAATCGATGCGATACTTACCAAAACTTACCAACATAGCTTACAATAATGCTTCATGCAAATCCCTTAAAATCAATGGTTAGTAAATCAATAAATAATGATTTGAGATGGCACCTAGCCACTCTCGAGACTCCGACTAAACTCACCTTGACAATCCGAAGCTCCTAAGGCTCTCAGATGACAATACCCTTATCCCTAGCTTCCGATGGAGGTGATGGATTGATCTTTTCCACTTCTTGAGCTAGGAAAAGCAATAAGGAGTCGTTGGGATCAATATAACAATATCAATACTTGAATAGCCATTAGCTATAGACAAAGCTTTTATTTAAGCTTGAAATTGATCATTCAATAGTCGAGAGAATCGATGGCTAACTTAGGGCTTTCACTTACTCGATCGATAGTTAGAACTTCGTGTTCGTAAATCAAGGAAAGTCTAAGCTTATGGCTCACAAAACAGAGATGTGTGCTTGAGCTTGGTGGAGAAGATGACAATGGTGGTGCTTGCTCTTTTTTTAGCAAAAGATGGGTCTTTGTCTCGGTGAAACATAAAACAAAGATGGGAGCTTTCCTTTTATAAAGCCAAAGCCTATTCATTACTCCACCTCCCATTTAGCCAATAAGAAGATTTCCTCCTACCAAGGGTTTGCTAGATCCAATGCTTGTCTCTTCAATACAAAGAATGAAATTTGGTTTCGGTGAAGCTGAAACAAAAGATGGGACCCTTTTCAATTTCCTTTATTTCTTTTAACCTCAATCATTTTCCCCACCTCCCTTGCAACCAAGGAAAAGGTTTACCTTAGAAAAGGGAAATCTTAAAATATTACTTATCTAATTTATATCAATACTAAAAGATGGCTACAAGTCATCCTCTTAGACTACTTCCACGTGGGGAGGGACAACAATAAGCAGGTGAGTCATCACCTCTTCATTTCCTTTCATCTTTATCATTCAATCATATTCGAAATAGAGGACCCGTTTCGAAACGAGTGAGACCGTATCGAAACGGTTGAGCAAAAGTCCAAAAGTTAGTTATTATAGTTATCACATTTTGAAACACCCAATACCCGTTTCAAAACACATTTCCTAGGTCGTTTTGGTACGGGTCTAATCGTATTGAAACGCCTAGCCCAAAACACTAATTTAGACATTTCAAGGAATTCTGAACTAAGAATAAGATCTCCTAACAATATAATCTTTCCTTGGATGGCAAAGATACGATATTTGAACACTTTAACATCAATACCATGATCATCAGAATCCAATTCTGGCTAGACCGGTTTTTGAGGAACCACCAGAGTTGGAACTTAAGCCACTGCCAGAACACTTGAAGTATGCCTACCTAGGTGAGCACTCAACTCTGCTGGTGATTATTGCCACAGTTCTCACTAATGATCAGGAGGCAAGATTGCTGGCAATATTAAAAACCTATAAGCGAGCATTGGGATGGACCTTGGCAGATATCCGAGAGATAGGCCCAACCATTTGCATGCACAAGATTACTCTGGAGGAATATCATGGTAAGACTATTGAAGGCCAAATGAGGCTAAACCCGAGTATTAAAGAGGTTGTAAAAAAGGATTAAATGGATTGATGCTGGAATAATTTATTTTATATCCAATTGCTCTTGGGTTAGCCCGGTAAAGTGTGTGCCAATGAAAGGTAGCATGACTGTTGTTCAGAATAAAAAGGATGAGTTGATTCTCTCCAAAACAATTACATGATGGAAAGTGTGTATGGATTATAGAAGGCTGAACAAGGTTACGAGGAAGGATCACTTCTCTTTGCCTTTCATCGATCAAATGCTAGACAAGCTGTCAGGTAAAGCTTTCTATTGCTCTTTAGATGGTTATTCAGGTTAAAATCAGATTGCGATAGCCCGCGATGACCAGAAGAAGACCACATTCACCTGTCCATATAGAACATTTGCTTTTAGAAGAATGTCATTCGGTTTGTGCAATGCACCAACAACGTTTCAACGTTGTATGATGTCCATTTTCTCTGATCTGATTAAGCACAACAAGGAAGTATTTATGGATGACTTCTCAATGTTTGGTAGTACATTTAAGGAATGCATCCTATGTTTGGAGCAAGTTCTTCGGAGGTGCGTTGAGACCAACCTAGTCTTGAACTAGGAAAAATGCCACTTCATGGTGAAGGAGGGCATTGTCCTTGGGCTTAAAGTGACCAAAAATGGACTAGAGGTTGATCCTGCAAAAGTGGAAGTTATCAAGCAATTACCACCCCCATGAGTGTTAAAGGTGTAAGAAGTTTGTTAGATCATACTGGATTCTATCGAAGATTTATTAGGGACTTTTCTAAAATTTCTAAACATTTATGCTTGTTGTTAGAAAAGGATGTCGCTTTTGCATTTGACTATTCTTGTTTGAGAGCGTTTTAGGTCCTTAAGGAGAAGCTGGTTAATGCCCCTATAGTTGTGTCACCATATTGGAATGAGCCTTTTTGAGCTCATGTGTGATGCTAGTGACTATGCCATTAGAGCAGTACTTGGACCGCGACGTGGCAGAGTTTTTCATGCCATATATTATGCCAGCATGACACATAATGAAGCACAACTTAATTATACAACTGTAACCCCCCTCGGCCCGATCTAGTCATAAGACTGAACCGGGAGAGTTACACGGGGATAATTAGAGAGAAACCCAAGGATTTCCCACCGATTAACAACCCAATGTGTATTTTTTTTTTCTTTTTATCTTTTCTAAAGGCTTCATTATTATCCTATATGTTCAAGCAAGCAGCGGTTAAAACCTCACCTCAATCGGACATCAATTCGAAGTCCAATTGGCCCTTTTAGCGATTAGGGACTAAAACCTAAAAATAGATAAAAATAGGGACTTTTAAGAAATTAAAGTTACCAATATGCAATTAGTTAGGTTTCATGCTCTCATGTTAAATTTCAGCTCTAAAATATTGTTCAAACTCACCAAAAGGCATGTTAAACAATCAGGGACCAAAACATAACTTTTCAAACAAATTTTAAACTTTACCAAACAAAGGTTTCGAAATCTTTAAGAAGGTTTCGAAACGTTCCTGTAGATTTATAGAAAATTAAACAAGTTTCGAAACCTTAAGGTTGGTTTCGGAACCAGCTTTAAAAGGTTTCGAAACTTATTCAACTAGTTTCAAAACGTACCTGTAAATTTGCAGAAAATTAACATTCGAGACACTTTAGAACCTTCCTAAACATAACCGAAACTACCCCAAAACTCTAACAAACTTCAAACATAACCACAACATGATTAAAGATCAAACCTCATCTACATAACACATAAACATCATCAAAACATAGCAATCATACAGTAAAAGGAATTTAGAGGCAAACCACCCTAATACAAGCATCAAACATACATACTTACACAAATTGGGTACATGGCCAAAAGGCTAAAGGAAACATTTCAACATAAGACCTAGCAACCTTCCACATAACACAGTCTCAGCATTTAAAACACGTTAGCAATAAAAACAACCACACGGGAGTTTAGACACCAACTCCCCAACACAAAAGTCTAGCATTCCCATTGCCTAAGTATTATTACAACCATAAAAATTGTACTTGAGCTAGCAAATGAACTCCAGGGTTCTTTCTTTGCCACACTTGCCTCTCGAAGCCACTAACGATCTGCATCATTAGAAAGGAGAACGTAAGCTTGAAAGCTTAGTAAGCGGAGCTCAAAATCACAACAACAACAATGCAGTTTCAAAACATATATTTATTTTGAAGACAAAACCATTTGAAGTGGAATATACTAAACTGAAAACATAAGTATGAGCACAAACATGTCCAAACGCTTGAAGTCTCAATCTAACAAAAACTTTAATTTATCACAAGGTGCATTTCCAACACAACATAGGAACGAGTTCATGGTGTGCACATGCACAACCATTCCCGGTGGAACTACACATCACCGTTCATAAACAACTATCATACTTCCGTTGGGACTACACATCACCGTACTCATCTACTAGTCAAATTCCGGTGGGACTACACATCACCGTGTTCAACAACACACTTCCCATTAACCATCACGTAAGGTTTCGACAACAACATAATAACATTTGAAAGGATGTAAAAGCAAAATAGTACCTCACCCAACAATACATATAATCACATTCACCAACACTTAACAAAACAAGGGGAGATTAGCTAAACTTACACTTGGGTTTCGCTTGGACCCTCAAGCTCAACCCAAACCCCAAGAAAACCTCTTTGAAACATTGCAAAGCTTTAAAACATTACCACTCACCAGCACAACCTGAACGATAGTCGGAACACCTATTTCAAGCCTCCACAACACTGGGCATCGTGTCCGAAGTACCCAAATCTGTTTTCGCTACTTCTAACAACCCAAAACTGAGTATTAATACCCCTTTTTAACATACATGCCCACTGAAATTCGCAAACACAATATTCAACAACATTCGCTCATCGATTTGTAGTCGAAGTTATCTGAAAATATCACCACATCAGCTCTAACCAAAACCCAGCAATATAGTCATCCAAAACACATATATTAAATCCGAAAAAATCATTCCAAAGCTACAAAACCATCAGGGGTCGTTTAAACCCAAAACCAAGCCAAAAACTCTAGTATTTCAACCTTTAAAATTGAACTAGCATCTCCACATCATTTAACACTCAAAACATTGATTTTAACCAACCCAAAACACAACAACATCAATCCACAGAAAAATCCCCCAAAAACCCATTATTTTCAAACAATGAACTTTGAGAAAAATGGAAAAATCATTTGGGTTTTGAAGAGAATCCATCAAAAGGAGTTCAATGAAGGAAAAACAAAGCAAATGAGAGATTACCTTCAAGAATCTTCAATGGAGATGATGTTTCGTTGAAGAGAAAGTGAGAAAACTAGTTTTGGGAGAAAATAACGTGATTTTCTCTCAAAAGATGACAACTCATAAAATAAAAACTCTTTGTTATAATTAAAAATCCCTTTTTTAAAAAGAATTTACCTCTTTACCCCTTTTAAAATATTTTCATCTCAAGGCATAACATTTTTGTTTAAATAAATAGACACGAAACTAGTCTAACCCAACCAATGGATTTAGTTCGACCCTCAACCCGATTCGGTAACTTTCGGCCCTAAACTCTGGGCGATACAACAACAACTGAGAAATAATTTATTGTAGTTGTATTTACTTTTGATAAATTTAGACCTTATTTAATACGTAATAAAGTTGTTGTTTTTATAGATCACTCGACACTGAAGTACCTATTGGCAAAGAATGATGCCAAGTCGAGATTGATCCAATGGATGCTCCTACTTCAAGAATTTGACCTTGAGTTACGAGATAAGAAGGGCAGTGAAAACTTAGTAGCTGGCCATCTATCACGACTAGAGCATCACTGAGAGTATGGTAAGATTAAAGCTGTTAGAGATGAGTTCCCAGACAAGTATTTACTCTTAGCCAACACCACGCCATGGTATGTCGACATAGTTAATTATCTGGTAAGTAAGATCATGCCACCAGATTTAGGGTACAATGCCAAGAAACGATTTTTGCGCTATGTCCAGCAGTATTATTGGGATAAGCCATTTCTATTCAAGCAATGTGATGATCAAGTGATCAGTCGTTGCATTCTAGAAGATGAGCATCATGCTATTTTGCAAGCATGCCATGCCACACCATACGAAGGACACTTTGCTAGACATAAAACTGCTGCCAAGGTACTGCAGTCAGGTTTTTATTGTCCCATGTTGTATAAGGAGGCTCATGACTTCACCAAGGCATGTGATCCGTGCAAACGAACTGGGAATATCTCTGGAAAACATCAACTTTCGCTCCAGAATATCATGCCGGTGGACTTGTTTGATGTTTGGGAAATAGACTTTATGGGACCATTTCCCCTATCTTTTGGCAATATATATACATATATCCTAGTGGCAGTTGAATATGTTTCCAAATGGGTAGAGGGTATAGCCCTACCAACAATTGATGCGAAGGTCGTTGCCGATTTTTTGCACAAACACATCTTTACACGTTTTGGTGCTCATGAGTGATCATTCATGATGAGGGAACCCATTTTAAATGCAATCTAATCTCTAAAGCCTTGTGCAGGTATGGGATACAACAACGGATAGCCACAGCCAATCATCCACAGACAAATGGGCAATCCGAGATCTCTAACAAACAAATCAAGAATATCCTAGAAAAGATTCTGAATCATTTGAGGAAGGATTGGTCTTTGAGGTTAGATGAGCTTTGTGGGCTTATAGGACCGCCTTCAAAATTCCATTAGGCACTTCACCTTTTAAGCTTGTATATGGTAAGCCATGCCACTTACCGGTAGAGCTCGAGCATAAAGCCTACGGGGCAATTAAGACATTGGATATGACATGGGCAGCCGCGGGAGAAAAACGGATGTTGGACCTAAATAAACTAGAAGGATTTGGGGCACATGCTTATGAGAATGTCAAGTTATATAAAGAACGAACCAAGCACTGACATGACAAGAGGATTCTGCCACGAAACTTTGAGGCAGGTCAACAAGTCATTTTGTTTAACTCACGCCTAATTTTTTTTTCAAGCAAGCTCAGGTCAAGATGGTCAGGCCATTTCGAGGTTGTGAAACCATATGCCCACGTAGCAGTGGACATTAAGGACATAAAAATTGGTGATACTTTCAAGGTGAATGTGAAACGCCTGAATTATTATTTGGAGGGAGAAAAGAATACTGCCAAGGAGGTCATCCTCTTGGCAGAACTACCATGATGCATTCCAGTTGATATTTTCTTGTAAATAGTAGGATTATAATTTTTTTTTGCTCTGTTGAAAGGTTTTTGTTTGAGGTGCGTGTAGATTTTTGTGCCAGGAAGTATGCATGTGCAGAGACATATATTGGCAGGACGAGAGAGTGAATGCAGTACCATGCCAAGATAAATGCTAGTAGTTGAGCTTGGCATGCGGCGGAAATAATTTTGGAAAAGAAAATTACCTGAGTGTGATTTAATTTAAACTATGAGAGAGAAAATATACCCTAGCCACCCACAATTTAAGGTGAATTTAAAATTAAATTTAAATCACCTTCTCACTCCAAATCTTATCACTTAAAAACCTATCCTTATCACTTATCCTTTCCAAACTTATCACATCATCCCTTTTTACTCACCCCATAAACACGGCGTCTTCTCATTATTACCCCTCTTATACCATTCATAATTAAAAACCTACCATAACACTCAACCTTTCCCTCTTTCAACTCCCACAACGTTTACCCTTTTAACTTTACCTTCTTTCCTTAGACGTTTACACACTCTCTCAAGATTTCAAGAAAATCAAGCTTTTCTTTTCTTTCTTCATAGCCATGGCGTCTTCATCTAAGCCTTTTCAAAGATTTTTCAACGAAGAGATAGAGAAGAAATATCATGATCAATTCACCTCGAAATCCTTTTGCTTTGAAAGGAATTTTGACTTCAACCCCGAGAAGAATCAAGTATTTCCCCTGAGTTCATGGACATAGTCGCCAAGAACAAATGGAAAACATTCTGCCAACAAAAGGGTGAGATCTTTCCAAGTCTTGTTCGAGAAGTTTATGCCCATCTAACTACTAAGTCAAATCCATTTTTAATGATTTGTGGTGAATGTGTAAGGTTTGATGAAGGAGCCATCAATATCATGCTCAAGCTAGACGAAGAAGATGACCATAGTAGGTTCGTGGCTAAGATGGCGGATGCCAAACGCCAAATGCTGTTAAAAGATTTATGTGAGTCAGGCACAGAATGGATTGTATCCTGCAAGGGCTCGCAAACAGTCAAGAGAGCAGCCCTCCAGCCACAAGAAAGGGCTGTAATCACTTTCTCAAGGTCAATATGATGCCGACAACACACAACGAGACTGTTTCGGAGATCATCCGATATTGCTATATTCCATTCTTTTTAGCCGAAAAATCAATGTTGGTTGGATCATCATCAATGAAATCTACAGATATGCCTTTAAGCCGACTAGAGGTTTATTATTCGCACTGTTGATTTGTAACATTTGTAGGCGCTACGAGGTGCCCACTACAGAGGAAGATGTTTGCCCTTGAGGTAAAAGGCTACATTATCACACCGGCTGGTTTGAAAAACCTTACTGGAATTGTTGTTCCTGACAAGGGTAAGGGCATGGCTATTTTGCCAAAGCCCAAGACTAAAACACCAAGGGAAAATTCATCAACCTCAATGTCATGCGCCTCAATGATAGATGATTCGATGGCACTGCTTTCTCAGATCTCCCAAGGCCAAGAATTGATTCTCCTTAATTTGGAGAAGGATGAAGAGAGCCAGAAGAAGCTATGGAGGTATATGCATGCCCGAGATTTGGCCGTTAAAGAAACCCTAGTGAGCCTTTCTCTGGGCATTCTACCAGCATTTCATTCCTTCCCAGAAGAGCTCTTTGCTAATGATAGTGCCATGCTAGCTAGTCCAGTTGCTAGTCCAGTCCACAATCCCATGTCCTCTAATGCCACATAACTAATTTCCCTTCCTCATGATGAATCTAGTAAGTCCGCCTATCTTCATGAATCTACTGTTGAAAGTGAAAAGAAACCCACTATCACGCCAACTTCCTCTGAGTCTATAAAGATTGTTAAAGAAACTCTTGCCTCGTTGACCGCTTGTAGGTCTGGTTGGAGTGGAAAGAAGAGAATGGCCACTGAACGTTGGAGCCTTAGTTAGAGGAAGTCTCGTGCCAAGATGGCCGAGGAAGCTCGTGCCCACCAAAAAGAAGTCTCCAAAGGGGAGTCATCTTCTTCCTAACTCTTTGCATTATCATTCATTTTTCATGCATTTTTGTATGTCCATGCATTTTCTATTTTTTGTTTTTCTTGTGTATATGTGTTCTTTCATGCATTGAGGACAATGCACATCTAGAGTTTGGGGGTGTGCGTTTCCTCATAAGTTATACCATGCCCTGTATTCATGTTTAAATTTATGTTTTCATGCCATGCCATGCCATGTAGGTTAGGATAGTTAGCATATCAAACCACTAAAAAAAGAAAAAGAAAAATTTGTCTCGACTAATTTTTGAAGCATGTTAACATCTGTTAGGCAATTTTAGTTTGACCTAGGTGTCTGTCCGATGAGGAAATTTAAAATCTTTAGATGCCTATGCCAAAAGAATAGTAATGACAGGATAGCTTGCCAATTGATCTCTAGTTTTAGGAATCGATTTACACTTAACACATGATATGTATCTAGTTCCCTAGCAAACTTAGGTTGTTTGAAACTATGCTCGAAAAAAAAGGAATAAAATGCCAAGGGAAAAAAATAGTGAACCAATGTGTGCCAAATGTTGAAGGACTTTAAAACACTCATATGCCTTAGGAAAAATTATTAACTTGGATCTTCGTGGTTTGCTCGCTCTTAGTTCTCAAGCCAACATGACTTATGGTATGAGTGTAATAGGTTAGTAAGTGATGCGATCTGGTCTAACGTGGATATTTGTGGTATGCTCCCTCTTATATCTCACGCCAAACAGTGCATGACGCTACCCTAATTTAATGCCAACAATAAAAAGAGTATACCTTTGGCTGAATAAAATAGTAAATAAAAAAAATGAGTTTAGGTAGTAAAATTGACTAAGAGAGTGAAAGGACACTTGATGCATATTGCCTACAGTTCATGCACTTTCATGCCCTAAGACTAGAGTTATTTTGCTGCTCTTGAACTTTCTACCTACTTGGCACTGCTGCACTAAGATTACTGAGGATAGATCTATGCCAAATTCTGCTTGCATACTTCTGTTGGCATGCTGACTGAAACTTTGCCGAGGTATTATTTTCATATTTTTTTAGTTTCTCTATTTTCTTTTGCATTACTTGAAGACAAACAATAAGCTAAAGTATGAGGGAGTGTTGACGCTCTAAAAGTACTAATTTACATAACAATTTCACATGTTTTTACTTGTCTTTCAAGTACATTTAGTTGCATTTTGCCATAGGAACCACGCATTTGCATTAAGAGTTAGGATTTCGTGTTATGCCAGTGTGAAGGGGTTGTTTTTGGCACCTTTGTGCAGGTTGGCATAGTTGATGGAACGGAAGCTGGCGGAGCAGAAGAAGAAACCAAGGATGATCCCAAGTTGTTGGTGGTGCATAAGGACCTTTAATGCCAAGCACCAGATGGCGGAGAAAAGTACTTGATACCATGCCAAGTAGATGTTGACTCCGAAAAAATAGGATCAGATCAGGATGCGGAAAAATAGGGATCAGATCAATCTCCGAGAAAATAGGGGACGAGCAGTGCCAAGCACGTTTGGCAGCACCATGCCAAGCTTCAATGCCAGAGGAGTATTGGCACGATGATGTTACTCATAACCTGATCAGCCTTAGGATTCAAACGCCAGATAAGATGATCGCCTATCTTATCACTCAACGTTCAAATTCAAATTCAAGATATTACTAGGCTATCAATGGAGTCCAATTTAATCTCGATCAAAGCAAAACAAAAAAAGAGAGAGACGACGATGAAAAATTGAGGAGAATGATCAGAGATAAGAAGCAACAGTCGAGAGCCTGGCCGTGAAGAGCTACATCGACATACGCTCTTCTAGCTCATCCTCTTTGTTGTTATTTTTCTTTTCTTAGTTTAAAATGATGATGGATGTTGAAAACGATGATGGTTTTTTGGTTGACACCCTCACCATGAACTGATTTTATAGTTGGTGAGGGGTGTCATGGTTGAATGTTATTTTTAATGTTTAGCTTTTAATAAATCAACACGGACTCGACATTGTTTTCTTATTTGGCATGTTCTTCATTTTAAAGTATGCTTCCACACTACCGATGGTACTAACTTTTTAAATACTGAGCCAAGCGAAAGCTGGCATAGTTGGCTTATTGCAACTCAATATCATAACTGACTTGAGTTGCAACGATCGATTGCTAGATACAAATGAGAGATGCTTCGAAAGAAGATGTTCAAGTAGATGAACTTACTTCAGGAGTGAAATCTACCCCTTTGGAGTAAAGGTTGAAACTTAATCGAATTGATTTATGTAAAAACATGCTCTACAAACATAAAAGGGTTTTCCGTAATTGATTTAGGGCAATGCCATCGATAGAGGTATTGCTACCTTTGAATCTGCTCGGCAAACAATGCCAAGACAGAATTTATTAAAGGCTGGCTTGGCACAAATAGCATGAAAACCAGGCACTCTTTGCCAACGCTTGTCATTTGCTAAGACATTTTCCTTGACTTCTACCTTATCTTATTTTATTTCATTTCTTTTTCAGACATTTCAAAATCACTTCAAATCAAACCAATTTTTTCATAAAACAAGTACATGGATAAACAATTAAACCCCTGAACGCAATCCCTGTGGGATCGATAACTCAACTTAACTGATGTATTACTTGCAAGCCGTGTATACTTGCACGCAATAGACTTTACTTGGCATTGTTTTCATACATTTCCAATATATTTTACACCCTATTGCCATCATTTATTTATCCACGCCAAGAGTCTACAAGCACGGGAAGAAAACACACCTTAAGCAGCAATAGCTCTAATGTCGGGACGAATGCCTCTCATGTTCGGATCTAGCTAAATTGAAACCTACGATATGAAACTCTACATCAAAAATCTATCATTATGCCACCAAACTAAAAACTAATACTAATCTAAAAGAACACTCACGTGTAGTCCTCGTGGTACGAGCATGATTAGTCGAATAGGAGAAGGAGGTGGTAACTCGTCTTCCTCAAAGTCGATGTCGTCTAAAACACATATTTAAATTGCATCAGATCTCATATCCAAATCCTTTCAAATTAAAGTTGCGAGATACCAGAGACTCATCAACGTTCGATCAAAATAAGAAGCAAAAAAGAAAAATATATAAAAAAAGATGATTATAGTTTTCGAGAGATGGGAAGGGGAAAGATATCGAGAGAGTGTGTGATATATGGAGGGTGCGGCTGCAGAGATTTCAACGGCTTAACACCTAAAATAAGGTTATAAAACCTAAGATTTTTGGTAAATCGCAACATAAGGGATCCAATCATTTAAGGGTTCGCAAAATAATACTCAAGCTTTACCCAATTCACAAAATGACCCCTAAAATTTTGAATTAAGCCATACAATTTTATATTAACTCAATTTAATCTTTAGCAATAATTAGGTTCCCACATTCAAATTCCTAAAATTAATTTAGGGTTTTAAACCTAAATTCCCAAAATCTAGGGTTTAAAAATTGGGGAAATTTTTGGGGTGTTACAATCGCCACTCCCAAGTGAATGAGCATAAAGAAAGAATGGTCGCCTAGTCCTCTGCCAGTTTTAACAAGTTTACAAATGGACACCGCTTGATGATCGCCACTCCCAAGTGAGTGAGCATAAAGAAAGTAATATTCGCTCCAAGTCAGCAAAGTCGCTCCAGATTAGCGATGTTGCTCATAGGTGGCGAACTCTCTTATCCACTCCACACTAGCGATGCGAAAAATACATATACAAAAAATACATATTTTCTTACCAAAGTTTCATCTCCAAGCTCGTGAATCTAAAGTTTATAGAACTATCAACAACATGGGAGCAAGCATACATATAATCTGCTCCGAGAGAATGATGACGTTTGTAAATACGAATATGCGAACATACAAGAAAATAGGGAACAAATTAGCGAATGAATTAACGAACAAGCTAGCGAATGAATTAGCAATGCTGCTATAGGTTAGCGAATAAATATATCGACTTGTTTCCAATCTCACTTCCACAGTAAGCACGCGAATTGAAGGCTCGCTAGCCACTTCCACAGTAAGCACGAGAATGACAGCGAGTAACACCGTTTATAAACAGTAAAAAGCTAAACTATTTATTAAATAAAAGTAAATATTAGCACTAGTGAACATATTACATTGATCGCTTGCCTCTCAAAGTTACACTGCTAAGTGTCTGCCGCTACCAAGTAAGCGCATGATAAAATAATAAATTAATGAACATCCAAATAAGCGAATAGTGATCAAAATCATCTCACCCAGGGGCAAGAATATCTCCATCCAAAATAAATATGTGAACACGCAAGACAATATGGAACAAGTTAGCGAATGAGTTAGCAATGCAATCTCGCTATAAGTTAGTGATGTCGCCCCGAGTTAGCGAATGAGTTACCCTACCTGGGGGCAAGAATTCTCATATCCAAAATGGATGTGAAAACGCATAACACAATATAGTTCGCTACCTACCTATCTTACCAATTTGCAATATCACAAGTCTATATTTATTTTTTGACATTTTTAAAGAAAGAAGCATTTTAAGAATTTAAAGATAAGAAACAATAAATTATATGCTTTAGAAGGTCACTTTATAACCTTCCCTCTCCTGGGGGTAGGGGAATTGTTAGTACCTATGAACTGCCGCCACGCGTACACCCCATTACAAACCTCTACGAATGTACCAGCGAACCACGACCGTACGAATAACCAATCATGGCCCTTTGCGAACTCAATATGCGAATGGTACCCTAGACCACGTGGTGATGCACGTGATCCATGTCGACACCCAAGCCACGAAAACTCACCAAGACACTTGTCTTCTGTTGAGTGTGTAAAAGTTCTATTATTTACACCCTTTTTAACCCATATTTCTGCTGCATTCAAGTACCATTTCATTGCATTTAGGTCAGTTTACAGCAAAACATCACAAATATATAAAATGCACAGATTCTACTAAAAATGGTTGTTTTTGGCAGGTTGCCGCCGCCGTAGACGGTGAAGGCAGGCGCGGGCAGAGAACCAAAAGAGCTGAAGTGGACAAGCAGACGAAGAGGACGATGCTGCCATGGAGCTGCCGTGACAGCAGAGGATGACAGCAAGTTGCTGCCATAGTAGACGGAGAAGGTGGGCGCAGGGTAGATAAGCAGAACAGCTGAACTGGACAAGCAGACAAAGAAGACGTTGCTGCCATGGTGCTGCCGTGACAGCATGGTGATAGCAGTTTTGTGGAGAGTAAAAGCAAAGTGGACCTCGATAGATAGAGAAAATTCTGCTCGTCTGTCGTGTGATTACCATATATTTTTCCAAGCCCCGGATCAAAAGATATGTCAAGCCCAAAGTTCAAGGAGAGAAAATCCCAAGAAACAAGGAGGACGGCTGAAAAGTAGGATCCTTGAAGATTAAGTCTTTATTAGAATCATACTTTTAACTAAAGTTGTAATCCTTGTTACCTTAGATAACTTGAGCCCAAAGCTTATATAAGGGCATGTATTTTAACCTAGGAGATAATCCACACATCATACCCCATAACCGATAACCAAAACCCTCCGTCGTCTACCCGCCGTCGTTATGTTCTAAAAAACCCTAGGGCCACGGGTTGATTTGTAAAGTAGTTGCAAGGGTTGTTTTGTTTTAGGATTTTTCAAGTTCAATAAAATAAACTTCAAGTTCTCTTATTTTGGTTATTAATATCTTGCAAGAGCATCGGGAGAGCATTGTGAGGTTATCCATTTACTTAGCATCGGGAGAGTTAAGTATACGAAAGAAATAAGAGCAAGTTCTCTAGTTTATAGTTGAACTATCTTGTGCCTAGGGATAGGGCAAGGTTAAGTGGCTAAAGAAGAATTCATACACATCGGCGTTCATCCTTCGATTCACGCCAGGAGGTATCATCAAGACGTGATCATCGATAGACTTGGACCTAGGGATAGGCCAAGGCAGATCAGGGATTCTTGTCAAACTTGAAGTACGGAGTTGGTGTGTTTGCTGCCGCGACAGCCAACGGACAGCCGCCGCGACAGGTGCTGTCGGCGACGGGCACGACGACAGAACTGGATTTCCTAAGCACTGCAATACCTGCACTACTGAGCAATTCAATACCAGCCCATTCTCTCTATCTTGATATCTCAATTCCTTGATTTACGTTTTCTTCAATATTTTCGTGACAACTTTCTAAACTATTTCCTTTACTTCGTGCAGTGAATTAAGGTGAAGCTATTAGCCCAATCCCTGTGGAGACGATATCCGATACTTCGCATCACTTTACTACTTGCGTCGTGTACACTTGCACTACAATTGCGATAGACTCTTTTACACGCAACAAGTTTTTGGCGCCGTTGCCGGGGATTGGCAACATAACTACACCTCTCTTCTATTGCACTTTTTGTTTTTGTTTTTGTTTTTGTTTTTCTTTTTCTATTTTTCTTTGGTGCTTTTAACTCTTGCTTTTCACGAGGTTTACTTGTTTATGCGCAGATCTAAAAGAGGGGAAGATCCAGAGTATCCTTTAGATCCGGAAATCGAACGTTCCTTCAATCTCAAGAAACAACTTCGCCACCTTTTAGACAGGAACGAGTACCATGAGGAACAGCTAGAGAAGATGGCCCGTAATCCGCCCGCTGGTGGAGGTATACCGCCTGTCGACGACCCGCCCGTAGCAGATGGATGACGGACATGTCGTGACTACATGCTGAACGATCATGTAGAGCTGGAGACCATGCTGCCGGACATTGATGTTGATAACTTCGAACTTAAACCTGTCATGTTTAGTATGATCAACAATGCCGAACAGTTTAGTGGTGCTGTTACAGAGGATGCTAGGGAGCGTCTCAAAACGTTCCAGGAGATCTGTGGTTCGTTTAGACTACCAGGAGTTAGTCCGGAGATACTGAGGCTTCGGTTATTTCCTCATTCATTGAGGGACAGAGCTAAAACTTGGTGGAATAAACTTACACCGGGTTCAATCGTAACTTGGGCAGATTTATCTCGTGAATTCTTATCTCGTTTTAATCCTTCGCATTTATCTGAGCGATTACGTAACGAAATTGCTACTTTTCAACAGGAAGATGATGAGCCAATGCACGAGGCCTGGGACAGATTTACTACTCTTCTTCGAAACTGCCCAATGCATGGATTCCCCGTCTGGAATCAGGTTACAAAGTTCTATAATGCTGCCAACCTACAAACTCGCATTCGAATTGATTCTGCAGCAAATGGATTATTATTGGATAAAGATCCGGACGAGGCATTGCAAGTTTTGAAAAATATGGCTAAGAATGAGGAGCAGTTTCCGACTGCAAGAAGAGGGGGTAAACGAGTACTGGCTGTCAAGGACTATGAGGCCGACAGCACGATGAAATCACAGGTAGCATTCCTTACTAAAGCAATGAAAAGGTTATTGAATGATGATGGATTACAAGGATTTGTTGTTGAGGAAGTATGTGACATATGTGAGGGAAATCATAGTCGGGATGAGTGCCCAATACAAGTAGAAGAGGGAAAATATGTTAGAAACTACAAGCCGAATTACAATTCCAACAATTATAATCCCAATTGGAGGAAGGATCCCAAATTTTCCTAGAGTAACCCCAATAATGCCCTGAATCCACAAGCACATAATCAGAATCAGGGAGGTCCTAGATTGCTGACGCGACAGCAACTGCCGCAGAATCTGCCGCCGCAGCAGCAACAGCAGCCACCAGCTGCCACGAGCAGTATACTGGAACAGACTCTGGCCACTTTTATGTCTCAGACCGGTACTTATATCGAGAATATGAATCAGTTTGTCAAAAAGACAGAGAATTTCATGGATAAGACAGAGATGAGGATGACAAATCATGAAGCTACTTTGAAATCTCTGGAGACACAAATGGGTCAGGTGTCGCAACATATTAAGCTGAGGCAGAATGGAGGATTTCCTAGCAATACTGAAAATGCCAGACCGCCCACACATGAGCAATGTAAGGCAATTACTACTAGGAGTGGGAAGAAACTACCAGGGCCAGAAAAAGAAGCTGAAACAGAAAAGGAACCTGCCTTGGATAAACCTGCCGAGGAAGCTGCCCCGACAAGTGATAAACATACTGCTGCCGATGAGCCTGTCACGACAGCAGAAGCGACAGAGGAGAAAAAAGATGATTACCGTCCTCAGATTCGCATGCAGTGGGAAGGACGTATTACTGATTACCGTCCCCCACCACCTTTCCCTCAACGGATACAGCAAGCTAAGCAAGAATCTCAACTTGAAAAGATTTATGATATTTTTAAGCAGGTTCATATTAATATTCCGCTGTTAGATGTCGTTAGGGAGATGCCCGGTTATGCTAAATTTCTCAAGGACGTTATGTCGAAGAAATCTAAACTTGGGGAGTTTGAAACGGTAAAGATGACAGAAGGTTGCATGAGTATTCTTCACCGGTAGCCACCCCAGAAAAAGAAGGATCTGGGGAGCTTCATCATACCTTGCGTAATCGGAAATAAATTCGTGGGTAAGGCACTTTGTGATCTTGGTGCTAGTGTTAATTTAATGCCAAAGTCTATTTTTCAGAAATTAGGTATTGGAAAGGCGCGGCCCATGATAGTAACTCTGCAGCTGGCAGACCGCTCTTACGTTTATCCAGAAGGAAAATTCGAAGATATTTTGGTAAGAGTGGATAAGTTTATTTTTCCTGCTGACTTTCTTGTTTTAGATTGTGAAGCATATGAAAATGCACCAATCATCCTTGGGCGACCCTTCTTAGCCACGGGAAGATCACTGATTGATGTGGAGAAAGGAGAACTCACCTTGCGAGTGAACGATCAAGAGATCAAGTTGAATGTTCTCCAAGCGATGAAACATGCTGATGTGGACGGAATGCAAGGCTATCACTGACGTTACCCTTGATCAACCCTGCATCAGGTCGGGCTGTCACGATATTAAATTTGGTCACTGCTGCGGCAGCCACCTACAGGACTGTCACGACAGCAACGACGACAGCACCGACGACAGCAACTCCTCTGACTCCGATACATCTGATACTGAAGATCAGGAGGAGGTAAACTGGATAGGCAATCGACCAGGTAAGTTATTCGAACCTCTAAATTATACTTCGGATAACCATTTAATCCAAAAGCCATCTATTGTTGAACCACCTGCCTTAGAACTGAAGCCCCTGCCAGGGCAGCTTAAATATGCTTTTCTTGGTTCAAATTATACGTTGCCCGTAATCATCTCTTCTAAGCTGCCGCAGGAACAGGAACGACAGCTAATCGACATGCTAAGGCAGCACAAGAAGGCGATTGGATGGACGATAGCAGACATTCAAGGCATTAGTCCGGCGTTATGCATGCACAAAATCCTTTTAGAGGAAGATCATAAGCCGACTATAGATGCCCAAAGGCAGCTAAACCATGCGATGAAGGAGGTGGTGCGTAAAGAGATAATCAAATGGTTAGATGCTGGTATTATTTACGCCATCTCCGACAGCAAATGGGTGAGCCTGGTGCAATGCGTTCCCAAGAAAGGAGGAATGACCGTAGTAAGCAATGAGAACAATGAGTTAATCCCAACCAGGACTGTGACCGGTTGGAGGGTTTGTATGGACTATCGGAAGCTTAACAAAGCTACCCGAAAGGACCACTTTCCTTTACCCTTTATTGATCAAATGCTTGATAGATTAGCGGGTAAACCTTACTATTGTTTTCTTGATGGTTACTCAGGTTATAACCAAATTGCTATCGCACCGGAGGATCAAGAAAAGACGACTTTCACATGCCCCTACGGAACATATGCTTTTTAGGAGGATGCCGTTTGGATTATGTAACGCACCCGCCACCTTCCAAAGGTGCAAGATGGCCATATTCTCTGACATGGTAGAGGACTTCCTGGAAATTTTTATGGATGATTTTTCCGTCTTTGGAGACGATTTTGAGAGCTGCCTCGGCAATCTACAAAAGGTGCTTGAAAGATGTGAAAAAGCTAATCTAGTTTTGAATTGGGAAAAATGCCACTTTATGGTGGATGAAGGGATAGTCCTCGGCCATAAGATTAGCTGCCGTGGGATAGAAGTCGACAGGGCTAAAATAGAAGTGATTGAGAAGCTATCGCCGCCAACCACAGTCAAGGGCATTAGAAGTTTTTTAGGGCATGCTGGTTTTTATCGAAGATTTATTGCAAATTTCTCAAAAATCACCAAGCCCCTATGCCATCTCTTGGAGAAGAACCGACCCTTTGACTTTAATGATGAATGTACTGAAGCATTCAAGGTTCTGAAGGAGAAACTAGTAACAGCCCCCATAGTATAGCCACCAGACTGGACACGGCCATTTGAGATTATGTGTGACGCTAGTGACTATGCTGTCGGGGCAGCACTTGGGCAGCGCAGAGACAAGTTGTTTCATGTCATATATTATGCCAGCAAGACACTGAATGATGCCCAAGTGAACTATACCACCACAGAAAAGGAGCTATTAGCTGTGGTATTCTCCATCGACAAGTTTTGTTCTTACATACTTGGGACGAAAGTAATAGTGCACACAGACCATTCTGCCCTGAAGTATTTGTTCGCGAAAAAAGATGCAAAGCCTAGATTGATACGGTGGATCCTGCTATTGCAAGAGTTCGACCTTGAAATCAAGGACAAAAAAGGGACAGAAAATCAGGTGGCAGACCACTTGTCAAGGTTGGAGAAGGGACAGAGTCTACCAATCGACGAGACACACATACTGGAGACCTTCCCAGATGAGCAGCTCTTTGCTGCCGTAATCGCTGCCGCGACAGCCATGGCGGCAGGTAAGTCTTCTGAACTCCTCTGGTATGCTAATTTGGTTAATTTTATAGTTAGCGGAATACTTCCTTCTAATCTTAATTATCAAGCTAGGAAGAGGTTCCAAAATGATGTTAAGCATTATTATTGGGACGAACCTCTTCTTTTCAAAATGTGCGCAGATCAGGTTATAAGGAGGTGTGTACCCCAAGAAGAGCACGAAGACATTTTCCATCACTGCCATGCTTCACAATATGGAGGTCACTTAGCAGGAAACAAAACTGCTGCCAAGGTTCTGCAGTCAGGGTTCTATTGGCCGACACTGTATAAGGATGCACAGGACTTCTACAAGAACTGTGACAGGTGCCAGCGGACAGGTAACATCTCACGGAGAAACGAGATGTCACTGCAGAACATTTTAGAAGTCGAAATCTTTGACGTTTGGGGGATCGATTTTATAGGACCTTTTCCATCTTCATGTGGAAATCTTTACATCCTCCTAGTAGTGGATTATGTCTCCAAGTGGGTAGAAGCAATCGCAACTCAAAAGAATGATGCCAAAACGGTCCAAAAGTTTTTACACAAAAATATTTTTTCTAGAATTGGCATCCCTAAGGCGATTATCAGTGATGAAGGGAGACATTTTGATAATAGGGTAATTGCTACTGCCTTGAAGAAATATGGTGTCAAGCACAAGATCGCGACAGCATACCACCCACAGACCAATGGACAAGCTGAGATATCTAACAGGGAAGTTAAGAACATTCTTGAGAAGATGGTTAAGCCAACTAGGAAAGATTGGTCTTTACTCCTTAATGATGCATTATGGGCATATAGGACAGCTTTTAAGACTCCATTGGGCATGTCTCCGTACCGATTGATTTATGGGAAAACCTGTCATCTGCTTGTCGAGATAGAGCACAAGGCATACTAGGCAATCAAGGCAGTGAATATGGACTTGGACAAGGCAGGCCAGAAAAGGCTATTAGATCTGAACGAGATAGAAGAAATACGGACAATGGCCTACGACAATGCAAGAATTTACAAGGAGAAAACTAAAAAGTGGCATGATAGGAAGTTGCTGCCACGACAGTTCTGCCCAGGGCAGCTTGTATTGTTGTTCAATTCTAGGTTGAAACTCTTCCAGGGAAACTAAAATCTAGATGGTCTGGCCCGTTCCAAGTGGTACAAGTTTTTCCTCATGGTGCCATCACAATCCGATCATTAAAAGACGGGCACCAATTCAAAGTCAATGGACAGCGCCTCAAGCACTATCAGGGGACTGAAGCCCCAGGAATACAGGAAGTGGTTACCTTAGGAGATGCCCTACAAGGCATCCCTAATTTAACCTAATTTTTATTTTATTTTTATTATTTATTATTTATTAGGAAATAAGGTTTCTTTTATTCGAATAATGTTTTTATATTTTCTGTTTTTAGGAAATAAAGGAGTCAAGAAGAAAAGGAGAAGTGACCCAAGCCCACCATCCATCCATCAGCCCAACAGAGCCCATTTATTGAAGCCTGTCGTTCCAGCTGCCGCGCAGACACGGATATGACAGGCTGTCAACAGACTGACACGGCAGACGCAGAAGCGTGTGGCAGACGCGTAACTGACGCATAAATGCGTGTCAGATGCGTCAGACACGCCAAATCTCATCAGACGCCCCGTTATTCACGCCTGCTGTTACAACATTAAACGGGAAGCAACTCGACCGCTATAAAACCTCGTTTTCATTTTCATTTTCCTCACTTCTGCTTATTCTTACTTGTTTCTCCTCTCGTTTTTCTTTGTTTTCTTTACTTTCAAAACCCTTGCAACTAATATGTCTTCTAGACAGACCCGGCGCAGTGCTGCTTCAGCCTCTACAGCAGCAGCGTCGCCCTTCGCAACCAAGGAATTATGGGAGGAAAGAGGATTCATCTACATCCGAAAGGCACCAAACATGGGACTCCGACCATTCATCGCGAAGGCAATAAGGGCTCAACTATGGGAGCAGTTCGCCGAACAACCGGCAGAATTAAATGACACGTTGGTGAGGGAGTTCTATGCTGCCATCGACAGCAGGACGGCGACATCCGTAATTGTCCGAGGGGTAGAGGTACCATTCACAGCCGATAGTATCAAACATATGTATTGCCTCTATTTTGGTCCCAACGACGATGCCCATCAGCAATTTTTGGACACCCTCGACTCTGCCGCCTATGGTGCTGTCATTGCAGAGGTGACAGAAGAAGGGACGGAGTGGACTACAAGCAAGAAAAACCCCAACTCCGTAAAAAGGGGGCAGCTGCTCCCAGAGGCAAAGCTATGGAACGCTTTCATCAAAAAGTGTATCCTACCGTTCTCCCATCACACGACGGTGAACCAGCAGCGGCTCGCCCTCATTCATTCGATCATGCACGACTGGCCTATCAACGTGGGCCGCTATATGAGGGACATCGTCTTGGACTGCACATATCGATCAACCTCTCGCCTCTGCCTACCGTTCATGATCACCTCCCTCTGCCGCTGCGCTGCTGTCCCGGAGGCATCCACCGATAAACTGGTCCAAGGACGAGGCTGGACCGATAACAACATCACTAGCCTCATGGAGCTGATAGTCGCAACACCCATCTCCTCCTTCAACCCGGCTGCCTCCCCCGCAGAATCAACCGAGGAGCCTGCCCCTGAACCTGCCGCCGCCACCGCCCAGACAGACCAAACTACCAAAATCCTTGCTGCCTTACAACGGGTGGAAGACAGACAGAAGGGGCTGATGACATTCATCCGGGATTTCGCCAATGCAACGGTAAATTTCATTAACAATACTTTACATTATCCCGATGTTGTTTTCCCCACTTTCTCTGCCCACTATTTCCATATTCCCACCCCTGTCCACACATCTACACCACCTGCCTCCCCACATGCACATTCTACTACTTCCACCCCATCACCTGCCTCGACGGCAGCTGGCAGTCCTCCGGCCGAAACCTCCGCCCGAGGAATGGAGCGACCTGCCTCACATGACATCGATTCTGACGCTCCTATTAGGAGAAATTTGGAGAAGGAGTTCACGACGGTCAAGAGGCAAAAACACGTGGCAGACAGAAAACTAATGCCCAAGGCCAGCACCACCACCAGCAGCACTTGGGATAGTGGCAGCAGCTCAGACATCCAGGTCGTGGAGCAACCTGCCCAACCTGCCCCACCACCCAGACGCCGCCGCCAGATCCGTGTCAACAGTAGGAGTGAAGACAGCGATTAAAATTTAAGTCTTTTATTTTCTTTTCATTGCTGCCTGCTTATCTATATTTTGTGATGTACCTGCCTTCATTTTATCTGTCATTTGCATTGAGGGCAATGCAACCCTCGAGTTTGGGGGTGGCACCCTCCATTTTAATGGAGTCTTAGTACATCTTTAATTTATTGTTGTGTCTTTTATTTAATTAAGTTCTCTTAAAAAAAACCTGTTGGCTTAAAACTGTGAAGTAAACTTACCTGTCATGACAGCTCTGTCATGGCAGCATCTTTAGGACAGTTTAAGGAGAAGTTTAGAGCCTTTCTATTGTTCTGGAAAACTTAAAACACCATTGTGACTGTTATATTGCTTAGATTTCTTTTAGCCAAACTAGAATAGGATGCTTAGTACTTGAATAGCCCCTAGAGGTGGCTAACACTGGCTCTAGGAAAGAAGTTTAGCAAAAGAAACTCAAAAACCTAGAGGTGCCCGCAACCGGCTCTAGGAAGCTAACTAGAGGTGCCCAAAACTGGCTCTAGTAAAACTTAGCTTGAAAATAGAAGAAAAAGGAAGCATGAAAATGTGTCTTCAAAAATAAACTTTGGCATAAAAATTCGAGTTAAAGAGTTGAATATTCTAGTGAAACTGAGAGAGTCTTGGCATATAACTGTTCACAAGCATGCACACACTGCACGAGGACTATAGAGAGATTCCGGACAGATCCTAAATTATCCGACAGGTTGCTGCCGCCACAAGAAAGAACAACAGGTAAGGGAAAGCTCACTATTTGAAAGCCAAAACAAAAATTTCTTTTTCTTTTAGTTCGTAGTTGCTTGAGGGCAAGCAAAAACTTGAGTTTGGGGGTGTGTTGAGTGTGTAAAAGTTCTATTATTTACACCCTTTTTAACCCATATTTCTGCTGCATTCAAGCACCATTTCATTGCTTTTAGGTCAGTTTACAGCAAAACATCACAAATATATAAAATGCACAGATTCTACTAAAAATGGTTGTTTTTGGCAGGTTGCCGCCGTCGTAGACGGTGAAGGCAGGCGCGGGACAGAGAAGCAGAAGAGCTGAACTGGACAAGCAGACAAAGAGGACGATGCTGCCATGGAGCTGTCGTGACAACAGAGGACGACAGCAAGTTGCTGCCATAGTAGACGGAGAAGGCGGGCGCAGGGCAGATAAGCAGAACAGCTGAACTGGACAAGCAGACAAAGAAGACGTTGCTGCCATGGTGCTGTCGTGACAGCATGGTGACAACAGTTTTGTGGAGAGTAAAAGCAAACTGGACCTCGATAGATAGAGAAAATTCTGCTCGTCTGTCGTGTGAAAACCATATATTTTTCCAAGCCCCGGATCAAAAGATATGTCAAGCCCGAAGTTCAATGAGAGAAAATCCCAAGAAACAAGGAGGACGGCTGAAAAGTAGGATCCTTGAAGATTAAGACTTTATTAGAATCATACTTTTAACTAAAGTTGTAATCCTTGTTACCTTAGATAACTTGAGCCCAAAGCTTATATAAGGGCATGTATTTTAACCTAGGAGAAAATCCACACATCATACCCCATAACCGATAACCAAACCCCTCCGTCGTCTACCCCCCGTCGTTATGTTCTAAAAAACCCCTAGGGCCACGGGTTGATTTGTAAAGTAGTTGCAAGGGTTGTTTTGTTTTAGGATTTTTCAAGTTCAATAAAATAAACTTCAAGTTATCTTATTTTGGTTATTAATATCTTGCAAGAGCATCGGGAGAGCATTGTGAGGTTATCCATTTACTTAGCATCGGGAGAGTTAAGTATACGAAAGAAATAAGAGCAAGTTCTCTAGTTTATAGTTGAACTATCTTGTGCCTAGGGATAGGGCAAGGTTAAGTGGCTAAAGAAGATTTCATACACATCGGCGTTCATCCTTCGATTCACGCCGGGAGGTATCATCAAGACGTGATCATCGATAGACTTGGACCTAAGGATAGGCCAAGGCAGATCATGGATTCTTGCCAAACTTGAAGTACGGAGTTGGTGTGTTTGCTGCCGCGACAGCCAACGGACAGCCGCCGCGACAGGTGCTGTCGGCGACGGGCGCGACGACAGAACTGGATTTCCTAAGCACTGCAATACCTGCACTACTGAGCAATTAAATACCAGCCCATTCTCTCTATCTTGATATCTCAATTCCTTTATTTACGTTTTCTTCAATATTTTCCTGACAACTTTCTAAACTATTTCCTTTACTTCGTGCAGTGAATTAAGGTGAAGCTATTAGCCCAATCCCTGTAGAGACGATATCCGATACTTCGTATCACTTTACTACTTGCGTCGTGTACACTTGCACTACAATTGCGATAGACTCTTTTACACGCAACATCTTCCTCGATTGACACGTGTTCTTATCTCACACGACCCTTTATAAGGGGCCATGCAGCCCCAAATAGAGGCTAGGCTCCTCATAACTCACACATAAGCCCCATCACCCAAACCCAAGCTCTTCAAGCTTCATGAGAACTCCATCATCTGTATTGTCAAGAGTTATTGTACACTTAGGTGATCAACAAGCATATATTGACAATTTATGGATGAAATTAGAATGTTCAAAAGATTGAAAACCAATTTAAAATGAGAGTCATAGTTTAGGGTTGAAACTGGAATTTTAAAAAGCTTGGGGGCCAATTTAGAATGAGATTCATAGTTTTTGGATGAAATCAAAATATTTAAAAGTTTAGGGTCCAATAGTTTAAGGACATGTGGTACAATTAGCCAAACTTAAATGATTTGATTTTTCTTTTGGGTAAACTACATAAATAGTCTCCCGACTCTAGGGGTACTTTTTTTTAGTCCTCTGGCTATGAAAATTTACAGAATGAGTCTAGGGATATAATGACTCTAGGGGCATATATTGTTAACAAAAATTGGTATAATACACATTTACTCCTTCATATTTACACATTCAATCGATTTAGTCTTAATTATAAAAAATTCAATAAATTTAGCCATACTTATTTATTCACTATAGCCCTTTAACCCTTCTCTGCGGCATCGTTTGCCTCTTTTAATGACCCTCCATCCGACCTCTGATCTGAAAACCATTCCGAAGGGTGTGGGCTGGTTGACAAGAGAGGGGAGTAGGATGGAAGGGTTGCAAAACGAAACAGAAGCCGGGCATAGGGTCATCAGAGAAGGAAGGCGGTTCTAGGTTGGAGGGTTAAATAAAAAGGGTTAAATTGTTTGGATGTGTATATATGTGGGATGAGATGTGTTGTTATGCCAATTTTTGTTAATTACCACGTCATCAACCGTTATGTTTGTAATGACGTCGGAGTAACTTGTTACTTTTTTAAGTTGGGGACCATTTTGTAACTTTTCATAGTAGGGTGGGGGTGTTAAATTTTCGGGTCAGGTGTGGGCTGGTCAAAAACCAAACCTATGACCATCCCTACTCACATTCAACATTTAAAGAATTTTTTGGGGAAAGTATTCGAATCACATGCGGTGTAAATTTTTTTCCCAAGAGGACAAATTCAATGGTTAAATATGTAGTTTATGGATTTAAATTTATGGGTTTAAGGTTAGAATATAGAGGTTAGAAATTTAGATTGTAACATAAATCCCCTAAATTATAAACCCTAAACTAATTCTCTAACCCTTAAATTCAAACCGCTTGTGGAAACATTTCCCACCATCGGTATAATCAATAATTACTCTTTTTTAAGAGGTGAAAACAAGATGTATTAAATTTTCATATTTTACTTTATTTAATTTGATCTCTCTTTCACTTTTAATTTTCCATTAGACTAATTTCAAAACAATTTATGAAATTCAACTTGAAATTGATTAAATATATTTTTAAAAATATTCTTTGATATTTTTGAAAACATTTCATTTGCCAGGAAATTGAATACAATAATACTCCCTCCGTCCCATAAAAATGTCCCTTATTGACTTTTTGAAAGTAAAAAATTTTAAACTTTGACTATTATTATATTCAATATTTTGAATAATTAAATTTTATAAAATATATATTTGAAAACTACTCGATTAGGGGTTTTTAAAATATATTTTTTTTCATATTTTTATCAATGACACATTTTAAATAATTATGAGTCAAAGTTGGAAAAAGTTGACCGAAAAAAGTCAATAAGAGACAAAAATTGTGGGACGGAGGGAGTATTATTTTTTGTAAGTGCTCTAAAATTCACAAGTACTAAAATTATAGGGAACTCGATACGACACTTGAATTGAATTGATCTATCTTAAACTCCTAACCCGATTTTTACAAAGGATCAAACTAAGTTTTAATTATAGTTTAGGAATCAAATTAAATATTGACTCCTTTTGTTAACATGTCACATCATCAATTTAATAGAAGTTAACAATGAAGTGACAATGTAATATATCAATAGTGATAGTTACCACAATAGTAGTTTTCAAAATTTAGTGATGAAGATAAAAACTCAATAAAAACATTAGTAACCATAGTCGTGGTGGATAAAAATTATCTACCCCTTTTCGGTGCCCCTTTCTATGCCCCAACACTAAAAAACACTAAAAATTAAATTCTAAACCCTAACCTAAATTTTAAATCCTAAACCCTACACTCTATACCCTAAAAATACACATACATCAATTCCTTATACCCTAATCTTAAACCCTAAACCTAATTTTTAGTGTGGGGCATAAATAGTGGCACCAAAAAGGGGCAGTTTATTTCTATTCTAGTCCTAGTATAGCCAAATAACAATAAATAATAAATAAACCTAGCAAGTGGTCCCAGCGAAAAAGAGGATGATGTTCATCTTAGAGACATAAGTGAACAATCGATTTGTCTGCAAGGTCTGTGTGCATTCGCAAAGGGTTAAGAATACGTATGAACAGATATTACCTTGTAATCACCTTTAAACTATTAAAAGAATATCGAATGGTAAGCATACCATTAGTCACTGAACTTTACACGACTCAGTTTGTAACGCCCCGGTTTTGGGCTCAGAAGTTTTGGGCGTTGACCGGTTCGGTCAAAGTGCTGATCGAATATATAAGAGTGAATTTAGGAAAGCCTAGTTCGGGTTGCATTAAAAATATGGAAAATGTTCTAAAATCATATTTTAATAAATAAAAGTGAACTGTGAAATCAATTTTGGAAAATGAGGTTCGGAAGGTTGACATTTCGGCTAGTGACCAAAATGTAATTTTTGAAAGTTGCGGGACAGTTTTATAAAGGATTGAAACTTTGAATCTTTAAGGAGCTATTATTCCAAAAAGAGTTTCTCCAGATTTTTCTAAGATATTTTAAGGCTTTATTCTGATTTTAAAGATTATGAAATGTGGAGGGAAATCATTTTTACCATTTCTTAACTAACTTTTCATTTTCTCTCAATTTTCCTTTTCTCTCATTTTCTCTCCACCCAAACACATTTCTCTAGATTTTCTTCTCTGATTTTGTCGATCTAAATCCCTCAATTTAACTCTCTTTTGATTCCTAATCATCTCTACAACAAAACCTCTCAATTTGCAAGTTGTTTCATTAAGCATTTTGGCTCTAAAAAGGAGAAATTCAAGTTTGGAGGTAAGAACGTCCTTCTCCTCTAAACTATCAGTTCTTTACTGAAATTCCTAAGTTCTTAATCCTTGATTTGTGTTTTGTTAATGGCTTTTCAATTGAAATCTTGATTTTGGCTTAAAATGCAAGATTTGGTGATTTTTGGTGAAATTTTCGTGTGATCTGTTTGGGCAATGTTTTGAAGTGTTAAAATGATGTTAAATGAATGCTAAATTGATTAGAAGTTGAGTTTTAATCAATGCAATCCCGGATAGGTTGAATTTCCTAAGTTTGGCTTGAGTTTTTGGTTGTTTTTGGAGTGTTTTTGGTGATCTGTTATACCTGGAGGTATAAGGACGTGTTTGTGATCATTTTGGATGTTAATTGATGTTTAAAAATGGTTAGAAGTGATGGATCTTGGCTGGGTTAAGTTTTGGAAGTGTTTGGAGGTGATTTCGGTTGTGTTTGGTAGCCAAATTGTTGGTTTTGTGATGAGCAGCGAGTTGAGTCTTGTTGCTGGTGTTTTTAATCCATAATGATGCATTAATCCTCTGTTGTTGTGTGCTTGAAACAGGGGAGTTTGATCCGTGAGCTTTGAAGGTGTTGCCGAAGGTTTCCGGATGCTTGGAAGGCTTGTTGGCTAGCCTTGTTTTGTGTATCGGTGAGTGAAGTTGGGTTTTCAGCTTTTAAACCAAGGTTTGAAGGTTTTGGGAGTTTAGTTTAAGTCTAAACAACTTTGCTAAGCTCAAGAGTAAGTGAATGGATTTTCGCTCTTGAATTGTGTTGTGAAATTGGCTTTTAAGCAAATGTGGTTGATGATTGAAATACATGTGTTTTGCATGGTTTAAATCTGTTTTGAAAGCATATTTTAAGCATGGTTTAATGCTGGTTTTGAAATCCATTTGAGAAGGATGCTCAAGGTAAGAGATCCTTGGTTTTGTATATCGTAATTGTGGATTTGATGCATAGTGTTGCATGTTGATCAATGGCTTTGTATGATGCTTTAAAACAGTGAACTGATGATGGTAAATGATACTTTTGCATATTGGTTATGCATGAGATTAATTGGACTAATGTGGTAATGGTTTTGCATATTGGTTATGCATGTGAATCATTGGAATAATGAGGTAATGGTTTTTGCATATTGGTTATGCATGTGAATCATTGGACTAATGTTGTGATGGTTTTGCATTATGTTTATGCATGTGAAACATTGGATTAATATGGTAAGATGGTTATGTTGGCAAGTGATGAAAGTGGTTCTTGGTTCGTTGATCGGATATAGTTAGCCGGCTATAGGATTGGGTGCACCGTGAATTAAGTCGCCTTGGAGGTGGAGTGGTCAAGAGTGGACCGGTAAACTTTCTTCAAGTATCCTAACGAGATGGTTAAGGTCATAATGGAGGTGTTGCCCATTCGAGGACCTTGGTTGAGCAAAGGTTATCTGGTGTTTAAAAGTCCATATATGAGAACCTTGTGCTTGTTAAGATCACAATGGCGGTGTAAGACCATGTGTGGATCTTGTGTGGGGTGTCCCGGATCTCGTTAGTGATTTATACAACTACCAATCGGTTATGCAAAGGTTGTATGGTGTTTAAAAGTCCATACATGGAAACCTTGTGCATGTTGAGGTTGTATGGTGTTTAAAAGTCCATGCATGGGAACCTCGGGAAAAGCTAAGGTTGTATGGTGTTTAAAAGTCCATACATGGGAACCTTAGGCTTGTAAGGTCAAATGGTGTTTAAAAGTCCATTTGGGAGGCCTTGGATTGGTAGGGTTTATGGAGCGTAGGGACAACGCTCGGAATCCGCGTATCCGATCGGGTTGTTGAGTTGAAAAGTGGATGTGGTTGATCACTTGGAAGCCAATGTAATGTTCTTGATCATAAAGAAGCATGAGATGCTTGAAATGATGCATGATTGCATGTGAAGCATGAGATGCTTGAAAAGATGCATGGTTGCATGAAAAGTGTATGATGCTAGTGAATGCATGTTTACTTGTTAAGTTGAACAAGTGTTGATTATCATTTGGAAAATGATGCATGTGTACATGAAATCTCTTTAATGCATTGGAGTCTTGTTAAGGTTTGTATTAAAAGGCATGTGATGATGATGATGTGATTCATAAGTTGTCTTTGTTTAATGCATGAATTGGATTGCTTGGATAATGGTTTAAAAGGGGTTCTTGCTTGAAATGATGTTCAAGTTTATGAATGGGTAATATGAAATGGAAGTGTTTTCCAAGGTTTTAATTTAGCTTTGCATATGGTGTTTATGCTTGGAATGGTTAAAGGAATGTTTTTGCAAGTTGTACATTGAATGGTTTTCTTAGTTTGTTGAACTAAGGGTTGGTTTTCATGTGTGTGCAATGGAAGGTTTAAGCATGTTGTTGAAAAGGGTTTTCAAACATGGTTTTGGTTTGTCAAATCGGGTTGTTTTAAAAGAGTTTTGTAACCCGCTGCATTGATGGTGTTTTGGTTTTGAGCATTCCTCACTAAGCATTATGTGCTTACGCTCCTTTTTGTCCATCAATGCAGATTCTTGAAGTTTGGACAGCAAGGAGTAAGGGATTCAAGGTGGACTCCAATTAAGATGTATGTCTCGGTGAATAGCTATAGTTAATAAAGGCAATGGGGGTAGAATCTCTCGGATTGATGTTCTTGTGTTCGTATATGTTCGGACAAGTATGTTTTAATGTTGATGATGTTGCTGAATCATGTATTGGCTTTGATAAGATTGATTTGGAAAGTTTGTGCTTAAGTGGTTGCTTGTGTAGGAAGCATGCCTATAGAATTGGGGCTTTTTGCATATGATGTTGTTCTGATGATTTGTTGATGCTTGCAAGTCATTTATATGTTGAATTGCATGCTGGTAAAGTTTGGTGGCAATTGGAGCATGTTTGAATGATTAATTGCATGTTTTGGAATGCCTTTTTGCTGCAATCTGTGCAGGCGTTTCGGAACAGTGTGCACCGTTTCGGAACGGGTGCCTTGAATGAACCCAGGCGTCCGAAACGGTATGCACCGTTTCGAAACGGTTTGGTCTCTGCCAGGCCCCCGTTGCGGAACGTGTTGCGGAACGGCCCCGTGTTTCGAAACAGGCTCTGCCTGTTTCGGAACGGGTGACCGTTGGGGGCTGACATGGGCGGTTAAATGTTTTGAAATGTTTGCATTTTGGTCCTGAATCTTGTTTGTGCAATTGTATGAGTTTGGATGTCCATTTGAGCTGAAATTTGGCAGAGAAGCATGAAACCTGATTAATTTTAAGTTGGTAACTTAAAATTTTGTTAAGTCCATAAAGTTTTCAGAATTTACAATTTGGTCCCTAAAGTTGTAAATTGTTCAATTGGGTCCCTGTTTGATCTCTGATGTTTGTGATCTTTGAGTATGCTGTTTGCATGATCACATCTAAGGTTAATGTGCATCTAGACAAGATTAAAAAGAAAAAAAAGGGTAGTTAATCAAGGTTGACTTTCGGGTTGACTTTGGTTTTCCCCGTGTGACTTTCTTAATTCGGGTCAACCGTCCGGGCCGGGTTAAGGGGGTTACATTTGGTGGTATCATAGCTGAGTTGTGAATGCTTGGGGAAAACGGTAATTTGTTGTGATGTGTGTTTGATGTTTACTCTGATGTGTGGTTGAAAGTTGGTTGAAACACGTGTTTCTGAGTATGCTGCTGATGTTTCTGAGTGTGTTGCTGGTGTTTCTGAGCAAATTGTTGATGTATCTGAGCATGTTGCTGATGTTTTCAAGCATGCTTTATGGTTATGAATCTTGGTTGAGCTTATGTGGATATGTGCTGATGCTGTGAGCTGGTGTTATGCATGATGGAAGTGTAATGAGTGTGTTATGTTGATAATATGCTGATGCAAATGGATGCTGTTTGATGTAAGCATGATCAAAGTATGTTGTTTGATATGCTTAATGTTGTGATATCCATGTTGTGTTGACTGTTATGTCATGTAAAGGGGAGGATTCGGGATACCCATTGCCTTATTAATATAGCTATTGTGTTATTTGGAGTTGGAGTTTGAATCCTTGCTTAATGCTGGTCTAACTGGTTTGTTTGCTTGTTGTGATTGTTTGTTGTTGTTAGTAGTATGGCAAAGTCGATGGAAGAATGGCAGTTGGGTAAGATGGTTGCTGCCTTGGGGCAGGTTGTTAAGGCTTGGAATTCACCTTTCTGTAGAGGTGTTTTGTTTCAGTCTTCTGTGCCTGGAGTTGAGGTGGTAAGACAAGGGAAAGAAGTTGGTTCTGTGATGAAGAGTTCATCATCTGTTGTTCAGGAGGTGTTGGGAACATCTCAGGCTGAGATAAAGGTAAAGTTAGTAGATGAGCTGGCTGTTGGATGTGTGGGTTTGCCGAAGCAGCGTTTGCTTGATTTGGGTGTTGTGGAGTATCATGGTTCGACACCTGAGACATTTGAGGCATGGTTGGCCAGTGTGATTCTGATCTTGGATAAGGAAGGCTGTGATTATACCTGTAAGCTGGGGAGTGTTGTTTCTCTGATGTTGGAGGATGCTTGTGTCTGGTGGACATCTGTGGCGGTGGCGTCACATATTCCTGATATTGATTGGGATTTCTTTGTATCTGCTTTTTGTGAAAGGTATCTTGGAAGGGAATTTCCAAGGATTGAACAAGGTGAAGATAGTGCTGTTGTGGAGCAAGTGTTGCTTGAGCAAGGAGTGGAAGCTCAGCCACCGGTGTGTGACCGTTGTGAAAGGCGCCATGTTGGAGGTTGTTGGGGCGCAGGTGTTTGCTGGAATTGTGGTTCCAAAATGCATGTTAAGCGTGATTGTCCTCTTGAGGTGAAGTCAGATTTGGTGTTAGCCAATGGGTCTCTGAAAGGTCGTGGGCATGGCCGAGGCAAGGTTCTGAGGTGGCAAAAAGAGCAGAAGGTTGTGAAGAGTTTGGGGAATGAGAATTGCTGGGAATGTGGATCTGCGGGACACATGAGACGTGATTGTTTGAGGTTGGCACGGAACAGCCAAGGTTCCTTACCGCAAGGAGTTGGTGGTGACCCTGGTGTGTTAGCTGGTGTTGCAGTTGTGCCGTAGGAGGATGATGGTTCCGCAAGGAAGAGAGCTCGTCTGATGAAGCTTCAGGGTGGTGTAGTGTTTTCAGGTAACCTTGTTAAGTAATCTTTGCTCTAGTTACCTTAGTTTGGTTTCTGTTGGTTTTCCTTGTGTGGTAAGTTTAGTCTTGTTGTTAGCATGTTGGGGTAATGGTAGTTGTTTGGAAACATCTTTGGTGTGAAGAAGACTTAGTGAGTATCTGGTGGTTAATGGTTGTTGGTATGATGGAGTTAGATAAGTTGGGAGTGAGTTGGGAGGTTGTTTTTAGACGGATTTGAGGATGTTATTGGAGGGTGTGAACTGGCATTCATGCACAGTTAAAATCATTGTTATATGCTATATTATATATGTTGGTCCATGCATACATGTGGCATGACATTAGAGGTTTTGCATACATGTACATCAGGCATTGATAGGGCATGTAGGTGATCATGCATACGATGTTCACACTCGCTAATAACTAATCAAATCTGTTAGTGTGGTGGTTGGTTTGGATGATGGGTTTTTAGAGGTTGTTTTGGTGCTGAGTGAGAGTTAGAAGTAATGTTAAGCTAGTCGTTGGCAATGGTGAGAGTGGTATAGTTTATGGTAGAAGGATAGTGTTTGTTGCTTAAAGAGTTTAGTGGCGTGGTGGTGAGGAGTACCGGTTGAGGTTAGAATCGGTTATGTGGTTGGAATAGCTAAGTGGAGGTGGTAGCTCCTTGGTGCTAAGTGATGTTGCTGTTTAACGGTTGTGTTTTCAGGTGCTGAAGTAGCCTAGTATTTAAGTTGTTGTGGAAGGGTTGTGCTTGTAAGTGCTGGTTCTTAGCAACCTTTGAGGAGTTCAGAAGCTGTTATGTGTGTTTTGGATAAGCAATGTTCTGGTAATGCAAGTGTTATGGTTGGAGTTTGAAGTGGAAGGATTATGAAAGATCGAAGGCTTTTGTTGGTCGTTTGGGTTCTTGTGAGAAGTGGTTGGCTGGTTGTGGTTAAGAAAGTTCCGTTTGAAGTCAGCTGGTGGTGTGTGGAGCGGGTGACGGATTCAAGTTGGGGTTATGTTGTAATTCTTGGAATCTGGGTGAGTAATCCTGGTGAGCTGTTATGGTAATGTTAGCGGCGGATGTGAAGGATTGTCAGCTTCGTTGAAGAGTTTGAGTAACCAGTTGATATTTAAGGATTTTTGCTTGTTGAGAAAGAATCCTTGGAAGAGGTTTGAGAGTTGCAAGAGTTTTAGAGGCAGAGAAGTTTGCATAGTGGCTGAATTGGATTGGTTGTTGTCTCTGTGTAAATAAGTCTTGGAGTTGTGTGTTACAGTGATGTGTGCTGTAAGAGCTGGAGTTCTTCAGGTTGATGTTGGGGCTGTGTACGGTCCGGCTATGTGAAAGATTAAGTTGTGGCTATCTTTGTGTGTTCTGGATTTAATGAACAGCATGTGGTGGTGTTGGGTTCGGTGGAGCTTTGTGTGGAATGTGTTCAGTGTTGGTTGAGGCTTTTGTGTAGCCTTGTGTGTTGCTTTGAGAAGGTTGTGGTTCTCTTTTCGCCGGTTGAAATTTCGAGGACGAAATTTCCTAAGGGGGGGAGAGTTGTAACGCCCCGGTTTTGGGCTCAGAAGTTTTGGGCGTTGACCGGTTCGGTCAAAGTGCTGACCGAATATATAAGAGTGAATTTAGGAAAGCCTAGTTCGGGTTGCATTAAAAATATGGAAAAATGTTCTAAAATCATATTTTAATATATAAAAGTGAACTGTGAAATCAATTTTGGAAAATGAGGTTTGGAAGGTTGACATTTTGGCTAGTGACCAAAATGTAATTTTTGAAAGTTGAGGGACAGTTTTATAAAGGATTGAAACTTTGAATCTTTAAGGAGCTATTATTCCAAAAAGAGTTTCTCCAGATTTTTCTAAGATATTTTAAGGCTTTATTCTGATTTTAAAGATTATGAAATGTGGAGGGAAATCATTTTTACCATTTCTTAACTAACTTTTCATTTTCTCTCAATTTTCCTTTTCTCTCATTTTCTCTCCACCCAAACACATTTCTCCAGATTTTCTTCTCTGATTTTGTCGATCTAAATCCCTCAATTCAACTCTCTTTTGATTCCTAATCATCTCTACAACAAAACCTCTCAATTTGCAAGTTGTTTCATTAAGCATTTTGGCTCTAAAAAGGAGAAATTCAAGTTTGGAGGTAAGAACGTCCTTCTCCTCCAAACTATCAGTTCTTTACTGAAATTCCTAAGTTCTTAATCCTTGATTTGTGTTTTGTTAATGGCTTTTCAATTGAAATCTTGATTTTGGCTTAAAATGCAAGATTTGGTGATTTTTGGTGAAATTTTCGTGTGATCTGTTTGGGCAGTGTTTTGAAGTGTTAAAATGATGTTAAATGAATGCTAAATTGATTAGAAGTTGATGTTTAATCAATGCTATCCCGGATAGGTTGAATTTCCTAAGTTTGGCTTGAGTTTTTGGTTGTTTTTGGAGTGTTTTTGGTGATTTGTTATACCTGGAGGTATAAGGACGTGTTTGTGATCATTTTGGATGTTAATTGATGTTTAAAAATGGTTAGAAGTGATGGATCTTGGCTGGATTTAGTTTTGGAAGTGTTTGGAGGTGATTTCGGTTGTGTTTGGTAGCCAAATTGTTGGTTTTGTGATGAGCAGCGAGTTGAGTCTTGTTGCTGGTGTTTTTAATGCATAATGATGCATTAATCCTCTGTTGTTGTGTGCTTGAAACAGGGGAGTTTGATCCGTGAGCTTTGAAGGTGTTGCAGAAGGTTTTCGGATGCTTGGAAGGCTTGTTGGCTAGCCTTGTTTTGTGTATCGGTGAGTGAAGTTGGGTTTTCAGGTTTTAAACCAAGGTTTGAAGGTTTTGGGAGTTTAGTTTAAGTCTAAACAACTTTGCTAAGCTCAAGAGTAAGTGAATGGATTTTCGCTCTTGAATTGTGTTGTGAAATTGGCTTTTAAGCAAATGTGGTTGATGATTGAAATACATGTGTTTTGCATGGTTTAAATCTGTTTTGAAAGCATATTTTAAGCATGGTTTAATGCTGGTTTTGAAAGCCATTTGAGAAGGATGCTCAAGGTAAGAGATCCTTGGTTTTGTATATGGTAATTGTGGATTTGATGCATTGTGTTGCATGTTGATCAATGGCTTTGTATGATGCTTTAAAACAGTGAATTGATGATGGTAAATGATACTTTTTGCATATTGGTTATGCATGTGATTAATTGGACTAATGTGGTAATGGTTTTGCATATTGGTTATGCATGTGAATCATTGGAATAATGAGGTAATGGTTTTTGCATATTGGTTATGCATGTGAATCATTGGACTAATGTTGTGATGGTTTTGCATTATGTTTATGCATGTGAAACATTGGATTAATATGGTAAGATGGTTATGTTGGCAAGTGATGAAAGTGGTTCTTGGTTCGTTGATCGGATATAGTTAGCCGGCTATAGGATTGGGTGCACCGTGAATTAAGTCGCCTTGGAGGTGGAGTGGTCAAGAGTGGACCGGTAAACTCCCTTTAAGTATCCTAACGAGATGGTTAAGGTCATAATGGAGGTGTTGCCCATTCGAGGACCTTGGTTGAGCAAAGGTTATATGGTGTTTAAAAGTCCATATATGAGAACCTTGTGCTTGTTAAGATCACAATGGCAGTGTAAGACCATGTGTGGATCTTGTGTGGGGTGTCCCGGATCTCGTTAGTGATTTATACAACTACCAATCGGTTATGCAAAGGTTGTATGGTGTTTAAAAGTCAATACATGGAAACCTTGTGCATGTTGAGGTTGTATGGTGTTTAAAAGTCCATGCATGGGAACCTCGGGAAAAGCTAAGGTTGTATGGTGTTTAAAAGTCCATACATGGGAACCTTAGGCTTGTAAGGTCAAATGGTGTTTAAAAGTCCATTTGGGAGGCCTTGGATTGGTAGGGTGTATGGAGCGTAGGGACAACGCTCGGAATCCGCGTATCCGATCGGGTTGTTGAGTTGAAAAGTGGATGTGGTTGATCACTTGGAAGCCAATGTAATGTTCTTGATCATAAAGAAGCATGAGATGCTTGAAATGATGCATGATTGCATGTGAAGCATGAGATGCTTGAAAAGATGCATGGTTGCATGAAAAGTGTATGATGCTAGTGAATGCATGTTTACTTGTTAAGTTGAACAAGTGTTGATTATCATTTGGAAAATGATGCATGTGTACATGAAATCTCTTTAATGCATTGGAGTCTTGTTAAGGTTTGTATTAAAAGGCATGTGATGATGATGATGTGATTCATAAGTTGTCTTTGTTTAATGCATGAATTGGATTGCTTGGATAATGGTTTAAAAGGGGTTCTTGCTTGAAATGATGTTCAATTTTATGAATGGGTAATATGAAATGGAAGTGCTTTCCAAGGTTTTAATTTAGCTTTGCATATGGTGTTTATGCTTGGAATGGTTAAAGGAATGTTTTTGCAAGTTGTACATTGAATGGTTTTCTTAGTTTGCTGAACTAAGGGTTGGTTTTCATGTGTGTGCAATGCAAGGTTTAAGTATGTTGTTGAAAAGGGTTTTCAAACATGGTTTTGGTTTGTCAAATCGGGTTGTTTTAAAAGAGTTTTGTAACCCGCTGCATTGATGGTGTTTTGGTTTTGAGCATTCCTCACTAAGCATTATGTGCTTACGCTCCTTTTTGTCCATCAATGCAGATTCTTGAAGTTTGGACAGCAAGGAGCAAGGGATTCAAGGTGGACTCCAATTGAGATGTATGTCTCGGTGAATAGCTATAGTTAATAAAGGCAATGGGGGTAGAATCTCTCGGATTGATGTTCTTGTGTTCGTATATGTTCGGACAAGTATGTTTTAATGTTGATGATGTTGCTGAATCATGTATTGGCTTTGATAAGATTGATTTGGAAAGTTTGTGCTTAAGTGGTTGCTTGTGTAGGAAGCATGCCTATAGAATTGGGGCTTTTTGCATATGATGTTGTTCCGATGATTTGTTGATGCTTGCAAGTCATATATATGTTGAATTGCATGCTGGTAAAGTTTGGTGGCAATTGGAGCATGTTTGAATGATTAATTGCATGTTTTGGAATGCCTTTTTGCTGCAATCTGTGCAGGCGTTTCGGAACAGTGTGCACCGTTTCGGAACGGGTGCCTTGAATGAACCCAGGCGTCCGAAACGGTATGCACCGTTTCGAAATGGTTTGGTCTCTGCCAGGCCCCCGTTGCAGAACGTGTTGCGGAACGACCTCGTGTTTCGAAACAGGCTCTGCCTGTTTCGGAACGGGTGACCGTTGGGGGCTGACATGGGCGGTTAAATGTTTTGAAATGTTTGCATTTTGGTCCTGAATCTTGTTTGTGCAATTGTATGAGTTTGGGATGTCCGTTTGAGCTGAAATTTGGCAGAGAAGCATGAAACCTGATTAATTTTAAGTTGGTAACTTAAAATTTTGTTAAGTCCATAAAGTTTTCAGAATTTACAATTTGGTCCCTAAAGTTGTAAATTGTTCAATTGGGTCCCTGTTTGATCTCTGATGTTTGTGATCTTTGAGTATGCTGTTTGCATGATCACATCTAAGGTTAATGTGCATCTAGACAAGATTAAAAAGAAAAAAAAGGGTAGTTAATCAAGGTTGACTTTCGGGTTGACTTTGGTTTTCCCCGTGTGACTTTCTTAATTCGGGTCAACCGTCCGGGCCGGGTTAAGGGGGTTACACAGTTTGGTTATTTAACTATAAAAAGTTTCAATATTAACACTAAACTTTTAAAAAAAATTTGCCATCGAATCATTAAATCATTAGCAACCGGATGACGTAACATTTTTGTGCCAAGGTGGAAGTTAAAAGATTTTTTATTCATGTTTTGATGTGGAATATTGATAGGCAAATAAAATGTGCGGAATTAGAGAAAGTATACTTGTCACTCAAGTAGTAAAATGATGAGAATCAAGTATCATTTCCTCATGGATTGAAGTGATTAACCTCAAAATGATTGCATGAGAGAGATTTAGATAATGAGTGGTGAAATGATAGTGTTGTAAGAACTATAAAATAAATACTATGTCAAAAGTAAATTGAACTGATATTTAAGAGATCAACAAACAAAAGTTAGATGAATACGATAATCAGGATGAAATGCATGACGGGGTTACCCCAAGAATCATATGGTCATCAACATGAATCACTCAGCACAAAACTGCAACTATGCTACTCGATAGAGCCACTATAATGTCCCTTGACTATTCCTAGCTCGAGAGATTAGATAAAGTGTGAAACAAATATTTTAATTTTGATATAACTAAAAACCTAAGGACTAAATTGAAAATGTCAAAACGAATTTTAAGTCCTCAAAATATCCCCATATAATTTTAATATTATGCCCAAGTTAAAAACAAAGTTTTTCAAATATTTTTCTAAGTGTTTCAAGTCAAAACAATGATTTTCAAGCTCCTGTTTCGAAACGGCCTTCAGGCGTTTCGAAACGTTTTCATCACTATCGACCACCGTTCCAAAACGTGTATCGAAACACTTGACCCCGTTTCGAAATGGCATGTCTCGTTTCGAAACTGTTCTTCATATTTGATTTGAAAAAAATCACAACGGTTAAAATATTTGCTGAATATTTAAATATAAAAAAGGTGTTTCGAAACAGGATAAGGTCGTTCCGAAACGACCCTTGACAGTAGCAAATCCGTTTCGAAACGGATCCAAATCGTTTTGAAACAGGTCTTAAGTTTAATTTGAAAATAAGACCGTTGAACTTGTTTTTAACTGATTTTCTGAAAACCGTTAAGGTGTTTCGAAACAGGCTAAGACCGTTTCGAAACGACCCTTGATAGTGGCAAAAGTGTTTCGAAACGGCCCTAAGGCGTTTCGAAACGGGCTCTTAAATGCACCCCAACGGCTCTTTCTATTTTAGTTTGTTCCGAAACAGGTACCCCGCGGTTCGAAACGGGTTGTTGCAGACTGCATTTATGGTGGTGAGATAACATCCCCAACGGCTCTATTGATGAGTGCAACAACCACAACGGCTAGAATTCAATGAGAAGGTATAAAAGAAACTTCTAAAAGCACCAGCAACAACTATTGATCCTAAAATAAACATCCAAACATCAAATTCAAGCAATTGTGCAAAAATCCCATTTTGTGTAAAAATCCCAATTGTAATCTTCATTCATATTTTGTTCAATTGGGTTGAGTGCTTGTATTGGGGCTAATTTTTGTATTGAGAGATACCTTTTAGCCATCAAATTTCTTTGTTCACTTGTGTGAGGGTTGGGTTGATTTTTGGGTAGAAAAATCAACCGAAATTGTAAAGGGTTGCCTCCTTGTCCTAGAAAAGGGGAAGATCAATTTAGTGTAATTGTTGCAAATCCTTAGTGAAGCTAAGGTAGTGGATGTAGAGTTCATTTGGAACTTGAACCACTCTAAATCCCTTGTCAATTATTTTCAATTTGCAAATTCCACCTCAAAACCTTTAAATTTCCAATTCACCCCCCCTCTTGGTCAATATCGATCTTGCGATCCACTCAACAATTGGTATCAGAGACTAACTCTTTGAGGATTAACAACCACAAGAGGAGTTCTTTGGAAGAGTGTGATCATCAAAATATCAAGAGATGACTTCTACCTCCGGTTCCGGCATGTACGAATCACAATCGACCACAAAGCCTCCCTTCTTCAACGGTGATAACTATTCTTTTTGGAAGAATAGAATGTGTCTATTCATCAAGTCAAATGACTATCTTGTGTGGGATGTCATTGATGATGGGCCATACATACCATTGAAGCAAGACGGTGAAGGCAAGATGGTGTTAAAGAAGAAAGTGGAGATGAGTGAAGAGGAGAGGAAAAAGATTCAAGTCAATGATAAAGCTCTCCACATGCTATTTTGTGCTTTCGGTCCGGACATCTACTCAAAGGTCTCATCAATTGAAAGTGCCATAGAAGTGTGGGACACTCTTGAGACCACTTATGAAGGCACCAATGACATTAAAGAAACTAAGATTGGAATTCTCAATCTTAGTTATGAAAATTTCAAGATGGAGCCCGATGAGACGGTGTCAAAGATGTTTGATCGATTCTCCACGATTGTCAATGGTCTAAAGGGCTTTGGAGAGATCATACCGGAAGACAAACTTGTCCGGAAGCTACTCTATTCACTTCCCGAGTCGTGGGATGGAAAGAGAACCGCTATCATCGAAGCAAAGAACTTGAAAACATTGAAGCTTGTTGAACTTGTGGGTTCTCTCCTTACTCATGAGATCATGAAGCAAGAAAGGGAAGATGAGAAGAAAAAAGAAGAGAAAAGGGTAGAGAAGCTTGAGGTTGAGAAGAAGAAGAAGATGGGAATAGATCTCAAGGCTAAAGCTTTACAACATGATGAGAGCTCATCTTGTGAGGAGGATGAACTTGAAGAATTGGCTATGATGGCCAAACGGTTCTCACGCTTCATGAGGTCCAACCGGGGAAGAAAAATCCAAAGAAAGATGGACTCCAAATGGAAGAACAAAGAAGAAGGAAAGGATCCTATCATTTGCTTTGAGTGCAAACAACCCGGCCACATCCGTTCGGAGTGCCCTCAACTCAAGAAGAAGGGCTTTGAGAAGAAGAAGAGACTCAAAGCCAAGCTTGCTACTTGGAGTGATGAGGAGTCATCGGAGGATGACGAACAAGAAGTGGCTAATCTTTGTCTCATGGCACTTGAGGAAGATTCCTCCTTGGTAACCTCTAACTCATCTACTTTAGATTTTTCATATGAAGAGTTAAATGATGCATATGATGAGTTACAAGAGGTATATGATGAATTAGTTGAGAAGTTTAAAGAGTCGGTCATTAAAAACAAGAAAATCATTTTAGAACTAAATGAGAAAAATGACTCACTCACTCAAGCTAATTCAAAATTTGAGAAAAAAGATATTAGGATTAAAAGATGAGCTAAAGTTCTTTCAAGATGAAAATGTTGATCTTAATAACCTTTTATCTCAATGTAATAGTGAACACCAAAAGGTGTTGGGTGAGCTAAATGAGCTCAAAAAGTCTTTAAAAAATGTTGGTAGTGTCAAGCATGAAGTAGGAGAATCCTCTAAACACACCAACCTAAGAAAAAGACTAATTACTACAAACAAGGTAGCTACCCTAGACATAGTAGAGCTAAAAGAATTAGAAGTGTATGGGTTCCTAAGGAACTTGTAAAATCTAATAATATTATTGCTATGTCATCTTGGATTCCTAAGGGAACCAAGGTTTTGGGAGCTAACACTCATGGACCCAAAATGATTTGGGTACCAAAAACCAAAGTTTAATGTCTTTGTTTGTAGGGGGAGCATTGCTACAAGGCCAAGGCACAAAGTCAAAACTCATAGTACCTTGATAGTGGATGCTCGAGACACATGACCGGAGACAATAGTCGATTCATGGATTTAAAGCCAAAAAGTGGAGGAGTAGTAACTTTTGGTGACAACTCCAAAGGCCACATTAAAGGTATTGGCTCCATAGGTAATCACTCTACTATTCTCATTGAAAATGTCTTATATGTCGATGGTCTAAACATAATTTATTGAGCATAAGTCAATTGTGTGATAAAGGATTTAATGTTTTATTTGATAAAAATGGATGCAAAATTGTAGACATTAAATCTAATAATATTATGCCCATAGGTCATCGCATAGGAAACATATACATGGTGCATTTAGATGACATACATACATCTCATGCATGCTTGGTTGCTCAAAATGAAAATGATGCATGGTTGTGGCATAGGAAGCTAGGACATGCTAGCATAAGTGTTTTGGAAAAACTAGTCTCCCTAAATCTAGTTAGAGGTTTACCCAAAATAAAATTTTCAAATGATAAAATTTGTGATGCATGCTCAAAGGGTAAACAACATAGGTCTTCCTTTAAATCCATTAATGATGTTTCTACTAGTAGATGCTTACAACTAATTCACATGGATTTATTTGGGCCAATTAGGACTATGAGCTTGGGTGGTAAGTCTTATGCTTTTGTGCTAGTTGATGATTTTTCTAGATTTACTTGGGTTCTCTTTTTAAGTACTAAAGATGAGGCTTTGGAAAAATTCATCACATTTTCAAAATTAACCCAAAATGATCTTGAGCTTAAAATTTCTCATATTAGAAGTGATCATGGAACCGAGTTTCAAAATTTAGGGTTTGAAGATTTTTTAAATGAAAATGGTATTAGCCATAATTTTTCGGCTCCTCAAACTCCTCAACAAAATGGGGTAGTTGAGAGGAAAAATAGAACTTTACAAGAAATGGCTAGAACTATGCTTTGTGAAAACAATTTACCTAAATATTTTTGGGCGGAAGCCACAAACACCGCTTGTTATATTGTAAATCGAGTAATGATTAGGCCAATTTTAAAGAAAACACCTTATGAGATTTTAAAATCCAAAAAGCCTAACATTAACTATTTCCACCCTTTTGGGTGCAAGTGTTTTGTTTTAAATAATGGAAAAGACAATTTAGGTAAATTTGATGCAAAAAGTGATGAAGCCATTTTTATAGGTTACTCTTTAACCTCTAAAGCCTATCGAGTATTTAACAAAAGAACTTTAGTTGTAGAAGAATCTATTCATGTTGTATTCGATGATAACCTCTTTCCTAGGAAGGATTCTTGTGACGATGATGATGTAGGAATCATAAATGCCTTTGATGGAGGTCAAACTTCAAAGGAGGATGAGATTCCAACAAAAGAAGAAGACACACAAGATCCACCTCTTGAAGCCTTGAAGGACTTGGCCATTGGGGAAAAGGAAGTGAGCTACCCAAGGGAGTTGAACTATGTCAAAGATGGTGAAATCTTGGGTGATTCATCCAAGGGGGTAACCACTCGTTCTTCTCTTAGATTAATGAACCATGTCGCATTTATCTCATGCATAGAGCCTAAAAATATAAAAGAAGCATTGAAAGATGATTTTTGGATTATGGCTATGCAAGAAGAGTTAAATCAATTTGAGAGAAGTAATGTATGGACATTAGTTGATAGGCCTAGTAATCAATCTACAATAGGAACTAAATGGGTATTTAGGAACAAACTAGATGAGAGTGGTAACATTGTGAGAAATAAAGCTAGACTTGTAGCACAAGGTTACACTCAAGAAGAGGGAATAGATTTTGATGAAACCTATGCACCCGTAGCTAGAATGGAAGCCATTAGAATGTTGCTTGCATATGCATGTTATCATAATTTCAAGCTTTTTCAAATGGATGTTAAAAGCGCATTTTTAAATGGTTTTATAAATGAAGAAGTGTATGTGGAACAACCATCGGGTTTTGAAGATTCAAAATTTCCAAATCATGTTTTCAAACTTACCAAAGCTCTTTATGGTTTAAAACAAGCTCCTAGAGCTTGGTATGAAAGGCTTTCAAATTTTTTGATTGAAAAAGGATTTGAAAAAGGTAAGGTGGACACTACACTTTTTATAAAAATGTATAAAAATGACATCTTGGTAGTTCAAATTTATGTTGATGATATTATTTTTGGTTCTACTAATGAATGTCATTGTCAAGAGTTTGCTAAGTTAATGCAATGTGAATTTGAGATGAGCATGGTGGGGGAGCTCTCATTCTTTTTGGGACTCATAATCAAGCAAAAGAAGGATGGCACCTTCATCAACCAAGCGAAATACATAAAGGATATGCTCAAGAAGTTTGGCTTGGAGAATGCAAAGCCTCAAGCCACTCCTATGAGCTCATCTACAAAGCTTGACACAGATGAAGGAGGTAAGTGTGTTGACTCTAAACTTTATCATTCTATGATTGGATCTTTGTTTTACCTTACCGCAAGTAGACCGGATATCTTGTTTAGTGTTTGCTTGTGTGCTAGGTTTCAAGATAGTCCTAGAGAGTCTCACCTTATAGCTGTTAAGAGAATCTTTAGATATCTTAGAGACACTCCTTGTTTAGGTCTTTGGTATCCTAGAGACTCTACCTTCAACCTTCATGCTTACTCGGATGCAGATTATGGGGGTTGCAAAATCGATAGGAAAAGTAATTCGGGAACTTGTCAATTCTTAGGTAGTATGCTCATATCTTGGTTCTCTAAGAAACAAAATAGTGTAGCCTTATCTACCACCGAAGCCGAGTACATATCCTTAGGGAGTTGTTGTGCTCAAGTCCTTTGGATGAAGCAACAACTCTTAGATTATGGAATTAAAGTTGGAACCATACCTCTAAATGTGACAACACTAGCGCAATATGTTTAACTAAAAATCCCATCCAACACTCTAGAACCAAACATATAGAAATAAGGCATCATTTCATTAGAGATCATGTCCTTAAGGAAGATATGGTTCTAGAGTATGTAGACACCTTGAATCAATTAGCGGACATATTTACAAAACCCTTAGACAAAGAGCGTTTTTGGTCCCTTAGGAGAGAGTTAGGTCTAACTAGCCTATCTTGACCTTTTAGGACCTCTTTTGTGCTTAAATATGCTTGATTTTGTGAAATGACATGTTGATGTGTTTAAACTCCTAATTTCATCCATGCCTATAGTTAGGGGGAGTATGTTTATGCTTAAATATGTTTTGCCTGCTCATTCATAACATTTATGCATGTTAGGCCTCTTAAAACTTCATTGTTCTGCACTTTTAGAGCCTTTTCTGCACTTCCAGGCCCAGGTGTATCGAAACGGGTGACCCTGTTTTGATACGGATACCTTAAATTCTGTTCTGAGAGAAGGGCGTTTCGAAACGCCTCAAAAGCGTTCCGAAACGTTTTTGCTACTGCCAAGGGGTGTATCGAAACGTGTTTCGATACGGGTCAATAGGGTTTTGATACGGTCAACACCGTATCGAAACGGTCAGTCTATGGTCTCAAGACGGTCAAACCCTCGTCGTCCCGTTTCGAAACGGGTCATGACCGTTCCGAAACGGCATCGCGGATAGCTTTATTTAGGGCTTTAATGTTAAAATTCACTTTTTATCAAAACTCTTAAAACCCTAAACCGCCTCCCTCTCTATAAATACCCTCTCAAACTCATTGATTTTCACAAAATTGTGAGGGGTTTTACTCTAAAACTCAAGTCTAAGCAAGTTTCATCAACATTGTGCAAGGATTTTCATCAAATCATCCAAAATCCCAAACTAATGTAATTTTTAATATTTTCTTTTTCTTTCAATTTATGTTCGAATCTTAGGTTAGAAAATTTTATTTTTGTATACATTATAGTTTTTACTTTGTGGGTTTTCCATATCTTCTAAAAAAAATTCAAAATCTCAAAATTTTTTTATTCGAATATAAATTTTTTCAGTCGTTTTTTTTACTATTTTTTTAATTCTTTTTAATTTTGTTTCAAAAACCTAAGTGGGATTTATTATTGGATTGATTTTATATATCAATGCATACACTTAATTTTAAAATATACTTGCTTAATGTGTTTAGATGGCGGATCAAGCAAACAAAAAGCGCAAGGCCGTTCAAACCGGTGATTCGAGCGTTCGTCCGAATCTGACTTTGCTTTTTTAGAAATCCCTCAAAACTCCGGAGATGCGTGATCGCTTCTCTTATGTCAAGGATTTCGAAATTCGTAAAGAACGCATCATTGATCTTGACTTCCTCAACTCCGAGCGATTCCTATTCCGTTATCTCGACCGTTTGAGCGAGTGGAATCTTATCTTCTTCTTGAGCATTCTGGATATTCGCTACAAACACATGGTACTCCTTTTCTACTCCAATGCTCGCTTTATTTATGATGAGTCCAAAACCGAGATTATAGGAATTGAATCTTCTTTATTGGGCAAAAAGTTTGTTGTCAATGTTGCTCTATTGGAGTCTATTTTTTAAACTTAAGGATGAGGGTCTTGAGGATGAACGCCACTTTGGCACTTTCACCGGTAAGGCACTTACTTTGGATGTGCACGATCGAGTTCTTCACTTAATAGTTTCTTGGTTCATTCGACCTTCCGGAGGTAAATACTCTCACATCCGTCAAACTGATCATTTTTGGCTTGAGTGTTTCCGTAAGGGTGAGAGACCTAATGTGCCTAAAATATTTTTTGCCGAGATAGTCAATAATATCAAACTTATCGACACAAATGAGTTGAAGTCTTTTACCTATGGCATACTCTTAAGCTACATCTTTCATGATCTTGGCATCGATTGTTCCTACGACTCTCCGGAACCTCGCAAGACCAAGATTGGTGAGTCATCCCTTTGCAAGTCCGGGTTTACTTATGTGAATGGTGTTTGGGAAAGAATTGATAGAGAAGCCATTCCTCCTCCCGTTGCTCCTCCACCGCAAGTTCAAGTTGCAAACAATGAAGCCCTCACGGCTCTCATTACCGAGCGGTTCAATGCTTTGGACACTCGGTTTAATGCTTTGGACACTCGCATTGCTTCGGGTTTTGAATCTATGGACAATCGTTTGAAGAATGTCGAGGATCGTCTTCATACTCCTGAGACTTCCCACTCAAACTTGGATCTATCCTTCTCTACGCTCTATGGGCAATGGACGAAGTTTCACCGTTCTCAAGCCAAGAGCGATGATGATACTTCGGATGATGATGACGAGGCTTAGGATTTTCATGTCATATCATATCATATTATCTATGCACTTTAGGATTAAGATTGCATCTTTATGTTTTATTATGTTTTAGGAACCTATGCTTTTGGCTTTTTATTTGGGATTTTATGTTGAACTTAATGTTGGATTATGTTTTTGGATATTTTGATATTATGAATTAATCTTATTGTTGCTTATTAATGCTTATTGGTATTAATCTTTTGTCTTCTCTATGAGCTTTCATTATTCTTTTTGATCTAACAAAAAGGGGGAGAAGAAATTTAAGAGCCACAAACTAAAATTCGTTTTCAATTTTTAAAAGTTTTTTAAGCTTTAACAACTTGGATTTCAAGTCAAACATTTTTTTTACTTTAAAAACCTAACTTAAATTAAGGGGGAGTTAGAATATTTTCAAAACTTTCAAAATTCTTGAAAATTCTAACTTTGGTTTTGTTATATCAAAAAGGGGAGATTGTGAAACAAATATTTTAATTTTGATATAACTAAAAACCTAAGGACTAAATTGAAAATGTCAAAACGAATTTTAAGTCCTCAAAATATCCCCATATAATTTTAAGATTATGCCCAAGTTAAAAACAAAGTTTTTCAAATATTTTTCTAAGTGTTTCAAGTCAAAACAGTGATTTTCAAGCTCCTGTTTCGAAACGGCCTTCAGGCGTTTCGAAATGTTTTCATCACCGTCGACCACCGTTTCGAAACGTGTATCGAAACACTTGACCCCGTTTCGAAACGGTATGTCTCGTTTCGAAACTGTTCTTCATATTTAATTTGAAAAATATCACAACGGTTGAAATATTTGCTGAATATTTAAATATAAAAAGGGTGTTTCGAAACAGGATAAGGCCTTTCCGAAACGACCCTTGACAGTAGCAAATTCGTTTCGAAACAGGTCTTAAGTTTAATTTGAAAATAAGACCGTTGAACTTGTTTTTAACTGATTTTCTGAAAACCGTTAAGGTGTTTCGAAACGGGCTAAGACCGTTTCGAAACGACCCTTGACAGTGGCAAAAGTGTTTCAAAACGGCCCTAAGGCGTTTCAAAACGGGCTCTTAAATGCACCCCAACGGCTCTTTCTATTTTAGTCTGTTCCGAAACAGGTATCCCGCATTTCGAAACGGGTTGTTGCAGACTGCATTTATGGTGGTGAGATAACATCCCCAACGACTCTATTGATGAGTGCAACAACCACAACGGCTAGAATTCAATGAGAAGGTATAAAAGAGACTTCTAAAAGCACCAGCAACAACTATTGATCCTAAAGCAAACATCCAAACATCAAATTCAAGCAATTGTGCAAAAATCCCATTTTGTGTTAAAATCCCAATTGTAATCTTCATTCATATTTTGTTCAATTGGGTTGAGTGCTTGTATTGGGGCTAATTTTTGTATTGAGAGATACCTTTTAGCCATCAAATTTCTTTGTTCACTTGTGTGAGGGTTGGGTTGATTTTTGGGTAGAAAAATCAACCGAAATTGTAAAGGGTTGCCTCCTTGTCCTAGAAAAGGGGAAGATCAATTTAGTGGAATTGTTGCAAATCCTTAATGAAGCTAAGGTAGTGGATGTAGAGTTCATTTGGAACTTGAACCACTCTAAATCCCTTGTCAATTATTTTCAATTTGCAAATTCCACCTCAAAACCTTTAAATTTCCAATTCACCCCTCTCTTGGTCAATATCGATCTTGCGATCCACTCAACATAAAGGCATGCCAAAGCATCACTTTCTTGTCTCAACCCTAGCAAGCTTTTATCTACAAGACCCTACTCTTTTTAGTCATTGAAACTCTACCTTATTCCTGATGGTGAGTTAGAATAAAGCTTTCCAGCAAAACCCCATTGCGCATTCAAGTTCTAAACCTAAATCTTCCAAATTTAGGAAAAAGCAAATTAGGCTAAGGCCTCTTCTGAGTGCTCTTATAACCTTAACCAAAAAGAGGAATAAACAATGCAACACGAATTGCAGAAGATACTAAAACATTTTGTAAAATCTATGTTTGATTTGATATAACAAATAATCTAAGGACCAAATTACAAAGTAAATAAATTGTTAAGTACTCAAAAGACTTATATTTGACAAGTAAATTTTAGACTTAAAATGTTTTGAAGTCAAAACTTAAACCCCATGAAATTTTTTAAGTGTTTCAAAGCCAAAATACTCAAAATTGCCCAGGCATTTCAAAACACCCCAAAAGTGATTTGATACGTTTTGCCACTGGAAATGTCTGTTTCGATACGCACTAATCTTGTTCGAGACAAAGGTTTTGAAACGGGCTTACCCGTTTCGATACAGCCTCCATCTAGGCTTTTCAAGGGTCTTGTTTTTTAAGTGTTGTTTCGAAATGACATATATCTGTTTTAATACAGGGTTTAAGTATTTTCAAAATAAAGCATTAAATGAACTAGTTGTTACTTGTCAGAACTAAATATTTGAAAATTGGTTACCTATTTCGATACACCCCTTTGGTGTTTCGAAACACAATTTTGTAGTTTCAAAATGTTTTGATACACCCTTTGGTGTTTCGATACATGTCTTTTACAGTTTCAAACTGTTTTGATATGGCATATAGCTGTTTCGATACGGTCCCCTTTTACACATAACTGCTCTTCTTTTTTTAGTGTTTGTTTCGATACAAGGCCACATGTTCTGATATGGGTAGTTGCAGAATTGCATTTATGGAGGAAAGAGAGAGCCCCAACGGCTCTATTGATGATCTCAACCACCCAAACTGATAGAAATCAATAAGAAAGTATAAAAGCAAGTCTCCAAAGCACCAGAAAAAACTATTGAACCTCAAAGCAACATCCAAGCAATCCAATCCAAACCCTAAGCACTTATTGTCAAATTCTTGTACACAACTCTTAGAGTTCTTAGGTAAATCAAATTTTTGAGTTTGGGGAGTGTTTGTAATTCATTTGGGCTATATTTATTTTATGAGAGATCAATTGTAATAGCCAACATCTTCTTTGTAAAGTGAGAGTCTTGTGGTTCAATATTTGGGTAGAAAGATTGAACATTTGTAAAGGTTGCCTCCTTAGCCTAGAAAAGAGGAATAACAAATTAGTGGAGAGTTTGTTGAAAATCATTAGTGAGAGCTAAGGTAGTGGATGTAGAGTTTGTTTAGAAGCTTGAACCACTGTAATTGCCTTGTGCATCATTTTTAATCGTTCCTTTTGCTCCCTTCATTTTTAAAAATGCCAATTCACCCTCTTTTGGCCATATCGGTTAATTCGATCTACTCAACAATTGGTATCAGAGTCTACCTCTTTGAAGGCTTCACAACCACAAGAGGAGATCCTAGAAGAGTGTTGATCAATTTCCAAGTCAAGCCATGACATCTACCTCCGGGCCAAGCATGTACGAGTCATAACCTATCACAAAACCACCCTTCATCAATGGGGATAACTATCCTTATTGGAAGAACCAAATGCGCCTCTTCATCAATTCAAATGATTACACCATATGAGATGTGGTAGAAGATGGACCAATCATTCCCATAAAGAGAGATGAAGAAGGAAGGCTTCTTCCAAAGATAAAGGTAAAGATGATTGAAGGATGGGAAGAGATTGCAAATGAATGACAAAGCCTTGCACATGCTATTTTGGTCACTAGGATCGGGCATCTACTCCAATGTATCATCGATCACAAGTGCCAAAGAAGAGTGGGACACTATTGAGACCACTTACGAAGGAAAAAGTGATGTAAAGTAAACGAAGATCAGGATCCTCAATCTTAGTTACAAGAACTTCAAGATGGAGATTGATGAGACCGTAACGAAGAAATTTGACCACTTTTCCATCATCATGAATGGTTTAAAAAGCTTCGGAGAGATCATCCTCGAAGATAATCTAGTCCGGAAGCTACTCTATTCACTTCTCGAATCATGGGATGGGAAGAGAACCGCAATCATCGAGGCAAAGAATTTAAAGACCTTGAAGCTCGATGAGTTGGTAGGATCTCTCCTTACTCATGAGAACATGAAACAAGGGAGAGAAGAAGAGAAGAGAAAAGAAGAGAGAAGAGTAGTCAAACAAGTGGTAGAGAAGAAGAAACAAGGAGTTGCTCTCAAAGCCTCTCTACCACAAAAGGAGAGCACTTCTAGTGGGGAAGAAGAGTTTGAAGAATTGGCTATGATAGCCAAAAGATTCTCAAGGTTCATGAAGTCCAATCGTTGTAGAAAGTTCTCAAGAAGAAAAGACTTCAGAATAAGAACAAAGAAGAAGAGAAAGACCAACTCATTTTCAATAAGTGCAAGAAGTTAGGTCCCATTCACATTGATTGCCCTCAACTAAAGAAAAAGATCTTTGAGAAGAAGAAGAAACTCAAGGCTCAAGTAGCAACTTGGAGTTATGAGGAGTCACCATCCGAGGATGAGGAGCATGAAGTGGCCAACCATTGCCTCATGGCCCTTGAGGAGGAATCTATGGTAAACTCTAACTCATCATCTCTTGCTTATGATGAACTATATGATGCGTATGGTGAGTTGTAAGAAGATTACGATGAATTGGTTGAAAAATATAAAGAGTCTAATTTGAAAAACAAGAAAAATATTTCTGATTTGAAATCTCAAAATGAGTCTCTTTCAAAAACCAATTCTGAATTGGAAAATAAGGTTTTATACTTAATAAATCTTTCAAATGAGCTTAAAAAGAAAATTCTTAATGTTTAAAAACTTCTTTCCGATTTTCAATATTAACACGCTAAGGAAGTGGATAATCTTAAAACTTCTATTGCTATTGGGAAAAATGGTTTTAACAATGGTAGTTCTTCAAAAACCCAATATGTAAAGAGAGAATTTTAACTACAAACAAAGTGGCTCTCAAAGGCATTATAGAGCTAAGAGGATTAGAAGTGTATGGGTTCCTAACGAACATGTAGCTTTTAATAATATTGTTTCTATTTCATCTTGGATTCCTAAGGGAACCAAGTTTTTGGGAGCTAACACTTATGGACCCAAAATGGTTTGGGTACCAAAATCAAAGAACTAATATTTGTTTATAGGGGGCATTGCTACAAGGACAAAACATTAAGTTAATACACATGGTACCTTGATAATGGATGCTCAAGATATATGACCAGAGACAAGAGTAGATTCATAGAGGTAAAGCTAAAGCATGGTGGAGTGGTAACTTTCGGTGACAACTCCAGAGGCCATATTGAGGGCATTGGCTCTATTGGTAATCACCCATCAATTCTTATTGAAAATGTTTTGCTTGTCAATGGTCTTAAACATAATCTATTGAACATTAGTAAATTTTGTGACAGAGGTTTTGATGTTCATTTTGATAAAAATGGGTGTAAAGTTGTGAACATTAAAACAAACAAAATAATGCTCATTGGTCATCACATGGGAAACATTTATATGGTGCATTTAGATGACATACATTCACCCCGTTCATGTTTAGTTGCACATGATGAGAATGATGCATGGTTGTTGCATAGGAAACTAGGGCATGACATAAGTGTTTCAGAAAAGTTGGTTTCCCAAAATCTAGTTAGAGGTTTTCCCAAACTAAAATTTTTATTAGATAAAATATGTGATGCTTGTGCTAATGGTAAACAAAAGAGAACCTCGTTTAAACTCATTAATGATGTTTCGACTAGTAGGGTGTTACAATTAATCCACATAGATTTATTTGGCCCTATTAGAACTATGAGATTGGGTGGTAAGTCATATGCATTTATATTGGTATATGACTTTTTTAGATACACTTGGGTTCTATTCTTAAGTACTAAGGATGAGGCTTTAGAAAATTTTATCACATTTACAAAAATTACCCAAAATGATATTGATCTTAAAATCTCACATATTCGAAGTGATCATGGAACCGAGTTTCAAAATATGGGTTTTGAAGATTTTTATAATGAATTTAGCTATAATTTTTCGGCTCCTCGCACTCCTCAACAAAATAGGGTAGTTGAGAGGAAAATAGAACTTTAGAAAAGATGGCTAGGATCATGCTTTGTGAAAACAATTTACCTAAGTATTTTTGGACGGAAGCCACTAATACAGCTTGTTATATTATTAATAGAGTAATGATTGTGTCTATTTTAAAGAAAACACCTTATGAGATTTTGAAATCCAAAAAGTGTAACATTAGCTATTTCAACCCTTTTGGTTTTAAATGTTTTGTTTTAAACAATGGAAAAGACAACTCAGGTAAATTTAATGCTAAAAGTGATTAAGCAATATTTTGGGGGTTATTCCCAATTTCTAAAGCCTGCCAGGTATTTAATAAAAGAACTTTGGTTGTTGAAGAGTCTACACATGTTGTTTTCGACGATAACCTTCATTCGAGGAAGGAATCTTGAGATAATAATGATGTAGGGATCATTGAAGCCATTAATGGTGGACAAACATCAAAGGTGGATGAGATTCCAACTAAAGAAGAGGAAGCACAAGATCCACCTCTTGAAGCCTTGAAGGACTTGGCTCTTGAGGAAGAGGAGGTGACATACCCAAAGGAGTTCAACTATGTCAAAGGTGGTGAAATCTTGGGTGATCCATCCAAGGGGTAACTACTAGATCCTCTCTCAAACTTATGAATCGTGTTGCATTCATCTCAGGCATAGAGCCTAAAAATATCAAATAAGCATTTAAAGATGATTTTTGGATATTGGCTTTGCAAGAACTTAATCAATTTGAGATGTAACGCTCGGGTTTGGGGCCCGGAAGATATTCGGGTTAGGTAGGCCGATTTGGGTTAAACAAATTTGAGGAAAACGATTTGAATTACCTATTTTAAAGACTTTAAGAGAAAAGGGGAATTTTAAAAAGGGGTCTTTTGGTAAATAGGAAAAGGTGAGTTTTGAGATGATTTTTGAATTTAATAAAATAAGATATTTAAAAAAAGGGTCTTTATCCCATCTTCTTCCCCAAAACCCCACTTTTCACGTTAAGTTTTCCAACACCATAGCCAAACTCACTTTTCCACCAAGCTTCATCAATTTTGAAGATTTCAAAGAGGTAAGCACTTGGTTTCATTCCCCTCTTTATTTTAATCTCGTTTTTAATATTATTCTTTCAAGTTTTGGAGATTTTCTCAAGTTTCATCATTTGGGTAAAAAGAGGGTTTTGGAGGGTTTAAGCTTTTTGGTAAAAACAATGTTTTGGGTTAGTAGTAAATCATATTTTGGTGTTAATAAAGTGTTGAAAAGAGGTTCTAATCAATCAAACCCGAAACTATGCTTAGGAGTGGTGTTTGGAGTGAAATTTCTTAAGTTTTTTGTTTGAATATTTGGGGAAATGAGACCTGATGGGTTACAAGCTTTGAATTGATGCTTTTAGGTATATTTAGGAGTTTTTTTAATGTTTAAATCGATGAGTTATTGTTGGGCTTTGCTTAAGAGCGGATTTGATGATATTTTGATGAATTTCGGTTTTGTTTTGATTGTGCAAATGTGTTAATTGATGGGCTGGTTCTATTTAGTGAATTTATGGAAGAATAGGGGAGTAATACTTTGTTTTTGGTTGATTAGAAACATGGGAAGCTAGTTTGGGTCCTTTGGATACGATACTGGGTGATACGGGGGTGTGAGATCGGTGTTTCGGCTTTCGGTTGGGCTCAATCGATGAGTGGAAATGTTTTGAAGTTTAAAATGTTTCAAAGTGGTTTCGTGGGGGTTTGGGTAGAGCCTTAAGGGCTAACCTAAACCCAAGTGTAAGTTTTCCAAATTTATCTTGTTTCGTTAAGTGTTGGTGTGTGATTATTTGTGTTGTTGTGTGAAATGTGAGTTGCTTTTACTCTCTGTTCTGATGTTGTTGTGCAGTCGTAGTTGATGTCAAGCCTCACGTGATGGTTAGTCGTTAGATACAGTGATGTGTAGTCCCACTGGTAGTGACTAGTAGATGAGTATGATGATGTGTAGTCCCATCGAAAAATGCTAGCTGTTGTGTACGCTGATGTGTAGTCCCACAGGGATGGTTGTGCATGTGCAAACCCTGTCTAGTCTATGCTTGTGTTTGTTACATCTCATACTTAAATGGTTTTGTTTCCAAACTAAGATTTATGTTTTAAAACTGTATCGTTGTAGTGTTTTAGGGCTTCGCTCATTAAGTTTTTAAGCTTACGCTCTCTTTTTCCAACAATGCAGATCGTTAGAGGTTCCAGGAGGCATGTTGGCAAAGGAGGAATTTTTGGAGTTCTTACTAAGTTCAAAGTATGGTTTTTATGTTTGTAATAATGCTTAGACAATGGGAATGCTAGGCTTGTTGTTGTGGAGTTGGTGTTCAAACTCCTAAGTCTTGTTATTGTTGATGTTGTTAACTTGTTTAAATGTTAAGCATGTTTTGTCGCCTTTTATATCTTGTTTGATGAATTGAACCTTGTCATGTGTTTGATTACCTTAAATGAATGTTTCTTGTTTTCCTAAAGTTGTATGCTTGTTTATATGATGATCTAATGCCTACTTGAGTTGTTTAGGATAGTCCCTTTGAGCTTAAAAATCAAATATGCAGACTTTTTGTGCAGGGCGTATCGATACGCCCAAGGGCGGTATCAATATAGTCCCTTGTTTTTAGGCCTAGCATACCGATACATGAGGTCATGTCAATACCCCATTTGCTCCCTGGAAATATGAGAAATTGATGAGAAATTGGGGTATCGGTACGGGCCTTAGGCGTACCAATACGGTCTTAGGGTTGACTTTGAGATTTTGACCATTGAAAGCGTATCGATACCAGCCTTGGAGGGTATCGATACGGACTCTCAGAGTTGATTCTGAGGAAGGTTGACCGTTGAAGGCGTATCGATACGGTCCTTTGGAGTATCGATAGGCCCTGAGCTAAATGGATAAAAAATTGTCTTAAAATGTCAGTTTTGCTTGGATCGAATTAGTAGTTGTTTTTCTGTTGTTTGCTTATCTCATGTAGGGTCAAATAAAGCATTTAGACAAGATAAATTAAAGAAAAAAATAGGGTTGCTAATCGGGGTGAGATCTTAATGGGTTTCGCTTCAGTTTTCCCCGTGTAACTCATTTGGTTCGATCTATTGGCTAGACCGGGACAAGGGGGTTACATTTGGTAGTATCAAAGCCTCAGTTACGAGGTGTACCGGGAAGGTAAGTTGGCTTGTTTGGATTGATTGCTATTGCACGGTGTATGAAAGCATGCTCTATTTTTCTCGTTGCTAGTTGAAATTTAGTCGAGTGTTCCCATTGCTAGGTGTTGTTATTGGAAAATGGTTTTGGTTTAAAAGAGCTTGAGAACTTGGATCCTTGCCCTTGTTAACCTCATGTTTTCTTGTGTGTGATGTGTTTGTTGTTTTAGATTTTATCTTCGTTATGGTAAGATTGAGCGGATGGCCTAGAGTGGGTGACCAGTCACTCGGGGATGAGCCTCTTGTTCCTCCTGCTCCCAATGGTAATGGGGTGGGTGGAAAAGGTAATGTGCATCAGGTTGGTGCGAATGCCGGAGGTGATGGTAATGGGCCTCAGGCCGATGCAAATGTTGGGTGTAATGGAGCTCAGGCAGGTCAGGGTTAGGCAGGTGTAGACATGGCTCACTTGATTCAGACTATAGTCGGGGCTTTTCAGACAGCTTTAGCCGGTATGCATGTTGTAGCACCACCTCATGGTGCGGGGACAGGTTTACCCCTTGAGAGGCTCTGTAGCTTGGGTGGAGTCGAGTTCCGTGGTTTGACTCTCGAGGGTTCAGAGGCTTGGCTCGAGAGTACTACATGCATCTTGGGTCAAATGGAGTGCTCAGACACTCGTAAGTTGGGTTGTGTTGTCTCCTTGCTTAAGGAAGATGTGTATGCTTGGTGGACTACTATTACTTCGGGTATGGTAGAAGCGGATGTCACTTGGGAATTCTTTCGAACAGCCTTCAAGAAGAAGTACCTTGGAGTCCGATATCAGGATGAGAAAAAGAGAGTTTATGGCCTTGGTTCAGGGTAGTAAGATGGTGTCTGAGCATGAGGTTCAGTTTGTGAGGTTGAGCCAATATGCTCTCGAGTTGTTCCCAGGGAGAGGGAACGGTGTGAGCGTTTTCATTATGGTTTGACTAGAGATGTGAAGACTTATATGCTTGCCTCTAACTACACCGAGTTTGATGTTTTAGTCTAGGGCCAAGGATATCAAGCAAAACTTGGGCTCGAGTACCCATGCTAGTGGGTTTGATTCCAGGAAGAGACATGTGGATTGGGATAGAGATCATGCCAAGAGGCATAGAAATATGAGGTATCAGCCCGATTCGAGGCATAGGGGCGGTAACAATGGATGGGGCCGTCAGGGCCAAGGAGCTGTTGTGCACACTCGTGAGTGCACTAGATGCAGGAGACGCCATCCGGGCGAGTGTATACCTTCGGGGTATGTTGGAACTGTGGTTCTCGAGATCATTTGAGGCGTAACTATCCACACCCGGCTAGGGGCTGTCCAGCTCTAGCTAGGGGATTTGAGCATCATAGAGGTTGTGGGCGCGGTCAAGGTAATTTTCATCCGAGGAACGATGGTCAGAGGAACTTATCTCATGTGGTGGCAGTTCAGCCCGAGGGTGCAGATCCGGCTAGGGTGTATGCACAGCGAGAGGCTGGGAATGACACAGATATCATCTCAGGTAATTTCTCATTACAGTCTTTGACTTTGAAGATTCGGGTTCGACACATTCGTATATTTTGGGTGAGCATGCAAGGTCCCTAGGTCTACCGTATGAGTGGTTAGAGGTAGGTGTAAATGTTACTAGTTCTTTCGGTGATATCGTGGTAGTTAGACAGATGTATAGGAGGTGTCCCTTGATGATTCAGGGCCATGTGTTTTCGGTTGACATGATGGAATTGTCGTTCTATGGCTTTGATGTGATTTTGGGCATGGATTGACTCGTAGAGCATTGAGCTAAGGTAGACTTTGAGACCAAGAGAGTCTCCTTGAGGCTTACGGATGATTTTGAAGTTGTAGTGGTGGGCGAGAACATTAAGTTCTTGTCCAATGTTGTTTCTGCTCTAGAAGCTCAAAGGTTGATGGATTCGGGTTGTCAGGCGTACTTGGCTTATGTGAGGAATCCGAATATTAGTGAGGTTAGACCGTAAGACATCGGGACAATTTGTGATTTTTCGAGTGTTTTTCCGGAATAGTTGTCGGGTTTGCCTCCAGATAGGGGAGATGAGTTTGCTATTGAGATGTATTCTGATTTTGCACCCGTGTCTATTGCTCCGTATAGAATGTCACCGAAAGAGTTGAAGACACAGCTTCAAGAATGTCATATAGAGGTTTTATTAGGCCTAGTATCTCTCCGTAGGGTGCTCTGGCCTTGTTTTTGAAGAAAAAGGACGGCAGTATAAGGATGTGTATAGACTAAAGACAGTTGAACAAGGTAACAGTGAAGAACAAGTATCCTTTGCCGCGAATAAATGATTTGCTTGATCAGTTGAGAGGAGATTTAATGTTTTTGAAGACTGGTTTGAGATCTGGTTACTATCAGTTGAAGGTGAAAGATGTGGATATACCGAAGACTACTTTCCATACACGTTATGGGCACTATGAGTTTTTGGTAATGCCTTTCGGTTTGACTAATGCTCCAGCTGCATTTATGGATATGATGAACCGAGTGTTTCACGAGTTTTTGGACATGTTTGTGGTAGTGTTCATAGATGACATCTTAGTGTACTCTAGGACCGAGGAAGAGCATGATGAGCATTTGCGGCTAGTGCTTCAGACTTTGCTTGAAAATCAGTTGTATGTCAAGTTGAGTAAATGCGAGTTTTGGATTAAGAAGGTAGTCTTCCTAGGTCATGTGATCTCGGCAAATGGAATTAGTGTGGATCACAAGAAGATAGAAGCCATAGTGAGTTGGAAGCAACCAAAGTCGATGACAGAAATCCGTAGTTTCCTAGGCTTGGCGGGGTATTATCGAAGATTTATCGAGGGGTTTTCGAGAATTGCGGCACCTTTGACTAAATTGCTTCAGAAGAATGTTCCGTATGAGTGGTCGGATGCAAGACAACAAGTGTTTGAGAAGCTTAAGAAAGCTTTAACCGAAGCTCCTATTCTGATTCAGCCTAAACCAGAGAAAGAGTTTGTGATTTATAGTGATGCCTCGTATTTAGGTTTAGTTTCTGTGCTTATGCAAGAGGGTAAGGTTGTAGCTTACACTTCAAGACAGTTGAAGGTTCACGAGAAGAACTACCTCACTCATGATATTGAGTTAGCCGCAGTAGTGTTTGCTTTGAAGATTTGGAGACATCACCTTTATGGTGAGAAGTGCACCGTTTATACCGACCACAAGAGTTTGAAATACTTGATGACTCAAAGAGAGTTGAACCTTAGACAACATAGGTGGTTAGAGCTTCTTAAGGACAATGACCTTATGATAGAATACCATCCGGGTAAGGCAAACGTAGTGGCCGATGCTTTGAGTAGAAAAGTGGCAGTTGAGTTGCGAGCCATGTTTGCAAGATTGTGTGTGTCAAATGATGGCGGTTTGATAGCCGAGCTACAGGTTAAACCTTATTTGGCTCAGTTGATTCGAGAGAAACAGTTGCAAAACGAGTCTTTGGCACCTCACGTGCAAGATATAGCCGAGGGTAGACCCACATATTTTTGCTTTGGTGAGAATGGGATCCTATGTTTCAAGGATAGGATAGTAGTCCTAGAAGACGTCGAGTTAAGGTGTACTATCTTGAATGAAGCATATAATAGTCCTTTTGCTATGCATTCGGGTAGTACGAAGATGTATCATGGGTTAAAAGAATAGTATTATTGGATTGGGTTGAAGAAAGATGTGGTCGAGTTTGTGAGTAAGTGTATGGTATGTCAGCAAGTTAAAGCCGAGCATCAGTTTCCTTCAAGTTTTTTATAGTTGTTGAAGATTCTGGAATGGAAGTGGGAACGTATCACCATGGACTTTGTGTCGGGTTTACTGTTGACTCTTTCGAAGAAGAATTCAGTGTTGCTGATAGTCGATAGATTCACAAAGTGTACACATTTCATACATGTTCATACTACCTACACCTTAGATAAGTTGGCTGATCTTGTAACGCCCTAATTTTGGGCCTAGAAGTTTTAGAGTTTGAATCAGACCGGTCGAGAATAGTTCAAACCTTTAAGGGAGATTTAGGGAACACCTAGTTCGGGATTCTTTTAAATTATGGAAAAATATCTAAAAGTCCTCATTTATTATATGAATGATTATGGTGAAAACAATTTTACAAAATAAGGTTTGGAAATACTACATTTCGGTGTAGTGACCAAATCGCAGTTTTTGCAAAAGTTGACTAGTGACTGTTTTGTAAAGGATTGAAACTTTGAATCTTTAAGGAGCTAATTTTACCAAATTGTTTTTAATCAGATTTCTCTTTATTTTGGGTGTTTTAATAATGATTTAATAAAGGGAATTAAAAGATAAAAATCTATTTTGACTTTCATAACTACTTTAAGATCTTTTTCCCTCTTTTCATTTTCTCTCAACTTCCACTCAGCCAAACACATTTCCTCCATCAATTAGCCTCTGATTTTCATTCCTTTTGATGAGATTTCAATCTCCTTTTGATTGCTAATCTTTTCCTCATCAAATCCTCTTGTTTTTACTTTGGATTTTTAAGTAAACTTGCCCAAATTAAGGAGAAATCAGCCATTAGAGGTAAGCTTCGTCCTTCTCCTCTAATGATTAGTTCTTTACTGAAATTCCCAAGTTATCAATCCTTTGTTAATGATTTTTTAGTTGCTTTAATGTTAGAAATATGAAATTGTGTTAAAACACAAGGTTCTTGGTGAGATCTTGATGATTTTTGTAACCATTGGTTAGGCTCTATTTTGAGGTTGATTTCTAATGTATTTTGGATGGTAATTGATGTTATAAAGGAGATTTTATCAAACAAATCCCGAATAGGTTTGGATTCCAAAGTTTTGCATGCTAGATTGGTGGTTTTTTGGGTGGTTTTGGTGTTCTGTTGTTGCTGGGGATATAAGGTCGAGTTTATGGTGATTTTTGGTGTTGATTGAAGTTTAGAAATGATTAGAAGTGATAGATCTTGGCTGGGCTTTGTTTTGTAAGAGTTTGGAGATGATTTTGGTTGTTTTGGGTAGCCGAAATGGTGCCTTTGGGTACAATAGCGAGATTGTTTAGTTGGCTGGTGATTTCAATGCATGATGATGCATTAATCCTCTGCTCTTATATGTAATAAACATGGGAGACATCTTCGGACGCTTTTGGTGTTGATCCAAAAGTGTCAGGAGCTTAGATATTGTTTCGGCAAGCAAGCAAAACGTAATCGGTGAGTGCGAATGGTTTTAGAAGTCCTTGAGGGACAAGAAACAAAGTTTGGGGATTTAGGATTGGTTTGAAACACCATTCTAAGTCCGGAAGTAAGTATGGTTAGATTTGCTCTCAAATATGTAGTTGTTGCCCCTGAAATGCTTTTACATGCTCTTGTTTGAGATAGAAAAATTCCTACTATTTTATGCATGAGTTGATGCTTTGAAGAGATTTCATGAGATAGTGTTGAGATTTAGGGGGCTCGATTCCTTCAACCGTTCTTACTCGTCAAGTGTGGAGAAGTTGGATAATTTGGGTGAAATTGTGGGAAGGAAAAGATAGACAATTTACACAAGGATTTATAGTGGTTCAACCTTCTAACCAAGGTCTACATCCACTACCTTAGCTTCCCACTAAGGATTTCCAAACAAATTCACTAAGAATTTTGTCCCCTTTTCTCGGATTAGGAGGAAACCGTTACAACGATCAAGCTTTCTACCCAAAGCTTGATCAAACACTCTCTTACAAGAGAAAGACTTAGCAAACTAGAAATCCCTCTAATAGGTATGTGTTTGCAATACTAAGCACTCACCCAAAACCTAAACACTTGAGCAAATTTAACAATGTTAAGCTCACAAGTGTTGTCTAAGCAAGAAATATACAATTTAAGCTCTAGACAAATTTTGACACCATAATATTGTAACAATTGAAGAATTGACCATTACAAGATGCTTGGAGGTCCCTTTTATACTCCTTGATGAGTTTGTGGCCGTTACTAGCCGTTGGAGTCTTTATTTCCCACCATAAATGCAGTGCTACAGCTTGGCGTATCGATACCCTTCAAACCGTATCGATACGGTCCCGATAAAGAATTAGTCGTTGGGCTTCTTCAGCTGATGTGTATCGATACCCTTACCTAGCGTATCGGTACGGTCCTGCAAATTAAAAGACCGTTGAGAAAATGATAGTTGGGGTAGTTAGGCGTATCAGTACATGATAAACCCGTATCGGTACACGACTAGTCGTTGGGCTATTTCAAAACACACCGTATCGATACGGCTAAGCGTATCAGTATGGGTTTTGGCTACTGGAAAAATCATGTAGTTGAAACCCCAAGGCGTATCGGTACAGTCCGAGACCGTATCGGTACATGCACTTGAAAAGCTTGGTTTTGACTACTTTAAATGTACTTTAAATCATTCCAAAGCCTTGTAAAACCCTTAAACATATTTTCAAGTTGTTTTTTATTAAAAACATATTTTAAATTCTTTTCAATTTAGTCCAAAACATTTTTCAAATATTATATCAAAACACTTAGTTCTACAGATAGCATGTTACATTGATAAGTTTTGAGATTTTGACTTATTGCAAAGCATGAAATATGATTTTGAAATGAGATGAGAAAGTCTTGAGAAATATTGCATAAAAACAGTAGGTGAGATGATGTTTTGACATAATATATTAGCATAGAAGATGAGATGCTTACTAGATATAATTGATCGATCAATAGGATGAGAGTGCACTATAAACTAAAATTTGTACGTGCTCTTTGGAGTCGAGCAATTAGGGTAGTGCCATTTCGATCCAAAGTGAGAATCTGATGATAAGAGATACCATCAGTGTAGGACTTGGTGAAATACCCAAGCTTTGTGATTATGAGAGATACTGCCATGAGAGTCTGGTGATGAGAGATTCCACCGGGGTAGAACCTGACCTTGAGTCAAGCTAATTCACATATCCGAGTAAAGATAAAATATGAAATTCCAATATAAAATATGGAAATGTATTTGATTCACATGTACCAAATGATGAGATGTTTTATGCTATGAGAAATGCATATGAGATTATGATATGAAATGCTTTTGTTTTCATTTATCATGTGTATGGCCTTGCCATGAGATTTGCATTGGTTAAATGCATGAGATAGAATAAAGGTACATGTGTTTTCAAATGGAGATTTGCTTTGAAATGGTTTTCAAGCATGAGATAGAATGAGCATGTTGTAGAAAATGGCTTTTGAGAAAGGGTTTTGAATAATGCATTGTTGTGTTGGTTTTCTCTAGAGCTTGCCTTACTAAGCAAACATGCTTACGCTCTCTTTTACCAACAATGCAGATAATTGAAGTGATTTTGGGCAGCAAGAAGGTTAAGAACATCCAAGGAAGAGTAAAGCTCATGTATGATGATGTTTTTACAGACTTTAGTATTGATATTTGGCAATAGGGCTTCAAGGTTGTATTTGGGAGATGTGTTTGAACTCCCTATGTTTGTAGCAAGTTTGCTATGGTTTTGAACTTTGTAAATGGTCTTATATGGTTTGGTTTGAGGTTTGAGGTCCATATTTGGTTCATGTGGTTAGGAAGCATGCCTATAGACTAAATGTTCATGTGTTGATGTCATATTTTTGTTTAAGCTTCTTCAAATATGTTCTTTTATGTCTAATCATGTTGTTGTATGTTATGGTATGATTTGGGATATGTTTGAGTGTGAAAAGAAGTGAAAAACCAGCAATTTATGATGTTGCAGGGCATGGTGTATCGAAACACCCTTATCTATTTCGAAACAGGGGCCCGGAATGGCCATAGTGTTTCGAAACGGATGAAGGTGTTTCGGAACACTTTGACTACTGGAGAGGTCTGATTCGATACTGGTATCGGAACGCACCCGAGTACCGAAATGATCAACACCGTTTCGATACGGGCGTTTCGATGCAAAGATTAGTGTTTCGAAACGGCTGACCGTTAGACTACAAATTTGAATTGTTCAAGTTCTCATGTTTTACATTTTAGTCCTGGATGTTGTGCATGCAATTGTTTGAGCTTGGAATGTCCTTTTAAGCTGAAATTTAACAGAGAGGCATGTAACATGACTAATTACATAATGGTAAGCTTAAAATATGCAAAGTTCTTATATTTGCAAAATTTATGTTTTGGTCCCTAAAAGTGTAAGTCTTACAATTGAATCCTTAAATGATTTCCGATCGCTGTGTTTTTCTCTCCTTTGATTCTTAAGTAATCATATAGGCTTAATATACATCTAGAAAAGTTAAAAAGAAAAAAAGGTCATTAATCAAGGTTGACTTTCAGGTTGAATTTGGTTTTCCCCGTATAATCTTCATAGTTCTTGGGAGAAACATCTACCGTTAGTGGAGTTTGCATACAACAACAGTTATCAGGCTAGTATTTAGATGGCACCGTACGAGACTCTGTATGGTAGGAGGTTTAGAACACCTATTTGTTTGGCCGAGGCTGGAATAAGCTTCTACTGATGCCAGACTTGCTTAAGGCCACTACCGAGAAGGTAAAATTGATCTGTTATCGCTTGAAGGCAGCTTCAGACATATGGAAATGTATGCCGATTTGAAGAGAAAAAAAATAGAGTATGCCGTGGGCGAAAAGGTGTCCTTGAAAGTCTCACCTTGGAAGAAGGTGATGAAGTTTGGTAGGAAGGGTAAATTGAGTCCGAGATTCATTAGACCATACGAGGTAGTTGAGAGGACCGGTCCTGTTGCATATAGATTGAGACTGCTGACAGAGTAAGATAAGATTCATGATGTGTTCCATGTTTTGATGCTCCGAAAGTATAGATCAGATTCGTCTCATGTAATGCCAGTGGAAGAGATTGAGTTGAACCCCAACCTATCATATGATGAGGAGGCGGTTGAGATTCTTGCTTCGGACATGAAAGTGTTGCGTGGGAGATCTATCGAGTTGGTCAAATTTTTATGGAGAGACCGAGGTGTAGAAGAGGCTACTTGGGAGAGGAAGGAAGACATGGAGAAACAATTTCTGTATCTCTTTCCAATAGGTAATTTTGAGGACGAAATTCCTTAAGTGGGGGAGAGTTGTAACGCCCGGGTTTGGGGCCCAGGAGATATTCGGGTTAGGTAGACCGGTTCGAGTTAAGCAAATTTAGGGAAAACGAATTGAATGGCCTATTTTAATGACTTTAAGAGAAAATGGGAATTTTAAAAAGGGGTCTTTTGGTAAATAGGAAAAAGGTGAGTTTTGAGATGATTTTTGAATTTAATAAAATAAGATATTTCAAAAAAGGGTCTTTATCCCATCTTCTTCCCAAAACCCTACTTTTCATGTTAAGTTTTCCAACACCATAGCTAAAAACTCACTTTTCCACCAAGCTTCATCATTTTTGAAGATTTCAAAGAGGTAAGCACTTGGTTTCATTCCCTTTTCATTCTAATCTCGTTTTTAACATTATTCTTTCAAGTTTTGGAGATTTTCTCAAGTTTCATCATTTGGGTAAAAAGGGGGTTTTGGAGGGTTTAAGCTTTTTGGTAAAAACAATGTTTTGGGTTAGTAGTAAATTATATTTTGGTGTTGATAAAGTGTTGAAAAGAGGTTCTAATCAATCAAACCCGAAACTGTGCTTAGGAGTGGTGTTTGGAGTGAAATTTCTTAAGTTTTTGGTTTGAATATGTGGGGAAATGAGACCTGATGGGTTACCAGCATTGAATTGATGCTTTTAGGTATATTTAGGAGTGTTTTGGATGTTAAAATTGATGGGTTATTGTTGGGCTTTGCTTAAGAGCGGATTTGATGCTATTTTGATGGATTTCGACTTTGTTTTGATTGTGCAAATGTGTCAATTGATGGGTTGTTTCTATTTAGTGAATTTATGGAAGAATAGAGGAGTAATACTTTGTTTCTGGTTGATTAGAAAAAGGGGAAGCGAGTTTGGGTCCTTTGGACGCGATATCGGGTGATACGGGGGCGTGAGATCAGTGTTTTGGCTTTCGGTTAGGCTCAATCGGTGAGTGGAAATGTTTTGAATGTTAAAATGTTTCAAAGTGATTTCGTGGGAGTTTGGGTGGAGCCTTAAAGGCTAACCTAAACCCAAGTGTAAGTTTGCCAAATTTATCTTGTTTCGTTAAATGTTGGTGTGTGATTATTTGTGTTGTTGTGTGAAATATGAGTTGCTTTTACTCTTCGTTCTAATGTTGTTGTGTAGTCGTAGTTGATGTCAAGCCTCACATGATGGTTAGTCGTTGGATACGGTAATGTGTAGTCCCATCGGTAGTGACTAGTAGATGAGTACGGTGATGTGTAGTCCCATCAGAAAATGCTAGTTGTTGTGTACGGTGATGTGTAGTCCCACTGGGATGGTTGTGCATGTGCAAACCCTGTCTAGTCTATGCTTGTGTTTGTTACATCTCATACTTAAATGGTTTTGTTTCCAAACTAAGATTTATGTTTTAAAACTATATCGTTGTTGTGTTTTAGAGCTCTGCTCACTAAGCTTTTAAGCTTACGCTATCTTTTTCCAACAATGCAAATCGTTAGAGGTTCCGGAACGCAAGTGGGCAAGGGAGGAATTCTTGGAGTTCTTACTAAGTTCAAAGTATGGTTTTTATGTTTGTAATAATGCTTAGACAATGGGAATACTAGGCTTGTTGTTATGGAGTTGGTGTTCAAACTCCTAAGTCTTGTTATTGTTGATGTTGTTAAATTGTTTAAATATTAAGCATGTTTTATCGCCTTTTATATCTTGTTTGATGAATTGAGCCATGTCATGTGTTTCATTGCCTTAAATGAATGTTTCTTGTTTGCCTAAAGTTGTATGCTTGTTTATATGATGATCTAATGCATGCTTGAGTTGTTTAGGATAGTCCCTTTGTGCTTAAAAATCAAATATGCAGACTTTTTGTGCAGGGCGTATCGATACACCCAAGGGCGGTATCGATACAGTCCCTTGTTTTTAGGCTTAGTGTACCGATATGCAGGGGGCGTATCGATACCCCATTTGCTCTATGGAAATCTAAGAAATTGACAAGAAATTGGGGTATCGGTGCGGGTCTTAGGCGTATCGATACGGTCTTAGGGTTGACTTTGAGATTTTGACCGTTAAAAGCGCATCAATACCAGCCTTGGAGGGTATCGATACGGACTCTCAGAGTTGACTTCGGGGAAGGTTGACCGTTGAAGGCATATCGATACGATCCTTTGGAATATCGATACGCCCTAAGCTAAATGGATACAAATTTGTCTTAAAATGTCAGTTTTGCTTGGATCAAATTAGTGGTTGTTTTTCCGCTGTTTGCTTATCTCATGTAGGGTCAAATAAAGCATTTAGACAAGATAAATTAAAGAAAAAAAATAAGGTTGCTAATTGGGGTGAGATCTTAACAGGTTTCGCTTCAGTTTTCTCCGTGTAACCCATTCGGTTCGGTATGTTGGCTAGACCGAGACAAGGGGTTACATGAGAGAAGTAGAGTATGGACATTAGTTGATATGCCTAGAAATCAATCTACTATAGGGACTGAGTGGGTATTTCTAAACAAACTAGATGAGAGCGGTAACAGTGAGAAACAAGGCTAGGCTTGTTGCTCAAGGTTACACTCAAGAAGAGGGAATTTACTTTGATGAAACATATGCACTCGTAGCTAGAATGGAAGTTATTAGGACGTTTCTTGCATTTGCATGCTATCATGATTTCAAGCTTTTTCAAATGGATGTGAAAAGTGCTTTTCTAAATGGTTTTATAAATGAAGAAGTGTATGTTGAACAACCATCGGGTTTTGAAGATCCACAATTTCCAAATCACGTTTTCAAACTAACTAAAGCTCTTTATGGTTTAAAACAAGCTCCTAGAGCTTGGTATGAAAGGCTTTCAAACTTTTTGATTCAAAAAGGTTTTGAAAAAGGCAGGGTGGATACTACATTTTTCATTAAAAGATATGACAATGACATCTTAGTAGTTCAAATATATGTTGATGATATTATTTTCGGTTCTACTAATGAATTTTATTGCCAAGAATTTTCTAAGCTAATGCAAGGTGTATTTGAGATGAGCATGATGGGAGAGCTCTCATTTTTCTTGAGGGTCCAAATCAATCAAAGGAAAGATGGCACCTTCATCAACCAAGCAAAATACATAAAGGACATGCTTAAGAAGTTTGGCTTGGAGAACGTAAAGCCTCAAGCCACTCCAATGAGCTCATCATTAAAGCTTGACAAAGATGAGGGAGGTAAATGTGTCGATTCTAAGCCTTATAGATCTATAATTGGCTCTTTGCTTTACCTTACCGCAAGTAGACCGAATATTATGTTTAGTGTTTGCTTGTGAGCTAGGTTTCAAGCTAGCCCTAGAGAATCACACCTAGTTGCCATTAAGATAATTTTTAGATACTTTAGAGATACACCTAGTTTAGGTCTTTGGTATCCTAGGGATTCCTCCTTTGACCTTCATGTTTTCTCTGATGTAGATTATAGGGGATGTAAGATAGATAGGAAAAGTACCTCCGGAACATGTCAATTCTTAGGTACTATGCTCGTATCTTGGTTCTCTAAGAAACAAAATAGCGTATCCTTATCTACCACCGAAGCGGAGTACATATCCTTAGGGAGTTGTTGTGCTCAAGTTATTTGAATGAAGCAACAACTCTTAGATTATGATGTTCAAGTAGATACCATACCCCTTAAGTGTGACAACACTAGTGTCATTTGTCTCACTAAGAATCCCATCCAACACTCAAGAACCAAGCATATAAAAATTAGACATCATTTCATTAGAGACCATGTCTTGAAAAATGATGTAGTTCTAGAATATGTTGATACCTTGAACCAATTAGCGAACATATTTACGAAACCTTTATATAAAGAACGTTTTTTGACCCTTAGGAGAGAGTTAGGGTTATCCAGCCTTCCTTGACCCTTTTAGGTCCCCAAACGACAAAAATATGCTTGAAATTATTTGATGATCATACTTGTGTTGATTTGCCTCCTTTTGCATCTATGCTTGTTGTTAGGGGGAGTATGCAACTATTTTAGTTCATATAACATGCTCATATATCATTTACATGCATTTAGGCTCGATCTAAGTTGGCTTTTTGGACTTAAAATTGCCCAAAATGTATCTTTTTGCAAAGGTGTATCGAAACAGGTCTCGTACCGAAACGACTCGAAAGTGTTTCGAGACCCCGTTTCGATAAGCCAAGTGGCGTATCGATACACATCTGCGTAGATTGTTTTAAATAGCCTTAAATGAGTATCCAACTTTAATTAAAACCCAAACTCTCCTTTTCTCTCAATCCCTAGCTGAAAACCCCTATTTAAACTACTCAAATCTCTTGATTTTTCACATCAAAACCTAAATTTTTTTAGGCTTTTCAATCTACACATCAAGGCTAAAGCTTTGCAAGCAATTTGGTGCATTAATCATCCCTCATTCATCCATTTTCCTATATTAAGGTATAAACCCTTTTTCTTTTCTTTTTAAATTTTCATTTGATTTTCTTTAATGTTTTTACTCAATTTTTGTATAGAATATATACTTATAGTATGGGTTTTGAAGTTTTTGCAAAATTTCTTTAAAACTCAAAAATTTTTTGTTCGAATATAAAAACTATATCATATATTTTCCTTACTGTTTTTCAAAATTCTTTTTACCAAAAATTTATTTTATATTTATATATGTTTTTAATCTATATTGTATAGTTTTTTTATCAACACCTTGACTATTGGATTGAATTTGGTTGATTTACGCATACATGTATTTTTTTGTCTTGATTTATTTCCATATTTCGAATATGGGTTCTAGGAAGAGAGTACGAACCGATGAGGTTGGTGGAAATTCTAACATCGATGACAATTCCTCTCATCCCAACCTCACTCTACTATATTAAAAGAGTCTTCGAAACAAAGACGCCCATACCAACTTCAAGCTGTTTCAAGATCATGCAATCCGTCGTGAGCGTGTTGTCTCTATACCCTTTTTGGATTCAGAACGATTTCATTTTCGCTATCTCCACTTATTAAGGCGTTAGAATTTCTTATCCTTTTTGGGCTTACCCGGTACTTTGTACCGTAACATGGTTCTCCTCTTCTATGCCAATGCCCGATGTATCTCCAATGCCGATCATTCTCAAGTGATTGCCATTGAGTCCTACCTAATGGGGAAGAAGTTTCGAGTTGATCCACAAACCTTGTTCAATGTTTTTGGGTATGAAGATGAGGGTACTTTGGATGAAAACTCATTGGGACATACTCTCGGTGGCTCCATCACGGTCCTTGATACTCATGATTGCTTCCTTCATCTCATGGTCTCGTGGTGGTTTCGTCCATCCTGAGGAAAGTTCTCCCACATTCGACAAGTCGATGATTTTTGGATTCATTGCTTTCGTGAGGAACGTCGACCAAATCTTTGCCAAATTATGTTTGCCGAGATGGTACTTCTTGTTCAAAACTGCAACTCGGATCTTGTCACTTCCTTCACTTATGGCACCGCCTTGAGTTACTTAATCTCAAAGTTGGGAATCGATTGCTCTTTTGACTTTCTAGAATCTTTCAAGGATCCCATCGATGAGCGCACTCTTCTTCATTGCAAGTTTCATTTCATTGATGGAGAGTGGATCATGTTGAGCATCCTCCTCAAGTTGCAACCCCTGAACCTCAACCTCAAGTTGCTCCACCAAACAATGAAGCTCTAATGACTTTTCTCACCGAGCAATTCAATGGCTTGGGAACCCACATAGACTCCAGTTTTGCCGCCATTGACACTCGCTTCACTTCCTTGGAGGGACGTGTCCAAAGTGTTGAGAATTGACTTACTTCGGTTGAAACTCAACAAGCATCAACGAACGTGTCTTTTACCGGCTTCTATGGAAAGTGGAGAAAATTTCGAAGGAGCACCGCCAATGATGAAGATGAAGATGACGATGAGCCTTAGATCTTTGCATCTCATTGCATATCATCTAGTTTATGATTTCCCTATTTATGCACCTATCTATGTCTTGATTATATTCTTTATTCCTTCATTGATTTTGATCTAACAAAAAAGGGGAGAAGAGGGTTAAGCTAAATTTTTACAAATCTTTTTCAAAATCTAGCTTCAATTTAGGGGGAGTTTACTTAAAATTTTACTTTGATTTTGTTATATCAAAAAGGGGGAGATTGTAAAACCAATGTTTGATTTTGATATAACAAATAATCTAAGGACCAAATTGCAAAGTAAATAAATTTTTAAGTACTCAAAAGGCTCAAATTTGACAAGTAAATCTTAGACTTAAAATGTTTTGAAATCAAAACTTAAACCCCATAAAATTTTCTAAGTGTTTCAAAGCCAAAATACTCAAAATTGCTCGGGCATTTCGAAAGACCCCTAAAGTGTTTTAATGCGTTTTGCCACTAGAAACGTCTGCTTCGATACAGACTGATCTATTTTGAGACAAGGGTTTCAAAACGAGCTTGCTCATTTTGATACAACCTTCATATAAGCTTTTCAAGGCTCTTGTTTTTTAAGTGTCGTTTCGAAACGACATATATCTGTTTCAATATATGGGTTAAGTATTTTCAAAATAGAGCATTAAATGAACTAGCCGTTACTTGTTAGAACTGAATTTTTGAAAATTGGTTACATGTTTCGATACACCCCTTTGCTGTTTCGAAACACCATTTTACAGTTTCAAAACGTTTTGATACACCCTTTTGGTGTTTTGATACGAGTCTTTTACAGTTTCAAACTATTTCGATACAACCTATAGTCGTTTCGATACGGTCCCCTTTTTTACATAACAACTCTTTCTTTTTTAGTGTTTTCAACACGGGTAGTTGCAAAACTGCATTTGTGGAGGGAAGAGAGATCCCCAACGGCTCTATTGATGATCTCAACCATCCAAACGACTAGGAATCAATGAGAAGGTTTAAAAGCAAGTCTCCAAAGCACCAACAACAACTATTGAACCTCAAAACAACATCCAAGCAATCCAATCCAAACCCTAAGCACTTATTGTCAAATTATTATACCCAACTCTTAAAGTTCTTAATGTAAATCAAAATTTTGAGTTTGGGGAGTGTTTGTAATTCATTTGGGCTATATTTATCTTGTGAGAGATCAATTGTAATAGCCAACATCTTCTTTGTAAAGTGAGAGCCTTGTGGTTCAATCTTTGGGTAGAAAGATTGAACATTAGTAAAGGTTGCCTCCTTTGCTTAGAAAAAGGGAAGAACATATTAGTGGAGAGTTTGTTGAAAATCCTTAGTGGGTGCTAAGGTAGTGGATGTAGAGCTTGTTTATAAGCTTGAACCACTATAATTTCTTTGTTTATCATTTTTAATTTTTTCTTTTGCTCCCATCATTTTTAAAAGTGCCAATTCACCCCCTCTTGGTCATATCGGTTAATACGATCCACTCAACACATTCATATTAATAAAACCATAATCATCCAAAGTAAACCCAAGCCAAATAAAATCAGTTAATGGCTAGGCAAATAGCATCGATATCAAAGTATTCAAATAACATTTCAGAAAACAAGATAAGCTACACAAAGGGAAATCATAAGCTACGGAACCCTTGTGTTGTAGGCGAGCTTCGTTGCAGCTTTACAGCCTCTTTCGAGTGCATGGTCTGCTTTATACCAAAGGAGGAACCCCTTGCACTCAACAATGGTGGCCTACCAAAGGAGGAATAAGAAGGGTTGTTGTCTCTAAATTTTTGACTCTTTGAAAAAGTGTCTTTCTTGTCTTTTATATAGGTGAGGCTCCTAGGGTTTGTTGCCCTCACACTTTTTGGTTGTCCTTTTGGAATTATTCTCTTCACGTGCAGAGTGTGAAAGCCTTTTGGGTCTCCCTTCTTGATTGAGTCCGTAGACATATTTTTCCCAGGTTTGTCGTCTTGCGCTCAAGTAATGCTTTGACAAAGTCAACTTGCTCTTCTCTTTTCTTTGGAATGCCACATCAATAAACCACCTTGCATGATTATATGAAAAACCTAAAAATAGCCACCAAAGCTCTAACTTTTCCCCATAAAAGCATCTCTTGATAAAACTTCAAGGCTCAAGCATAAACTGCAAAAAATGCATGCACAATAATCCTATATGTAACCAAATGAGCTTAAAAACAAAGAATAATACAAGTAAAAGGGCATCAAATATACACTTTTTGTGGAGTTATCAAATATCTCTTTCTTCTTCTTTTTTCACCTAATCATATTTTTCATCAAATGTTTGGTGTTTCCCCCCTTTTATCCACGTTTGTCCTAAAATTTATCATTCTTTGACGTCTTTTGTGGCAATCCTAGATAATAACGAACTCTTTCATTGACCTCTATTACTCTATTGGTTTAAATTTTTTCTAAAACATCTTTAAAACTCATGAATTTAAACATAAAAATATTATTTAGGTTAAGACTTTGTCAGATTTAAGGGGTTGGGGTTTCGTTAGAAAATTCAGATGGTAAGAAGCATTATTCTAAGAAAACGAGCAATATATCTCGAAATTAGTCTTATCCAATTACCATCAAAGGAGATTAAAGAATTAAAAATTTGAGTAAATTTCGAATCAAGAAGTAGATATAAGAGAGAAATATGGACGCTTTAATACTAATTTTATCACAAATGATAATGAGCTATTATTAACTAACGTTGATGGCTAAAGTAAATTGTTTTTTTTTAGTATCAACGACGTCATCACATTTGTGTTAATGATTTAATGTTCAAATGATAAAAACAATCAATTCACCAAAAATTTAGGGTCAGTTTGACATTGTTTTTGAAAAATGCTTTTAAAAGTGTGGTTAGAAAGTGATTTTGAAAAGTTAATTGTATGATTATAATGTTTGATATTGATGTTAAAAAATATTTTTAAAAGATAAAATATCTATTTTAGACATTATATTATAAAGTAAAAATAAATGAATGTAAATAATGTTCAAATTCGTTATCATAAAATTTATTAATAATTTTTATATTTATTATATTTTAATAATTATTTTATTTAATATTAAAAATATTAGTTTAACATAATAATTATTGTTTTTAATATTATTTTAATGTACTACTATTAATATTAGTGGTAATAATTAAGGATAAAAAAGTAACTTCACCCTAAAACTAAAAATTTTAGTTTTTGAGGTTGAGTGAAAAATGACTTTTTTAAGTTATTTTTCATACAAATTTAGAAGTGTTTGACATTACTTATAGATGAAAAATTAATTTTTTTAAGTGAAGCTATTTCTTAAACCATTTCAAAGGGGTCTTTAGGAACAAAATTGAAATCTTTTATAGTTAAATGACTTGCTTACTTTCTCTCTCTCTGACCTGTCCATTTCTAGGAAAATTTAGTCCTTAACCGGGAAAGTTGTCTGCAGTCCGCTTACAAAATACCAAAAATCGTAAACAATAAAAATCTCTATCAAGAAACCATTATACCTCCGTCCATTGCCAGCCGTCAACCTCTTCTCCCCTCCGTTGCTGTTCTTTTTTTGTGTGTGTGTGTGTGGGGTGGGGTTGGGGGGGGGAGAGTACTAGAGGAGGCTATATATGACCGGTCGACAGTGTCAATAGAATGAATTCTTTGTGCCACATATCACAACAACTTTTTGATGGAAGGGATCTGCTTTGATTTCTATTTTGGCAGTTATTCTAGCAGTTATCAGTTGTCTCATTTATTGCAGAAACTGAGAGGTAGGTCTATAGAATGACCCAAAGTTTTTACCTCAGTTGTCTTCTTTTATTTTTCTTGCAGAGAATCATCCTGGTAAAATCTTTCTTTATGTCTGATTTACCTTTTTTTGTTCATTTTAGTGAATGATAAGCATCCATGAGTTCATATTTGAGCTAACACATGTCATGTTTAGTGATTATCTCTGTAAGTTATCCGAGAAGTGTTAGAGCTTGAGGGGGAGTGTAAGTTGACGAGGAGTGTTAGTTTTTATTTAATGTGTAATTAGAGTTTATTCCTAATCAGTAGTTTAGATTTAATAGAAGTCTTATTTAAATTAGGAATAAGTACTATTTAAATTTAAGATAAAAGTATAGTTTTAGTTATATTAGAACTCTATATCAGCCTATTTAAAGGCTTACTTTGTATACATTTGAAGAATTAAGAATAATAAGAAAATACAAAGAAACACATTGTTGTCTCTGAAATATATCCTATTCATCTTCTTCAAACAACAAATCTCTAACCACCGATTACACACAAACCACCATTATTCATTGCATCTTCGGTCACCATGGCCCCTTTCTCACATGGTGTCATGAGCCAACAACAGTCTTGATGTCGTCACCACTGCTGCCATCTCTAATCTGAAACAGATTGACCATGATCTGATTTTTCAGATGCACACTATTTTTTCTTTTCCGCTGTTGTCATTAGGCCACACTCGTTCCTTGGCTTCTCCCTCGTTGGAATCTTACATCTCTAGAGAAATTTCTACTCGTTTAATTTTGTTGTTTTCTTCTCTATTTAATGGTTTTATCTTAGCCAATCAAAAGATAGATGAAAAGGTTATAGTTTAGCCTTAAAAACTATTTGGTTCTATCTTAACCATCCATCCTAAAAGATAGAAGAAGAGGTTCTAGTTTAACCTTAAAAACTAGATAATATTTTTTCAAGGGATTCTACATCAAAGATCCAAGCTGGAACTCTAGTCTGTGTAACTACCATCTTGAGGGGGAGTGTAGATTCATGTGATCACTTTTTACATCGTTCGCATCAGACCTTTCAGTTAGGAACTGCATGCCATCAACAATTGCTGCGCAAGAACATCATGGTTCTGTCCTCACTCTTCAAATCAAAGACTCTCGAAAATAGGGAGCATTTTTTTTTCAGCAGAAGAAATATGAGTAGGGCATCACATCCAAGATCCAAGCTGGTGCTCTATTACGTTTGCTCACCAGCTTGAGGGGGAGTGTAAGTTATCCGAGAAGTGTTAGAGCTTGAGGGAGAGCGTAAGTTGACGAGGAGTGTTAGAGTTTTTATTTAATGTGTAATTAGAGTTTATTCCTAATCAGTAGTTTAGATTTAATAGAAGTCTTATTTAAATTAGGAATAAGTACTATTTAAATTAAAGATATAAGTATAGTTTTAGTTATATTAGAACTCTATATCAGCCTATTTAAAGGCTTACTCTGTATACATTTGAAGAATTAAGAATAATAAGAAAATACAGAGAAACACATTGTTGTCTCTGAAAAATATCTCGTTCATCTTCTTCAAACAACAAATCTCTAACCACCGATCACACACAAACCACCATTATTCATTGCATCTCCGGTCACCATGGCCCCTTTCTCACAATCTCTTGGTTTGAAACATATGATTATGTGGTGTGCTTTCATGCGATGAGCAGTATACTTCATATCTTAGGCTCTAGTCCATTTGATATGCACATTTTTGTATTTGGGGTGATCTTCACAAATTATATTCATTCAAATTATTGATTGAGTTTCTTCTCATCTTTATGACATTCGTTTTTCTTTTTTTATCAATAGAGTGAAATTATTTGTAAAAGGGGGTGACAGCTCATGGTAACCTTTTGGTGCATCATTGTTTTAGTGATCAAATTTTCAATTTCCTTTCTATGTTTGTCTGGTTGCGTTATATGGTATATTGGCATGTGTCTATAGAGTTTCTAATATTATATGTCTTGCAGAAAAGAGGATCACACTGGAGGAATGAAGCAACTCCACAATTTCCGCGGACATCACATGCCAAGTGAGATTTTTAATTCTTCATCTGTGTCTTATAGCTTCTTTTACTGATGAAACATGCACGTTTAATGTTTTAATATGGTTTCTTGGGGATTGAACTACTTTTCTGATAGTGCAGATTGCATCAGCTGTTTTTGAAGGAGGGTATTGAGAATGCATGAAGTGACCCTATCTGTCTTGTTAAACTTAAAAGAAGACAACTGAATGAATATCCACTTGACCCAAAATCTGGGAAAAGCTACATGGAGAAATTCCTGGAGACTCCTTCCCTGGAGCATAGAGCAGTTTACAAGATCTCTGGTGTTCTACAACCTCTGAGACCGACTTCGGATCATTCTAGTGAATTGGGTCTTGAAATACATGAAATTAATACAGTGAGTCCTGTGAAAAATTCTTCTCTAGGTCTGGAAAGCTCAAGTTCTTCACCTACCGTACAGGTCTTGAAACCTTCCATGGAAGAGTTGAATGGAGAAGTCCTTGATAGAGAGATTATGAAAGTGTCTGAACCAATAGGTAATTTCACAGATGAAATCCCCCTTCCCCATCATAAAGAAACAGTTGAAAAGGAAATAATAATAGCAGGACAAGTCAGAAACGAATACGGAACAGATGGGGATCATTATGATGATATGACTGGTGAGGTTGACAGTTACATGGATGCCCTTACAACCACGGACTGTGAAATGGATACAGACAATGACTACAGATCTAAGATTGACAGTGGCTTCATAAATGTTGTAAAATGCCAAATAGGTTCTGATGTAAATGAGGAAAAGCTTGACGTCCAAGCCCATTCATCAGATTCTCAGTTAGTTGGGATTTCCTCTGAATCAGATGGTGGAAACAGTTCCTTCAAGAAAGGAAGATTAGTTTTTCCTACTCTGATAGTATGGACAATCTGTAAGATTACGCATAGTATAAGTTGCGTAGGAGTTAAACTCTAATTAATATAGAGTTAAACTCTAATTAATATAGGAGTTAAATTCTATTAGAATTGTTATATATATCTAGTATCTAAAAGATAGAGTAGAAGTCTAACCTTAGTAGGACTCCTAATTAATGTTAAAGTCCTAGTCTATATAAGTTGTAAACTTCTCTTGTAATCTCATAATTTTCACTTTAATTCAATAAACAGAAAAGGTTCTGTTTATCTTCATGGTATCAGCCTAATTCGATCCTATCGAATTTTTTTTCTTCCCGATGGTCAATAGTTCCAGTTCGAGTGGACTGCAATCTCCATCCTCGTCGTCTGCTACTTCAATGGCAGATTTTTTGGAACCATCTGGTTCGTCTACCATGTGTCATAGGTTTACAGGCACAAACTACATTCCATGGTCCCAGTCTGTTAAACTCTTTCTTATTGGGCGAGGCAGCCTAGGGTATGTCAATGGGAAGAACTCCAAACCTGATGCTACTGATGCTGGTTTAGAAAAGTGGATCCAGGAGGATGGTCGAGTCATGTCATGGTTAATAAACACCATGGCTCCTGAGGTTGGTTCACAATTTCTCCTATACGAGACTGCCAAGGACATTTGGGATGCTGTCCGAGACACTTAGTCCAGCACAAATAATAACTCGGAGTTATTTGGGATTGAGAGCACTGCATCTGCCTTAAAACAAGATGGTATGAATGTTACTCAATATTATACTACTATAACTAACTTATGGCAGCAAATCGATATGTATGAAGCACATGAATGGGAGACTCCTACAGATGTTGGAATCTTCAGGAAAATTACTGAGCAGAGGAGAAATTTTCAGTTTTTGAACGGTTTGCATAGAGATTTTGATCCTATCAAATCTCGCATCCTAAGCCTCACTCCACTTCCTACACTTCGAGAGGTGTTCTCAGAAATTAGAAGGGAAGAAAGCTGACGCATGTATATGATCCCTGAAGCTGCTGCGCCTGACAATTCTGCTCTTGTTACACAATCCTCTTCCTCTCCTAAGATTAAAAAGGGTGAGTAACTTGTAATTACTGCAAAAAGCAAGGCCATTCAAAGGAGAATTGCTGGAAATTGCATGGGAAACCCAGTGACTGGAAACCAACCAATCCTAAGACTCCGCCAGGTTCCTCCTCAGCTGAGAGTTCGAGACCTACATCTGGTGGTTTTAATAAGCAACAGATGGTTCAGTTACAACAAATGTTTAGCAAGTTTACTGGCAATTGTGAAGGTAATTTGGCCAGTATAGAATCTGAAGGTATGAAGGAAAATTCTCACTCTACTGCTTTTCTTTCTACTTCAAATAAATCAACTTGGATTGTAGATTCTGGTGCTTCTGATCACATGACTGGTAACAGGGATTTGTTCCTTGATTTTCATCAATTATCTTCTCAGAACTCTATTAAGATAGTTGATGGTTCTTATTACACAATTAAGGAAAGGGTTTAGTTGTTCTTACTCAGAACCTAATTGTTAAGGATGTGTTATTTGTGCCTAACCTGAAGTGTAACTTGCTATCTGTTAGTAAATTGTCCAAGGATTTCAATTGTACTTTGGAATTTATAGATTCTAATTGTATCTTGCAGGCACTGGACAGGAAGAAGAGGATTGACAGTGCTAGATTGCAGAATGGCTTATATGTCTTCTCCAGTACCATATTTCCTACACCTTTATCTTCTGCAGCTTGTTTTACTTCTTTAGGACAAGATGATGTTATGTTATGGCATTTTAGATTAGGCCACCCCAGTTTCTTTTATCTTTCTAAATTGTTTCCTCAATTATTTATTAATAAAAAACATTATTCTTTCAAATGTCATATTTGTCCTCTTGCAAAACAAACTAGGCAGTCTTATTTACCTTCAACTTACAAACCCTCACATCCTTTTTCTCTTATACACAATGATGTTTGGGGTCCTTCTCGTGTGAAGAATATCAATGGGAGTAGTTGGTTTGTGACTTTTATTGATGACCATAGTAGACTTTGTAAGTTATATAAGATTGGGATTCTATAATTTGAATGTAAATAGATTAGATTAATCCTATCCTAACTCTAAGAGATAAGAGATTAGAGTTGTAAATACTTAGAACTCCTATTTATAGTTTAACTCTTGTATTGAAGTATTTAAAAGACTATCACTGTAAGTTTTACGTATATGATAATATAATACACTGAGAAAACATATTGTTTTCATCAGTTTCTTCATGGTATCAGTTTAGGTTCGATCCTTCCTTCTTCTTGAGAAAACAAAAAGACTTTCAACCTTTTCTCAGATTAAGTTTCGATTTCTAAACTCTAGTCGATGGCCCATACTTCTTCTTCCTCCGAAATTGATTCTGTGACAGAACCTATTAATGGTTATGATGATGTTTCTGATTCCTCTAGTTCAGTAGTTACTTGTCATAGACTGGTTGGCAATAAATACTTGGAATGGTCACAGTCAGTGAAGATTTTTATTATTGGGCGAGGTAAATTAGGTTATATCTCAGGGGAGATTAAAAAACCTGATGCTAAAGATCCAGGTTATGCCAAATGGATGCAAGAGAATGGAAGTGTAATGTCTTGGCTGTTGAATTCTATGGCTCCTACAGTGGGGAAAAATTTTCTTTTGTATGAGTCGGCCTCTGAAATTTGGCGTGCTGTCCAGGAAACCTATTCTAGCACTGATAATACCTCTGAACTCTTTGGAATTGAGAGTCAAGCATCAAATCTGAAACAAGAAAGCATGAGTGTTACTTTATATTATAACATTCTAACTAATTTATGGCAGCAGATCGATCTCTATGAGGCAAACGAGTGGGAGACTCCGAATGATGCAGTCTTATACAAGAAGATTACTGCTCAAAGAAGGATTTTTCAGTTTCTTAATGGACTAAATAAAGACTTGGATGTGGTGAGGGGCAAAATACTTGGTAGCACGACTCTCCCATCCCTTCGAGAAGTGTTTTCTGCTGTATGAAGGGAAGAAAGTCGGAGGACTCTGATGCTTCCTGATCCTCCTTCACATGATGGATATGTCCTAATCACCCAATCTTCCTCTTCCAGTAATAACAGAAAAGGGAAGCCGTGGTGTGATTATTACAAGAAGGTTGGTCATTATCGAGAGAAGTGTTGGAAGCTCCATGGAAAACCGGCAGATTGGAAGCCCCCTCAACCAAAGGGCTCTCGCGATTCCCAATCCAATTTGGCAACGGCTGGTAGTGTTAGTAGTTTCACCAAAAAGCAAATTGAGGAATTGCAGTAGCTATTTGGCAAATTTGGTGCATCTAGTGAGGCTAATATAGCCTTGACAGAACCAGAAGGTATAAAGAGCAATCTTTTCATACTGTCCTACTTTCTGCACAAACTGCTCCAGCATGGATCATAGACTCAGGAGCATCTGATCATATGACTGGGAATAGAGATTTGTTTCATACTTTTGTGCCTACCTCTCCCAAGAGATCAATAAAGATAGCAGATGGCTCTTTGTCTCCTATAACAGGAAGTGGTTCTGTGTTTATAAATGAGAATATTTTGTTACATGATGTTCTTTTTGTTCCCAAGTTGGACTGCAATCTTTTGTTCGTTAGTAAACTTTCTAGAGATTTGAAGTGTGTTTCAAAGTTTACTGATAATAAGTGTGTATTGCAGGCAATTGACTCGGAGAAGATGATTGGCAATGCTAGGCTTTGTAAGTTATATAAGATTGGGATTCTATAATTTGAATGTAAATAGATTAGATTAATCCTATCCTAACTCTAAGAGATAAGAGATTAGAGTTGTAAATACTTAGAACTCCTAGTTATAGTTTAACTCTTGTATTGAAGTATTTAAAAGACTATCACTGTAAGTTTTACGTATATGATAATATAATACACTGAGAAAACATATTGTTTTCATCAGTTTCTTCATGGTATCAGTTTAGGTTCGATCCTTCCTTCTTCTTGAGAAAACAAAAAGACTTTCAACCTTTTCTCAGATTAAGTTTCGATTTCTAAACTCTAGTCGATGGCCCATACTTCTTCTTCCTCCGAAATTGATTCTGTGACAGAACCTATTAATGGTTATGATGATGTTTCTGATTCCTCTAGTTCAGTAGTTACTTGTCATAGACTGGTTGGCAATAACTACTTGGAATGGTCACAGTCAGTGAAGATTTTTATTATTGGGCGAGGTAAATTAGGTTATATCTCAGGGGAGATTAAAAAACCTGATGCTAAAGATCCAGGTAATGCCAAATGGATGCAAGAGAATGGAAGAGTAATGTCTTGGCCGTTGAATTCTATGGCTCCTACAGTGGGGAAAAATTTTCTTTTGTATGAGTCGGCCTCTGAAATTTGGCGTGCTGTCCAGGAAACCTATTCTAGCACTGATAATACCTCTGAACTCTTTGAATTGAGAGTCAAGCATCAAATCTGAAACAAGAAAGCATGAGTGTTACTTTATATTATAACATTCTAACTAATTTGTGGCTGCAGATCGATCTCTATGAGGCAAACGAGTGGGAGACTCCGAATGATGCAGTCTTATACAAGAAGATTACTGCTCAAAGAAGGATTTTTCAGTTTCTTAATGCACTGAATAAAGACTTGGATGTGGTCAGGGGCAAAATACTTGGTAGCACGACTCTCCCATCCCTTCGAGAAGTGTTTTCTGCTGTAAGAAGGGAAGAAAGTCGGAGGACTCTGATGCTTCCTGATCCTCCTTCACATGATGGATATGTCCTAATCACCCAATCTTCCTCTTCCAGTAATAACAGAAAAGGGAAGCCGTGGTGTGATTATTGCAAGAAGGTTGGTCATTATCGAGAGAAGTGTTGGAAGCTCCATGGAAAACCAGCAGATTGGAAGCCCCCTCAACCAAAGGGCTCTCGCGATTCCCAATCCAATTTGGCAACGGCTGGTAGTGTTAGTAGTTTCACCAAAAAGCAAATTGAGGAATTGCAGTAGCTATTTGGCAAATTTGGTGCATCTAGTGAGGCTAATCTAGCCTTGACAGAACCAGAAGGTATAAAGAGCAATCTTTTCATACTGTCCTACTTTCTGCACAAACTGCTCCAGCATGGATCATAGACTCAGGAGCATCTGATCATATGACTGGGAATAGAGATTTGTTTCATACTTCTGTGCCTACCTCTCCCAAGAGATCAATAAAGACAGCAGATGGCTCTTTGTCTCCTATAACAGGAAGTGGTTCTGTGTTTATAAATGAGAATATGTTGTTACATGATGTTCTTTTTGTTCCCAAGTTGGACTGCAATCTTTTGTCTGTTAGTAAACTTTCTAGAGATTTGAAGTGTGTTTCAAAGTTTACTGATAATAAGTGTGTATTGCAGGCAATTGACTCGGAGAAGATGATTGGCAATGCTAGGCTTTGTAAGTTATATAAGATTGGGATTCTATAATTTGAATGTAAATAGATTAGATTAATCCTATCCTAACTCTAAGAGATAAGAGATTAGAGTTGTAAATACTTAGAACTCCTAGTTATAGTTTAACTCTTGTATTGAAGTATTTAAAAGACTATCACTGTAAGTTTTACGTATATGATAATATAATACACTGAGAAAACATATTGTTTTCATCAGTTTCTTCATGGTATCAGTTTAGGTTCGATCCTTCCTTCTTCTTGAGAAAACAAAAAGACTTTCAACCTTTTCTCAGATTAAGTTTCGATTTCTAAACTCTAGTCGATGGCCCATACTTCTTCTTCCTCCGAAATTGATTCTGTGATAGAACCTATTAATGGTTATGATGATGTTTCTGATTCCTCTAGTTCAGTAGTTACTTGTCATAGACTAGTTGGCAATAAATACTTGGAATGGTCACAGTCAGTGAAGATTTTTATTATTGGGCGAGGTAAATTAGGTTATATCTTAGGGGAGATTAAAAAACCTGATGCTAAAGATCCAGGTTATGCCAAATGGATGCAAGAGAATGGAAGAGTAATGTCTTGGCTGTTGAATTCTATGGCTCCTACAGTGGGGAAAAATTTTCTTTTGTATGAGTCGGCCTCTGAAATTTGGCGTGCTGTCCCGGAAACCTATTCTAGCACTGATAATACCTCTGAACTCTTTGGAATTGAGAGTCAAGCATCAAATCTGAAACAAGAAAGCATGAGTGTTACTTTATATTATAACATTCTAACTAATTTGTGGCAGCAGATCGATCTCTATGAGGCAAACGAGTGGGAGACTCCGAATGATGCAGTCTTATACAAGAAGATTACTGCTCAAAGAAGGATTTTTCAGTTTCTTAATGGACTGAGTAAAGACTTGGATGCGGTGAGGGGCAAAGTACTTGGTAGCACGACTCTCCCATCCCTTCGAGAAGTGTTTTCTGCTGTAAGAAGGAAAGAAAGTCGGAGGACTCTGATGCTTCCTGATCCTCCTTCACATGATGGATCTGTCCTAATCACCCAATCTTCCTCTTCCAGTAATAACAGAAAAGGGAAGTTGTGGTGTGATTATTGCAAGAAGGTTGGTCATTATCGAGAGAAGTGTTGGAAGCTCCATGGAAAACTAGCAGATTGGAAGCCCCCTCAACCAAAGGGCTCTCGCGATTCCCAATCCAATTTGGCAACGGCTGGTAGTGTTAGTAGTTTCACCAAAAAGCAAATTGAGGAATTGCAGTAGCTATTTGGCAAATTTGGTGCATCTAGTGAGGCTAATCTAGCCTTGACAGAACCAGAAGGTATAAAGAGCAATCTTTTCATACTGTCCTACTTTCTGCACAAACTGCTCCAGCATGGATCATAGACTCAGGAGCATCTGATCATATGACTGGGAATAGAGATTTGTTTCATACTTTTGTGCCTACCTCTCCCAAGAGATCAATAAAGACAGTAGATGGCTCTTTGTCTCCTATAACAGGAAGTGGTTTTGTGTTTATAAATGAGAATATGTTGTTACATGATGTTCTTTTTGTTCCCAAGTTGGACTGCAATCTTTTGTCCGTTAGTAAACTTTCTAGAGATTTGAAGTGTGTTTCAAAGTTTACTGATAATAAGTGTGTATTGCAGGAAATTGACTCGGAGAAGATTATTGGCAATGCTAGGCTGCCTGATGGGCTCTACATTCTACATAGCCAACAACCTTTGTTTCCTCAAGTTCTTTTTAGTAGTTCTATTTCTTCCTTAGGACAGCTTGATGATGTTATGCTATGGCATTTTAGGTTAGGCCACCCAAGTTTCTTTTATCTTGCTAAACTTTTTCCTGCATTGTTTATTAATAAAAAGCCAAAGTTCTTTAAATGCCATGTCTGTCAACTTGCTAAACACACAAAGACAACATATTCACCATCTATATATAAACCTTCGCAACCTTTTTCTCTTATTCATAGTGATATTTGGGGCCCTTCTAAATTAAAGAATATAAATGGTTGTCGATGGTTTATCTCGTTTATAGACGATCACAGTAGAACTACTTGGACCTATTTAATGAGAGACAAATCTGAAACTGCTTCTATTTTTCAGAGATTCTATACTATGATTGAAACCCAATTTGCTAGTAAAATTCAGATTTTTAAATCTGATAATGGGGGAGAGTATTTTGCTAAGTCTTTAGGTGATTTTTTCAAAGAGAAAGGGATTGTGCAAATTAGTTCTTGTGTTGATACACCACAACAGAATGGGATTGCCGAGCGAAAAAACAGACACTTGTTGGAAGTTACTAGGTCCTTACTGTTTTCAAATAATGTTCCTAAACATTTCTGGGGTGAGGCTTTACTAACTGCTACATATTTGATCAACTGAATGCCTAGTAAAGTCTTAAAATTCAGAACACCTAGGTCTGTGTTTTTGGAGAATTATCCTCATTTTAAACCTATGTCCTCTGTACTTCCCTTGAGAATTTTTGGTTGTGTAGTGTTTGTTCATAATAATAATCCTTCTCGGTCAAAACTTGATCCTAGATCCCTCAAGTGTGTTTTGTTGGGTTATTCTTCTCTTAAGAAGGGCTACAAATGTTATCATCCTCCCACTAAAAAGTTTTTTGTTTCTTTAGATGTGACTTTCTTTGAACAGGACCCTTACTTCACCAAGGCTGTCATTCAGGGGAGACTTGGGATGAATTTCAGCCCTTAAACTGTTCAAGTTATAATCAGGTTTCACTCCTTATATCTTCTACTAAACCTTTACATACCTTTCCTACAACTCCTTCTAATAATCTGTCATCACCAGAACCTAAAACTCCTATAAATCCTTGTGTTCCATCACCTATTACTTGCCCTGCAGCCCTCAAAACTCTCCTTTAACAGTTCCTTTACATACGCAAACTCCTACCAAAAACCTAAGTGTTTATACAAGAAGAAAGAAAGTTATTCCTGAGGACATTTTGTAGTCTGACATTTGCCAAGAGTTGGAACTGAGTCCATGTGCTCCAGAAGGTAATGAAACTTCTCAAATTCATGTACCTACTTTGGATATTGATGATTTGCCCATTGCTAAAAGAAAGGGTGTGAGACAATGTACTAAGCACCCAATAGAGAGATTTGTTGCTTATGGACATCTAATGCCTTCATTTAAAGCTTTCACAGTCAATTTAGATAGCCATGAAATTCCAGCAACCATTGAGGAAGCTTTACAAGATCCTAGATGGAGGAAGGCAGTTGAAGAGGAGATCGAGGCACTAGAAAAAAATGGTACTTGGACTGTAACAGATTTACTACAAGGAAAGAAACATGTTGGCTGTAAATGGGTGTTTGCCATTAAATATAACTCTGATGGCAGCATTCAGAGGTACAAAGCAAGGCTTGTAGCTAAGGGCTTCACTCAAACATATGGGATTGATTACAAGGAAACATTTGCACCTGTGGCGAAGCTCAATACTGTTAGGGTCTTACTCAGCTTAGCAGTGAATAAAGATTGGGATCTTCACCAATTAGATATAAAAAATGCATTTCTGAATGGCCGGTTAAAAGAAGAGGTTTATATGAGAATGCCTCCTGGATTGAAGGGTGATTTGGGAGCTCAAAAGGTGTGCAAACTTGACAAATCATGTTACGGGTTGAAACAATCACCAAGAGCCTAGTTTGATAGATTCACTAAGGTCATCATTCAAGATGGTTATAAACAGTGCCAAGCAGATCATACACTTTTCATCAAGGTAACTTCTGAGCAGAAAAGAGTTATTTTAATTGTGTATGTTGATGACATAGTGATTACGGGAGATGATTACAACGAGATTAATAGGTTGAAAAGTTTGTTGAATGGTGAATTTGAAACAAAGGACTTGGGAAAACTTAGGTATTTCCTGGGTATGGAAGTTGCGAGATCCAGTAAGGGACTTGTGATAAACCAGAGGAAGTATGTACTGGATTTATTAGCTGAAATTGGCATGCTGGGCTGTAAACCTGCAGACACACCTATGGAGACTAACTTGAAGTTTAATAAGAAAGAGATGGGTGCTCAAGTAAACAAAGAAAGTTTCCAAAGGTTAGTAGGGAAGCTGATGTATTTGTCCTTAACCAGACCTGATATAGCTTATCTTGTTAATATTATTAGTCAGCACATGACAAACTCGAGAGAGGAACACCTTGAAGCAGCACATAGGATTATGAGGTATTTAAAAAGAACTCCAGGTCACGGTTTGTTCTTTAAAAAATCAGAAGACAGGTTTGTTAAAGTCTACACAGATTCCAGTTGGGCATGAGAACTCACTGAAAGGAAGTCAACTAGTGGTTACTGCACATTTGTGTGGGAAAATCTTGTAACTTGGAGAAGCAAGAAGCAAACAGTGGTGTCTAGGAGCAGTGCAGAAGCAGAGTACAGGGCTCTAGCGCTTGGGATGTGTGAAGGAATGTGGTTACTGAGATTACTAAAAGAGTTAGAGATGGAACAAGGAGGAAAATTTGAAGTTCTAAGTGATAACCAATCTGCTATTCAGATTGCCAAAAATCCAATTCACCATGATCGAACTAAGCATGTTGAAATAGACAGGCATTTCATTTCTGAAAAAGTGAATGGTGGTATAGCATATCTGTTTTATGTTCCTACTGAAGAGCAACTAGCTGATTTACTTACTAAAGCATTGCCTAAACAGATTTTCGATGAATTTATATCCAAGCTGGGATTATACAGTGTATATTCACCAGCTTGAGGGGGAGTGTGAGTTATATAAGATTAGGATTCTATAATTTGAATGTAAATAGATTAGATTAATCCTATCCTAACTCTAAGAGATAAGAGATTAGAGTTGTAAATACTTAAAACTCCTAGTTATAGTTTAACTCTTGTATTGAAGTCTTTAAAAGACTATCACTGTAAGTTTTACGTATATGATAATATAATACACTGAGAAAACATACTGTTTTCATCAGTTTCTTCAGACTTACCTGGACATATTTATTAAAAGAAAAGTCTGAAGTTGCTAGTGTCTTTAAGCAATTTTATTGTATGGTTGAAACTCAATTTCAAGGTAAAATTCAAATCTTCAAATCTGATAATGGGGGGGGAATTTTTCACTAAGTCCTTAGGAGATTTCTTCAAACAAAGGGCATTTTTCATATCAGTTCTTGTGTCAATACTCCCCAACAGAATGGAATAGCAGAAAGGAAAAAACGACATCTTTTAGAAGTCACTAGAGCCCTAATGTTTTCCCACAATGTCCCTAAGTATTTATGGGGTGAAGCATTATTAACCTCTACCTATCTTGTTAACCGAATGCCTAGTCGAGTATTAGCCTTTCAAACACCTAGGGATGTTTTTCTTTCATACTTTCCTTTGTTTAAACCAATGACTTCCAATCTTCCTTTGCGTGTCTTTGGTTGCACTGTTTTTGTTCAGAACTTGAGTCCCACTAAATCGAAACTTGATCCCAAGTCTGTCAAATGTGTGTTAGTTGGATATTCTTCACTAAAGAAGGGCTACAAATGTTACCATCCCCCCTCTCGGAAATTTTTTGTTACCATGGATCTAACCTTTTTTGAACAGGAACCCTATTTTTCCAAGACTGAAATTCAGGGGGAGACTCTTGGTGATGATTTTCAGTCCATTTCTAAACAGGTTTATTTTCAAAAAAGGAAAACCATTCCTGAAGCTGTCTTGCAATCTGGCACTCGTCAAGAATTGGATTTCAGTCCAGCTGCTTGTGAAGAAAGTGAAGGTAATGAATCTATTAATATTCCCTCTCATCTTCTCGAGTATGATTATGTACCTATTGCTAAAAGGAAAGGGGTAAGACAATGTACTAAGTACCCTATCCAGAGATATGCTGCTTATGGGAATTTAATGCCCTCTTTCAAAGCCTTTACAACATGTTTAGATGAAGAACAGATTCCAAAAAGTTATGAAGAAGCAGTGCAGAATCCTAAGTGGAAAAAGGCCATCGAAGAGGAAGTTGAGGCACTTCAGAAGAATGGAACATGGACAACTATTGATCTTCCCCAAGGTAAAAAACCTGTTGGATGTAAATGGGTATTTTCTATTAAATATAACTCTGATGGCAGCATACAAAGACACAAGGCGAGATTGGTTGCCAAAGGGTTTACTCAAACCTATGAGATCGATTTTAAAGAAACCTTTGCTACTGTTGCTAAGTTGAATTCAATTCGGATTCTTCTAAGTTTGGCAGTGAATTGCGACTGGAAATTACATCAGTTGGATATCAAGAATGCATTCCTAAATGGCAATCTTAAAGAAGAAGTTTATATGCAAATTCCCCCTGGAGTAAATGTAGAAAAGTGGTATGTGCAGAGAAGAAAGATTATTTCTCTGTATTTCTTGATCTATTTTATTGATAAAGTAGTACCTATTTATAGGTTACAAAAGGAGACTAATCTAGGAAAATTACATAAAATCAGCAACTATATTATTGCTAAATCCCTAAATGTTAGCAGCTAAATATTTGGGAATATAATTTCCTAACTTTATGTTATTTACAATCTAATCTTTATTTTAAATGCCAATTATCTACACTCCCCCTCAAGCTGGTGAGTATATATTGTAGAGTCCCAGCTTGGATATGAATTCGTCAAAGGTAACTCTTGGTAGTGCCTTGGTGAGTACATCGGCTAGCTGCTTCTTTGTAGAGACAAAGTTAAGTTTAACCACTCCATTGTTGACCTTTTCTGAAATGAAGTGTCTATCGATCTCCACGTGCTTTGTCCTGTCATGTTGGACTGGATTTTTAGCAATACTAATAGCTGATTGGCTATCAGTTTGCAATTCAAATTGACTGCAACTATCAAGTCCCAGTTCTGCCAAAAGTCTCTTAAGCCATATTCCCTCGCAAATTCCCAAAGCAAGAGCTCTATATTCTGCCTCAGCACTACTTCTTGACACAACTGACTGTTTTTTACTTCTCCATGTCACCAAATTTCCCCAAACAAAGGAGCAATATCCACTAGTTGACCTTCGGTCTGTCAACTCTCCAGCCCAACTTGAATCAGTAAAGATTTTTACTGTTTTGTCTTCATTCTTTCTGAAAATCAAACCATGGCCAGGAGTCATTTTTAGATACCTTAGAATTCTGTAGACTGCATCAAGGTGCTTCTCTCTCGGGTCACACATGTATTGGCTTACAATGCTGACAAAAAATGCTATATCTGGTCGTGTAAGTGACAAATAAATTAATTTCCCCACAAGTCTTTGGTACTGTTCCTTGTTAACAGGAATTCCCAACTCATCTTTCCTTAACTTCAAGTTGATCTCCATAGGAGTTTCTGCTGGCTTACCACCCATCATTCCAGTTTCTTCAAGTAAATCTAAAACATATTTTCTCTGATTAATAACAATGCCCATCTTGGATCTTGCTACCTCCATTCCCAAGAAGTATTTGAGATTTCCAAGATCCTTGGTTTCGAATTCAAAGGCCAGTATCTTCTTTAGTTGTTCTATCTCATAAACATCATCTCCTGTAATGATAATATCGTCTACATAAACAATTAGAATTGCCTTTTTTCCACATGGAGCTGTTTTTACAAACAAAGTGTGATCAGTTTGACATTGCTTGTACCCATTTTTAAGAATGACTCTAGTAAATTTATCAAACCAGGCCCTTGGAGATTGTTTTAATCCATATAAATATTTTTCCAATTTACAAACCTTTTGATCATTACGATGTAGTTTCATACCTGGAGGAATTTTCATGTAGACCTCTTCTTCTAGAATCCCATTCAAGAATGCATTCTTAATGTCCAGTTGATGAAGTTCCCAATCTTTATTTGCTGTCAAAGATAACAACACTCGAACTGAATTTAGTTTTGCAACAGGAGCAAAAGTTTCTTCATAATCTATTCCATAAGATTGTATAAATCCTTTGGCCACAAGTCTAGCCTTAAATCTCTCCACACTACCATCAGAATTGTACTTCACTGTAAAAATCCATTTACAACCTACTGGTTTTTTACCTGGTGGTAAATCGACAAGAGTCCATGTTTTATTACCTTCAAGTGCACTAATCTCTTCATCAATTGCCCTCTTCCATTGAGGATCTTCTAAAGCTTCTTCTACTGTTTTAGGGACAAAGATTCTGTCAACATTTGCAGTAAAAGCCTTGAATGAAGGATTTAGTTTTCCATATGCTACAAACCTTTGAGATGGATGGTTAGTGCACTTTCTCACACCTTTTCTTTGAGCAATGGGCAAATCAACAGTATCAATAATAGGAATAGGAGCTGTATTTTGAGAAGTTCTCATACCTTCCAAGTGTTCTGAGGCTGTAGGGCTGACTTCCAGTTCTCGGCAGTCTCCAAGTTGTATGTTGGTCTCTTTAATAGGCTTTTGTCTCCTTTTATAGACACTAAGTTCCCTCTTCTCAAATTGCTCAGGTTGGGTCTTTTGAGGAGTTTGTGGTGAGCTAGGAACTGGAGATTGTGTGGGTCCTGAAGATGGTATAGGTTCTGAAGGAAGTATGGGTTTTGAAGGAGAAGGTATAGGTATGATAGGTTGAGCTATAAAAGGCTGAAAATCATCAATAAACTGAAAATCATCAAAAAGCTGAGGTTTTCTTACACTCTCCCCCTGAATTTCAGCCTTGGAGTAAAAAGGATTGTTTTCCAAGAAAGTAACATCCATGGTGGTATAGGTTCTTTTAGTGACAGGTGAGTAACACTTGTAGCCCTTCTTAGTGGAAGAATATCCTAAGAAAATGCACTTAAGAGCTCGAGGATCAAGTTTAGACTGAGAATGAGGATAAATATGGACAAAAACGGTACACCCAAAGACTTTTAATGGCAGATTGGAAGAAAGTGGCTGAAAATTAGAAAAATGATGAAGAAAAACATCTCGAGGTACCTTAAATTGCAAGGGTTTACTAGGCAACCTATTTATAAGGTATGTGGCTGTAAGAATGGCTTCCCCCAAAAGAATTTAGGAACATTTGTGGAAAATAATAATGACCTTGCTACCTCTAAAAGGTGCCTATTTTTTCTCTCGGCAACCCCATTCTGTTGAGGAGAATCAACACAAGAGCTAATATGAAGAATTCCTTTCTCCTGAAAATAGGATCCTAGAGTTCTAGTGAAATACTCACTGCCATTATCAGTGTGAAAAATCTGAATTTTTGTTTTAAACTGAGTCTCAATCAGGTTCTGAAATCTTCTAAACACACTCTCAGTTTCAGATTTTTCTTTCATTAAAAAAGTCCAAGTGAGTCTAGAGTGATCATCTATAAAAGTAATGAACCACCTAGAACCATCTATGTTTTTCACTCTCGAAGGGCCCCAAATGTCACTGTGAACAATGGAAAAGGGATGAGAGGATTTGTATTTAGATGGAGGGTATGAATTTTTTGTGTGTTTAGCAAGTGGGCAGATTTCACAAGTAAAAAAATTTGGACTTGTATTTTGAAATAAATGAGGAAACATTTTGGCAAGGTACTGAAAATTAGGATGCCCTAGTCTGTAATGCCATAGTAAAACATTTGGAGAAGAATTAGAACCATGATTAGGAAAAAAGTTTGGTTGAAAACAACTTGAGTTGGCTTGTCTATGTAGAGATGGTTGGCCTTGAAGAATGTAGAGGCCACCACACAACCTAGCACTTCCAATCACCTTCCCCGAGTCCATAGCCTGAAATTCACAAACATGTGGAGAAAATTTAATAGTGCAGCGGAAATCAGTAGAGAGTTTACTGACAGAGAGAAAATTGCAAGCTAAATTAGGCACATATAACACATTCAATAATTCAATGTTTTCAGAAACTCGAATTGAACCACTCCCTTCAGTGGGTGATAAAGAGCCATCTGCAGTCTTTATGTGAGAGGGAAAATTTAATTTCTGAAACTTCTGAAACAACGTCACATCTCCTGTCATGTGATCTGATGCCCCTGAATCCACAATCCATGATGTGCAATTATTATCAGCCAAATTTGTAAAAATTGTACTACCTCCATGAATCTTAGAAGTCACATTGGTTTGCTGAAAGGATGAATGTGGCTGTAGATTATCAGCATCAATGGACTGCTGGAAGGTTGAAGATGGCTGGAAGTTATCAACAACATTGAGCTGCTGAAATCTGTTGTAAGGCTGGAAATTGCCAACAGCAGTGGGCTGCTGGAATTTTTTTAAAGGTTGAAATACATCATCTGAAATATTTTCTGAACTGATTGCAGAAGATGTATACATCTCGCAAATTTTAGGATCTAAAACCTAATCTGATACCATGTAGAAAAGTGGTATGTGCAGAGAAGAAAGATTTGAAATACATACCACTTTTCTACAGTAAAAGGTGCTGAACAGTTTCAAAAGGTATGTAAGCTTGTTAAATCACTCTATGGACTCAAACAATCCCCTAGAGCATGGTTTGAAAGGTTTACCAAAGTCATAATGAAGAATGGCTTCAAACAGTCCTCGGCAGATCATACCTTGTTCACTAAGGTAACCTCGTCCAATAAAAAGGTGATCTTAATTGTTTATGTGGATGGCATAATAGTGACAGGAGATGATGAAGAAGAAGTGGAAAAGCTAAAGAGTCTGTTGAGCAGGGAATTCGAAATTAAAGACCTATGAAAACTGAGATATTTCTTAGGCATGGAGGTAGCAAGGACCAACAAGGGGTTGATAATTAATCAACGAAAGTATGTTCTAGGTCTTCTTAAAGAATCTGGCCTACTAGGTTGCAAACCAGCAGATACACCGATGGATGCAGGGTTAAAGTTCGATAAGTCAAAACCTGGTCCCGAGGCTGACAAAGGAATTTACCAAAGGATGGTCGGTAAATTGATCTATCTATCACTCACAAGACCAGACATTGCATTCCCTGTCAATGTTATCAGTCAACATATGACAGATCCGAGGCAAGAGCACATGGAAGCAACTAAGAGGATTCTGAGATATCTTAAAGGTACACCAGGACATTGCTTATTTTTCAAAAAGAGTCATGACAGAACAGTTAAGATCTTTACAGATGCAAGCTGGGTAGGAGAACTCACTGATAGGAGGTCAACTAGTGGGTATTGCTCCTTCGTTTGGGGTAACTTGGTAACTTGGAAAAGCAAGAAGCATACAGTGGTCTCTAGAAGCAGTGCCGAGGCAGAATTCAGATCTTTACCCTTGGGAATATGTGAGAGAATTTGGCTAGTAAAATTACTCACAGAATTGGGTATGACAAAAAATGAAAATTTTGAAGTATTTTGTGATAACCAGTCAACTATTCAAATTGCCAAAAATCCTGTTCAACACGACAGGACTAAGCACATCGAGATTGACAGGCACTTCATTTCAGAAAAACTAGCTAAAGGAACAACTTCACTGAAATACATACCAACAGAAGAACAAGTGGCAGACATTCTCACAAAACCACTGCCAAAAGCCCTTTTCGAAAAATTCTTATCCAAACTGGGATTATACAATGTATACTCTCCAGTTTGAGGGGGAGTGTAAGATTACCCATAGTATAAGTTGTGTAGGAGTTAAACTTTAATTAATATAGGAGTTAAACTCTAATTAATATAGGAGTTAAATTCCATTAGAATGGTTATATATATATCTAGTATCTAAAAGATAGAGTAGAAGTCTAACCTTAGTAGGACTCCTAATTAATGTTAAAGTCCTAGTCTATATAAGTTGTAAACTTCTCTTGTAATCTCATAATTTTGACTTCAATTCAATAAACAGAAAATGTTCTGTTTATCTTCACAATCTGGCCAAAGATATGGTGTCAGATGTTGATGTAGGAACTGGAGTGTCCCTTTCTATTAAAAACTTTGTTCCAGAGGTTGTTGAGGTATCATTCATCCAGCTTCCCGCATATTCAGAAATGCAATGTTCCAGTTCTGATAAGGTTCTGTCATCGAATGAATGTATGCTTCCTGATCGTGGAGAAGTATCTTCTAGTTCATATCTTGAAGATTTTAATTCTGCGCATGTTTTGTTGGATCAAGCCAACTCAATGGCAGCTTCTTTTCAGGAAAAACAACTTGATGAAGAGCCCACTAATGTTGTTAAAACTAATCCTGATTTGTCAGACAGTGATGACAGAAAATATTTGGCAGGTTCTTTGGATGTCATTGGTGTTTGTTCTCACGAGAAACCGAAGATTTCTTTGATTGTTCTTTCTTCTGACAAAAGCCTTCCAGTTGATGGCTAGACAGAGGTGATGCTGACATCTCTTCTGATGCTTTGCCATATCCATCAAACAGTTTACAGCTTGCTCCTGAAAAGAGAAGTGGAGACGATCCTGTAGATGAAGTTCTTAAAACAGATTTTACTAGAGAAAGTTGTGATGAAATTTCAGTCAACCAAATAATTGGTTCACTATATCCCTTTACTTCACTGACAGAGGAACAGCTCCCTTGTTCAACCTTGGAAGAAGTAGAAAGAGATTCAGATATTACATTACCACCTGGAGGTTCAGATGTTATGAAGGCTGGCAACATAGCTTCCGAGGTCAGTGATGTTACTTTAGAAGTTGGTCTGAACTTGGAATGTATGATTCCGATGCCGGATACCTTAGAGACTTGTTGCTTTAATGAACAGAAATTTTCAGACATATTAAACGATGATCCTGAACTTGTGGTTGACCCAGTGGAGATCGGAGCTTCATTTCATGACAAGGAACATAATGTTGATCAACTATTTGATGCTGCAGAGGCAGAAGAAACTAGGGAATTTACCTTCAGTGTGGATGCAGTGGAAGGAGATGATCTCCTTTGTGATCTTCCATCTCATTGCTCTCATAACGTGGACATCAAGGATGATGCGAGCTTAGATGATCTGGCTACGGGAAATGTTCATGCTGAAATTATTGTAGTCTCCGCTTCTGCTTGTGGTTCTGCAGATTTTGATGATGCTGTTGATCATACTACTTTTCAGACTTCAAATTTGATTTGTCCGGCAGCTGGAAATCTAATGTATTTGGAAGAGTCTCTTTCTGGTGATGCAGGTTTATGTCGGGAAGAATTGGAACATAATGAGGTTATTTCTCAAGGATGTATTGTACACTCAGATATAGTTTCAACTTCATGCAAATCAGTCTCTCACAGAACTTCCAATTTAGAAGACGATATTCACTATTTGTCTCTGGTTGAACCTACCAAATATAGTTCGAATGCCATTAATTTTACCAATAAACCAGCTTCCTTGGAATTGAGCGACCAAGAGTCGGAATCAAAATATTTGAGTCAACTGATGGAAACTAGAGCAGATCTGGTGTCTTCTCCAACTCATCACTTATCAGAAAAAGAAACTTCTTTCAAGCAGTCCTCAGACTTCCCTACAAATCAGCATGATATGGGAAGCTTGCATCTCCGGTCCATCAAGATACAAACTTCCATTACACATTCCAACGAAGGTTCTTCAAGCAAACCTTCAGATTATTTACAACAATCAGAAGAGCAAATTGAGCAAGAAAGATACCCATCAGCTCCTATTCATCCTGCCTTCAGCATGCTCCCTGAGGCAACCAAAGTTAGCATGGAGGAAATGCCACCGTTGCCCCCGCTTCCTCCAATGCAATGGAGGAAAGGGAGAATTCAGCATGTTTCTCCAGCTTCACAAAGAGAATTAGTTGAACAGGGTCAAGAGTCATTCCCTGTAATATCACATGGAACTGATGGGAAAGCTCAGTTTGGTTTATCAGCATTAGAGAAAGTGGATGAGCAGCCTAGAAACCCATTTTTACCCGTAGTGGATGGTGAAGAGAGGTCTGGTCGTGCATCTAATCAATTGGCTGCTGATTGCATGCACCTCCCTGATCCTTATTCAATCCACCCACCAACAATGGATAGCAACACTAATAGCCAATTCGGTGATATCTGTTTGGGTGAAACATCCTCAAACCTGTCTTTGCCCAGAATATCTAATAGAAGTATCGAATATGATTCCATTGCTATGGAAGATGGTAGGGTAGAACCCAGTAACTCGTTGCTGATGCCAGCTATTGATACCACTTCTAGACATATTACTGTATCTTCGCATGAGAAAATAACACATCCTCCGGACCAGCTTGTACTGGATATAGGTTTGGAAGGTGGGGCATATCAGTACCCTGAACAAAATTCTGGGGGAGAAAAGGGGTATCTTCCTGATATATCTGTGCCCCCTCTAATTAAGAGAGAGGAGCAGATCCCAACCCAGATAGCGGATGATCTTCCTCTAAAAGTAGAACAGTTTCCAACCAAGGTAGAGGAGCAGCCTCAGCAAGGTTTGGCAGTTTCAGAGGGAGAATCTTTGCAGATACCAAATGCCATTGTTAAGCATGGTTTGACAACTGTGCAGCATGATCCGTCAACTTCAGACGGAGTAGCAGTAAGGCCATCAGTTACGCCTGCTGTATCACCAGTTGAAGATGAAAACTCGAATGGGAGTTCAACTTTGAAGCTTCCTCGACCTCGCAATCCTCTCATTGACGCTGTTGCTGCTCATGACAAAAGCAAGGTAATTAAAACCTTTCATATCATTCATCTTTCTTCCCCCCCCCCCCACCCTTTTTTCAATCTGCCTTTTGTTTTGGTAAGTAACCATTTCAATTTTGGTGCAGTTGAGGAAAGTAACTGAGCGGATGCACCCTCCAGTCATTCCAAAGGTAGATGAAAGAGACTCGTTGCTGGAACAGATACGAACCAAGGTTATATCCAATTCCCCATTAACATTCATTCCATTCCTTTCTTTTAAACAAAGGCAAAAAGAAGTTTTTAAAGTTGAAGTTGCATCTTGGTAGACTGAGGGTTGTTATTTTTCTTTCTAGTCCTTCAACTTGAAGCCTGCTGTGGTTAGCCGACCCAGCATTCAGGGTCCTAAAACCAACTTCAGAGTAGCAGCAATCTTGGAGAAAGCAAATGCAATTCGCCAGGTTTGTGCTTGCCTTTGTCTTTCTGTCTTGTATCTTTCTTATCCCCCCCCCCCCCCCTCTTTTGCATTTTATGAGCGTGCATACAATTCATAAAATCATTTACTGTTCTGTTGAAATAGGCATTGACTGGAAGTGATGAAGATGATGATGGTTGGAGTGACTCTTGAAAGCACACGGTAAATTGCACATCTGTTCGGATACTTGTTCATAATGTTCGTTTCTTCCAATATTTAAAATTCTCCATCTTAGTGAATAGGAAATGTATGGATGTGGCGTTGTTAGTGGTGTATTCTTTTTCTCAGCATTTTCATTTTGTTAAGTGTATAGAAATGGATATACAACACTTGGCTTTGCTATTTATACGAGAATGAGTCTCATGGTTCATGGCATCATGGGTCAGCGACAGCGACAGCATGTAATCAAATGTTGTGTCGCAAATCCAGTGATGCAATACGATATTATATTACTTAAAGATGTTGTTGACACTGTTTTTGTCCCAGTTGAAAAACATGTTGGGGCCTTGGAAGCCCGTTGAGAGGTCAGAGTTGCGGAGTTGCCATCGATCGTTTTGAGTTAGGCACGACCAAAGATCCATTAACTTGGTTTGCGTTCAAGTTCAGAGTTAAAGTTGGGCTTGAGAGTATGGTACGGGGAAGCAGGGATAGAGCCAGGATTGAACCATGAGGTTGGCAAGTTGACAACGACGACAACAACAACGATAACGACGGCAGTGCTTTATTTAAGTTATGCATGCATCCATAGGTTAAGGGTCATTTAAGAGCTTGGATTAAAAAGAAAATCTTTATCATTCAATGTATTACAAAACCTTAAAAGATTTCATTAAAAAACTTTTATTTGATGTATTAGAGTTTATGGTTTATAATTATAGTTTAGGGTTTAGGATTTTTAGGTGGTTTTGGGTATTGGAGTTCATGATTTAGTGTTTAGGGTTTACAATTTTAGGTTTTAGGATTTTAGTGTTTAAGATTTAGGGTAGTAATACATTGAATGAGAATTTTTTTTAATAGAATCTTTTAAGGTTTTGTAATATATTGAATGATAGAATTTTTTTTCAATGGAATCTTGTATTTAATTAGAGCTCTTAAATAACCCTTAAGCTATGTGTCACGGGCCGCCAGCCTATGACCGAGCAAGTTGCACATCAAGGGGCTTGCACTAGCACACCCGACAGAGTGGCACGAGTCCGCACTATTTTTGCGCACTATGGGACCGAGACAAGTCCCCCATGTGTTGCCCGCAACTAGAGGAACTGAGCTAGCACTCGAGGGAGCACTCCCATCGCACCCAAGAGGGCTCAAGCGAACACACTCCATGTTTCCCAGACCATGGAGGTCGAATCAACATTCTTTGTGCACACTAGAAGGCCTAGACGAGCACCATTTGAGTTGCCCACGACCCTAGGGCACAATTCAGCACTGAGCAAAATGCCAAGGATGTTTTCACCAAGCAATCTGGGCCAATCAATGCCCAATCTACCCAAGAGACCGAGACCATTGAGAAGAGATCATTTTTTGACCAACACACATGAAAAGAGATCAAGAGAGACTCGACATTTGGGAAAAAAGTATCTCATTGTCAACCCAAATATGTTTTCTTAAGAGATTCTTGCCTTTTTACTTTAGGCAACTATGTAATATGAATGATACTATTTCCATAGTTAGGAGATAGGAATCTTGAGGATGATTCTTAGCCCTTCAATCAAACCAATCTAGGTCGTTAGATGTTAGGAGGTGAGCCTATAAATAGAGTCTCACTCTCACAATTGTAAACTAACTTATTCACTTCTGATTTGAGTAATACAATCAACATTTACTCAATTCTCTCGTTGTTCTTTGTTAGCCATTTCTTTACTTTTGTTCTATTGCTTTTGCAAGGGTTTAAGCACTTTTGCTTCGATCGGTTTCAGGCTTATTTAGGTGAGGTTTTTATTTGAGCGCGTTTAAGGTCTCATGTATTCGAGACTTGAGGTTCTACGGACGTGACAAGTGGTATCCGAGCATGTTTATTCTAGAGAAATGGTACCATGAAACACCATCGAGGTCCCAGCATTTGACCGAGAGACTCGGCCTGTTGCCAGGAAGAAGCGCGAGAGTTCGAGGGATGCTATTATGTCTCTAGACAAGAGAGTCGCTAGACTTGAGACCAACATGAGGGAAGTCCAAGAAACCATCGAGGAGGCTGAGTCGTGTCTCGTGAGGATGGATTCCCTTGAGGGGAAAATCATGGACGAGGTCGAGGGACTTCTCAATGAGATGTTTGGGAAGCTAAACCAGCGAGACGACTCCCTTGAAGCCAAGATGTTGGCTATGAAGGAAGAGATGGATGAGCTCAAGAGCAAGCTGATTATCTATAAGGTAGCAATGAGGGGCAGAGTGCTAGCAGATGTAGCGGCGCCCAAGCCCAGGATCGATGTTCCAAAACCAAAGGAGTTCAAGTGGGCGAGGACCGTCGAAGATGTGGAGAATTTCATTTGGGGCATGGAGCAATACTTTCGACTCGTGTATCGAAGATGATACAACCAAGGTAAATATGACATCTATTTATTTAACTGACAATGGTCTCTTATGGTGGTGACACAAGTGTTTCGAGGAGAATACCGTCAAGACATGGAAGGAATTTAATTTCGAATTCAAAGAGCATTTCTACCCAAAGAATGATCAACTAGAGGCCCGAGAAAAGATGCATCAATTGAAGCACGATGGCTTGATCTGTGACTATGTCAAGTGGTTCAAGAAACTCAAGCTCCAAATCAAGGACTTGAGGGAGTCTAAGGGGTTATTTTTCTTCAGAAATGGACTTCAACGTTGGGCCAAGATGGAGTTGAAGCAGATAGGAGTCGAATAGCTCTCCAAAGCCATGGCCGCAACCGAGTCCATTGCGGAATTTGAAATCCAGAAGACCGAGTCTACCAAACCAAAGCCAAAGTTCATGGGCAATGGTGGGGGAGACAAGGAGAAATTAGCCAAGAACATGTCTGAGAAGGCTTGTGTTGGTAATGAGATGCCATCGAATTGGAAGATTGCTAAGTCGTGGGACAAAAATGAGACTTTCCAATGCTATACTTGCGGAGGTAAGCACTTGGCAAGGAACTGCCCACAAAAAGGTAATAAAGTTGCTGCCATTCAAGAACAAGATGGCGAATAGACAAAAACTCTCAAGTTTAACTCCATAATCAGTTCTATGGAAGTTTAAAAGGAGGATCCAAGAAGAAAGGATTGATGTTTGTGGACATCATCGTGGAAGATCAAAAGTTGAGCGCACTTGTGAACATTGGTGCCTTAGAATTATTCATTTCAGAACGGGATGTCAAAAGACTTGACCTTCGTGTTGAAAAGGGAAGTGGTTTCATAAAAATCGTCAGCTCTGAAGAAGCTTTAATTGCGAGGATAGCAAAAGGAGTCAGACTCAACATTGGGGGTTGGGCAGGCAAGGAAACGATCAAGGTAATCCATCTTGACGATTTTAATTTTGTTATTGGTTTAAGTTTCCTTGATCAGATTAATGTGTTTCCCGTGCCTTTTGCTGATTGTTTGTGCATATTGGACCCAAAATATCAATGTATTATTTCAGTGAAACGAGCCCGAAATTGGGGCCAAGAGGATAACAACCATTCAATTCAACAAAAGGGTGCATAAAGAGGAGCCAACCTACTTAGCGACATTGGTAAGTTAAGAATCAACCATGTCCGAGGATATCCAATCGAGGCAGAATTCCATGGCGAGTCTCCCACCAAAGAAGGAGGTAGACCACAAGGATGAACTTGTGCCGAATGCGGATCACACCAAGCAAATCGAGGTTTATACCGACACAATCGATGTTGCCATTGGTGGGGTCCTAATGCAAGAAGGATATTTGGTTGCATATTAAAGCTAGAAGCTCAATAAGACCGAAAGGAGGTAATATGTCCATGCGAAGGAAATGACTGTGGTTGTGCTCTGTTTGCACACATGGAGACATCATTTACTTGGGTCCAGGTTTGTCGTTTATACCATGAATGTTTCAAATACTTATTTTCTAACTCAAGAAAAATTGTCTCCCAAGAAGATTCGTTGGCAGGAAATTCTTGCAAAATTTGACTTTTCCTTAAAGTGCAAACCGGGAAAGGTGAACTCCATAACCGATGCCTTAAGCCGAAGGTACAATATGGAGAATGCTAGCTTGCCACCAAGGAGTGAGGTGGACCATGAGATCGAGCACTATTCGAGTTTTGTGCCACCATCCAAAGCCTAAAATCGGATAGTACCACCAAGGCTTGACGAGTTGAAGTAAGCCAAGGCAAGTGAGCCAAAGATAGTGTTGCCAGATTGCACCAAACTGATCGACCAACACCGAGGCATCAAACTTTGCCATCAGGTACTTGTCGATGCATGAAGAGCATCTAGCCGCTTTCGAGAGTAGAAAGCCAAGCGAGGCCACTGAACGAGACACCATCCAAGGGAAGGAGGTGACATTGGCGAGATGGCAAGAGCAAATTGTCGGGTTTGATGAACCAATAGAGCCCAAGCCAAGCAGGGCCGACACCATGGCAAGTGTGACAACCAAGACCATCATCCAACCCGAGAAAGAGGGTGCTTGTGAGCACCAAGGAGGGCCGATCCTATGACCCTTTTACCAACAACACATGTCTTGAGTATTGACAAGATATGGTGGAGACCAACAAGCACACAAAACAAACCCGCAAGGACATTGTGTCCAAGGTAAGCGATTCAATTTTTCAGAATTGAATTTAACACATGGTCATTCCATTGTTCACATGTCGCTTGTGAGACTGAGTGAGGAACAATATTGAGCCATTGAGCAAGTAGGCAAGGAGACCTACAAAATAGAGTTGCCACCAAAGCTGCGAGTAGATCCTGTTAGCATACCCAAGTCACTCGACGAGGATGCTGATGACCCGGAACGAAGCACGGTATGCTGGGCACAACTAGGAGTGAAGTACACCTATGTGAAGGAGGAACGAGTCAACCTGACGAACCGAGCACCAAAACTTTGTTCAAGGCATGAAAGCCTTGAACTTTGAAGGAGACATCCCGAAGCTGAGAGTAATCGGGACTTTGCCGAGGACCCGCGACGGTTCGAATACAAGACTGTCGAGACTCATTACCAACAAGCGGCGAGGTCATCGCAAGATCAAGTGGGGGGATGTCACGAGCCGCTAGACAATTATCGAGGAAGCTGCACCCCAAGGGGATTGCAGTAGCACACTCGATCGAGGAACACGAGTCCGCACCATTGTTGCGCACCATGGGGCCGAGACAAGCACCCTATGTGCTACCTACAACTAGAGGAAACGAGCTAGCACCCGAGGGAGCACTCCCATCGCACCTAAGGGGGCCCAAGCGAACACACTCCATGCTGCCCAGACAATGGAGGCCGAATCAGCACCCGTTGTGTACAATAGAAGGCCTAGACGAGCACCATTCGATTTTCCCATGACCCTAGGGCCCAATTCAGCACCGAGCAAGCTGCCAAGGAGGTTTAGGCCAAGCAAATTGGGCCAATCAATGCCGAATCCTCCCAAGAGACCAAGACCATTGAGAAGAGATCATCTTTTGACCAACACATATGGAAAGAGATCAAGAGATGCCCGACACTTGGGGAAAGTATCCCATTGCCAACCCAAGTATGATTTTTAAGTGATTCTTGCCTTTTTTACTTTAGGCAACTATGTAATATGAATGATACTATTTCCATAGTTAGGAGATAGGAATATTTGGGATGATCTTTAGCCATTGGGTCGAACCAGGCTTGACCGTTAGATGTTAGGAGGTGAGCCTATAAATAGAGCATTACTCTCACAATTGTAAATCAACTTATTCACTTATGTTTTGAGTAATACAATCAACATTTCCCTTGTTCTTTGTTAGCCATTTCCTTTCTTTTGTTCTATTGCTTCTGCAAGGATCTAAGCACTCTTGCTTCGATCGGTTTCAGGCGTAATTAGGCGAGGCTTTTGTTCAAGTGCGTCTAAGGCCGCAGATATTCGAGACTTGAGGTTCTACAGACGTGACATATGCATGTATGCATAGGTTAGACAAACCCTAATAATAATAATAATAATAATAATAATAATAATAATAATAATAATAATAATAAATGTAAAAAATAATGTTAATGGTAATGAAAATAATAAAAATAAAGGGTAAAGTACACAAATGGTCTCTAAATTGTCCCTAAAAATACAAAATGGTCAGCACACTTTTTAAAATTACATAATGATCATTAAACTTAGGTTTTATTACAAAATGGTCATTATGTCGTTAACTGCCATTAATTGGGAGACATGATAGTTACGAAAATTTGTATTATAACATATTTAATCTTCAATATTTACATATTCAATCAATTTAGATATCATTAATGATGGTTAAGTTAGAAAAAAAATGATTAAATGTGTCTATTGATGACTAAATGTTATATTATTCAAATTTTAATATGTGTCACGTCACCAAATTAACGATAGTTAACGGTTCAGTGACCATTTTGTAATAAAAGCTAAAGTTTAATGCCCAATATGTAACATTTGAAAGTTTGATGATCATTTTGAAATTTTAGAAACAGTTTAGTGATCACTTGTGTACTTTGCCAAAAAATAAATCAAGAATATGCAAGACTAAATTGAAACAAAAGTCAGACTGAAAGGAAAATTATTAGTTCATCATTCTGAAATTACTCTTAATTACAAAAAAAAAACAAGAAATTAAACCCTAAAAAATAAAAGAGTAAACTATAACAGAGGTCACTCAATTATGGGTAGTGTTACATTTGGGTCACCAAATTATTAAAAGTTACATTTGGGTCACTCAATTATAGGTAATGTTACATTTGGGTCACCAATTATTAAAGGTTATATGGGTAATGTTATATTTTAGTCACCCTTCATATTTAAAAAAATGCATCAATTTAATCATTTTTTCTTCCAAATCACTTGTATGCCTTAACACTAGAGTACTTCATTTGAAATCATTAATTAATCTAATACACAAATTGATATATATTTTAAATATGAAGGTGACCCAAATGTAACCTTACCCATAATTGAGTGACCCAAGTGTAACCTTTAATAATGGGGTGACCCAAATATCTTACCCATAATTGAGTGACCGAAATGTAACTTTTAATAATTGGGTGACTTAAATGTAACCTCCCATAATTGAGTGACATCTGTTGTAGTTTACTAAAAATAAAAAGAAACAAATGTTTTGGTCTGAGTTTGGGCAAGAACTATGTTGTTCTCCTCACCGTCCTCGTGTCTTTCACCGTTATATTGTCGAATGGAAGTTTTAATGTCGAAAATCACCAATGAATGACCAAGAGGTAAAGTTTTGTTTTTTTTAGTTTGTTCATTGATTTTCATTGTGGTATTCTGGTGATACTGGTGCCTTCTCCTTCGTTGCAAATGAGGGACTTTTATATGGATTTTCGAGATGAGGATAATATGAAATATTTTAATTTTAGGATGAGGATATGTAGCTAGCTTGTTGTTTGGGATAATGTTGGTGAATTTGAATTTGATGTTTGAATAAGAGAAAGAGTGAGTTTGAAGAGATTGGGATAAAGTTGGGTGAGATTAGGTGTTAGACTGAGAGTTACCCCGTATATAAATTTGTGTCTATAGTTACCCCTAGTTGTCATTGTTGTAGAGTAGGAACAAGGCAAAAACCAAGAGACACGAATTTTATCTGTTATGTTTTAATTCAAGATGATTTGCTTCCTTAACATGAGCGGACATGATTCATGCAAAATGGCTTGCCCCTTCTACTTGAAGCGGTGTGAGGTCTTTGGTCATCCAACTTGAGGCTATTGAGACTTTGAGAAAACAATTCCTTATGCTTGAAGGGGTGAGACGTGTCTTCGATCCTCAAACTTGAGGCTCCAAGACTTAAATAAAACCATTCCTAATTTGAAGCGGTGATTGCTCCTCCAACTTGAGGCATTGAGAAAAATAAAATGCTCATCCAACTTGAGGCATTGAGAAAAATAAAATGCTCATCCAACTTGAGGCATTGAAACTTTTGAAAATAAAATGTCCTCGAACTTGAGGCGTTGAAACTTTTGTAACAATAAAGTGCTCCCCCAACTTGAGGTGTAACACCCGTTATCCGGTCTAGATGGATAGACACGAATACTGATTGCCACATTGATCACGAAAGTGATCCTAATGCTGAACGATATCGAAACACATACAAATTTTAAAAAATTTCAACATAATCATACAACGGAATAACAAGCGTTAACTAAATGGATCGGAGTCCTAACATGCTTTACAAGTCATAAAGCATACATGGAAAAAACATAATTTCACATGCATGCATAAAAATGACATGTCAAGACTGAAATCTAGTTGCATAAATAGATTCTACACACTCAATATAGTAGCATATGAATTTTCTCCATGATTAGTCTCCTCTAGCATGCTCAATTGTAAACTATACAAGTTTAGGGACTAAATTATAAATAATAAAAAATACATTGACTCACTTGAAACTAAAGACGTTACTATGAAATTCAACCTATACTAGAATTGCATTCCAAATTACAACTCCAATGGACATGTACTACTTGAATTGTACTTTGAAGGTTCAAGACCAAATTGTAAAGAATGTAAACTTAGTCCAAACAAAAAATTCCGGATTCGCGAAAGGTATTGATACCTCACGTAGATGTATCAAAACCTTATGTAGAGGTGTCGAAATTGATGCTACATAAACGCAAAGAATACATTTTTATAACTCGAATCGACCCCAAACATGATCGAATAACTTATTCATGCTCATAATATATTATGAACGCTTCATACACATACACGCACGCACGCACACAGGTTAAGATCCACTTACAAAATGTAAAACTCAATTACTTTATGTATTGCCAGTTGCTATAGCATTGAAATAAGTAATCAAGCATATATCCCTAGCAACAATCTCAACTTCCATATTTTCTGTTTTTTTCCGCAGCTATTCGTCTTAATCATAACTATTTATAGTTTTTATTGTTTTAGTTTTAATATATCAACAATCACCATTACTTGCAAACTCATTTTTAATCTTAATAACTTCATAGTTATTGATCCAATCTCCATGGGTTCGACACTCTACTTATCACTTTATTAGTTGATTTGACGAGTATACTTTTTCTAAAGTGCATCACTATTTGACAAACATCAGTGATGGCATTATATTGCATTGCTCCGCACCAAAAGTCTTAATGACTTCGGTATCACTAGGTAAATTACCTTGAGGTCTTATCTTCAAGACTTGAGCAATCTGCCCAACTTGCGTTTCTAAGGACCGTAGTGAAGCGGTGTTGTTCTCCAGGATAGATTGTTGATTTTGCAACTTATCGGCTTGCGTTGTGAGCATGTCACCCTGGTTCTTGAGGTGTGCTGATTGACCCTGCATAATAACTCGTGCAATATCCATAAAAATTTGATAAGTGGAATCAAGAGTATTGGAATTAGAGTTCGAAACTCCCTAGTTCTGCCTCTGAGTTTTCTGTTAAAATCTACGAGGTTCTGCTGTAGCATTCTGTTGGGCTCTTGAGTTATTGTGTTACCTCACCAATTAAAATTTTGGATGTTGTAGCCACCTTTATTAGTCGTTGAAATCTTAAAATTATGTCTAAGCTGGATTAGGACCAAGTTAACAGCTTAGCCCCACTGTTCACGTTTTTATAACTTAACTCTCTCGATATTAAGCCACATATCATTAGTTAAAAGGCCTCTCTCGATATTAAGCCACATATCAATAGTTACAAGTGTCACACCCTAAAACATTCCCTAGTTTGAACGATAGAAAAACAACGACGATAACGTAAACAATTACGATCTAACTAAGACTATAATGAAACCACATAAGCTATGCCCTATTAAGTTGCAATTGGATTAAAAAAGAGAGAGAACATGAGTGCTTATATATATAAACTTATGAATAATAAAATTGAACATGAAGTATACGAATGATAAACATGTTAGATAGTGAAAGTTAATATTGGATTAAAAGTAATGTAATACTATATATATGTTAATATAATGTTAAAATAAATAAAATAATAAAAACGTGGACTGAAAATAATTATATAATATTAATAGTATAAATTATAATGAAGTATGTTGGGATTTACTTGGATGAAAACTAATTCAAGTGTCCCTTAGATTAGTGATAACCGACCAACTATTCATATTGGCAAAACACGTATAATTCCACTTACATGAATCATCTTCTCCTTCTTTTCCTCTCCAACAGAAACCTTAGAACCAAAGGAGAGAGAGAAATTAAACACTCAAAATCTGGAGAATTAGTGAGGAAAAATTCATGCATGCTACTGGACTTAAGCTAGGAATAACACATGTTCTTGTATCTGCAAAACAATTCATGTAAGTATCGATTCTGGTCATGTTTTTATTTGATGTTCTTGATGATGTTTGATTGTTTTGCTGGTTAGATTATGTTAGAAATTTGATTCTATAATGTTTATTGATGATTTAAGAGTATGTGTGATAGAATAGATTGATTAAAATGCTAGAGAAATGACTTGTATTAAGCTTGAATTTTGAATATGCCCAGATTCCTACTTGAACACTGCTCTGTTTTAAACTGAAATTTTGAAAGGGTTAGGGTTCAAATTAGGAAAACTTTTGCAAATAAAAGTTGTAGAGATGAATGAGTAATATAATAAAATGGCCTCTTGAGTATGAACACGACATAGGAAGTGGCTGGAAATTGAATTACAAAAAGACTGTTCAGAATTGAATGAATCTGGAGACTGCTTAGGTTAAATTGTAATTTTGAAAATGTTTGGGGGTTTAATTGATGCCAATAAATTCTGGAAAATTTTTTATAAACAGGGAAGGTATTTTAGGAATGAAAAATAAATGGTTTAGCATGAATTATATATCAATTGATAGTTTAAATATCATTAGAACATATAGAGGAACAAAATGGACTAGTATGTAAGGATTGATAATTTTGGGACTTACAAGCCCTGTTTTTGTGGTTGCTGGAACATCATTATTATGTTAATATATGTAGGTAAATGTGGTTAAAATCTCAAGATTAATGGTGTAGTGAAACATAGGTTATAAATGCACTAAAGTCATAAATTAAGCATAGGCATATCAGGTTTCTGAAAATGCCTTACGTTCAAGTAATAAACTGTATTGATAGAAAAATGATAAAAATATATAATATACATGGTTGTAAATGTGTGTTTATAAGCTTTCTAGAATGGTAAAGAAATCCTAATTTGGAGTTGTGAGTAAAGAGATATTAATAAATTAGTGTGTATTGCTCAAGCTGCCAGTTTTAAGACAGATTTGTATATTCATGTTGTTTGATTTATTTGATTTGGTTATATGTTAAAAATTTGCTTCTAATGAATGTTGTATGTGTTATGTTATGATTCAAGAGCATGTTGAAGAAGAGATATTAGAAGAACCAAGGGGAGAGCAAGCAAAAAGGAAAGGAAATGGCATCATTAATAAAGAGATAAACTAGCTTGAAGTATTGTGAGTGTAGCATTGCTTAAGTGTTAGGATTAGTATCCTAACCTTTATGTTTTTTATTATTAGATAACATGAATTAAGCATGTAATGAATTTAATAATGATTGGTAAAATTTAAAATGATAAGGAAGAAGGATTAAAGGTAAGAATATTGACCTAAGTGTATGTTACTGTTAGATAAGCATGCTTAGCATAAATATGATTAGTTGATATGTTGTGTTGATTGCTTGAGCTATGTGAAATGAGACCAAGTGATGAGCTTTGCTACTGGTTTTTGATGATTATAAAATGAAAATGATCTCATGTGCTTGCTGAAATTTTTTGTTACCAAGATGCTTGATTGATTATATGTGTATGCCTATTAAAATGGTTAAATGTCTTTGAAATTAAGAATGATTGGGAAGTGAATGCTCTTGTTAATAAAGAAAGATAAGTAAAGTTCTTGGTTTGATTAGTGTCTATAGGTAGAAAGGCATGCCTTAGAGTCATTTGATCTCCTCTGATTGTTAATACAAGTTGGTGGTTAGTCACCTTGATGCTTAGGCATCCTCTGTCACATGTCACAAGTTAAAAGTGAAATAATTGATACCTTTGGGGTATCGAAAGTCATATGTCACACGTAGACTCGACTACCCGATTCATTGATCATCCAAGGCAAAATATACGAAATACTTGTAAACTAAGAAAGTAAGCTAAGTACCTTATTAGATTGGTACAAATGAAATGAATTTTGAAATGTTTACATGCTCTATAGAATGTTTTTGATTATGTATGATACTTGATGCATTTGTTATTAATGCTTGTCTTTCTTAATGTTTCAATATGAGTGATTTGAATTTTTTCAAGACTAGCTAAGATGACTTGTGCATATTGGACTAGCTAGGTGATCCTTGGTACTGAAGCCCAGCCAGGCAACCTTACAGATTTGTCTAAGATTTTAAAAGACTTAATTAGTCAAGTTTAGAGCTGCCTCACTAAGTACATATTGTGTACTTATCACTCTTTTGTTCCCTTCTTCCAAATATTTGAGGTACTAGTTACTGAAAGCTAATTGATTGATTCGAGAGCTATTTCCGCAAGACAAGCACAAGTACGAAAAGTTTTGGTTAGATCCTAGTTGGTGGCATAGTGGTGTAATGTGTCGCATGCATATAGATATGTATTATGTGTTGCTTGGCTTGAAAGTAACATGTTGGAACTTGTTTTGTTGTATACTTTATGATAGTTTGTAATGAATATATGTATATAATGTTTGGTAATTATGTTTGATGAATATTGTTGGGTCACGTCGGCACGCCCTGTGGCGCAGCGAAAAAATTAATCCGACGTAATCCAGCCATGATCCATGTACAAGAACGAATACATGGTGAAAAGATGAAGAGTTACCTTTTAAAACTCTGGAAACTGGAAAACCGACGGTATGTCGGAATAACCACGTCAAGTAAAACCGGAATCGTCACAGGTTCGCAACGACCTCTACGGAGTCCACCCGAACAAAACGAACAAAGTTTCTGCCTCCCTAACACTTAGGGATAAATTTCGATAGGTTTGAACACCTTCCAGGGAGAAGTCGAAATCCCTCAAGGGATTCTTGCGGGAGTCTGAAATCGACCAGGAGTTCAACCGGGACTTGCAATCGAGCAAGGGAACCTTCAGGGATTTGCCAGGGGGCAAGTAGAACACCAGAAAAATATCGAACAACTTCTCAAAGAGCTTTCTGGGATATGTCGAAATCCAGTGGGGAATTCGCAGGGATATGTCAAAATTTGCAAGGAGGAATAGGGATGATTTGGTTGCTAGCCCTTGTCCCTTTAAATAGTATTCATAGACTTAATTCTAGTTGAATTCCTTAAATCCAAGTTCAACCAAAATTCATAGAATCTAATTCTACTTAAAATTAGTTTATATTAAATATACATTATATTTAATAATATTAAATGAAATATATATATATATATTTAATTATGTAGAATCATATTCTACATAAAACATGAAATTAAATATACATTATATTTAATCCATATATATATATATATTTATTATATAGTATCTCATTCTATCTTTACTTGGATTTAAATATATTTAAATATATATTTTTAATTATGTGGAATCTAATTCTACATAAACTTGGAATAAAATATACATTATATAAATTCTAAATATATATATTTAAATTTCTAGAATCTTATTGTATAATATTTAAGTCTCTAAATATTTTTCATACTCTAAATAATATTTGATAAATACAATATTTATCCAATATTATTCCCATTTAAGGGAGTTGCCGATTTCCCCTATCCCATAGGGGATTTTCGGCAACCTCCCTAAAATAGGGAGTATGGTTTCCAATTTTTGTTCGTTTCATTCGAAGGGTGTGACCCTTGTAGGTTCATGCAACGTTAGCAACAAAATTAGAACTATTCTAATTTTACAAACAATGAGTGGCATTTAGCAATACATCATTGCTACCTAAGTTGCATGAAGTCATGGTTTGACTTTCCTAATTCCTGAATAAACTTCCTTTATGTATTTCATCCTTTTGTCCTTTATATCTTAGATGAACACAAGTCATGGGTTAGTCACACTTGCGTTGTCCATCTAGTGTTTCTTGATGTCTTGAGTAGATTATGATAAACGAATCTCTATGATATTTCATATCATAATATTCGAGCATGGCCATGGATTTTCTAACCTCACTCAATCAAGTGGCCAAAGATATTTCTCCCATTATGTAGGAGGGACAAATCCTTTCTTGATCAACCATAGTTCACTACATAGGTTATCACGTAACCAATCATCAGTCTTTATAATGTAGTCAGTTACGACACACGTTTGACTATGTCAAAATACGTAAATATTTATGTTGAAATCATGTTGATCTCAAGTCTGAGGATTATACATGTGTTTATCATTAGCAATGTTGTGACTGTCACATAATTACCCAAGAAACATGCTCACAGCGGGTCAATCCAGTATGTTGTTCTCTAACAAATACTTATGTGTTGATTTTGACATCTCTATGCCAATGACAATACTAGTTATCAATCAACCACATATTGGTCTTTATATATTATCACTGTCCATACCCGTAATAATATTCGACTAAGGATCTTATTTAACAATGATCGTATTATTGTATGGACATTATTATCCAATGGTTAGTTTGATGCACAGAAACATACCAAATGATAATAATGGCAATGCCATTCCTTGATAAATCTAGTAAAATAGTATGTCTATTCAATCATCATATGATTGGTCTTTGGGTATACTCCAATAAATATATGAATGACTTTGAATGCATGATTGAGTTTGTCGAATTATATATGTTGTTTGAGGGTTCGAATAGGTACTAATGATCATGTTAAGTGTTCATGTAATCATATGTTTTGGTTATTAATCACATGTATGCATGATTTGTTGAATGCTTAAATAAACATGCTTTGTAAGTTTATGTTTGATTTATATGTTTTATGAATCTGTCTGATGCCCGATATGAAACGTCTCTCGCTCGTAATCGGGCGAGGGGTGTTACATTAATTGGTAGCAGAGCTTTAGGTAATAGATCCTAAAGTTGTTTGAAACATGTTATGCATCATATATGATTGTTCTATACCACCTAGGAGATTTATATCGAACTGCTTGCAATTGCGCTCTCCAGTTTCGATCTTTTCTGAAATCTTATTAGAATGTCCGAATCACGTATGGCTCGTGATAATGGAAGTTCTCAGGAATCATCTAACGAGGATGGTAGCGTTAGGATGAAAACCAACGCTCCAGGACAATCAAATCCTCCCGAGCAAGCGGACCCTCCGAGAAGATCGGAACTGCGAGAACCGACTCTGCTCCCTGAACCTAATCAACAACTCCGACAATTCCGACTGTTCAGAGTGCTCAGTGGGAATGTCTCCTAAGTATGAAGGAGATGTTCGATCAATTAGTAATGAACATCCGACGAGAACAACCGACTCCGGTGGTTGTTGCCCCAAGTCGAGCCCCTATCGGCAAGCTCGCGCAACATCGAGCAACTACATTCACCGACGAAAACGAGGAAAAGCCGGAAGAAGCTATGAACTGGCTCGAAAGAACCACTCAAATCTTAACTCGTTAACTTCAATGTTCGGATGGACATAAACTTGAATGTGTGATTGCACTTCTAGCCAACGAAGCTCTAAGTTGGTGGGAAACCACGACTCTGACCGCCCCTGCCGAGTCAGTTACATGGAAATTCTTCATTGCTGAACTCAAAAAGAAATATATTAACGAACAACACCTTGCTGATCGGAGGAAGAAGTTCCTATATCTGAAACAGGCTAATCGGCCTATTGAACAATATATTGCCGATTTCTACAAATACTGCAAAGTATGGCTCGGAGTACATAAAAACTGAGAAAGATAAATGGCGAATGTTCATCGACGGGCTGAGTGATGAATTGACTCCGATGTTCACAGCACTTGACATTACGTATTTTCAAATCCTTGTGAATCGGGCCATCGCCACTGAATCTAAGATGCGGACTGCCGAGAAACGAAAGAGTGGATTCTGAACTGATAAGAAGCGGGAGAGTGACGAAAAGTCTCGCTGGTCTAAGAAGCCAAAACATCAGAAGGAATCATCCTCCACCTATATAACATCTACTCAGAATAATTTCCAACCCCAACACTCCACCAAGATGGTTATTCCGGTTGTTTCCGTCAACAATACCAGAAATGTCGACAAACCTCTTGTTTGCAAATTCTGTTAGAAGAATCACTTTGGTCAATGTCGAGCCCAGGCAAACCTCTGTTATTCTTGTGGCGCTGATGATCATTACATCCAAGACTGTCCAAAATGAAATAATCAATCTTCTGTTTGACCGGCCAACCAAAGTTTTGTGCCGTCTAGCCGAGGCAAACATCCGAGACAAGTCCAGTCGAACAATCCCGGGAAAGGCAAGGCTGCCCAGTCAAAAGTCGCCACTTATCAGAAATCCCGAGCCCCAACTCGTATCTACCACATTCGTGGAAAAGATGAGGAAGAATCTCCTAACGTAAAATCGGGTACGGTTGAACTAAACCTTAAACCTATTTATGCTTTGATAGATTCGGGATCAACACATTCATTTATTTGTTCATATATGTTAGATGAACTAAATTTGAAACCATAAATTGTAAAATCAAGCCTTGTAGTTTCAAATCCAATAGGTGGAAACTTGCCGATTAACTTGATCTGTAGAAACTGCCAAATAACCATACGAAATGTACCCTTCTCTTGTAATCTATATGTATTGCCCAAATGTGAATTTGATCTAGTTTTAGGACTAGATTTGTTGAGAAAACATGAAGCCTGGGTAGACTGTCAAAACCGTAGGTTATATTTACGGGGTTTAGGAAAAGAATCCATTCTATTGATAGACAAGAAATCGATCTCTATTTTCGCTGCTATGGCACTACAAGACGAGCTTGATTTCAGTTTACTTGAAATGCCTGTTGTATCTGAATTTTCCGATGTTTTTCCCGAAGAACTCCCTGGCCTTCCTCCAACTCGGGAAGTTGAATTCAAGATCGAAGTTCAACCCGGAACTAATCTTGTGTCCATTACACCTTATCGGATGGCACCCGTTAAACTCAAAGAACTAAAGAAGCAAATTCAAGAACTCGAGGATAAAGGATTTATCCGACCTAGCATCTCTTCTTGGGTGCTCCTGTCCTGTTCGTGAAAAAGAAGGATGGTACGATGCAACTTTGTATTGATTACCGGCAACTTAATAAAGTAACCATCAAGAACAAGTATCCGCTACCGAGAATTGAAGATTTGTTCGATCAACTCAAACACGCAACCGTGTTCTCTAAGATTGATCTTCGGTCCGGTTACTATCAAATGAGGGTGAAAGAAGAAGATGTGCCCAAGATAGCTTTTTGAACTCGATATGAACATTACGAGTTCCTAGTAATGCCATTCGATTTAACGAATGCCCCTGCTGCGTTCATGGACCTGATGAATCGAGTATTCAAGCCTTATCTTGACAAGTTCGTGGTTGTTTTCATTGATGACATCCTTGTATACTCTCGGAACAAGGAAGAACATGATGATCATATTTAGATTGTACTTCAAACACTCTGAGATCACCATTTGTTCACCAAATTCACTAAGTGTGAGTTTTGGTTATCCGAAGTTTCATTCCTCGGACACGTTATTTCTACCGAAGGAATCAAAGTCAACTCGAAGAAAATTCAAACTATCCTTGATTGGAGACCTCCGAGAAATATAAGCGAAGTCTGAAGTTTCTTCAGATTAGCTGGCTATTACCGAAGATTTTGAAAGGATTTTCCACTATTTTTGTGCCACTAACCAAACTTCTTCGAAAGAATGAAGCCTTCAAGTGGTCAGAAAAGAAGCAACGAAGCTTCGACCAACTAAAACAAGCTCTGACACATGCCCCGGTTCTTATCCAACCTGAATCGGGTAAAGAATTCGTTGTGTACAGCGATGCATCACACTCGGGCTTAGGTTGTGTTTTGATGCAAGAAGGCAACGTGATCGCATACGCCTGCCGACAACTGAAGCCACATGAATTGAACTATCCTACACATTATCTTGAGCTTGCAGCTATTGTGTTCGCGCTCAAAATTTGGCGGTACTACTTGTACGGTGAAAGATGCAAGTTGTTTACTGATCACAAAAGCTTGAAGTATTTACATACTCATAAAGATCTGAACCTTTGACAAAGAAGATGGTTAGAGTTGCTCAAAGACTACGGCCTGACCATCGATTATCATCCCGGAAAATCTAATGGCGTTGCCGACGCTCTGAGTCGAAAACTAAACCTCTGTAAGTTACTCGAAATTCTCGAAAATTCGAAATGTTCAATCTTCAAATTTAAAGTGATCATTCGAATTCCTTCTTGATAGTCGAGGAAGAATTCGAACACTTTCTTGTTTACAAAGAAATCCTTCAAATGAAATTTTGTAACCCAAGTAACGTCTTCAATTTGTTTATTCGTAGCTTCTTTGGCTATCAACGCTTATTTTTGGCTATGCAAGGCTCGGAATTATCTGAATGAACTTCAAGTTCAATGTACTCTGATCACCAGGATCAAAGAACTTCAACAAATTAATCCGGAACTTCAGAAAATCAATTCTAAGCTTGAGTCTAATCCTGACTTCTCTGTTAAGTCGAACAGTCTTCTATACTTCAAAGATCGTATATGTGTCCCTAATAACAAAGAATTACAAGATGAAATCCTACAAGAAGCGCACCAAAGTTCTTTTTCGATCCACCCTGGATCAGTTAAGATGTACAAGGATCTCAAGCCCTTATATTGGTGGCCAGGAATGAAAACGACTATCAACAACTCTGTAGCAAAATGTCTAAACTGCAACGGGTTAAAGCTGAGCACCAAGTCCCTACTGGTTTGCTCCAACCTCTTAAATTTCTACAATGGAAATGGGAACGGATCACAATGGATTTCGTAACCGGTCTTCCTTGTTCGCAAAGAAAGTGCGATGCTATCTGGGTGATCGTTGATCGTTTCACCAAGTCAGCACACTTCATTCCGGTGAGAATGAATCTCAGTCTTGAAGCATTAGCCGAATTATACATTCGAGAAGTAATTCGTTTACATGGAGTTATAATCTCAATAGTCTTTGATCGAGATCCCCGATTTACGGCTCGATTTTGGAAGACTCTACATAAAGCTCTCGGAACCAAACTGAATCTTAGCACAGCTTTCCATCCGCAAAACGATGGTCAATCCGAGCGAGTAATTCAAATTCTTGAAGACATGCTTAGAGCTTGTATCATTGATTTCGGAAAGAACTGGGAGAAATCGCTACCTTTGGTAGAATTTGCCTACAATAATAGCTTCCAATCTTCGATTCAAATGGCTCCTTTCAAAGCGTTGTATGGCAGAAGATGTCGAACACCCATGTGTTGGTCTGAACTCGGTGATAATAAAGTTTTGGGACCACAACTGCTTCGGGAAATCGAAGAACAAGTTCAAACCATTCATTCCCGATGGAAGCAAGCCTTCGATCGTCAAAAGTCATATGCTGATCTGAAGCGCAGAGACATTCAACATCAAGTTAGAGATAAGGTGTTTCTTAAAGTCTCCCCGTGGAAGAAAGTATTCTAATTCGGAAAAAGAGGCAAGCTAAGTACTCGGTTTATTGGACCATTTGAAGTAGTTGAAAGAATTAGTCATGTAGCTTATCGACTCGCTCTTCCTCCCGAGTTCGATAAGATACACAATGTCTTCCATGTCTCAATGCTCAGAAGATATCGATCTGATCCGTCTCACTTCCTTGAGCCTGAAGAAGTTGAGCTCAATCCGGATCTCTCGTACGAAGAAGAACCTGTTCAAATTCTTGATAGAGAAGTCAAGAGACTTCGCAACAAAAGTGTTCCTCTAGTCAAAGTTCTTTGGAGAAATCACAAAGTTGAAGAAGCGACTTGGGAGCCCGAGGATTCGATGCGAAAGCAATATCCTCACATATTCAATTTAGGTAAAATTCGAGGACGAATTTCCTTTAAGGGGGGAGGAGTTGTCACACCCTAAAACATACCCTAGTTCGAACGGCAGAAAAACAATGGCGATAACGTAAACAATTACGATCTAACTAAGAGTATAATGAAACCACATAAGCTACGCCCTATTAGGTTGCAATTGGATTAAAAAAAGAGAGCATAAGTGCTTATATATATAAACACATGAATAATAAAATTTAACATGAAGTATACGAATGACAAACATGTTAGATAGTGGAAGTTAATATTGGATTAAAAGTAATGTAATACTATATATATGTTAATATAATGTTAAAATAAATAAAATAATAAAAACGTGGGCTGAAAATAATTATAGAATATTAATAGTATAAATTATAATAAAGTATGGTGGGATTTACTTGGATGAAAACTAATCCAAGTGTCCCTTAGATTAGTGATAATCGACCAACTATTCATATTGGCAAAACATGCGTAATTTCACTTACATGAATCATCTTCTCCATCTTTTCCTCTCTCCAACAGAAACCTTAGAACCAAAGGAGGGAGAGAACTTAAACACTCAAAATCTGGAGAATTAGTGAGGAAAAATTCATGCATGCTACTGGATTTAAGCTAGGAATAACACATGTTCTTGCATCTACAAAACAATTCATGTAAGTATCGATTCTGGTCATGTTTTTATTTGATGTTCTTGATGATGTTTGATTGTTTTGCTGGTTAGGTTATGTTATATATTCGATTCTAGAATGATTATTGATGATTTAAGAGTATGTGTGATAGAATAGATTGATTAAAATGCTAGAGAAATGACATGTATTAAGCTTGAATTTTGAATCTACCCAGATTCGTACTTGAACACTGCTCTGTTTTAAACTGGAATTTTGAATGAGATAGGGTTCAAATTAAGAAAACTTTTGTAAATAAAAGTTGTAGAGCGGAATGAGTTCTATAATAAAATGGCCTCTTGAGTATAAAAACGACATAGGAAGTAGCTGGAAATTGAATTACAAAAAGACTGCTCAGAATTGAATGAATCTAGAAACTGCTTAGGTTAAATTGTAATTTTAAAAATGTTTAGGGGTTTAATTGATGCCAATAAATTCTGGAAAATTTAACATGAAGTATACGAATGACAAATATGTTAGATAGTGAAAGTTAATATTGGATTAAAAGTAATGTAATACTATATATATATATATATATGTTAATATAATGTTAAAATAAATAAAACAATAAAAACGTGGGCTGGAAATAATTATAGAATATTAATAGTATAAATTATAATAAAATATGGTGGGATTTAATTGGATGAAAACTAATCCAAGTGTCCCTTAGATTAGTGATAATCGGCCAACTATTCATATTGGCAAAACATGTGTAATTTCACTTACATGAATCATCTTCTCCATCTTTTCCTCTCTCCAACAGAAACCTTAGAACCAAAGGAGGGAGAGAACTTAAACACTCAAAATCTGGAGAATTAGTGAGGAAAAATTCATGCATGCTACTGGATTTAAGCTAGGAATAACACATGTTCTTGCATCTACAAAACAGTTCATGTAAGTATTGATTCTGGTCATGTTTTTATTTGATGTTCTTGATGATGTTTGATTGTTTTGCTGGTTAGATTATGTTAGAAATTTGATTCTAGAATGTTTATTGATGATTTAAGAGTATGTGTGATAGAATATTTGATTAAAATGCTAGAGAAATGACATGTATTCAGCTTGAATTTTGAATCTGCCCAGATTCATACTTGAACACTGCCCTGTTTTAAATTGGAATTTTGAATGAGATAGGGTTCGAATTAGGAAAACTTTTGTAAATAAAATTTGTAGAGAATAATGAGTTCTATAATAAAATGGCTTTTTGAGTATAAAAACGACATAGGAAGTGGCTGGAAATTGAATTACAAAAAGACTGCTCAGAATTGAATGAATCTGGAAACTGCTTAGGTTAAATTGTAATTTTGAAAATGTTTAGGGGTTTAATTGATGCCAATAAATTCTGGAAATTTTATTAAAAACAAGGGAGGCATTTTAGGAATGAAAAATAAATGGTTTAGCTTGAATTATATATCAATTGATAGTTTAAATATCATTAGAACACATAGAGGATCAAAATGGATTAGTTTGTAAGGATTGATAATTTGAGGACTTACATGCCCTATTTTTGTGGTTGCTGGAACATCATTATTATGTTAATATATGTAGGTAAATGGGGTTAAAATCTCAAGATTAATGGTGTAGTGAAACATAGGTTATAAATGCACTAAAGTTACAAATTAAGCATAGGAAAATGCCCTATGTTCAAGTAATAAATTGTATTGATAGGAAAATGATAAAAATATGTACTATACATGGTTGTAATGTTTGTTTATAAGCTTTGTGGAATGGTAAAGAAATCCTAATTTGGAGTTGTGAGTAAAGAGATACTAATAAATTAGTGTGTATTGCTCAAGCTGCCAGTTTTAGGACAGATTTGTATATTCATGTTGTTTGATTTATTTGATTTGGTTATATGTCAAAAATTTACTTCTAATGAATGTTGTATGTGTTATGTTATGATTCAAGAGCATGTTGAAGAAGAGATATTAGAAGAACCAAGGGGAGAGCAAGTAAAAAGGAAAGGAAAAGACATCATTAATAAAGAGATAAACTAGCTTGAGGTATTGTGAGTGTAGCATTGCTTAAGTGTTAGAATTAGTATACCAACCTTTACGTTTTTGATTATTAGATAACATGAATGAAGCATGTAATGAATTTAATAATGATTGGTAAAATTTAAAATGATAAGGAAGAAGGATTAAAGGCTAGAATATTGACCTAAGTGTATATTACTTGTTAGATAAGCATGATTAGCATAAATATGATTAGTTGCTATGATGTGTTGATTACTTGTGTTGGGTCACGTCGGCACGCTCCGTGGCACAGGGAAAAATTAATCTGATGTAATCCAGCCAGGATCCATGTACATGAACGAATCCAGGGTGAAAAGATGAAGAGTTACCTTTTAAAACTCTCGAAACTAGAAACCGACGGTATGTTGGAATAACCATGTCATGTAAAACCGAAATCGTCACAGGTTCGCAATAACCTCTACGGAGTCCACCCGAACAAAACAAACAAAGTTTTCGCCTCCCTAACACTTAGGGATAAATTTCGACAGGTTTGAACACCTTCTAGGGAGAAGTCAAAATCCCTCCAGGGATTCCTGAGGGAGTCTGAAATCGACCAGGAGTTCAACCGGGACTTGCAATCGAGCAAGAGAACCTTCAGGGATTTCCCAGGAGGCAAGTAGAACACCAGAAAAATATCGAAAAGCTACTCAGAGAGCTTTCTGGGATATGTCGAATTCTAGTGGGGTATCCTTAGGGGTGTTGTCGAAATCTTCAAGAGGAGGAAGATGATGATTTGGTTGCTAGCACTTGTCCCTTTAAATAGTATTCATAGACTTAATTCTAGTTGAATTCTTAAATTCAAGTTCAACCAAAATTCATAGAATCTAATTCTACTTGAAATTGATTTATATTAAATATACATTATATTTAATAATATTAAATGAAATATATATATATATATATATATTTAATTATGTAGAATCTTATTCTACATAAAACATGGATTTAAATATATATTATATTTAATTCAAATATATATATATATTTTTTTATTATATCGAATCTCATTCTATCTTTACTTGGATTTAAATATATTTAAATATATATTTTTAATTATGTAGAATCTAATTCTACATAAACTTGGAATTAAATATACATTATATAAATTCCAAATATATATTTAAATTTCTAGAATCTTATTCTATAATATTTAAGTCTCTAAATATTTTCCATACTCTAAATAATATTTGATAAATATAATATTTATCCAATATTATTCTCATTTAAGGGAGTTGCTGATTTCCCCTATCTCATGGGGGATTTTCGGAAACCTCCCTAAAATACGGAGAATGGTTTCCAATTTTTGTTTGATTCTTTCGAAGGGTGTGACCCTTGTAGGTTCATGCAACGTTAGTAGCAAAATTAGAACTGTTCTAATTTTACAAACAATGTGTGTCATCTAGCAATACATCATTGCTACCTAAGTTGCATGAAGTCATGGTTTGACTTTCCTAATTCCTGAATAAACTTCCTTTATGTATTTCATCCTTTTGTCCTTTATATCTTAGATGAACACAAGTCATGGGTTAGTCACACTTGCGTTGTCCATCTAGTGTTTCTTGATGTCTTGAATAGATTATCATAAACGAATCTCTATGATATATTATATCATAATATTCGAGCATGGCCATGCATTTTCTAATCTCACTCAATCAAGTGGCCGAAGATATTTCTCCTATTATGTAGGAGGGACAAATCATTTCTTGATCAACCATATTTCACTACATAGGTCATCATGTATCCAATCATCAGTCTTTATAATGTAGTCAATTACGAAACACGTTTGACTATGTCAAAATACGTAAATCTTCATGTTGAAATCATGTTGATATCAAGTCTGAGGATTATACATATGTTTATCATGAGCAATGTTGTGACTGTCACATAATTACCCAAGAAACATACTCATAGCGGGTCAATCTAGTATGTTGTTCTCTAACAAATACTTATGTGTTGATTTTGACATCTATATGCCAATGACAATACTAGTTATCAATCAACCACATATTAGTCTTTATATATTATCACTGTCCATACCCGTAATAATATTCGACTAAGGATCCTATTTAACAATAATCGTATTATTGTACGGACATTATTATCCAATGGTTAGTTTGATGCACAGAAACATACCAAATGATAATAACGACAATGCCATTACTTGATAAATCTAGTAAAATAGTATGTCTATTCAATCATCATATGATTGGTCTTTGGGCATACTCCAACAACTTGAGCTATGTGAAATAAAACCAAGTGATGAGCTTTGCTACTGGTTTTTGATGATTATAAAATGAAAATGATCTCATGTGCTTGCTGAAATTTTATGTTACCATGATGCTTATTGATTATATGTGTATTCCTATTGAAATGGTTAAATGTCTTTGAAATTAAGAATGATTGGCAAGTGAATGCTCTTGTTAATAAAGAAAGATAAGTAAAGTCCTTGGTTTGATTAGTGTCAATAGGTAGAAGGGCATGCCTTAGAGTCATTTGAGGTCCTCTATTGTTAATACAAGTTGGTGGTTAGTCACCAATGTAAATTAAAAGTGGTTAGTCACCTTGATGCTTAGGCATCCTCTGTCACATGTCACAAGTTAAAAGTAAAATAATTGATACCTTTGAGGTATCAAAGTCATATGTCACACGTAGACTCGATTACCTGATTCATTGATCATCCAAGGCAAAATATACGAAATACTTGTAAACTAAGAAAGTAAGCTAAGTACCTTATTAGATTAGTACAAATGAAATGAATTTTGAAATGTTTACATGCTCTACAGAATGTTTTTATGTATGATACTTGATGCATTTGTTATTAATGCTTGTCTGGCATAATGTTGCAATATAAGTGATTTGAATTTATTTCAAGACTAGCTAAGATGACTTGTGCATATCGGACTAGCTAGGTGATCCTTGGTACTTAAGCCTAGCCAGGCAACCTTAAAGATTTGCATAAGATTTTAAAAGACTTAATTAGTAAAGTTTAGGGCTACCTCACTAAGTACATATTGTGTACTTATCACTCTTTTTTTCCCTTCTTCCAAATATTTGAGGTACTAGTTACTGAAAGCTAGTTGATTGATTCGAGAGTTGTTTCCGCAAGACAAACACAAGTAGGATAAGTTTTGGTTAGATCCTAGTTGGTGGCATAGTGGTGTAATGTGGCGCATGCATATAGATATGTATTATGTGTTGCTTGGCTTGAAAGTAACATGTTGGAACTTGTTTTGTTATATACTTAATGATAGTTTGTAATGAATATATGTATATAATGTTTGGTAATTATGTTTGATGAATATATGAATGAATTTGAATGTATGATTGAGTTTGCCGAATTATATATGTTGTTTGAGGGTTCGAATAGGTACTAATGATCATGTTAAGTGTTCATGTAATCATATGTTTTGGTTATTAATCACATGTTGTAACCCCCTTAACCCGGCCTAGACGGTTGACCCGAATTAAGAAGATTACACGGGGAAAACCAAAGTCAACCCGAAAGTCAACCTTGATTAACGACCCTTTTTTTTATTTTTAAAACTTATCTAGATGCACATTATCCCTAGACATGTACACAAGAACAACATACTCAGAGATCATAACAATCAACTATCATTCAGGGACTCAATTGCACAAATTACAACTTTAGGGACCAAAACGTAAATTCTGAAAATTATAAGGACTTAATCCAAATTAAAGTTACCAACTTGAAATTAATCATCTTTCATGCTTCTCTGCCAAATTTCAGCTCAAATGGACATCTCAAACTCATACAATTGCATAAACAAGTTTCAGGACCAAAACGCAAACATTCCAAAACATTTAACCAACAATTTCAGTGCCCAACGGTCGAGTGTTTCGGAACAGGGAAGACCCGTTCCGAAACGCGGAACCGTTCCGGAATTGGTACCGAAACAGTGCCTGGCAGAGGCCAAACCGTTCCGGAACAGTGCCTCCCGTTTCGGAACGCCCAGGCCATTTCAGGCCCCCGTTCCGATACGGTAGCACCTGTTCCGAAACAGGCTGCCAAGATTGCAGAAAATTTGTTGGTTTATCATGCAATTGACCTTTTGAACATGCTCCAAATGCAACCAAACTTTACCAGCAAGTCATTCAACATACAAGGAACATAATTGCATCAACCAAACATCAACATGGCATCAATTATGAAAATCCCCAAATCTATAGGCATGCTTCCTACTTAGCAAACCATTCAAGCATCAATATACCAAAACCACTTCACAAAGGCCAATTACAAGTACCAACATTATCAACAACATATAACCAACTTAGGGAGTCCAAAACATCTCCCAAAACAACAACATGGGTTCCCATTGCCAAATGCCAAAAGCTAATAGTGTTTAAGAAACCTTCACCATACATGAGTTTTGTTCACCACTTGGATTCTTCACCACCTTGCTGCCCTCAATGCACTTTAATGCTCTGCATTATTGGTTTAAGAAAAGAGAGAGCGTAAGCGAAAGCTTAGTGAGGAATGCTCGTTAAAACCACACAATAATGCATTAACAAAACACATTTATAAACCTTATTTCAATTCATCATTTGAACATGCTCATAAGCATTTAAAACAAGCAATACATGCTTCAAGTTCATAACATGTCATATTGGCAACAAGTGATACATTCAACATAAGATCCACACATGGACTTTTAAACACCATTGTGATCTTACACTTTCCAAGGACCACACATGGACTTTTAAACACCATTGTGTCCTTAACCCCATGGACTTTTAAACACCATGGCAAGGACCACACAAGGAATTTTAAACACCTTTGTGTCCTTAACAAGAATCATCCAAGGACTTTTAAACACCTTGATGTTCTTAAGTAAACAAGGCTTACACAAAGAATTTTAACCACCTTTGTAACCTTAACCAAGGACCAACCATGGACTTTTAAACACCATGTTGTCCTTAAATACACAAGACTCACCCAAGGAATTTTAACCACCTTGGTGATCTTAACCAAGAACCATCCATGGACTTTTAACCACCATGTTGTTCTTAAATAAACAAGGCTCACACAAGGACTTTTAACCACCTTTGTGACCTTAACCATCATTTACCAAATATGCATCATGTACAACAATATTCCACTGTTTTAAAGCATTTAGCAAAGCCATAAACATCATGCATCTTTAAGCATCAAACCACATTTAAACAATGTTCAAAAACAAGGATCTCTTACCTTGAGCATCCTTCAACACATGGCTTATAATCTCAGCAAATAAACATGCTAAATATGCTTTCAAAACAGGATTTAAAACATGCAAACAAACAACATTGCACACAACCAATCCATGGTTCATCATCAAGAGAGTCTTTCCGAAAACTTACTCTTGAGCTTAGCTAAGTTGCTTAGACTTAAACTAAGCTCCCAAACCTTCAAAACATTGGTTTCAAAGCTGAAAACCAAAATCCACTCACCGATTTCGTTTCGCCACTTGCCGAAACACCAATCAAGCTTCTGGATCACCACCACTTGGATCCAAAGATGACTCCCCTGTTTTAAACACATCAAAGCAGAGGATTAATACATCATCATGCATTAATATCTTCAATGAAAGCACCTAAACTCGCTGCTCTCATCCACACTCCATTTTCGGCCACCAAACACAACCGAAAATGCATCCAAACAACTCCACAACACTACCCAGCCATGATCCATCAAATCTAAACATCCTTAATCATCAATTAACATCCAAAAAGGATCTAACATCATCCTTATACCTCCAGCTATAACAGATCATCAAGATCACTCCAAAAACCATCAAAAACTCAAGCTAAACTTAGGAAATTCAACCTATCCGGGATTGCATTAATTAAACCTCAATTTCTCATCAATTTAACATTCATTTAACATCAAATTGACACCTCAAAACACTGCCCAATCAGATCATACGAAATTTCATCAAAATCAAGCAAATCTTGCATTTTAAAGCCAAGATCAAGAGTTCAATTGTAAAACCTTTTATAAAACACAAATTAAGGATTGAGAACTTAGGAATTTCAGTAAAGAACTGAGAGTTTAGAGGAGAAGGACGTTCTTACCTCCAAACTTGAGTTTCTCCCTTTTTAGAATCAAAAAGCTTGAAGGTCCAATTAGCAAATGCAAAGGATTTGATGAAGAGATGATTGAAGATCAAAAGGGAAATGAAATGAGTGATTTAGATGACAAAACCAGAGGGAAAAGTTCTGGAGAAAGATGTTTGGTTTGAGAGAAAAGATGAGAGAAAATGAAAATGGAAAATATGGAAAGTTAGTTGGAAATTCCAAAATATCTTCCCTCCTTTTTAGTTTTATTTAAAAACCTTTAATAAATCATTTAATATCTTAGAAAAATCTGGAGAAACTCCCATTGGGTAAATAGCTCCTTAAAGATTCAAAGTTTCAATCCTTTTTAAAACAGTCTCACAATTTTCGAAAATTACATTTTGGTCACTAGCCCAAAATGTCATCCTTCCAAACCCCATTTTGCAAAATTGATTCCACCATACTCTTATATATAATAAAAGAGGATTTTAAGACATTTTCCATATTTTTAATGCAATCCGAACTAGGCTTTCCTAAATTTCACCTTTTATATTTGAACCGCACTTTGACCGAACCGGTCCAAACCCAAAACTTCTAAGCCCAAAACCGGGGCGTTACAACTCTCCCCCCCTTAAGAAATTTCGTCCTCGAAATTTACCTGAAGGAAAGAGATACGGAAACTGTTTTAGCATGTCATCCTTCCGCTCCCACGTGGCTTCTTCAACACCACGATGCTTCCACAACACCTTTACCAACTCAATGGTCTTACCACGAAGAACCTTGCTATCCGAATCCAGAATCTTCACCGGTTCCTCATCATAGGTCAAGTCCGGATTCAATTCCACTTCCTCCACAGGCATCACATGCGAAGGATCAGATCTATACTTCCGGAGCATAGAAACATGAAACACATCATGAATCTTCTCCAACTCTTGAGGTAGCCTCAACTTGTACGCAACTGGACCCACACGCTCAATCACCTCATATGGTCCAATGTACCTAGGGCTCAACTTACCCTTCCGGCCAAACCTCATCACCTTTTTCCAAGGCGAAACCTTCAAAAACACACGGTCACCCACCGCATACTCAATCTCCTTACGCTTCAAATCCGCGTAAGACTTTTGCCGATCAGAAGCTGCCTTCAAACGCTCACAAATGAGCTTCACCTTCTCGGTGATTCCTTTCAACAGAGCCGGCATCGAAACCAACTTCTGACCCGTTTCAGCCCAACACAGAGGAGTCCTACACTTCCTCCCGTACAAAGCTTCATAAGGTGCCATTTGAATACTTGCCTGATAACTATTGTTATAAGCAAACTCCACCAAAGGAATATGTTTCTCCCAAGAGCCTTGGAACTCAATCACACAGCACCTCAACATATCCTCCAAAATCTGGATAACATGCTCAGACTGACCATCCGACTGAGGATGATAAGATGTACTGAAATTCAACCTTGTACCCAGAGCTTGATGCAAACACTGCCAGAAACGCGATGTAAACCTCGGATCCCTATCCGACACAATCGACTTAGGCACACCATGCACCCGCACAATCTTAGCAATGTACAGCTCCGCAAGCGTATCCAAAGAAAACGTAGTATGCACAGGCAAGAAATGCGCACACTTTGTCAGGCGATCCACAATCACCCACACTGAATTCTTCTTCGATGGTGACAAAGGTAAACCAGATACAAAATCCATGGTAATCCTCTCCCACTTCCATTCAGGGATTCTCAACGGTTGCAACAACCCTGAAGGAACCTGATGCTCAACCTTAACTCGCTGACACACCATACACTTGCTCACAAACTCCGCAACATCCTTCTTCAAACCCACCCAATAGTACTCATCACGAAGATCACGATACATCTTAGTACTACCAGGGTGCATAGCAAAAGGACTACTATGACCTTCAGTCAGAATAGCAAGCCTCAACTCAGCATCATTGGGCACTACTATCCGACTCCCAAAACACAATACACCATCATCATTAAAGCAGAAATCCGAAGGCCTACCCTCCGCAATATCCTGAACATGAGGCACCAAGAAATCATCCAGCAACTGCTTTTCCTTGATCAACTGAACCAAAGATGGTTTCACTTGCAAATCAGCCACAAGACCACCATCACGCGAAATACTCAAACTGGCAAACATAGCCCTCAACTCAATAGCTACCTTCCTACTCAAGGCATCCGCTACAACATTAGCTTTTCCAGGGTGATACTCAATCGTCAAATCATAATCCTTGAGCAACTCCACCCAACGTCGCTGCCAAAGATTCAACTCCTTCTGAGACATCAGATACTTCAAACTCTTGTGATCCGTGTACACCGTACACTTCTCACCATACAGATAATGTCTCCAGATCTTCAAAGCAAAAACCACCACAGCCAGCTCAATGTCATGCGTATGATAATTGCGCTCATGCACCTTCAACTGCCGCGATGCATAAGCCACCACCTTACCCTCTTGCTTCAACACACATCCTAAACCAACATAGGACGCATCACTATACACCACAAACTCTTTCCCTGATTCAGGTTGAACCAAGATAGGAGCTTGCGTCAAAGCTGCCTTAAGCTTCTCAAAAGCCTGCTGTCTCGCTTCCGTCCATTCATACTTAACATCCTTCTGCAACAACTTCGTCAAAGGTGCAGCAATCTTAGAATACCCATCCACAAACCTCCGATAGTATCCTACTAAACCAAGGAAACTACGAACCTCATGAACAGACTTAGGGACCTTCCAATTCATCACCGCCTCAATCTTCTGAGAATCAACACGAATCCCCTCAGCAGATACCACATGCCCAAGAAACACCACTTTACTTAACCAGAACTCACACTTGCTCAACTTGGCATAAAGCTGATTTTCCAACAAAGCTTGCAACACAATCCTAAATGCTCTTCATGCTCCTCCTCAGTACGCGAGTACACGAGGATATCATCAATGATTACCACAACAAACTTATCTAGGTATTCATGAAACACACGATTCATCATGTCCATGAAAGCCGCAGGAGCATTTGTCAAACCAAACGGCATCACAAGGAACTCATAATGCCCATACCTTGTCCTGAAAGCTGTCTTAGGCACATCCACATCCTTCACCTTCAACTGATAATACCCTGACCTCAAGTCAATCTTAGAGAACACAACTGCTCCTCGAAATTGATCAAAGAGATCATCAATTCTCGGCAAAGGATACCGATTCTTGATAGTCAACTTGTTTAGCTGACGATAATCAATGCACATTCTCATAGTGCCATCCTTCTTCTTCACAAACAAGACCGGTGCACCCCAAGGTGACACACTCGGCCGAATGAACCCACGATCAAGCAACTCTTGCAACTACGTCTTCAGCTCCTTCAACTCTTTAGGTGCCATTCTATAAGGGGTAATGGACACAGGAGTTGTGTTCTCATATAGCTCAATCCCAAACTCCACTTCACGATTAGGAGGTAATCCAGGCAACTCCTCAGGAAACACACCAGGAAACTCTTTCACAATCCTGATATCTTGCACACGCAACTCCTTAGAGCTAGGATTCATCACAAAAGCTAGGTAAGCTTCACAACCTTGCCTCAGCATCCGGCTCGCCTCCAATGTAGACACCACATTGGCAAGAAACTTCACATTCTCGCCAACCACAACCACCTCATAATCATCCGCAAGCTTCAACGAAACTCGCTTATTTTCACAATCCACTACAGCACGATGCTCAGCAAGCCAATCCATACCAAGGATTACATCAAAACCATAGAAAGGCAACTCCATAAGGTCAACAGGAAAAACATAATCTTGAACAACCAAGGTACACCTTCTAAAAAGCTTTCGAGTCACAACAGTCTCACCAAAAGAACTAGTGACACGCACACCAACATCCAAAGACTCAACAGGCAAACCAAGCAATTCAGCATGCTCACGCAATATATACGAGTGCGTAGATCCAGAATCAATCAAGGAAAGTAATGGCAAGGATTGCAAAGTAAAAGTACCTGCGATCACATCCGCGTCATTCCTTCCCTCACGCTGAGCATACACCCTAGCTTGGCCGCCACCCTCAGGCTGAATAGCCACAACATGGGCCACACCCCGACCACCTTCCTCTCTTCGCTGAAAGTTACCACGGCCGCGCCCACGACCTCTCTGTGGTGCAGCAACAACAGGAGCACGCACTTGGCCACCAGCCAACATAGGACACTCTCGCCTCATGTGATCCGTAGATCCACAGTTCCAGCACCCATTACCAGCTGCCGCAACAGGAGCTTGCACTTCCCTCACAGCTCGAGGACAATCACGCTTCATATGGCCACGCGAACCACATGTCCAACATGCACTCGGATCAACTCTAGCGTTGCCTCCCCGAGCAGGTGCACCACCACCTCGCTTAGCTGAAGACTGATACTTCTGATCACGTCCCCTCTTGTTCCGTCCACCACCGGAACTATATTCAGCTGCTCGCTTACCAGCACTTGACCCAGCACTTCTAGCAGATAAACCCAAGTTCATCTCAATATCCTTTGCTCGACCCACCAGCACATCAAAATCATCATACTCGGTAGCCAGCACATACATCTTTACATCCGTCACTAAACCATAACGGAACCTTTCACACCTTTCCCGCTCATCCGGAACAAGCTCAGGTGTGTATTGACTGAGTCGAACAAACTGTACTTCATACTCAGCTACAGACATGCTCCCCTGGGTAAGAGACATGAACTCCCTCTTCTTTTCATCTAGGTACCTCACACCTAGATACCTCCTCTTGAACGCATTCTGAAAGAATGTCCAAGTTACATCAGCTTCTTCCATCCCAGCGATAGAGGTAGTCCACCAAGTGTAAGCATCGTCCTGCAACAATGATAATACACAGCCCAGCTTTTGCACATCAGTGCAACCCATCTGACCCAAGATTCTCTTGGTACCCTCTAACCAAGACTCCGAACCTTCAGCAGACAACCCTCTGAACTCAGTCCCTCCTAGACTGCGCAAACGTTCCAGGGGTAGTCTAACTCCAGCATCTCCCTGATGCCCAGCTCCTTGAGCTCCAGCTACTGCTGCTTGAAAAGCTCCAGCAATAGCTTGTATCAACACCGTCATGTCAGGAACAGCTTGCCCCTGACCAGCCTCAGGTCCAGCGACCCCAGCACCAGCTGCAGCTCCAGCTCCTTCACCCCCAGCACCACCACCACCAGGAGGAGGAGGTAACACCGCACTTTCAACATTCTCCTCATTCTCATTCTCATTCTGAGCCGTAGCTCGCACATTACTCCTTAACTCTCTACGAGGTGCCATACTCTAACCATGCAATCACAATGCAAACAAACAAGGTCAGGCCCAGCAAGGTAAGCAATCCAAGTACTCAAGCTCATTTTCATTTGAAATCAACATTATTACATTAGCTTTGATTTGGCAATGGGTACCCACAACATGCTTCACCACAGCATACACCACAATTGCAACATATTTACAATTCACTCCAACATGCTTTCACTCAACAAGCATACAAAGCATACATGTGTAAATCATTCACATAAAACATTCCCAATTAATCTAGAACCTGGCTCTGATACCACCAAATGTAACCCCCTTAACCCGGCCTAGACGGTTGACCCGAATTAAGAAGATTACACGGGGAAAACCAAAGTCAACCCGAAAGTCAACCTTGATTAACGACCCTTTTTTTCTTTTTAAAACTTATCTAGATGCACATTATCCCTAGACATGTACACAAGAACAACATACTCAGAGATCATAACAATCAACTATCATTCAGGGGCTCAATTGCACAAATTACAACTTTAGGGACCAAAATGTAAATTCTGCAAATTATAAGGACTTAATCCAAATTAAAGTTACCAACTTGAAATTAATCAACTTTCATGCTTCTCTGCCAAATTTCAGCTAAAATGGACTTCTCAAACTCATACAATTGCATAAACAAGTTTCAGGACCAAAACGCAAACATTCCAAAACATTTAACCAACAATTTCATTGCCCAACGGTCGAGTGTTTCGGAACAGGGAAGACCCGTTCCGAAACGCGGGACCGTTCCGGAACTGGTACCGAAACAGTGCCTGGCAGAGGCCAAACCGTTCCGGAACAGTGCCTCCCGTTTCAGAACGCCCATGCCATTTCAGGCCCCCGTTCCGATACGGTAGCACCTGTTCCGAAACAGGCTGCCCAGATTGCAGAAAATTTGCTGGTTTATCATGCAATTGACCTTTCGAACATGCTCCAAATGCAACCAAACTTTACCAGCAAGTCATTCAACATACAAGGAACATAATTGCATCAACCAAACATCAACATGGCATCAATTATGAAAATCCCCAAATCTATAGGCATGCTTCCTACTTAGCAAACCATTCAAGCATCAATATACCAAAACCACTTCACAAAGGCCAATTACAAGTACCAAGATTATCAACAACATATAACCAACTTAGGGAGTCCAAAACATCTCCCAAAACAACAACATGGGTTCCCATTGCCAAATGCCAAAAGCTAATAGTGTTTAAGAAACCTTCACCATACATGAGCTTTGTTCACCACTTGGATTCTTCACCACCTTACTGCCCTCAATGCACTTTAATGCTCTGCATTATTGGTTTAAGAAAAGAGAGAGCATAAGCGAAAGCTTAGTGAGGAATGCTCGTTAAAACCACACAATAATGCATTAACAAAACACATTTATAAACCTTATTTCAATTCATCATTTGAACATGCTCATAAGCATTTAAAACAAGCAATACATGCTTCAAGTTCATAACATGTCATATTGGCAACAAGTGATACATTCAACAAAAGATCCACACATGGACTTTTAAACACCATTGTGATCTTACACTTTCCAAGGACCACACATGGACTTTTAAACACCATTGTGTCCTTAACCCCATGGACTTTTAAACAGCATGACAAGGACCACACAAGGACTTTTAAACACCTTTGTGTCCTTAACAAGAATCATCCAAGGACTTTTAAACACCTTGATGTTCTTAAGTAAACAAGGCTTACACAAGGAATTTTAACCACCTTTGTAACCTTAACCAAGGACCAACTATGGACTTTTAAACACCATGTTGTCCTTAAATACACAAGACTCACCCAAGGAATTTTAACCACCTTGGTGATCTTAACCAAGAACCAACCATGGACTTTTAACCACCATGTTGTTCTTAAATAAACAAGGCTCACACAAGGACTTTTAACCACATTTGTGACCTTAACCATCACTTGCCAATATGCATCATTTACAACAGTATTCCACTGTTTTAAAGCATTTAGCAAAGCCATAAACATCATGCATCTTTAAGCATCAAACCACATTTAAACAATGTTCAAAAACAAGGATCTCTTACCTTGAGCATCCTTCAACACATGGCTTATAATCTCAGCAAATAAACATGCTAAATATGCTTTCAAAACAGGATTTAAAACATGCAAACAAACCACATTGCACACAACCAATCCATGGTTCATCATCAAGAGAGTCTTTCCGAAAACTTACTCTTGAGCTTAGCTAAGTTGCTTAGACTTAAACTAAGCTCCCAAACCTTCAAAACATTGGTTTCAAAGCTGAAAACCAAAATCCACTCACCGATTCCGTTTCGCCACTTGCCGAAACACCAATCAAGCTTCCGGAGTACCACCACTTGGATCCAAAGATGACTCCCCTGTTTTAAACACATCAAAGCAGAGGATTAATGCATCATCATGCATTAATATCTTCAATGAAAGCACCTAAACTCGCTGCTCTCATCCACACTCCATTTTCGGCCACCAAACACAACCGAAAATGCATCCAAACAACTCCACAACACTACCCAGCCATGATCCATCAAATCTAAACATCCTTAATCATCAATTAACATCCAAAAAGGATCTAACATCATCCTTATACCTCCAGCTATAACAGATCATCAAGATCACTCCAAAAACCATCAAAAACTCAAGCTAAACTTAGGAAATTCAACCTATCCGGGATTGCATTAATTAAACCTCAATTTCTCATCAATTTAACATTCATTTATCATCAAATTGACACCTCAAAACACTGCCCAATCAGATCATACGAAATTTCATCAAAATCAAGCAAATCTTGCATTTTAAAGCCAAGATCAAGAGTTCAATTGTAAAACCTTTTATAAAACACAAATTAAGGATTGAGAACTTAGGAATTTTAGTAAAGAACTGAGAGTTTAGAGGAGAAGGACGTTCTTACCTCCAAACTTGAGTTTCTCCCTTTTTAGAATCAAAAAGCTTGAAGGTCCAATTAGCAAATGCAAAGGATTTGATGAAGAGATGATTGAAGATCAAAAGGGAAATGAAATGACTGATTTAGATGACAAAACCAGAGGGAGAAGTTCTGGAGAAAGATGTTTGGTTTGAGAGAAAAGATGATAGAAAATGAAAATGGAAAATATGGAAAGTTAGTTGGAAATTCCAAAATATCTTCCCTCCTTTTTAGTTTTATTTAAAAACCTTTAATAAATCATTTAATATCTTAGAAAAATCTGGAGAAACTCCCATTGGGTAAATAGCTCCTTAAAGATTCATAGTTTCAATCCTTTTTAAAACAGTCTCACAGTTTTCGAAAATTACATTTTGGTCACTAGCCCAAAATGTCACCCTTCCAAACCCCATTTTGCAAAATTGATTCCACCATACTCTTATATATAATAAAAGAGGATTTTAAGACATTTTTCCATATTTTTAATGCAACCCGAACTAGGCTTTCCTAAATTTCACCTTTTATATTCGAACCGCACTTTGACCGAACCGGTCCAAACCCAAAACTTCTAAGCCCAAAACCGGGGCGTTACACATGTATGCATGATTTGTTGAATGCTTAAATAAACATGCTTTGTAAGTTTATGTTTGATTTATATGTTATACGAGTATGTCCGATGCCCGATATGAAACGTTTGTCGCACGTAACCGGGCGAGGGGTGTTACAACAAGGCATCTCTTGATAGCTCTGACAATAACTACGCACGAAGAGTGATGAACAAAATAGATAACGGAAAAGAACTCTTGCATTAAAGAAATGATCAAAACATAATATCCTAAAAACAATAAACCCAAGCAAAATTATTTAGCTCATGTATGAGCCTAAAACATAAAAAAAAAACAATTAAAATCATGGCAGTTTATCAAGCAAAGGAAAAAAAAAGAATCAAGCTTCCTCGACGTTTCTCCTCCAAGCTCTCTAACTATACAACATGTCCCGCACTCCTCCAGCTTCTCTCGATGGCTTTCGTTGTGTGGAGACTCCTCTAGAACTTCGACTCTGGTTGTTCTCTGATAGCTGAAGACCAAGGGCCGCTGTCTAAGATCAAGCCCCCTTTTTTGTGGTCCAAGTCTTCTTTAAAGTGAGAATCCATGTGTGCCAAGGTCTGATCCATCTCCAACTCTTCCACCTTGTCAGCTCCACATGAGAGGGATGCCATCCTTCTCCTACAACGTTCCTCCAGCTCCAACAGTTCCCTGCACAAGCACCATAAAAACTCACTACCTTCCCTATTAAAAGTACCAAAATATATAACAATTAAGCACAAACAGTGTAACTCTCTAACTACATGCAACTATATGCAAACTAGGAGTGTTTAAATTCGGGTACTCGGATCGTCGGGTAGTTCAAAGTGTGGCTCGTGTCCCGACCCGAGTTTTGCGAGTACCCTTTAGTCGGGTACTCGGAAGTTGCGGGTACCTAGAAATTCAGGTATTTGGGTACCCGAATATAAAAATATGTATTTTTAAAAGATAATAATATTGTATTAGTTTAATATAAAAATATAAAAAATATATTTATTAGTTTAATATAAAAATATGCATTTATTAAATATAAAAATATAAAAAAATAAGATTTTTATTAGTTTAATATAAAAATATGTATATTGAATATAAAAAATATTAATTTCAAATATATCCGGGTACCCAAAACTTTTTAATTTTATGACTCGGGCTCGACCCGAGAAATGGCAGGCCGAGTACCTGACCAGGGTAAAAAAATTATAGGTAAATACCCGTTTTTTTATGTTCGGGTAATCGGGTTGGGTATTTTTGAACACCCCTAATGTAAACTACTCCTAAATGCAACTATATGAGCCTAACACATGAAAAACCTAAGTAAAAAGGGGTATACAAAATTGGTTATCTAGATAGTCATCAAAATGGACTAGGTAATTTTCTTTTCTTTGGCTCAATTTTTCCTTACACATTTTTACTTTTATCAAATTTTCCTTAGACATAGTTGTTTGTAACAGTTGTTGTTGCTAAAATTATCAGCTATTAATGTTGTAATTTAAAACGTTTATTTTGATTGAAAAATAGATGTTTTTCAGAGGTGAATTTGGAATGGTTTCAGTCTTTGTTCGAATGAAAAAATGCAACTGTTTTTATAACTTTTAAACGCCTTTAATTGAGCAGTTTTTTAGCTTAACTGCACGGTTTTTATGCTGCATTTTTAGACATTTTACCCCATGCTCATCTATAAATTGAACGTGTTTTCATTCCTTTTATATTATCCACAACAAACTATTTTTTTCTAAAAATGTTCTCATTTTCTCTTTTTATTATAAGTTTTTCATGTGTTATTTATAAAAAGATTTCTATAGCTTTTCGAGAGATTTTTCTGAGTTCTTGGAAGAGAAGAGCAGTACCACTGATTTTCACTCTGAAGTTTGGGTGTACAAACTCTCATAGAGTCCGTGCTAACCTCGAGGGACGATCTGCCTATAGTAGCAACTACACCAGTTGGGGTGAATATATGTCTAAGGCATTGGTTTTAACCACGACACGATTGAATTTTTTTGTTCTATTTTACTCGTTCACAGTCAATGCTAAGGCCCTGAGTTTTGCAGTACTTTTCCAACAATTTAGAAATAGATTCCTACTGCAAAAATGGCGAACTAATTGAGCAAGCTTGTTCATGATCTCTCCAAGCTTGATGCACTTGACGGGTTCAACTACCAGAGGTGGTCCCAAAGAATTATGATATTCTTTGAGCAATTAGACTTGGATTATGTGCTGATCAAACCGAAGCCATCTCAGCCGATCTTAGAAGTTGCTGATGCAATTATCACTAATGAAGACCTCGAAGTCGTTCAAGTGTCCGCCGATAAGTTCCAGAAGGACAACAAGACAGTTTGAGTCCATCTGTTGAGTCACATGTCAAATAAACTGTTTGACATGTTCCACAAAGAAAGAAGTGCCAAGCTGATTTGGGACACTCTCGAGAAGAAGTACAGAGCCGACGACATAAGAATTAAGAAGTATGTGGTCGGTGAATGGCTAAAGTTCCATATGACGGACAAGAAATCGATCATGGATCAAGTCCATTACTATGAGAAGTTGGTATCAAAAATCCTTTACGAAGGAATGAAGATGTGCAAGGTGATGCAAGCCAACGTCCTGATCGAGAAGTTACCCAAGTCCTAGTCTGACTACTGTAATTCCCTTAAACACAAAAAGAGGGATATGCCAATAGAAGAGTTGGTGGCTCATATGAAGATAGAGGAAGAAAACCGATTGAAAGATAAGGTTTCCAACTCTAGTCAATTTTCTTTACAAGCTAACTTGGTTTAATCTGGTGTTTCCTCAGGCTCTAAATTTAAACTTAAGAAAAAGGCAAATCAGAAAAAGAAAACTAAACCCCAGAAGGCTACCAACTTCAAGAAGGCAGAAAAGGATAAATCCCAAGGAAAATATCAATTGCTATGTATGTGGGCAACCTAGACACAAAGCCTACAAGTGTCAACAATGGTCAGGCCACCAAAACAATCCACAAGTCGATGTTGTAGAGAATGCTGGTGACGTCATTGCAATAGTGGTTTCAGAAGTGAATCTGGTGGAGAACAACACCGAGTGGGTTGTAGACACTGGTGCTTCAAAACATTTCTGCGCCAAACGAGAGATGTTCGTTGAGTTCAAAAATGTAAACAAGGGAGAACAAGTTTACACAGTGAACTCCAGCAGCTCAGACGTACTAGGCAAAGGGAATGTTTTGCTCAAGCTAACCTCGGGTAAAAATTTAGCATTAAATAATGTCTTGTATGTACCCGCCTTGCGTAGAAATTTAATTAGTGGTGGATTATTGAATAAGGCGGGCGTTAAACTAGTTTTCGAAGCAGATAAACTAATACTTTCCCAAAATGGAGATTATGTAGGGAAAGGTTTTTTACGAAACATTTCATTTGTAATCGAAACCCAGTTTAATGAAAAGAATGAAGCCACTACTTCTGCTTATACTGTTGAGACTCTTGATATGTGGCATGCTAGATTAGGACATGTGAATATATAGTCACTTACAAAACTCATAAAAATGAAGTTAATACCTAATCTAGAAGTTAATCGCTTTAACAAATGTGAAATTAGTGTAGAAGCTAAGCATACTAAACCTTCTTTTAAGACTGTTTCTAAACTTAGATATGAACTTTTAGAACTTATACATACTAATCTAGCAGACTTTAGAAACTGTGAGAGTAAGAGGGGAAAACACTATTACATCACCTTTGTAGATGATTACTCTAGATATATAAAGGTTTATCTCCTTAGAACTAAAGATATAGTTGAGAACTTCTTTCTTATTTATAAGGTAGAAGTTGAGAATCAACTTGATAGGAGAATAAAATGAGTTAGATCCGATAGGGGTGGTGAATATGGGTCTAATATTCTTAAAGAGGTGTGTGAGAAGAATGTCATAATACATGATACATCTGCTCCATATTTTTCTCAACAAAATTACCTGGCCGAGAGGAAAAAAAGAACTTTAAAAGAGATGATGAACTCTTTGTTAATAAGTTATAGGTTATCTGATAATATGTAGGGGAAGTTAGTCTCTCTTCCAATCATATATTGAACCGAGTACCTCATAAAAGGTTAGACCGTACTCTATACGAATTGTGGAAAGGTTATGCACCAAATCTGCATTACTTGAAAGTGCGGGGGTGTTTGGAAAAAGTAGGTTTGCCCGACTTTAAGAAAATCACTATCGGTCCTAAAACCATTGATGCAATGTTTATAGAGTATGTTACAAATAGTGTCATATACAGGTTTATGTCTTAACATGACTTTTCAATTTGTGAATCTAGGGATGTTGTGTTCTTTGAGGACTCATTTCCTCTTAAGAAACCTAGATTAAATGTTGAAACACAAATAGAAATTCATACACCTGCTTCTTCTAGTATTCCTGCCAATGAGACTCTATAGTTTGAATTAGAGCCTAGAAGAAGTAAAAGACAAAAGGTAGCTACTACATTTGGACCAGATTTTATAACTTTCCTTATTACAGAAATTAGTGATTTAGACTCTATAACTAAACCTATAGCTCAATCTTTCCTATTAGATGAGGATTCAAAGATATATAATGAAGCTATAAGTTCAATTGATGCTAGCTTTCGGAGAAATGTTATTAAAGTTGAACTAGAATAAATAATGTCTAATAACACTTGGGAGTTGGTTGACTTGCCAAGAGGATTTAAACCTATCAGTAATAAATGGGTCTTTAGAAAGAAACTTAGACCATATGGATCAATCCAAAAGTATAAGACAAGATTAGTAGTCAAAGCGTTCACTCAGAATTTTGGTATTGACTTCTTTGATACGTACTCTCTTGTGACAAAAATCTCAATGATTTGTGCCTTGTTTGCGATCGCATCTGTTCATAAGTTTCAAGTACATAAAATGGATGTAAAGACTGCATTTTTGAATCGAGATCTAGACGAGGATATCTATTTGGAGCAACCACTAGGTTTTGAAACACCTGGTATGGAAGGCAAAGTGTATAGGCTTAAAAAGTCTCTTTATGGCCTTAAACAAGCTCCAAAGCAGTGGTACGAGAAATTTCATAAAACCATTTTGAGTTTTTTTATTTTTAAATGAAGTGGATGCATACGTGTATTCGAAAATGTTTGGAACTGATTGTGTCATCATAAGCCTATATGTGGATTACATGTTGATATTCAGTACTAACATTGAATCCATTAACAAAACGAAAAATTTCTTGTCTACTAAATTTGAGATGACTGATTTGGGAGAGGTTGATGTGATCTTAGGAGTAAAAGTTACCAAAACTGAAAAGGATTTTTCTTTAAATCAAACACACTACATTGAGAAGGTGTTAAAGGACAATTATGACACCATCCCTGTTCAAACTCTTTATGACTCTAGTATCCATCTTTCTAAGAATAAAGAAAGTAGTGTTTCCCAAAAAGAGTATGCTAAAATTATTGGAAGCCTTATGTTCTTAATGAAATATACCCAGTCTGATATTGCCTATGCAGTGAGTAGGTTAAGCAGGTATACTCATAATCCTAGTTGTGAGCACTAGATTGCACTCAGACTCTTACTTAAGTATCTTAAAGGTACTATTGATTGGCAACTCTATTTTTTGGCTTTTTTTCAGTCTTAGAGGGATACTGTGACGCCAACTGGGCTACCAATAATATGAAGTAAGGTCCACGAGTGCGTATGTCTTTACCTTAGGTGGTGCAACAATATCATGGAAGTCTACTAAGCATACTTGTATCGCTCGCTCTACCATGGAATCATAGTTTATTGCTCTTGACCTAGCAAGGTAAGAAGCCGAATGGCTTAGAAATTTGTTAGCAGAAATTCCTTTATGGGGAAAACCGACTCCTTCGGTGTCCTTGTTGTGTGTTTCACAAGCAGCGATATGTGTGGCTAAAATCCAAGCTTACAATGGTAAGAAGAGACATTTTCGCATAAGACATAAATCAGTGAAACACTTAATAAGGAACGAAGTACTCTCTTTAGAGTATGTGAAGTCAAAAAAGAACCTAGCTGGTCCACTTACCAAATGGTTAAGTCGGAAATTGGTTCTAGATTCGTCGAGGAGGATGGGTCTAAAACCCATTGGTTGAGGAATTCATGGTACCCAACTTAGTTATATAAGTTCAATATGGTCAAACGAATCATGGAGAGTACTCATAGTGTACGTTTTTACTACCTATCCCTATGACGAACAAAGTACATGCTCAGGTTGAGTTTTATTATTCTTAATAAATTCATAGCCCAGACTTTGGGTGGTCTTAGTGAGAAAGACTTGATGAATTTACCGACTTTGGTTGAATAACTACTCTTAATATGTTTATAGCCCAATGTTGAGTGGTTAGTCTTTTCGCGAATGAGTGAATGAACTTGCTGCTAGAAAGATTGACTTTTCTTAAACTCTTAATGAATTCAATCCCAAGAGTTTGAGTTGTTCTATTGAGAACTTATAGAATTCACCAATTAAAGAGATTGATTTTTTATTCTTAATGAATTCTTATCTTTAATGAATTCTTATCTCAAAGTTTGGGTGGTTCACTTTATAAAGGATAAAGGGGTTATTTTGCCCCCGAGTTCGACCCAAATTAGCAATGTTGCCCCTCACGCGAAAACACGTTCAATTAGGTCCTTCAATTCGCGTATTGCAGCAAATTGGCCCCTTGACTAACGTTGACTGACGTAACCGTTTGTCTAGCTATTACAATGTAACGCGTCAGCCGTCTTCGCCCCCGTGGCATGCTATGTCAGTGTTGAAACGTCAAATTGCTTATATGGCTTAGGTGCTGACATGGCAAAAAACAAAAAAATAATTTTTTTATCCTATTTCTCTCTCGCTCTCCTCTATAAATCAAATCCCTTTGTTGATTAAACACTGACATCCATCTCCATTGTTTCTTCTACTTCATTTATTCTTCTTTCACTGGCGTCGTCTTTATCACTAGATAATCTAAACACTAATTTTTATTTTTTTTGGGTATTTTAAAATTGAAAAGCCCTCGACGGTTCTTATTGTTCATTGGGTATTTTGAAATTTCAAACAACTATGTTGAGAATTATTTTGGGTTTTTAGGTTGTTGGATTGGAATCTAAGGTTATGTCGTTTCTTTGAAAAATGACTACACTTTCGTTTCTTTAACATTTCGATTGGTTTTGTATGTTTGAAGATGGCATCATCATCTTTCTCATCCTCTAGAGGTCGTCGAAAAAAACTGGGTTCATGATCGAGCTAGGAGAACAATGGTGAAGAAATTGAGTGTTATTGTGGTGACAAATGTTGAATATGGATTGCATGGAAAAATACTGAAAACTTAGGGAGAAGGTTCATTGGTTGTCCAAACTATAAGACAAAGAGTCATGGTTTCTTGAGGTGGATTGATAAACCTATGTCAGAAAGAGCAAGGTTCCTCATTAACGAGTTGAAAAAGAAGAATGATGAATTGCAAAAACTGAATGTTGCCAATGAAGTTGATGCAATCACAAAATTAAAATCAGAGATGAAAGAAATGCAGAAGCAGATGTCTATGGCTGTGGTGAAAGTTGAAAGGGAAAAAATATGTTGCTGAAAGGGATTGTAATAGCTTGGATGATATGTGCATTGATGATAGTTTGATCATATGTTTAATGAAATATGGTAATGGAATATGTTTGGTTGTCTTACCATTTGTGTTTTCTTAAATTTTCCTTGTTTTTGTGTAACATGTGTATGCTGAAATTAGTGTTTACTGAAAAAGACCAATACCAACGCACATTAGTGTTTGCTGAAAAACATAGCTCAAATTAATGTATTCATCTATGAATTGAGTATAACAGTGAACACAAACCAATATAAAAGCTCAAATTGGTGTTTGCTGAAAAACATAGCTCAAATAAGTCAATGATTCATAAACTAAAGCTTTCATATCTTTTTCATTAACAAAAGTAACATCCTATGAACAAAAGTAACATCAGTTGTGGGTACATTGAGTTTCAAATATTTTTCATGAACACAAAATATAATCAGTTTTGGCTAGTATACCCTAAACATAGCTCAACTGACAAAATAGTCGAACAAAATATAATCCTAAGGGTCTTCATACCTAATAACAAAATAAATTAGCCCAATAACTTCCATATAAATTCGAGCATCATCTTAAGGATTGGGATTTTCATCTGTCTGACTTGATTGTGTACCGAGTTTCTTTTTTCTAGCCAAATTCTTTTGTCGACTACGTTCATCAGATAAGTGTTGTTGTAGTTGTCTTGTAGTAACATCTTGTTTTCCTTTCCATTTCAAGCCAAGTCTTTTCCATGTATGTTGATATTGAGAAGTAGAAGCTCCAATCTTTCTCTTTGTGTTGGTTGTAATAGCTGCTTCACTGGGCAAACCAGCCTGCATGACCCAAAAATTAAGATAAACGCCTTGAAAGTGTAGATGCCAAACAAACAAAGTTAAACAATGTAATGTTAAACAAGCATGAATATTTGTTCTCCAATACCAACTCACATTATAAGTTTGTTATCCAATTTTGAGGTTTGTATACAAACCAATACCAACTTGTTTTGCATGCTTGTTAGCTATAAACTTCCTTTTCATACCTCTTGTTGGTGGACCATTGTTTCCACTCTGAGATGCATCAAAAATTAAGTATAACAATATCAAAATCAAGTATAAAAGTGTCATAATAAGCAAGCAAAAATATTATTTAAGTTTCTAAAAACCTCATGACTTGTAGCACCATACTGTAAATTTTGTACTTCAGTGTTTTCAGGTCTACTGCATGTTGATCTAGCATTGGTTGTAGTGGTTGGAGTGTGGGCATGATTAGTTTTCTTTTTTCACAGCAGTGACATTAGTATCCTAGTTTACATAGAAAACTATTTGTTAGATGTTGATTACATGGTATACAAGTAAGCAAAACATTGTTAAGTGTACATGTCCAATATTGGTGACATTATCCTTTTGGAGGTATTTATTTTTTCTGTGCCCAACTTTCTTGCAAATACCGCATGTGACTTTATATCCTCCTCTACTTAACTTGCCATACTTAGTCTTCACAAGCTCATCTTTATCCTTTCCTCTCTTCTTCTTAGGCCTCCATGGCATGACTTTGAACTTAGGAGGCCCAATTGGATCATCTTCCCTTTTTGGCCAGAATATATTTCCCCTAACTGGTTGTAAAACATGGTTGCAACTGGCATCATATCTCTCCTTGGTGTACCAATTGGAAATATAAGTTTGAGGATCCTTTGAATCATGGTGCATAGCACAAATTGCATGAGAACACGGTATTCCAGTTAGCTCCCACTTTCTACAAGTGCATCTCATGTTATTTAGATCAATTGTGTGTTGGTTTGCACCATCAGTTACCGAATCCTCCATCACCATTCCAAACCAGCCTACATTGAGTGGAAAGATCCTTATTTCTCTCAAACTTCTATAAAGGCCTAAATGCAGTGTTGGTTTTACACTTACTTGACCATGTTCTCTTCACATGCATTCTTTGCATTATCATTTTTCTGATTTCTTCCAACATGCTAATAATTGTATAGCATCTGGCATCCACAATCCACACATTAAAAGCTTCAGCCAAATTGTTATCCACCACATCACACTTGGATTCTACTATGAAATAAACACGATTCAAATGATATGGAGGAATTGGTAGTAGTTCCAATGATGTGGATTAATTGCTAGTAGTTCATTAGTAGAGGTAGCTCCCATTCCTTCCAATATCTTCAGTTGGTCATCGAAATCTTCAACAAAGGTTAATCTTACATAGTTCCAAAATTGGATCTTCTTGTTCATCCCTTTCCATTTTTTGTCCCAATTTGCATAGATGTGTCTGGCACACATCTTATGCTTTAACAATGGAAACCATTTATTGATAATTGGCACTAGATCCTGCTAAAAAGATAAAAAATTTAAACATTGATATCAAATGGAACTGTGTTAGTAAACAAATTAATTGTTATGACATAAATGGTTACAAATTAAGTTACAAAACTAACCTTCTTTTGGTTTGATATTAATGTGAGACCTTCACAATTTGGATGACCTGAATCCTGCATCAACTTGGTTAGATACCATTTTCATGATTCCTTTCCTCACACTTCAACAACTGCCCATGCAACTAGGAACATTTGATTGTTTCCATCTCTGCAAACAACAACAATTAGTTCACCTTGAGTGACAGTTTTAGTAAACATCCATCAACTCCAATCAAAGGTCTGTAGTCTTCTTTCCAACCTAAAACAATACAATGCATCCAGTTAATTAGCTTAAATATTGCTATAAAAATAGTAAACTCAAGATTGAAAAACAACAAAGATATATACCTTTCTTTAAAGCAGCAAAGCATATGTACATTCTATGGAAAACAACTTTGTGGATATTATCCCTATGAACTTGAATTGATATTGTTCTTCAAGGATTGCTATGAAGCAACTCAGCAGCATACCCCTAAAGATTTGCATACTCCTCAACATAAGAACTCCTTTCTTTCGAAGCACATCTTTTCTAGCTCTTTGACATATGCTATAACTAGAATATGCCCCTAATTCCTGCCTGCACAGCCCCTTTAAAGTGTTGACTTTCATTTTTAGCTCAACTAAAATCTTATCATTATATACTTTCTTAACATGCTTAGAATTCATAATTGGATTTTTATTTGTCCTAAAACATTTGTGGACAAGATAATAGGTTTTTACAGTAAAACAATCCCACTTTTTATCTATGCTTGCAAATAAGGTCCAAGGGCAACCATCTTTGCAACACACCCTCACTCTCCTTGGTTCACCCTTCTTGAACTTCAAAACAACACCATTGACAATTGCATATTTTTGTACTGCCTCCGTGAATTGTTTGTGATCTTCAAACATATGTTCTATTCCCACAAAGGAAATGCACAATTAGGGTCATATGTGGTCCTAATGATTTCTTACCTTTCCCTCTATATACTCCACAAATCATAATTATCCTCATCCTCATTTTCTCCATATTCTCCTGGATCATCAGACGATATAGTCACTTTCATGACCTTTCAACTTGCCTTCAACTTCTCTTATTTCATCTCCTTCAATTGTATCATCTCTTACAAATGCTTGACCCTTAAATGTATCTACATTATTACCCTCAACTTCATTATCATCCGTTGAGCTCTCTATTGATGTCCTTGTTTTACTAGCTCTCAAGTTTCCCCTAATATCTTCAACTTCTTCATCCAAATCAGAACCCCCCCCCCCCCCTCAATATTGACCAAGAAATCTCCAGAAACTGCAGATGCTTCTTCCTCACCAACCACAACTTCTTCACAGTTTACTTCTTGTCCTAAATCTTCAATATCAACAGCTTCTACATTTGATGCTTTAGCAATACATGTCTCATTAATGCCTTCATGTTCTTCATTATTGCTTTCACCAATATCATTACTGGTTTTACCCACTTCATTACTGCCTTCACATGCTTCATTACCCTTTGATAGTTTTTTTTATAATTTTTCATATGATCCACATAAAGGTCAATAATACTCATACTATTTAAAATAGTTAAACATTGCCTAACTATATCATCATCATGTATCAGAACAAATGCATCAGAATTAAAGACTACTCATGGTACCCTATAGTACACCCATACAACATCCTTATACTCTAAGTCCTTAACATTACCAATGATATCCCAATAACACAATTTATCAGGGTCAACTTACAATTTTTCAATACTATTACCCACATACGCGAAGCTAGGAGAACTTACGAATTTTCCACCATGGAAATACTATAATACAATGTTTTTGGATTAATGTCCATCCTGCATATAAAAAATATTGTCAAAACAAAATAACAGGGTCAAAACATATGGTCAACGCCGCATATACTAAAAATCACATATATTATAATCAGTCAAAATCAATACAATATAATACAATACATATAAAACTAAGCACTATTACTAAACAAAAAAAACAAAACACAGAAACATGAGACCATTTTACAATGTCCCTTTCACTTTTTCTCTATGAAATATTCGACCAAAACAAAAATCAATGGGAATCACTTTCTTACCTTTATGATGTAATATATACCTACCTCGATGCAGTCTTGCTTTCCTTTCCTTTCGATTTTAAAATTGAGAAAAAGAAAAACACATGGATGAAACCCTAAACTCCCAAAATCATGGATGAAACTCTATAACTCCCAAATAAAAACATTCTTACTAAACCCAAACAAAACTTACCGATTTAAGATGCCACTTCAAATTTCAAAGGATTTCTAAAACAATTCTTTGCTAAAAAATTCAGAACGTGATCTTTATTTTTTTTCCTTACGAGAACTTAATCGTTTTTGTTAAAAGTGTTCTTCAATAATGAATTTGAATTATTTTAGCAGATTGAGTGTTTAGGGAGTATTTACTTTTTCAGCATTAATTAGGAGAGAGAGAGAGAAATAGGATACTTTTTTTATTTTTTTTTACACGTCAGCACCTAAGCCACGTCAGCAATTTGACTTTTCAACGCTGATATGGAATCCCTCAGGGGTGAAGACGACCGTCGCGTTAAAATGTAACGACTAGACTAACGGTTCCGTCGGTCAACGTTAGTCAAGGGGCCAATTTGTTGCAATGTGTGAATTGAAGGACCTGACTGAACGCGTTTTCGTGGGAGGGGCAACATTGCTAATTTGGGTCGAACTCGGGGGCAAAATAACCCCTTTAGCCTTTTATAAATGAACTTGAAGAATTCACCTATTTATTTGAGAGGATGGGCTTGAGGAAAAGGCTCTTAATTATTTCATAGCTCTTATTTGAGTGGTTTATATTGAGATAAACCTGATGAAATAACCTACGTAAGTGAGAAGGATTGGTCACATTCTATGAAAAAGCATTGGGTTGTTTTTCTAATACACTTACTAGAATCCTAAGGTCAAATGACTATGTATTTATATACATTTGTATATTTTTTGACACATCGAGGATTTCGGTGGATGAAGAGGTTAGTTGTGTGTTATGAGTTCACCCCTATCTTAGAAAGTTCCAAATTCGTTCACTTATCTAAGAGAAGAATCACTCATATCACTATGTACTAGTTCCAGATATGTTCACTAGTGCTTAAGCAACTAAACTCGCTATTGCTCTTCTTGTTGTTTAAAATTTCAAAATTCCTCAAGTGTTTTAGAAATGAATTCTTTCTCATTAGTGGGGGAATGTTGGTAATGCTCAAGGGAGTAAAAGCATGTAATCCCACATTCGTGCTAAAACGTGTCTTCAACACGTACCGCACACAAATTATTTTTTGGTGAAAATTGGTAAGAATATTACCTTGTGTTTTTAGGGACTAAAATGTAAATCTAATAAATTACAAAGACTTAGTTAAAGTTTAGATTACCAACTCTCAATTAGACAAATTACATGGATGCTCGTTGAATTTCAGCTTAGAACAATCATCCGAACTCATTTAATTGCACGTGTAACAAACATGGACTAAAATGGAAGAAAAGCAAACTTCAAACAACACTTCAATTGTAATAAACGATGACCGTATCAGTACACGAGCAAGTGTATCGGTACGTTTAGGCCAATTCAAATTCCAGGTTCTAGTAGCTCAAAACCGTACCGATACACTTCCTCGTGTATCGATACTCCTTTGTAAAACTCGTATACACGTATAGAAACAGTTACCCGCGTACCGGTTTAATAGGCCAAAATACGCTTACCTGTACCGAGCAGTTCCTCGTGTATCGATACGCTTAGACCTGTAATGTCCAATTTTGCTGGTTTTTCAACTCATATGTGCCTCAAAGTTACCTCAAACAATCCCAAACATATTCATGAGTAAACTAAGCATCAATACAAGCGAAGAACTCATAGAATCATGAATTGCTAGAGGAAAAACCTACAAGTTCACATCACTAGAGGCATGCTTCCTATTTTCATCCAACTTGCAATCCAAAAGGCATTTAAGGCATATTCCAGCATAGGCATCACATCAATAGTCTTAGACCAACAATTTGGATATGCTTGAACCACAATATCATAAGCATGGGCATGTCCAACCTATATGCATACTAAGAAATCCATCAAACACCATACACATATATGCTAATCTGACATTTAAGCCACAAATCAACAATATATAATCCATCAACCACAACATATAAACTCCATATTACAACATAAATACAAAGTATAAACCTCCCCAAAAACATGGTACACATTGCCTTATTAATTGAATTAAAACTTGGTTTACATACTCAATCAAATGTCTTGCTCTTGGACCTTCCTTGTCGTCACAATGCAGCCCTCAATTTTATTTCTCTACATCAATGGGAAAAAGAGAGCGTAAACAATCATGCTTAGTGAGGATGCTCTTAGGTAAAACATTGATGCACTATAAAAACATTTGAAAACCATAATTCCCTTGTTGTACAAAGCATGCTTAGTTAAACCAAAAGCATTATCACATTTGTTTCCACAACAAATCATGCATAACAACCATATGCATAAAACCATTTAAAATATATCTCATAAATATCATATATTGGCAATTACATTGACCCTGGATAGTCTCACCTCTATCCACACTTTTGGATACACGAATTTCTCATGGTGGTATTACCTCCTCCAAATCTCATACTTTGCCTAGTTAAATCGCAAGATACCATCAATTTGGGCAGCCTAGTTAAACCGCATACCCCAAGTGATAACCTAATGATCTGAGTAGCCTAGTTAAACCGCTTTTCCTCAAGGACCGTGGCACAATTGATTTTAATATTATAGTGCACTTAATCATATGGCTAGCCAAATATATCCGATAGTTTCTCATTATGTCACATAGCCAATATATCATTTCCAAATTCATTTACTTCTTGTTTTCAATGCATTTCTTAAAAACCATTTCATATGCAACCACATTGCCAAATGCAACTTACCATTCCTTTTTGGAACAAATCTCAATGCTACCGAGCATTTAAATACTTTCATAAGCATTGCATATTAAATCAAAACCATGCATTTACAGTAAGTAATTCAAATCATGTTTAAAACCAAAACATGAATTCCACATGCTCCAATCAAAGCCAATAGTCGAAGGGAAAATAGAAAAACTTATGATTGAGCTTAGTTAAGCTTTTTAGGCTATAACTAAACCCCTCATAATCCACCGATCATACCTTTTTAAAGGTTTAAATCACGTTTCCACTCACCATACACCTCGCCTTGCTCGTCGATGCAAAATAAAACTCTAGTAAGCAACGTCCACCTCTCGGAAACCTTGCTTTGACCGTCCCCTGTTTTAACCACATAAACCCATAGGGAAAATGCATCATTATGCGTTCTACTCATTGCTAAACAATAATCCCCTACATCCTTAACAAAAAAACCTTCGAAAACTAGTCGATACCACCGAAAACAACATCAATACTTGCTCTATCAACTCCAAACCTCAAACCAGCTATTCTAACATTCAATCAACATCAAAACACATCTACAAACACCTTCTAAACATCCTTATATCTCCAGCAACGCAAAAACACATAAAACAACCCCTAAACCCACTAAAAATATATAAAAATTAACCAGTCAATTAGTTTCAGGATTTCTTTTGTAGATATCATTTCACAACATTAAAAGACTTCCTCAATGTGATTTAAACTCACTAAAATCATACCAAATGATATTCACAACAAAGCCAAATCAATTCTTTAATAAAATCAACATTAAACCATTAAATCTTGATTTAATTATCAAAACATCACAAAAATCAATTGTACATTATCAAGAACTTGAGAATTTCAATAAAGAACCTTTGATTAGAGAGAAACAAAAATCACCTCTAAATGTAGATTTCTTCCTCAATTGGCTTGATTTAGAGAAATCACCAAAGCTAATGTAGAAAATTTTATGTAGAATCAAAGGAATCCATTGTTGAAAACAAAGGTAAGATGAAAAGATTGATTCCTTAGTATTTTAGAGAACAAAAGGATAGTTTGGTTGCTGAGAATTTGAGAGAAAAGTGTTTAGATAAAGGTAGTTACGTAAGAAAATCCTTTTTGGTTTATTAAACCCAATTAATTAAAACCCAATTAAAATCCGCCTTTTAATTATTTTAAAACCATTTTAAAATAGAAAAATTAAGGAAAAATTCTAATACGACCAAGTGGTTTAATAGCTCTCTGAAGATTCTAAGTTTTGACACATTTTTGATTTAGTCACTAAAAACAGTTTTCAAACTTTACATTTTAGTCACTAGAACTAAAATGTCCATAAATCCAATCTCATTTTATCAAATTGAGATTACCAAAACCTTTAATATATTTTTAAAACATTTTCCACCTTTTTTCAAAAAAATTATCCGCCTCAAAAACATTTGTTATGAATTAATCCCCGAAACTATCTCGAATCGACTAATCTAGTTCACTCAAACCGTCTAACCCAACAAGCTAACATCTAAGCCCAAATTCGGGCGTTACAACTCTTCCCTCTTAAGAAATTTCATCCCCAAAATTTACATGAAGGAAAGAGGTAAGGGAACTATCTTTTCATGGCCTCCTTCGTTTCTCACGTGACTTCCTCTACTCCCCGGTGTTGCCACAAAACCTTGACCAACTCAATGGTCTTCCCAAGAAGAACCTTAGTGCCTGAATCCAGCACCATAACAGGCTCGTCATCATTAGATAAACCCGGACACAAATCAATCTCCTCAACAGGCACAACATGCGACGAATCCGACATATACTTTCAAAGCATTGGCGCATGGAAAACATCATGTATTTTCTCAAACTCAACCGGTAACCTCAACCTATAAGCAACCAGACCAACACACTCAATCACCTCATAAGGTCTAATGAACCTAGGGCTTAACTTTCCCTTACGTCCAAGGCGAAACATTCAAAAACACTTTATCACCCACTTCGTACTAAATCTCCTTACGCTTCGAATTCGCATAAGACTTTTGTTGACTAGAAGCCGCTAATGTTTTTATTCAAAATTTTCGATTAATTTTTAGTTTAATCTTTAAAAGAATTTTCATGCTTAAAAATGTTATTTAGGAGTTTTTTATCTTTAGAAATAAAATATTTGAACCTTAAAAAGTGTTATTTTTAAATGTGGGAATAAATGGAATTAATGTTGTCTTTTATAAAAACTAAAATTAAGGGATTTAGTAATTCATGGGTAGAAAATAAAAAGGGCTTGATTTGTAGAAAAAAAATAAAAGAGTTTTCTTGAAGTTTAGTTTAAATAATAAAGGAGGTTAAGTAATTTTTTAAAAAGATTTTTTTTAAAAAAAAAAAGAAAAAGTAAATAAAGATGTTTTTTAAAAGTAAGTAATAAGTTTTCAAAAAAAAGAAAATAAATTAAAAAAAGTTTTAAATAATAGTTTAGAGTTTTAGGAGAAATAAGGTTTAGGGTAAACTACATAAATGACCATCATACTAATGGTAAAGTCGCGATTTGACCACTATACTTTTTTTCTAAGCAATTAAACCGCCAAACTATTTAATTGGTTGCAATGTGACCACCAGCCGTTAGAAACTAACGGAAGAAGTGACGTGGCAGTTAGTAAAATTGGTATAATTGCATATTTGGTTATTGCTATTTATACATTTTATCAATTTAGTCCTAATTTTAATAAATAAAATAATTTAATTATTTAATTAGGCGACGACATGTGTCGCCACCGTATTGGAGGACTTTATTTATGTATTTTTGATTTAATAATTTTTATTTTACTCCTCCAATCAGGTGGTGACACGTGGCACCAGATTGGAAGAGAAAAATTAAAGCAAGAAACACCTTACTTTTGATAGGATTCGAACTCGGGTTGTCAAGGTGTGCCAGAGAGTGAAGGTAGAACATTAGGTTCCATCAGGTTTGTTGCAACCGTTGAGGATTCCAGAATGGAAGTGGGAAAATATCACCATGGACTTCGTTTAAGGTTTGCCTTTGACTCCTTCGAAGAAGAACTCAGATTGGGTTATAGTTGACCGTTTCACGAAGTGTGCTCACTTTATAGCTGTTAATACGACTTACTCCTTAGATAAGTTGGCCGATTTGTACATCTATGAGATTGTGAGACTACATGGTGTGCCAAAGTCGATTGTTTCTGACAGAGATCCGAGATTTACAGTCAGATTTTGGGAGTGTTTGCATACAGCTTTGGGTACCCGATTGAATTTTAGTACGTCGTATCATTCTCAGTCAGATGGTCAGTCAGAGAGGGTTATACAGATTTTAAAGGAGATGTTGCGTTGTTGCATCATTGATTTTCAGGGTACTTAGGAGAAACATTTGTTGTTGGTTGAGTTCGCATACAATAACAGTTATCAGTCGAGCATTCAGATGGCTCTGTATGTGGCATTGTACGGTAGAAAATGTAGAACTCTGATTTGTTGGGCCGAAGCAGGTTAAAATTTGTTACCGATTCCGGATTTGCTTAAGGGAACTACTGATAAGGTGAAGTTAATCTGTGATCGTTTGAAGGCAACTTCAAATAGACAAAAATACTATGGCGATTTGAAGAGGAAAGAAGTTGAGTATGTCGTGGGAGATAGAGTATTCTTGAAAGTTTCTCCTTAGAAGAAATTTATGAGGTTTGGTAGAAAATGGAAGTTGAGTCCGAGGTACATTGGGCCGTATAAGATTGTGAAGTGAATCGGTCCGGCTGCTTATCAGTTATGTTTGCCATCCGAGTTAGAGAAGATTCATGATGTGTTCCATATTTCGATGTTTCGTAAGTATAGATCATATTCGTCGCACGTTATGCTTGTGGAAGAGATTGAGTTGAATCCAGACTTGACGTACGATGTGGAACTAGTTGAGATCTTAGCCTCAGATAGCAAAGTATTGCATGGTAGACGGATTGTGTTGGTCAAAGTGAAGTGGCAACGCCGAGGCGTGGAAGAGGCCACTTGGGAAAGAAAGGAGGATATGGAGAGGCAGTTCCGTATCTCTTCTAGTCAGGTAATTTCGAGGACGAAAATTCCTTAAGTGGGGGAGAGTTGTAACACCCGAGTTTAGGGGTTGGATGTTGAGTGTTTAGATCAGATTCTAGTCGTTGGGCTTGTTTTAAATTAAAAAGGGCTTGGTTTTAATTAAAAATGGGCCATGAGATTTCATTAAGGGCAAAAAGGTAATTATCTAAATAAAGGAAATAAGATGAGTAAAAAGAGACTTTTTGAAAGTCTTCTTCATCTTTTTCCTTTAACCTTTCTCACGACAAAACTCCCCATTCAACCCCAAGCTACTATTCCATCTATTTTCTTCTCGATTTCAAGTGTTTTCATCGACGTAATTACGTTTTTGACTTCTCCTCATCTTTCTTAACATTTATATGGTTTTAGTTTCTCATAAACACCATTTTTGAAGTTTTTCAAGTTTTCAAGTTTTAAGAAAAAAGGAAGAAGCTTTAATGGGCTTTTGTTTGGTTTTCGATTTGTAAAGTTAAAGTCTGTTAAACTCTTGCCCTTAGGTGTATCATATTTCAAAATGGTAGTGTTTTGATGAAAATCCCAAAATGGGTTTTTGTGGGTGTTTTAAAGGGTAGAAAACTTAGGTTTTTGAGGTAATTTGGTGTAGGAAAGTTGGTCTGATGATATGGTGATGCTTGAGGGTTGTTTTTAGTATGTTTAATGATGATTTGGGTGTTGAAATTGATGGGTTTCTGCTGGGTTAAGCTCAAGTTCGAAAATGAGGATTTTGGGTTAGTTCATGGCTTGGAAATGTAGAGAAATAGTCTTGTGGTTGTAACCTGATTTGTGACAGTGGTTTTGTGGATGATTTGTTGAGTAATATGTTGTTTTTGGTTTATTAGAATCAAGGGAAACCGTTGGAGAAGCTTCGGGCTCGATTCTGGGAAATTTGGAGGCTTGATCGGCTTTCTCGGTTTTCTTAAGGGTGTTCGGTTAGTGGTTTGTTTAAAATGGTTTTAAATTAGTTCAAGTGTGTGGTTGAGGTGTTGGATTGTGCTTGGTATGCAAATCTTAGGTGGGGATTAAGTTGGTAGCTTAATCTCTTGTTTGACTTTATAAGTTCTTGCTTAATCTGCATAAATGTGGACTTGTGTAGTATGTGTTCATTATGCATGCTGATATATATATATATATATATATATATTGATGTTGTACAATGGTGATGATATGTTGTGTTGTATGATTATGAAATCATTGTGAGACTTGTTTAGTATGTTGGCACTAGTTATAATTACCGGTATAAATGATCGATCATTAGGATAAGTATGGACATGGTAAGAGTCAAATTCCCGCGTGGCCTTGGTGACGTGTAGTCATCAAGGAGGAGTACGGTGAGGTAACATTCCACCGGAAAATGTTAGTATGTGATGATGAGTGAAATCCCATCCATGAAAGGAACGGTGATGTGTGAAATCCCACCGGAAGGTAATATGGTTGTTTGAGTGCATTGGGGTGAAAATCCCAACGAAAGTTTTTTGCATATCCGAGTAAGCTATATAGTTGCCAATATACTTGTTCATGTGTGGTTGTTGTGTAAGATATTTGTTATATCCTTGTTTAGCATAACATGAGGTAAGATGTCATGTTCATGCATTCTTGTAGTTGTGGCTATGTTGCATGTTGGTGTATATGTGTGCCTTGTGGATGTTTCATAGATGCCATGCTTGAACCCTGCATTGTCGATGTTTTGTTTTGATCTCCCTCACTAAGCTTCTAGCTTACGCTCTCGTTTTCAGCAATGCAGATCATTAGTGTGGAGTTAGCAAGGAGCAAGGAAAGGGCATCCAAGCGCTTGTGTGGTTGCTCAAGTATGGTTTTATTGAATAATGTAATAGTTAGCAATGGGGATGCTACGTGTTATAGGAGAATGTGTTAGAATCCTATTTTGTTAATGCTTTTGTGTTGAGGATCTGTAAACCATGTTTTATGAGATGCCTTAGTGTTTTGTGTGAGAAGCATGTAACCTTGTTTATGCTATGTTTATGTGAAGGTATGTTTCCTATGAATGAAATGGACATGTTATGTATGTTATATGTTTGACCCTTCTTGTGGTAGGATGAAATGCCTTTAGATTACGTGTATGATTGTTGTTTCTTGAATCTTGTCGATTTGGGGCATGTTTGGGAATGTTTGGAGATGCAGAAAACTATTTTCAGGGTCACTCAGACTGCAGGCGTTTCGAAACGCTCGTGGTTGTTTTGGAACGGGTGTAGCTCCAGGGATACTCGTATTGGAATGGGGTGGTGCCGTTTTAATATGATTTGACATTGTGAGCTCTCGTTTCGGTACGCGTTTCGATATGGTTTGCCTCTGTGAGTGCTTGTTTCGGAACGAGTTCTGAAACGTTTTGTTACTGGAGACCTCCGAATCAGAACGTTTTGTTATTGTAGACCCCTGTACCCCAGTGCAACATTGGATTGTTCAATCTCATCCTCACCTATGTCTTCAACTTTTTTCATGGCCTCATCAGAGTCAGCTTGCTCCGCAGCGGTAAGCATATTGTTGCAACACATCTCATGCAAACTTTCTTCAACCAAGGCTTCTTCAGTGTCGACAAGATGGCATTCTTCATAGTCATCCACGTACTTTAGTGTGTTGAAGACGTCAAATGTGAACATTTGATCGTTCAACTTCATGGTGAATTCACCTTTTTCACAGTCGATCACGATGCACCCGGTGGCCAGGAATGGTCTCTCAGAATGATGGGAGCACTCTCATCAGCTTCACAATCAAGGATGATAAAGTCTGCCAGGAAAATCAATGTAGGCTTTGCTTTTTCCCATCCCTAGTCGTTTGAACACATATTTCAGCATTAAGTTAACACTTGCACCAATATCACAAAAGGCACGACCAGAGTAATTGTGGCCTATCGAACTTGGAATGGTAAAACTACCAGGGTCCTTCATCTTGGGTGGCAAATCACTCAACACAGTTACACACTCGCCCGCAGTGGTAACAGTTTCAACTTCACCTACCATCCTCTTCTTTGTCATGATCTCCTTTAGAAATTTTGCATAGATCGGCATTTAATCAACGGCTTCAAGAATTGGGACATTGATGTGCAATTGTTTAAGCATGTCCAGAAACTTATGGTACTGAACATCTTGCTTCTGAGCTTTCAATCGTTGTAGGAATGGAGGTGGTGGTCTAGGATCATCGTTTGGTTTACTGGATGCATGAGCATTCTTTCCTTTGTCTTCCTTGCCATCAGTAGCAAGGTCACTTCCTGTATCAGACATAAAAGTTGGTTCCTTAGGTGCAGGAGCAACGTTGGATGGCTTGCTTGAGGTGGAATCTACTAGAGAGTCTCCCCCAAACTTGGCTTCTGTCCTCAGTTGCGTTCCACTACGTAGAGTGATGGCATTGCATTGCTCCGTATTAAAGGCTTTAGTGACTTCAGTATCACTAGGTAATCCGCTATGTGGTCGTACTTTCAGCATCTGGGAAATCTGCCCAACTTATATCTCCAAAGATCGTATAGAGGCGATATTGTTCTACATGATTTATTGCTAGTTTTGCAACATGGCAGCTTGTGTTGTGCGCATGTCACTATGGTTCTTCAAATGGGTTGCTTGATCCTGCATAATAACTCAAGTGGTTCCCATAAAATTTTTATAAGAATCATCAAAAGAACTGAGATTGAAGTTAGAAGCTCACTAGTTCTGCCTCTGAGTCTTTTAATTAGAATCCAGGAGGTTCATTTGTGGCATTCTGTTGTGCTTCTGAATTGCCTTTATTCCCCCCCCCCCAACCAAAATTTAGATGTTACAGCCACCCTGGGTTGTAGGTGCTGGAGTAGGGGTTGGTGTTCCTGACATAGCATCCAGATTCTTGTCGCTAGAGGCATTCACTCGACTGATGTTCCACATCACAATGCTCACAGTGTATTGCACTACCTTGGCCTCGTGGACATTAAATGGTCCTTGCATGTTCTTGAGAAAGTTGGTGATGGTGGAGAGCTTGGATGCTACGGTCTAGGAATCATCCAGCTAGAGTGTTCTAGAAGCCTTAGGGCCTGGCCTCAATCTCCCTCTTGGGAACTGGTAGTCAGTGTTGGCTATCTGGTCAAGTATCTTGAAAGCCTCGTCAGGTTCTCTGTCGAGCAAAGTACCATTAGCTTACGAGGCAATCATCATTCTTGTAGGTGCATTGACGTCATTATAGAACGTTATGACTTGTAGCCAATCATGGAATCCAAAGATCGAGAACTTGCATAGCATGTCTTCGTATCTATCCCAAGCTTCATACATAGATTCATCATCATATTGTTGGAATGAGATAATGTCGTTGTGTTTTTTACTGTGCACGTTCGGTGAATCATATCGGTGCAGAGACTTGTTGCACAAGTCATTCCAGGATGTAATGGATCCTGCGGAACAAGTCTTCAACCATGCTCTGGCTCAATCTCGCAAACTTCCAAGAAAGCTTGAATATGCTCTCCAGCATCCTCTCTTACGGATCCTCCAAATTATCCAATAGAATTGAGCATGTTGAACATAACGAGCTTTAGCTCAAAGTGAGTTGTCCCTAGATTAGGCACAACAATCGGTGGATTGAGATTGTTGATAACGAGCTCAATTATATCTCTAATAGCTTTTCTAGGTTGGGCATGTGGTGGATCCTCCTTTCATTCTTTGTCATTGTTTTGGATCGCTCCAACAATTCTTTGTCCATCGACTGGGTGTACTTCTTGGTTACGCACGTTCTCAAGGTCTTCTAGTTCGTTTTTGTTCACCATATTCTTTTTCTCTTGGCGCAAAATCCTCAATGTTCTTTCAATCTCTAGATTTAATGGAAGAATAGGTTGTGTGTTGGATCTTCTGGTCATGCACTGGAACATACCAAAGAAAGAAAATCAAAAACAAAAATCAAATGCAAATAAAATTAAATCCTAAGCGCAACTACAACGTAATTATCAATTGCCAATCCCCAGCAACGGCGTCAAAAATATGATGCTTGTCGAATAGTGATGCACTTTAGAGCAAGTATACTCGTCGTATCAAATAATAAAGTGATAAGTAGAGTGTCAAACCAATGAGAATTGGATCAATAACCACGAAGTTATTATGCTTAAGAATGTGTTTGCAAGTAATGGTGATTGTTGATTTAATTAAAACTAAAACAATTAAACCATAGATAGTTATGATTAAGATGAACAGCTGCGACAAATAACAGATAATTATGGAGGTTGAGATTATTGCTAATGATATATGCTTGATTACTTATTACAATGCTATAGCGATCGGCACTACATGTATGCGTAAACCGTTACGATCTTTATCTACTCGACAGAATTTTCTAATGAACTTCTGACTCTCTGGATGCCTAGAAGTTAATAATATTAAAGGTAAGGTAATACATGTCTACGTGAACCCTAACAACTTTATTATTTATTTAAGAACTCTCTTTTAGTCATTGAAACCCTAAATTTATGTCTAAGTTGGATTAAAACTAAGTTAATAGCTTACCCCCACTGTTCACGTTTGTATAACCTAACTTTCTCGATATTAAGTCACAAATCAATAGTTAAAAGGTCTCTCTCGATAGCTCCTACAGTAACTACACATGAAGAAGAATGAACAGAATAGATAAAGGGAGAAAAACTATAGCATTATAATACAGAAGTCAAAACATAAAATCCTGGGAAGCAATAATCCCAACTAAAGTATTTAGCTCATGTATGAGCCTAAAACATCCATAACAAAAATATTAAGTACTGACAGTTTATCAAGGAAGGAAAAGAAAAGATTCGAGAGTCCTCAACAAACTCCCTTTGTGTCGTCCAACTGTGCATGCAGGTCTCCCACTCCACCAGCCTCTCTCGATGGCTTCTGTCGTGAGGAGATTTCTCTAGCTTCTACTTTGGTGGTTCTCTACACGCTTTAGACTAGGACTGTTGTCTATAATCGCACTCTCTTTGAAGTAGAATCCAAGTCTCTCTTATATAGGCGGCGAAACTAAGGCTTTAAGAACCTTAAAGTGTGCACGGGTTCATTAAAGAATGCCATTGATTTCCTTCTATCTATATTGTTTCGTATCTGGGAGAAAGTCCACGTGGGCAAAAGTAGATTCATCCCCAACTCTTTATGCCTCGTCGGCTCTAGCCATGAGTTCTGCTACTCTTCCGCTCCAGCACTCCTCCAGCATTCACCAGCATCCTGCACATGCAACACAAAGCACCACATTCCCATAAAAAGCACCAATATATATGACATTAAAGCACAAGTGGTGTAACTCCCTATCTACATGCAAAATATATACAATGTAACCTAAATACAAACTATATAAGCTTAAAAGTATGCAAAAGACAAGTAAAAAGGGCATACATAATAGGTCATTTACACACTCGTCAGTTCGCATGTCTGAAGGTTCGCACTCCAAGAAATTCACGCGTGACAATTCGTAGGGGCTAATAGCTTTGATACCACATGTAAAATAAAGGACCGAAATACGAAGATGTACCTTTAGCCACTGTTGATCAAGAGGTGACTCCAACTTCAAGAAAATCGATGACATGCTAAAGAAACAAAATATCCCTCCCACAAATTAGCATGTATTTGTCTTTGCTTTTCGGTGATTATATTCGATATGGCTATAAGGAGGCTTGTTCCTTACCAACAACTTTAAATTTAAAAATAAGATAAATTACAAATTTCATCACTCAACTCTTTTTTTATTCCTATTTTGGTCACTCAAATTTAAAAAATTTCAATTTCATCAGTGAACTTTTAATTTGTTCTTATTTTTATCGCTCGGCCGTTAAATCGAAAATTGAAGAATGACATGCTAGTCACGTGTGCTGAATTGGACTGCTTTTTGCTGGCACATGTCATCCACGTCAGTTCCCCATTTTTTACTCTTTTTTTTATCTCCTACCCTAGAGATGAAAGATTTACAGTTTCACCCATCTCGATAATTTATTTTATCATATAAGCCACTTCTCCAATATAATATAACATGGTTGCGAATAATACATCAAAATCAATTCACTTTTTTTAACAATTTCTACCTAGGGAGGAGAGGGGGAATTTGCTCCTAATGTGTTTTGAACCCGTAACCTAGGAGAGGGGGGAGAGTGTCAACTGAGAGCTTTAACCACTTGCTTTAGGGATCGTTGACAAATCAATTCTCTTGCTGAATTATAGGAATATGGTTTTGGATAGGAAGTAGAATATATAGACAGTGAAAATGACTCCACTATGATTGAATTCCCGCTAAGCGACCTCCAATAAGAGTTTGATATTGCAGGTGGAAGGTTGTTTTCAGTTTGAAGTGATGCGTTGAAAATACAACCTGCATGACTAGGAGAGACTTCTTAGTGGCTCGTATCATGCTAGGAAATATATTTGGTGAAATGGATGAAGCGTCTACAGATTGAAAGCAGGGAGAGAATTTAATGATGAGTGATCAAACAAGGAAAACTAGTTTTTTGCTTTCCTTTCCTTTCAAGAAACGCAAAGAGTAATGATACATGCAAGGATTTGTCAGCTACAATTCATTGAAACAACAGTTACATTCAGCATTAATCTCGATTTTATTTGGAAATGGGATTTGTCAAAGTTGAAGAATGTAAGCGTAGAGCAGCTCGTTCCAAACATCAGGTACTCCGGGGAGGCACCAATGAATACAATCGGAGTAATTTTTGGGATTTGCTAATTGTTCTTCTGTTACAGTTTCCCAATGCTTCCGATAAATTGATGGATGAGCTTCTTTCCTATAATCTGATAACTGTGTAATGTTAATCATCTGCACGTTCAAGCCTCTTGTTTTCAGTTCACCAAGCACGCTATCCACTACACCCATCATCCTTGGGCTCGCTCCGTCTCCTACATATCCATCTTTAGCAACCGGTTCTGTTTCACCGTAACAATTTTCACCTCGGATCCCACCCCATTTCATGGCCCTGGAAAGTTTTTGCATCAGTATAAGGATTTGTAATGATCAAAAGGTAAGAGATTAGACGAATACTTTTGGTGAGTTGGTGACATGCTCATAAAAAACAACTTGGTCTTGTTTCTATCGACATGAACCTCAAGCCATTGAGCCCAAGTCTGTAAGGCCATCTCGTATACTCTCGGCAACTTTACTGCTTTGTATATCCCATCTTCGGGTTTTTCGAAAGACCCCCACCTGGTATTAAAGCCAGCTGGTGAGAATGCCAAAGGTGGTTATTATTTAGGGGTTGGAAAATGTACTTACAAAACCTTCATTTGGCGTCTTCTCCACCAAAGATAGGTGTTGAAAATAAGGAAATCTGCGTCAGTCCAATGCCTAGCGTGTTTTTTTATTGCCTGAACTCTTACAATCCTATCCGCTACCCGATGGTTAACTGGATCATCAGAGTTGGATTCCACCATCAATGGGGACCAGTAGAATTCAATTGTTGCATTATATTCCTTACATAACATTCATTTGTAGTAAAATTTAGCCACGGTGGAAAACATCAGAAAATGCAACTGTTATATTGGGCTTGGAAATATTAAAACACTCACAGTGGCTTTGAAAATGTTAATTGAACCGTTGTTATGCATTGATCTGAAGGCCGGAGGGATGACCGAGTCCACCAGGCAGACCATAGAAACCCATTGGTTTCTGTTGAGTGAATCCCCAACGTAGACAAGCCTCTTATTTCTAAGCCTCTCCAACAATGCTGTGGCATTGAACCTTATTAACATAAAACAAGCAAACATTCCACAAAAACTTAAAAAGCATTCCCAAATGCCATCACCCCTGCTGTCTGTACTCTCAATTCTTAACCATAGATTATGGAAGAAGAAAATAGAGATGAAATAAAAGAGGAGACCTGGGCAGGTCACACTGGTGAGGTTGCCATCTCCAGAACTGATAGTTAAGATCCCTTCTCCCAAACTTCTCACAAGCTAACTGATCAGACATAAAGGCGCATTCTTTCTCTTTGTATAAAGGGTAGGATTTATTATCATATACCCACTTTCCGGAGAAGAGATTGCAGCTTGTCGTCAACAAGCCAGCAGGATCTTTTTGAGTAGTCCAATACTGGAACAATTGCTCATTGCTTTCTCTCAGGTAGATTGCGGCAACGACTAGACAGGCAATGAGAAGCGCAACAAGCGATTGGAAGCTGCTCCTTATGCCTCTTGCTGAAGGAACCTGCTGCTTCTTCGCCATATTCTTGCTTTCCTCGTCTCCCTCCTTTTCAATTTAATACTAATTTACTAGCGGTTGGTAGCCTACCCATCAGTTTTAACTATCTTCTTGGCTTAAGAAATAATGGAAGTTCAAATGTCGGGCGGTTTCATGAAAGCAACGGACTAGACTTGTAGCAGTTGGATGTTTCTTGCTTGTGTAACCAAAACACCCATGCTTGCGAAACTAATTTACTACGTTTTCCTTGATTCTAAACCACGCATACATTCATGGATGAAATATTTTATCCTTTTATTTTTATTTTCTACCAAAGTAAATATTTGGTAATTGTAAATTATGGATGTAAAATCAGATAATCGATCCGGTTTCATGCAAGGTCAAATCAGATTCTGATTATATCGAGTCAAGACAATAGTTTGATTTTTCAAATTATAGGTCAAAATATCATTAAATCATGCGAACATGTAAAAAAAAAAATTACTGCTAAACGGAGGAAGGATTGCAAGTGCAATTTACCCAACTCATGTGGAAAAGGTGTGGGTCAGGTGTGAGGGTTATCGGATTATATCGTTTTGAGGTCAGTTGAGCCCTTCTAGAGTAGTGTCCTTCTTCTTCTTTCTTCTCCTTATTTTCTTTAAATAGTTAGTTATCGATCAATCGTCGTCCGCCAATTGACAACTATCACCATTGGCCGATGAGGCCCAAATTTCACCTGAACGTGGGTATCAACCCGTTGGATCCATATCTAGTTTCCAATCAATCAAAAATGTCCCAAATTACATAGATCTGATTGGAAACTATTTGGCTTTCTCTCTCAGATCTAAATTTGGTCGACTAATCTACATGTGTTTCGAATATGTTATCTTTGAGGACTAATCTGAATTTTTCACCATTCAGATCTGCCCCGATGGTGGTTAAGGATAAAGGGTTGACTAAAGGTGTTTGAGTGACGAAAGAGACTATTAGTTGATGGTGGTTGATTGGGAGAGTAAATGTTGTTGAGGAAGGCAACATTTTGGATCAAAATATTCACTTTTTCAAATATGAGTGACTAAAATGGCATTTTTGAATGAATAATCCCTTTTAAATAATTATTTGAAAAAATGGCTCCCAAAAAATATTATTTGGCAAAATGACCCCCAAACTTGCCACGTCGGTGAACCTCGCGTTGTGTAAGAAGCGAGGTCTGATATCGCGTTCTGCACAACGCGGGTTCAGTCTACGTGGCCTTGTTGTTTGTGTTAACGGTATTACAGTACCTCGCGTTCTACTGAACGCGAGTTCTGTGCAATTCTGGGCTGAAGAACAAGGGAAAACAAGTGTGGGTAGGCTTGTTCGAGCCCAATTTCGGGTGTGTAAATCGTATATTTTTAGCGATCATCAAGTTTGGGGTCGTAGTACTGGAAATTCTCTATCGTATGATACCAACATGGTTAATTTCCGTCCATTCTACAATGGTTTAAAATGGCTTCCAAAACCCTATGTTATCATCCTTTTTTGAATGAAGTTGCATTTGAACAAATGTCGATTTTCGGTTTAGTAATCCCATAAAATTTATTCCAAACTGAAATTAAATAAACATTTTAAAGTTTAATTATAATAGATAAACAAAATTATAATACGGCATTATAAAAATCAAATGTGTGTAATATAAATATTAAAAACATAAGTACAAATCAGTAAAGAAAGACTAAAAATGCCTATGTCCACCCGTTCCGCAGTCGGGTGGACGATGATCACTATCTGGATACCTCCGATCTTCGTGTGGTGGTCCCTGGTCCCCATCATCCTGACCATCGTGTGCGATATGTGGATCTGTGCTGGGCCCAGGCGGGGAGTAAAACAAGCTACCCATCGGCGTATTATCCACAATGCCAAAGTCATACTAAGATGGCAACTGTGGATAATCGATAAGCTGAAGGTCAGTCATCGGCGTATGGGGACGATAGGCATCGGAGGAGCCGAACTAGTGTAGAGGCATCATCTACTGGAAACTTGATGGACCGCTATAAGTATGAAATGCTGCGCCAGAAGATGATACCCCTGCAGTGTCATGTTGTGGTCTCAGACCGCGCTGCGTCGACTGCCTCTGCCTCTGGCTCTGGCTCTGGGTCGCTCAACGGCTATCGCGTGGGCGGTTTTGGGGAGGCTGGGGAAGCCCTGCATTGCGTTTGGCCTGAGTAAGGATATGTGGCATCCCATTGAGCGCATACCACTGGTAGTAATTGAAAGCGACCAAATCGGCCCCTTCCATAATGTGTTGGAGAAGGGGTGGGCGTTGGGCAAATCGATTAGCCCAAACTGCTATCCAGGCAGCATGGTACTCAGACCAATCAACCTCCATCTTCCCTTGGCGCGTAAGATTGTGGAATCGGTCCATATTTTGCGGAACGGTTGGAACATTTTGGAAGAACCTGAACTGTCGGAGAACCCTATCCGTAGCATGCCACACGACAATTTCGTAGTTGAACAGCGACACGACGGAAATCCAGAGCTGTTGGTCACGCAGAATATCCGGTGGAGTAATCTGCTGAATCTCCTCTGAAGCGTAGGGCCTCCACACGAACTAAAAAAATGAAAACGTTTGTAACGGTTATATGAAATATTATTGGAAAAAATAGTATGAAAAAATTCAAATTAATTTTCGAATTACCTGGTCGTCCGTCAGGCTATCGAAAGCATGCTTGAATTCTTTTTGGGACTTCAGCAGGCCGATGTGGGTCAGTGTGCCGCTCCACCTATAAATAATGAAAAAAATTCGTTAAATAAAATAATTTAAAAATAGAAAAAAAATATAGTAGATTACGTAGTACCTCCGTAGAAGCGGAAATAACATAGTGGTGGGCTGTCTAAGCTGTGGTCTCAAAATAGGCATCCGAAACCAAACCCAAGACTGTAGGAGTAAACAACATCCTCTCATCGATGATCTTGAGGCGTCAATATTTCTGCAGAGCTCTCTGTAAATAAACGCCAAGACAGCTGACCCCCAAGATTTTCTTCTAGAGTCATCTAAATTTGTAAGATGGCGAAGCCACACCACGTGCACCTTTGTGCGGGATTTGTCTGAGATTAATATCCTGCCAATAATGCGCAAGATGCGGGCACGCGCACACCGTTGTGAAAATAATGATTTAATAAAGACATCCTAATTAAAAAAAATTGTAACTTCATCCTTAATTTAATAAAGGCATCCAAAAAAATTAATAAATGCATCCTAATTTGCAAATAAATATTTGTAAATTCATCCTAAATATTTAATAAAGGCATCCTAAATATTTAATAAAGACATCCTAATTTTCAAGTAAATATTTGTAATTGCATCCTAAATTTATTAAAATGATCCTAAATATTTAATAAAGGCATCCTAAATATTTCATAAAGCATCCTAATGTTGAAATAAATATTTTAATTTCATCATAAATTTAATAAAAGCATACTAAATATTTAATAATGGCATCCTAATTTTAAATAAATGAAATATATTAAAAATATATAAAATAGTGAAAAAATCAAAAAAATACCTGAAGTGTAACTTCATCCGCATTGGGGGGAGGGGTTCTAAATTCACCCTCCAAATATGATATTTCGATTTTTCCACCGTCCCACACTTCCTCAGGGGGCATCACGCCCATTTCTTCAGTAAATAGAGTAAGCCAATGGGCCAACGCTACACTCGTAATAACGTTGCCGTCTGTAGGCAACCCCAGATGGTAGGCAACATCCTTCAGCGTGATTGTTGCCTCGACAATGGGAAGATGAAACGTGTGCGTCTCGGGCCTCCACCGTTCTATCAGCGCGCTGATCAACGATGGGTTTACCTTCACCCCTTATATACCGTGTTATGTGGCCAAAACCGACGCGCTCAATCCACTCCATAACAGCATCAACGGGTGGGGTGTTGATACGGTTAAGGTAACATTGTAAATTACGTTTGTACCCCTTCAAAAAAATAAAAAAAAAGTTAGTAAAATAAAAAAATTTAAAAAATAAAAATTTAAAAAATTAATAGGGAAAAGTAATACCAATGGATCTATTCTCCAATATTAATTGCAGTGATTCGCCTCGTTGCGTAGTAAACTTTCTATTATATCGAATGAAAGATAAGAATTGCCGATAATTTGTTGAAAAAAAAAGCTGAAGAACTCGCGTTCTATGGTTGATATGGGGGTAGGGCCTCCAATTTATAGAAGATCTCGCGCCCTTTGGGATGCGATGTTAATGAACCTCGCATCCTATAGAACGTGATATCCATATACCTCGCGTTCCACAGGACGCGAGGTTCATTGAAAAGGTGCGTCACGGAACAGACGCGTGAACTGAACGGTCAGAAGTGACCTCGCGCCCTATAGAACGCGAGTTTCTAAAGACCTCACGTGCTACAGGACGCGAGGTCGTGGGGTTTTTTAAAAGATGACTTCCCAGACGAGAAAGTCATTTAATAATAATAACAATAATAACAATAATAATAATAATAGTAATAATAATAATAATACTAATAATAATCATAGTAATAATAATAATAATAATCATAATCATAATAATAATAACAATAAAAATAATCATAAAACTAATAATAATAAAAAGCAGAATAAAATTATTATTATTAATAATAGTAAATATATAATAATAATAATAATAATAATAATTGTATTTAAGTATATAATAATAATAATAATAATAATAATAATAATAATACACAATATGTTGTCATTAGTAACTACAATTAACGACATAGCGCAATATTCGGGAAATTAGTTTGAAAAAAACTTCCCAAATACGTGCTATGTTGTCATTAGTAGCTGCAATCGAAAACTGCTTACGTGAATATGATGACGTATATACGCAACTACAAATAACGACATAGCGCAATGATCGAGAAATTAGTTTGAAAAAAACTTCCCAATTACGCGCTATGTTGCCATTAGTAGCTGCGATTGCAAATTTTTAGACATGATTTCTGTGGGTGCTCCTTGCCTCCCCAAGAGTTTGCTATTTATAGAGGGTTTAGGATATGCTGACGTGGCAATCTCGCGTTCTGTAGGACGCGAGGTCCTATGAACCTCGCGTTGTACAGAACGCGAGGTCTGTAACGCCCCAATTTTGGGCTTGGAAGTTTAGGGTTTGAACTGGACCGGTCTAATTTTCGGTTCGAATATAAAATGTGGTTTTAGGGAAAGCATAGTTCGGGATGCATTAAAAATATGGAAAATATCTAAATATCCTCTTTTAATATATATAAGAGAGTGGTGAAATCAATTTTACAAAATAAGGCTTGGAAATATGACATTTTGAATTAGTGACTAAAATGTAAGTTTTGAAAAGTTTGTGACTGTTTTGAAATGATTGAAATTTTGAATCTTAAAGGAGCTAATTTACCCAAGGAGGGATTTCTCCAAATTTTTCTTAATTTTAATGACTCATTTAATGTTTAATTAATAAAAAGAAAAGAGGGAAAAACCATATTTTAGTTTCATAACTAACTTTTGCTAAAATTTTTCCATTTCATTTTCTCTCAAATTTCCCTCAGCCAAACACATTTCCACATCAGCTTTTCTTTTTATTTTCACACCAAATGATGAGATTTCAATCCTCAAATGATTCCTAATCATTTCTACATCGAATCCTCTTCATTTGCATATTGAATTTTCAAGGATTTTGGCTCTAAACAAGGAGAAATCCACATTTAGAGGTATAAACGTTCTTCTCCTCTAAATACTAAGTTCTTTACTGAAATTCCCAAGTTCTCAATCCTTAAATTAAGTTTTATTAAATGTTTTAATGTTGTGATCTTGATTTTGGCTTAAAACTTGAGATTTTGATTAAATCTTGAAGAATTTCGTGGTGATTGTTTGGGCTCTGTCTTGAGATGCCTTTTTAATGTATTTTGGATGTTTAATGATGTGTAATTGAGGTTTAATCAATGCAATCTCGAATAGGTTGATTTTCCTCAGTTTTTACTTGTGAAATTTGTGGTTTTTTAGGGTGATTTTGGTGTTCTGTTATAGCTGGAGGTATAAGGACGTGATTAGGTCCTTTTTAATTTATTTTGGATGTTTAATGATGTGTAATTGAGGTTTAATCAATGCAATCTCGAATAGGTTGATTTTCCTCAGTTTTTACTTGTGAAATTTGTGGTTTTTTAGGGTGATTTTGGTGTTCTGTTATAGCTGGAGGTATAAGGACGTGATTAGGTCCTTTTTGGATGTTAATTAATGTCTAAGAATGTTTAGAAGTGATGGATCTTGGCTGGGTAATGTTGTGGAAGTGTTTGGGTGTGATTTCGGTTGTGTTTGGTAGCCGAAATGTGAGTTTTGGTGAGAGCAGCGAGTTTAGGTGTAATGGTTGAAGATTTTAATGCATGATGATGCATTAATCCTCTTCTTTGATGTGTTTAAAACATGGGAGACATCTTCGGATCCTTGTGGTGTTGATCCGGAGGCTTGAACAACGTTTCAGCAAGCTTGCGAAACAGAATTGGTGAGTGAAGTTTGGTTTTCAGCTTTGAAATCAATGTTTGAAGGTTTTGGGAGCTTAGTTTAAGTCTAAGCAACTTAACTAAGCTCAAGAGTAAGTTTTCGGAGAAACTCTCTCTTTGATGAACCATGAGATGGTTGGATGCAATGTGTTTAATTTGCATGTTTAAATTCTGTTTTGAAAGCATATTTTAGCATGTTTAATGTTGGTTTTGAAAGCCATGTGTTGAAGGATGCTCAAGGTAAGAGATCCTTGGTTTGACATTGATAAATGTGGTTTTGATGCATAGTGATGCATGAAGGTTTAATGGCTTTGTTTAATGCTTTAAAACAATGGATTGATGATGGTAAATGATGTATATTGGCAAGTGATGTGTTGGTTTAAAATTACTTGAATCGGATATAGTTAGCCGGCTATAGGATTGGGTGCACCGTGAATAAAGTCGCCTTGGATGTTGAGGGGTTGTAATGGTACCGTAAACTCCATCCAAGTACACTAACGAGATGCCTAAGATCATAATGGTGGTTAAAATGCCATGTGAGGATCTTGTGATGTGTGTCCCTTGTTCTCGTTAGTGATGTTATACAACTACCAATGAGTGATGTCGAGGGGTTGTGATTGTACCGTTAAACTCCATCACGGGTGTTGAGGGGTTGTGATTGTACCGGTAAACTCCACCTTGTGTGTTGGTAGTGTGTATGAAGCGTATGGGACAACGCTTGTAATCCGCGTATCTGATTGTGTTTTGTGTTGAAAAATGGTTATGGATTATCACTTGAAAGCCAATATGACATGTTGTTGTAATGAAGCGTGAGATGCTTGTTGTGTATGCATTTTTGCATGTGTAATGATGTTTATGAATTTAAAGGCCTTTGAAAGGTGTTTTATAAAGTGCATTATTGTGTTGTTTCATTAGAGCATTCCTCACTAAGCATATGTGCTTATGCTCTCTTTCTTGAACCAATAATGCAGAGAATTGAAGTGCTTTAAGGGCAGCAAGGAGGCCAAGAATCCAAGAGAAAGACTAAGCTCATGTATGGTGACTATTTTTACCACATTATTAGTTTTTTGTATTTGGAAATGGGAACCTAGGTTGTGTTTTTGGGAGATGTTTTGGACTCCCTAAGTTTGGCATGATGCCTATGATGTTTTGGATATGTAATTGACCATTTTGGTGTTTGCTTTGTTGGTTTGATGTTTAGTTGGTTTTGAGTAATAGGTTGCATGCCTATAGCTTGAGGTTTTCCCTAATTGATGCTATGGATGTGTTTTGATGATGCAAATATGTTAAACCAGAAAATTCTGCACTTTCTGGGCAGTCCGTATCGGAACGGGCACTACCGTTTCGAAACAGGGGTCTGAAATGGCCTTGGTGTTTCGAAACGGGTAGAGTCGTTCCGAAACACTTTTGCTACTGCTAAGCCCTGTTTTGGAACAGGTTTCGAAACGGTCCCGCATTTCGGAATGGTCAACCCCCGTTCCGAAACACTTGTCCGTTGGGCACTGATTTGTTTGGTTTATGTTTTGCAATCTTCACATTTTAGTCCTGAACTTTGTATATGCAATTGCATGAGCTTGGGATGTCCGTTTGAGGTGAAATTTGACAGAGAAGCATGTAACATGACTAATTTCATAATGGTATCTTAAAAATTAGTTAAGTCCTCTTAATTTTCAGAATTTACAATTTGGTCCCTAAATTCGTATGTTGTGCAATTGAGTCCCTTATTGCTTTCCGATTGCTGTGATTTTTTAGTATGCTTAACTCAGGAGTACGCCTAGATTTAATGTGCATCTAGACAAGTTTAAAAAGAAAGAAAAAAAGGGTCGTTAATCAAGGTTGACTTTCGGGTTGACTTTGGTTTTCCCCGTGTAATCTTCGTAGTTCAGGTCAACCGTCTAGGCCGGGCTAAGAGGGTTACATTTGGTGGTATCAGAGCTGAGTTCTCGTGTAATTCGGAATGATTATGTGGGTAATGTATGAATGAATACATGATATGCCTTTTTGAATGAAGTATGATGTGTGAATTGTAAAGAATGTTACAATTGTGATGTATGCTGAGATGAAGCATGTTAGAGGGACTCATTGTCATATCAAAACTAATGAAATGGTTTGTTTTTAATTGGAAGTGAGCTTGACTACTTGGATTTCTTACCTTGCTGAGCATGATTATGTTTATTGCATTTGTGTTAGTGCATTGTTAAGTGAATGGGACCTCGTAGAGAGACGAGGATTAATACGCGAGCTATGGCTCAAAACGAGAATGAAGAAAATGCTAAGAATGTAGTGGATTTACCTCCTCCGCCGGGTGGTGGTGGTGCTGGAGGTGATGGAGCTGGTACTGGTGCTGGGGTCGCTGGACCTGAAGCTGGGCAGGGGCAAGTTGCTCCTGATATGACAGTTTTGATTCAAGCTATTGTTGGAGCCTTTCAGGCGGCAGTAGCTGGGGCTCATGGAGCTGGGCATCAGGGAGATGCTAATGCTAGACTACCTTTGGAACGTTTGCGCAGTCTGGGAGGGACTGAGTTCAGAGGTTTGTCTGCTGAGGGTTCCGAGTCTTGGTTGGAAAGTATCAAGAGGATATTGGGACAGATGAACTGCAATGATGTGCAGAAGCTAGGATGTGTGGTATCGCTGTTGCATGATGATGCGTATACTTGGTGGACAACCACTGTCTCCGGAATGGAGGAAGCTGATGTAACTTAGACGTTCTTTCTGAACGCGTTCAAGAGGAAGTATCTGGGTGTGCGATACCTGGATTGCAAGAAAAGAGAGTTCATGTCTCTTACTCAAGGGAGCATGACAGTGGCTGAGTACGAGGTTCAGTTTGTCTGTCTCAGTCAGTATGCACCTGAGCTTATCCCTGATGAGCGGGAGAGGTGTGAACGTTTCCGTTATGGTTTGGTGACGGATGTAAAGACCTATAAGTTGGCCGCTGAGTACACTGACTTTGATGTGTTGGTTAGTAGAGCGAAGGATATTGAGCTGAATCTTAGTTTATCTTCTAGAGGTGTTGGTTCTAGCTCGGGCAAGTGAGCTGCTGAGTATAGTTCCGGTGGTGGACGGAACAAGAGAGGACGTGATCGGAGGTATCAGAATTCTGCTAGGCGTGGTGGTGGAGGGCAAGGTGCGCCTGTTCATAGAGACAGGGCGAGAACTGATCAGAACACATGTTGGGCGTGTGGATCGCGTGGTCATTTGTGGCGTGATTGTCCTTGGGCAGCGAGAGAGGTGCAGGCTCCTGTTGTGGTGACCGGTAATTCGTGCTGGAACTGTGGTTCGGCGGATCACATGAGGAGGGAGTGTCCTCTGTTGACCGGTGGTGGTCAGGGACGTGCTCCTGGAGTTGTTGCACCACAGAGAGGTCGTGGGCGCGGCCGTGGTAACTTCCAGCGCAGAGAGGATGGTGGAAGGAATGTGGCTCATGTGGTGGCTGTCCAACCTGAGGGTGGAGGCCAGGCTCGAGTGTATGCGCAGCGGGAGGGAAGAAATGACACGGATGTGATCGCAAGTACCTTCACTTTGCAATCCTTGTCATTACTTTCCTTGATTGATTCTGGATCTACGCACTCATACATATTGCGTGAACATGCTCAATTGCTTGGTTTGCCTGTTGAGTCTTTGGATGTTGGTATGCGTGTAACTAGTTCTTTTGGTGAGACTGTTGTGACACGAAAGCTTTATATAAGATGTCCCTTGGTTGTGGAAAACCATGTTTTTCATGTTGATCTTATGGAATTGTCTTTCTATGGTTTTGATTTAATCTTTGGTATGGATTAGCTTGTTGAACATCGAGTTGTGGTGGATTTTGAGAATAAGCGAGTTTCGTTGAAGCTTGCGGATGACTATGAGGTGGTGGTGGTTGGTGAGAATGTGAAGTTTCTTTCCAATGTGGTATCTACCTTGGAAGCAAGCTGAATCCTGAGGCAAGGTTGTGAAGCCTATCTAGCCTTCGTGATGAATCCTAGCTCTAAGGAGTTGCGAGTGCAAGATATCAGGACTGTGTGAGAGTTTCCTGATGTGTTTCTGGAGAAGTTGCCTGGATTGCCTCCTAATCCTGAATTGGAGTTTGGAATTGAGCTGTATGAAAACACAACTCCAGTGTCCATTACTCCTTATCGAATGACACCTAATGAGTTGAAGGAGCTGAAGACGCAACTTCAGGAGTTGCTTGATCGTGGTTTCATTCGGCCGAGTGTGTCACCTTGGGGTGCACCGGTCTTGTTTGTGAAGAAAAAGGATGGCACTATGAGAATGTGCATCGATTACCGTCAGCTTAACAAGTTGACTATCAAGAATCGGTATCCATTGCCGAGAATTGATGATCTTTTTGATCAATTTCGGGGAGTGGTTGTGTTCTCTAAAATTGACTTAAGGTCGGGGTATTACCAGTTGAAAGTGAAGGATGTGGATGTGCCAAAGACAGCCTTCAGAACGAGGTATGGGCATTATGAGTTTCTTGTGATGTCGTTTGGTTTGACAAATGCTCCTGCAGCTTTTATGGATATGATGAATAGAGTGTTCCATGAATACTTGGATAAATTTGTTGTGGTGTTCATTGATGATATCCTCGTGTACTCACGTACTGAGGAAGAGCATGAGGGGCATTTGAGGATTGTGTTGCAGGCTTTGTTGGAGAATCAGCTTTATGCCAAGCTGAGCAAGTGTGAGTTTTGGCTCAGAGAAGTTGTGTTCCTTGTTCATGTGGTTTCTTCTCAGGGGATTCGTGTTGATCCTCAGAAGGTTGAGGCAGTGATGAATTGGAAGCCTCCTAAGTCTGTTCATGAAGTCCGTAGTTTCCTTGGTTTGGCAGGGTACTATCGAAGGTTCGTGGATGGGTTTTCAAAGATTGCTGCACCCTTGACGAAGTTGTTGCAGAAGGATGTCAAGTATGAGTGGACAGAAGCGAGGCAGCAGGCTTTTGAGAAGCTTAAGGCAGCTTTGACGCAAGCTCCTATCTTGGTTCAACCTGAATCAAGGAAAGAGTTTGTGGTGTATAGTGACGCGTCCTACGTTGGTTTGGGGTGTGTGTTGATGCAGGAGGGTAAGGTGGTGGCTTATGCATCGCGCCAGTTGAAGGTGCATGAGCGCAATTATCCTATGCATGACATTGAGTTAGCTGCGGTGGTTTTTGCTTTAAAAATTTGGAGACATTACCTGTATGGTGAGAAGTGTACTGTGTACACGAATCACAAGAGTTTGAAGTATCTGATGTCTCAGAAAGAGTTGAATCTCAGGCAACGACGTTGGGTGGAGTTGCTTAAGGATTACGATTTGACGATTGAGTACCATCCGGGTAAAGCTAATGTTGTAGCGGATGCTTTGAGTAAGAAGGTGGCAGTGGAGTTGAGGGCTATGTTTGCCAGCTTGAGCATTTCACGAGATGGCGGTCTGGTGGCTGAATTGCAAGTGAAACCATCCTTGATTCAGTTGATAAAGGATAAGCAGCTGTTGGATGATTCCTTGGTGCCACATGTTCAGGATATTGCTGAGGATAGGTCATCAGATTTCTGCTTTAATGATGATGGAGTTTTATGTTTTGGGAATCGAATAGTAGTGCCCAATGATGCTGAATTGAGGCGTGCTATTCTGACTGAAGCTTATAGTAGTTCTTTTGCTATGCACCCTGGTAGTACTAAGATGTATCGTGATCTTCGTGATGAGTACTATTGGGTGGGTTTAAAGAAAGATGTTGTTGAGTATGTGAGCAAGTGCATGGTTTGTCAGCGGGTTAAGGCTGAGCACCAGTTTCCTTCTGGGTTTTTGCAACCGTTGAGGATTCCTGAATGGAAGTGGGAAAGGATTACCATAGACTTTGTGTCTGGTTTGCCTTTGTCTCCATCGAAGAAGAATTCGGTGTGGATGATTGTGGATCGCCTGACGAAGTGTGCGCATTTCTTGTCCGTGCATACTACGTACACTTTGGACAAGCTTGTGGAGCTGTACATTGTTGAGATTGTGCGGCTGCATGGTGTGCCAAAGTCTATAGTGTCGGATAGAGATCCGAGGTTTACATCGCGTTTCTGGCAGTGTTTGCACCAGGCTTTGGGTACACGGTTGAATTTCAGTGCTTCTTATCATCCACAGTCGGATGGACAGTCTGAGCGTGTTATCCAAGTGCTTGAGGATATGTTGAAGTGCTGTGTGATTGAGTTTCAGGGCTCTTGGGAGAAGCATTTGCCTTTGGTGGAGTTTGCTTATAATAATAGCTATCGGGCAAGTATTCAAATGGCACCTTATGAAGCTTTGTACAGGAGGAAGTGCAGAACTCCTATTTGTTGGGCTGAAACAGGTCAGAAGTTGGTTTCGATGCCAGCTTTGTTGAAAGGAACCACCGAGAAGGTGAAGCTCATTTGTGAGCGATTGAAGGCAGCTTCTGACCGACAGAAGTCTTACACAGATTTGAAGCGTAAGGAGATTGAGTATGCGGTGGGTGACCGTGTGTTTTTGAAGGTTTCGCCTTGGAAAAAGGTGATGAGGTTTGGTAGAAAGGGTAAGTTGAGCCCAAGGTACATTGGACCATATGAGGTGATTGAGCGTGTGGGTCATGTTGCGTACAAGTTGAGATTGCCGCAAGAGTTCGAAAAGATTCATGATATGTTTCATGTCTCTATGCTTCGGAGGTATAGATCGGATCCTTCGCATGTTATGACAGTAAAGTTCTTCGAGGCAAGACTATTGATTTGGTAAAGGTGTTGTGGAAGCATCGTGGTGTTGAGGAAACCACGTGGGAACGAAAGGATGACATGTTGAAGCAGTTTCCATACCTTTTTCCTCAGGTAAATTTCGAGGACGAAATTTCTTAAGGGGGGAGAGTTGTAACACCCTAATTTTGGGCTTGGAAGTTTAGGGTTTGAACCGGACCGGTCTAATTTTTGGTTCGAATATAAAAGGTGGTTTTAGGGAAAGCCTAGTTCGGGATGCATTAAAAATATGGAAAAATATCTAAAAATCCTCTTTTAATATATATAAGAGAGTGGTGCAATCAATTTTACAAAATAAGGCTTGGAAATATGACATTTCGACTCGTGACTGTTTTGAAAGGATTGAAACTTTGAATCTTTAAGGAGCTAATTTACCCAAGGAGGGATTTCTCCAGATTTTTCTTAATTTTAATGACTCATTTAATGTTTAATTAATAAAAAGAAAAGAGGGAAAAACCATATTTTAGTTTCATAACTAACTTTTGCTAAAATTTTCCCATTTCATTTTCTCTCAATTTCCCTCAGCCAAACACATTTCCACAGCAGCTTTTCTTTTGATTTTCACATCAAATCCTCTTCATTTGCATATTGAATTTTCAAGGATTTTGGCTCTAAACAAGGAGAAATCCACATTTAGAGGTATAAACGTTCTTCTCCTCTAAATACTCAGTTCTTTACTGAAATTCCCAAGTTCTCAATCCTTAAATTAAGTTTTATTAAATGTTTTAATGTTGTGATCTTGATTTTGGCTTAAAACTTGAGATTTTGATTAAATCTTGAAAAATTTCGTGGTGATTGTTTGGGCTCTGTTTTGAGATGCCTTTTTAATTTATTTTTGGATGTTTAATAATGTGTAATTGAGGTTTAATCAATGCAATCCCGAATAGGTTGATTTTCCTAAGTTTTTACTTGTGAAAATGCTGGGTTTTGGGGTGATTTTGGTGTTCTGTTATAGCTGGAGGTATAAGGACGTGATTAGGTCCTTTTTGGATGTTAATTGATGTCTAAGAATGTTTAGAAGTGATGGATCTTGGCTGGGTAATGTTGTGGAAGTGTTTGGATGTGATTTCGGTTGTGTTTGGTAGCCGAAATGTGAGTTTTGGTGAGAGCAGCGAGTTTAGATGTAATGGCTGAAGATTTTAATGCATGATGATGCATTAATCCTCTTCTTTGATGTGTTTAAAACATTGGAGACATCTTCGGATCCTTGTGGTGTTGATCTGGAGGCTTGAACGGCGTTTCAGCAAGCTTGCGAAACGGAATTGGTGAGTGAAGTTTGGTTTTCAGCTTTGAAACCAATGTTTGAAGGTTTTGGGAGCTTAGTTTAAGTCTAAGCAACTTAACTAAGCTCAAGAGTAAGTTTTCAGAGAAACTCTCTCTTTGATGAACCATGAGATGGTTGGATGCAATGTGTTTAATTTGCATGTTTAAATTCTGTTTTGAAAGCATATTTTAGCATGTTTAATGTTGGTTTTGAAAGCCATGTGTTGAAGGATGCTCAAGGTAAGAGATCCTTGGTTTGACATTGATAAATGTGGTTTTGATGCATAGTGATGCATGAAGGTTTAATGGCTTTGTTTAATGCTTTAAAACAATGGATTGATGATGGTAAATGATGTATATTGGCAAGTGATGTGTTGGTTTAAAAGTACTTGAATCAGATATAGTTAGCCGGCTATAGGATTGGGTGCACCGTGAATAAAGTCGCCTTGGATGTTGAGGGGTTGTAATGGTACCGTAAACTCCATCCAAGTACACTAACGAGATGCCTAAGATCATAATGGTGGTTAAAATGCCATGTGAGGATCTTGTTGTGTGTGTCCCGTGTTCTCGTTAGTGATGTTATACAACTACCAATGAGTGATGTGGAGGGGTTGTGATTGTACCGTTAAACTCCATCACGGGTGTTGAGGGGTTGTCATTGTACCGGTAAACTCCACCTTGTGTGTTTGTAGTGTGTATGAAGCGTATGGGACAACGCTTGTAATCCGCGTATCTGATTGTGTTTTGTGTTGAAAAATGGTTATGGATTATCACTTGAAAGCCAATATGACATGTTGTTGTAATGAAGCGTGAGATGCTTGTTGTGTATGCATTGTTGCATGTGTAATGATGTTTATGAATTTAAAGGCCTTTGAAAGGTGTTTTATAAAGTGCATTATTGTGTTGTTTCATTAGAGCATGCCTCACTAAGCATATGTGCTTACGCTCTCTTTCTTGAACCAATAATGCAGAGAATTGAAGTGCTTTAAGGGCAGCAAGGAGGCCAAGAATCCAAGAGAAAGACTAAGCTCATGTATGGTGACTATTTTTACCACATTATTAGTTTTTGGTATTTGGCAATGGGAACCTAGGTTGTGTTTTTGGGAGATGTTTTGGACTCCCTAAGTTTGGCATGATGCCTATGATGTTTTGGATATGTAATTGACCATTTTGGTGTTTGCTTTGTTGGTTTGATGTTTAGTTGGTTTTGAGTAATAGGTTGCATGCCTATAGTTTGAGGTTTTCCCTAATTGATGCTATGGATGTGTTTTGATAATGCAAATATGTTCCTTTAATGTATGATGACTTGTTGGCGTGATTAGGAGGTCATAGGGACATGTTTGATTGGTCGAATGTATGTTAAACCAGAAAATTCTGCACTTTCTGGGCAATCCGTATCGAAACGGCCACTACCGTTTCGAAACAGGGGTCTGAAATGGCCTTGGTGTTTCGAAACGGGTAGAGTCGTTCCGAAACACTTTTGCTACTGCCAAGCCCTGTTTCGGAACAGGTTTCGAAACGGTCCCGAGTTTCGGAACGGTCAACCCCCGTTCCGAAACACTTGACCGTTGGGCACGGATTTGTATGGTTTATGTTTTGCAATCTTCACATTTTAGTCCTGAACTTTGTATATGCAATTGCTTGAGCTTGGGATGTCCGTTTGAGGTGAAATTTGACAGAGAAGCATGTAACATGATTAATTTCAAAATGGTATCTTAAAATTTAGTTAAGTCCTCTTAATTTCTATATTTACAATTTGGTCCCTAAATTCGTATGTTGTGCAATTAAGTCCCTTATTGCTTTCCGATTGCTGTGATTTTTTAGTATGCTTAACTCAGGAGTACGCCTACGGTTAATGTGCATCTAGACAAGTTTAAAAAGAAAAAAAGGGTCGTTAATCAAGGTTGACTTTCGAGTTGACTTTGGTTTTCCCCGTGTAATCTTCGTAGTTCGGGTCAACCGTCTAGGCCGGGCTAAGGGGGTTACAAGGTCATTTAGATGTTGGTATATATATATGCACAACGATGGATTTTCGTAACCAGTGAAGTTTTTCTCAGTTGAATATGAGTTCGTGTCATGTTGTGTTTTTTGCAGTTGAATTTTTTTGTCCGAAATATTGTTCCTTTATGATAGTTGGAGTTCACTTAAAGATTTGTGTTCCGCGGGGTACATACCCCCGCATGATACGTTCATTAAATAATATTTACCGACATATCGCAATATTCGGGAGGTTGTGGGCGGCTGCGTCCCCTTCAATGGAAGCTTCTGTAGCCGCCGTCGAGAGGATCCGTGGCTACAACTTTGAAACGAAACGACTTTTAGGAAGTATCTGGAAAGTTTCATGTAAAACGTTCGAGGCACTTCTTGGGGACTCTTTTCTCAAGTACGCAGTTTGCCCGCACAATCTGCAAAAAGTTCAGAGTTAAAGAAGCGATGGCAGATTCAGATCAACCATACTACCGTGGCAGCCCTACTTTTTAGATGCGGCCGGTGCCGATTACATTTTCTAATGGGGAACAAAGCTCCTACCATTTCAGAAGAAATCTGATCATCGAGCTCTGCTTCTTTCACTCGGGACCTTCGATCACATTTGCCCACCGACATATCGCAATATTCGGTGCCGATTATATTTCTCCACATGGATTTTTTGCATATACTGTTTCGACTTTTTGTAAATATTGTATCCAGTTGTCTCAATTTACTTATTAACGAATACTTGTTGAAAGTTGAAAGTTTTGTTAAATGAAACGCGTATTAAAGTTTTGATTCGAGTTAAATTTACTTATGTGGTGTTTTTCCTTTACTATAAATACTCACGAATTCCACCATCATTTACTCATTCCAATTTCTCTCTAAACACCCAATCTTTGCTCCCCTTATGGCAAAATTTCAGGCAACATTTTATTTTCTCGATACTTATTTTGAGTCAACAATCACTGGCAAAATGTCACTGAAAGATTTAATACAGTTGACAACAAGCGAGGTTAGTAAACGCACCGACAAACAAATTTCTTCCTTGGAATGTCGAATCCCAACACCGTCAGCAAACGAAACGCACTACGTTATGAAGCTTACGAACGAAACAGGCGTTCATAACATGTATGACTGGCGCAATTCCGTTGGAGCTAGATACGTCGATTTAAATGTTAAGTTTGATGAGGTCAAGGCCGACGAAGGTAGTACGTCTGCACCCGGACAACCTGCTCTGAACACTAAACACACACCGTCTTCACCGGATGTTGATGCGGCTGCCGACGAGCTGCAACTTTTTATGTACAGGCGTAGACAAAGAAAACAACAGCTTATCGAAGAACGAAACCTAAGTTCAGACGTGTCCACTGACTACGATGATTCGGATTAACCATAAACTTCTGAAATTATCGTCCAATTATGTTATATGACGTCTTTTTTCATCCTTTATTAATGTTCAAGGGACCTCGCGTTATGTAAAACTTCTAGTATTCAATTACATTACTAGACTACAATTGTCTCAGTTATTCAAACATAAAACGAGTACATAGTACGAGTTTTATTAATTCTGACGGAATCTCTGTCTCAATATATATAAAGGGACCTCGCGTTATGCAGCACTTGTAGTATTCAATTATATTACCAGACTACAATTGTCTCAATTATTCAAACATGTTCTCAATTACACAAATAGACAATGAGTACATAGTACGATTATTATAACTTCTGACGGGATATATGCGACAAAGCAATTAAAAGGACCTCGCGTTCTACAGAACGCGATGTTCGTAAAGCCTGCCTCCCGGGTACCCTTATCCCTTACTTGTCCAAATTTAGGGGACTGCTTATCGCATTTAGGAAATGGACAAGTAAAGCTACCTCTCGGTACCATTTTTTGCCTTACACACCCAGATTCTCCGGGATTTCAAGTTGCAATAATAACCCATAATATTTCCCCTTATATGAAGCAGAACCATCAAACGTAAATATATGTTTCAATTGCCAAAACAATTCCTAAAATTTTTCAAGTATTAAAAATTCAGAAGTCTTTCACAAAATATTCAAATGGCGAGACGAGGCATTAGTACTCTAGTTTACTACGATGGGCAGATATTCGACGATACCGAACTCGGCGTCGTTTTTCACTGCGAAGATCCGGTAACGCTAAAGATTCTGAGGAGATTATCATTCAAGAAGTTGGTAAAGGAACTGGAGGCAAATGTCCCTAATTTTGATAACCATCGTTTGACCTACGTGAAGTATCGAGTGCCAACATCTATAGCCCCTTTAAGGTACTATGTATGCCAAATTGCGGAAAATGCTGATGTGGACATAATGCTGGAAACCCACTTCGACTATTCATTGGGGGGGCTCGAGCTGTATGCATCGTTCTCGGAGTCTAATCCAGTTATCGAAATACCAAGCTGGGGCCGGGCGAATTTCGACTTTGATCCGAATGCCAACGTTGATAGCCCGACCGCAAGTCTACGACGTGATTTTAACCTACTGTGCCAAGACAACGAGTTTGGTGCATCGCCATCTGCTCCTCCAAGGCAGTCGTGCATAACTAGTATCGGGTTTGACCTGAACCAACCCCCAAACAATGAATTCGATGCACCAACAAATGTATCGTACAATCTATACAATCCATACAATCCTTATAGTTTTGGGGGGAGGGAACGTCGTCTACTTACGTAGCGTACGACCATGAAGCATCATATGGCCGACACTCAATGTATGTCACTGGCACCGAATACGGTTAACCATCTATGGGGAGACATTCTTCTTTCGGAGGTGAGGGAGCTTCGTCTTCTTACGCTATGCACGACCATGATTCCTCATATGGCCGACACTCAACGTATGTCCCTAGCTCGGAGTACGTTCAACCATCTATGGGGAGACAATCTTCTTATGGTGATCTTGATTTTGGTCTTGGAAATGCAGTTCGTGAGCAATCTCGTGAGAGGTCTCCCGATCGTCGACCCCCATCCGAGCCTCCAAGGGTTGTGATCGACGAAGCTCTACTATTCCAGCTCCCGGAGGATGCTTCTGACGAAGAACCGATTAGAGAACCCGAGCCCGATAGAGACGAGCTGGGGCCATTCTATGATGAACCAGAAGACTTGACAGTTCTACCAGAAGAGGATACCGTTCCACCACCAGATTTCGACGAACAGCCGACTGCCACCAACTTTCCTGTAGACGCAACACCAATTTCTATGTTCCAGCCACCATCCCACTTCACAACGATTGATATGGATGGAATGGACGTCTCTGATTTTCCGCATGACAACACAATAGACGGCAGAGTCAACTGTTCTGATGGTGAACTGAGAATTGGTATGACGTTCTTCACAAAGGATATTGCGGTGGTGGCAGTTAAGCAGCACAACCTTCGTCATAATGTTGAGACGACAGTGGATAAAACCCAAGCTAAATACTATAAGGCTCACTGCGTCCAAAAAATCAAGGTTGTCAATGGAAAATCCGTATATCACAATTGAAGAGGGCAAGCGACCGTTGGAAAATAACAAAACTTGAGGGTCCCCATACATGCACCGTTGCTAGCCTCAGCCAAGATCACAAGAACCTGGATGCAAAGTACCTCGCGGACATCTTTTTGACACTGGTGAAAGCAAATCCCACTGTGTCGGTCCCTACATGTCAGGCTGCAGCTCTAGCTGTCACCGGCTACCGTCATCAATATTACAAAGCATGGTATGCAAGGAAGCGGGCCAAAGAGAACATGTATGGCCGATGGGAGGAATCTTACAAAAAGTTGCGATCGTGGCTTAATCTCCTGTAGAAACACATCCCAGAATGGTTGTCAAACTTGATACGGTTCTGGCATACGAAAATGATCATGTCGTCTGAGGTGTTTGTCAATTCCACCGGTTATTTTGGACTTTCCCCCAGTGCATCAACACATTCAAGCACTGCAAACCGATGGTCCAAATCGACGGCACATGGTTGTACGGAAGATATACACAGACCCTACTTCTAGCTATTGCACAGGACGGCAATCGCAAATGTGTTCCTGTTGCATTCGCAATCGTCTGGAAGGAGGATTTGGAGTCTTGGAAGTTCTTCCTTTGGAACCTACGAAAATATGTCATTGATCCTGTAATACGATCAAAGGATGGAGGGGTATGTGTTATTTCTGACAGAGGCACAGCGCTGTTGTGGGCGATAGAAAATTTGGGTGACTATTAGAAGCCTCCATACATTCACCGCCGTTTTTGCTTGCGGCACATAGCCGCAAACTACCTGCAGCAATACAAGAACCGTGATGAACGTCAAATTGTGCTCGATATGGGTACGTCCTTTATGTCATTTTCATTTACTATATTACTTGTTACTCGCTTTCATTTACGACCTTTTTGTATGTGTTTTTCGCCCATAACTCTTCAATTGTCCTCCCGTAGGCAACTCGCACTACAAACAAGAGGTGGCTAACTTGCTCGAGGAACTGAGAGCGAGAAACAAACATGGCGCAGAATACCTTGAAAAATCCCAAAGGAAAAATGGCTTCGATCATATGACGAGGGTAAACGTTATGGTCACATGACAACAAACTTGGCTGAGGCAGTGAACTCATCACTGAAGGGAGTGCGGCAGTTGCCTATCACTTCCATTTTCAAAGCGACCTATTATCGTTTGGCTACCCTTTTTGCAACCTTAGGAAGGCAAGCAACTGAGTACATGGCAGGTGGACACAAAGTCCATCTGGATTTCTGCACAAAACTGCATACTCAATTGGGCCAATCAAGACAGATGACTGCAACTCTCTTCTCGCGAGAAGGACACATGTTTCATGTTGTAGAATTTTCCAAGCAGTTGGAAGGCATTCAGGACAACACGTACGTGGTAAATCTGAGGGAAAGAACCTGCGAGTGCGAAATTTTCCAAACATTCAAATACCTGTGCGCACACGCCATTGCTGCTTGCACTAACCAACGGATACAATACATGCATCTGGTTGATCCGGTATACTTACTCGAAACATTGTTTAAGGTTTACGAAAAAGAGTTTCCTCCAATCGGAAATAAGGTTGATCCGAATGTCGTGGACACTGAACCGACCATACGCCCAGATCCAGCACTACTAAGAGCCAAAGGATGTCCACGGTCTACAAGAATACACTGTGCCGAGGATATGATCGAACATCGAGAAAAAACCGGACAAAGGAAGCATTGTAGTGTATGTAAAAATCCTGGACAAATAGCTCCTAAGTGTCCTAATCGCTCAGCCCCTCGTCTTAATTAATTATTTTTAATTTATATATGCGAGTTCACCCATGACAATCGAATCAATAAAAGTCAGTCCACTTCGATTTATACAGTAGCTCATCTTATATTTTCATTCATTCAAAAAAATATGTTATGATAGCGTTTTCGAAGCGACTTTAAGTCAGTGTAGAATGGACGGAAATTGACCGTGTCAGTGACATACGATAGAGAATTTCCAGTACTACGACCCCAAACTCGATGTTAGCTAAAGTTTTACAATTTCTACGTATGAAATTTTGCTCGAACATGCCTATCGACATTTGTTCAAAGGCAACTTCATTCAAAAAATGATGATAGCATAGGGTTTTGGAAGCCATTTTAAACCAGTGTAGAATGGACGGAAATTAACCATATTGGCGTCATACGATAGAGAATTTCCACTACTAAGACCCCAAACTCGATGTTCGATAAAAATATACGATTTACACGCCCGAAATTGGGCTCGAACAAGCCTACCCACACTTGTTTTCCCTAATTCTTCAGCCCAAAATTGCACAGAACTCGCGTCCTGCAGAACGTGAGGTTTGTGCGATATATTCAGCCGCCCTTTCAAATTCTCGTGGACCTCGCGTTCTGCAGAACGCGAGGTACTGTAAAACCATTAACACAAACAACAAGGCCAGGTAGACTGAAATCGCGTTATGCATAACGCGATATTAGACCTCGCTTCCTACACAACGCGAGGTTCACCAACGTGGCAAGTTTGGGGGGTCATTTTGCCAAATAATATTTTTTGGGAGCCATTTTCCCAAATAATTATTTAAAAGGGATCATTGATTAAAAACTGCCGACTAAAATATCCCTTTAATAGCGGAGGGATTAAAATATACTTTTAAATATTCTAAAGACACTTTTTAATAAACTTTAACCATGTAGTTCTCTCATTAAAAGAGTGTAAATTATTTTTTAAAATATAAAATAAAAAGACGTTTATACCCGTATTATAATAAAAAAACATGAAACGTAATTATTATATATAATTAAATCAAGGGTAAACTACCCTAGTGACCATTCAACTATTGATCACGGCATGTTTTGACCACCCAACTAAAAGAATTCAAAATTCGATCACCCAACTATTTAAATGGATCTATTTTGACCACCGGCCGTTAAAAGCTAACGGAAACGTGGCGTGGCCGTTAAAGTCAAATGTTTATAATTACACATTTGATCCTTGTTGGTTGCCTATTATATCAATTTAGTCCTAATTTTAATTTAAATAAATAAAATTAATCAACCAATTTGGTGATGACACGTGTCACCACCCGGTTAAAGAAAAACTTAAGAGAAATGAATATGTGCATAGTGTGGTTTGAACTCATAACCTCTTAGTTAAAAAAAAGCTTAACCACTAGGCCAACTACTCCTTAGTGATGTAAATTGTATCATTTTATATATATCTTATAATGAAGTCAGTGCTAGGAAAAAAAGGAAAAAATGTTTGAGAGGAGATTCGAACATGTGTCACGTGAGATATATAAAAACACGCATATCACTAAATCAAACATGTGTCCATTTAAATAGTTAGGTGGTTGAATTTTGAATTTTTTTTAGTTTGGTGATCAAAACAGGTCGCGACCAATAGTTGGGTGGTCACTGGGTAGTTTACCCTTAAATCAATACCTTCAAAAATAGTTAAATCAATATATACTATTAAAAAAAGTTAAATCAATATATAATTTTTAGATAAAAATTAATTCAGCAAGTGGTTTCAGTGGAAAAGCAGATTATTTTAGATAAAAAAGTTAAGAATATGTATGAACAAATACTATCTTTTAATCATGTTTAGATTATTTAAAAATAATAATAATTTTTAGATAAAAATAAATTTTGTTAATATTCTAAGGTAAAATGAATTGAATTAAAATATGTTATCAGTTTTTTATTTCTTAAAAACAAATGATAAAAAATATTTATTTTTATTATGAATATTTATTTATGTGGATGTCTATCATGATAAGAACTTTATCATGGATATTTGACTTACTTTATCATTAGGAATATTATCTACATTAATTAGAGTTTAATGTATTATGTACTTTTTATGTCTATAAATAGATTATTTATTGAAGGCATTGTACACACAATTTTATATTTGAGAATAAGACAAATCTCCCTCTTTCTCTCATCTCTTTGTTCTTCGTTCTTATTCTTGTTCTTCTTTATTTTATTCACAACACGTTATCAGCACGAGACTCTAACCAACTGAGGTGTTTGTCGTTCGAATCTTAAAAGAGTTTGCCAAAAAGAATTTGATTCTAGTATGAATCAAAGATAAGTTCTTCTCCCTCAATTATATTTTAATTATCTATTATCTTTCTCTCTTGATCTTTAACTTGATTTTTAATTTTTTTTTAAAAATCATTGGTTGCTCGTGTTAGCGTAGCCAGAGAGTGACATTATTTTCTTTAAAATAATACGTTTATTAGTATTATTCTATTTTATCTTGATAATGTTGAAAGTTATATTTTTTATAGAGATATTTATGTACTTTTGCTTTTCATGGATTGATTCTCTTAAATCAACGTGCGAAATATTGGATTAAAGTAAATAATACTTTGCACGTATTGATGCGGTGTGCGCAAGAAACTGTGGTTGTAAATGTTGCCGTAAGATTTATATGTATAGGGCTGGAAGGTATGTGTATATTTCTCTATCTCTCCCATATTAAAAAAAATAATGCATGATTGCTTAATACCATGAGCATGCTTTAAAGAGAAAAGGTAAAATTTCATCTTAGATTCACTATAGTTTCTATTCTATTTACTTTAGTCATTGCATACTTACTTTAATCCTATTTTATTCCAAAATAGTTTATTATTTACGTTATTTTAAATTATTTTTTAATCATGTTTTGAGTTTTACATAGCTTTAAATGGCTTGGAAAGAGACGTGACATTATGAGAAGTTGCCTTGATTCATTTGCTACGTCCTCATTTTCTTCAAGACGAAAATCAATATTGGTAAACTTTATTTTATTTTTATTCTTTAAAATACAATTTTATAGTGCGATAAATCATAATGATTTTGAATCTACAAAAGATTGTTATGAAGTCTATATTTGCTCAAAAGAAAACATTTTTCCTTGTCGAAAAATCGACTATAGACTTCTCCCAAGTTCAAGTTACGCAAAAATTGTCTTGATCCAAAAAAATTTTGTGGGAGGCATTTCCTAAAGTGAATGCAAGCATGATGTTTATTCCATTCAATTAATGGATTCGTTTCATTCCATGAAGAGAATGCAAACATAGTAAATCACTATTTAATTGGTAACATAACTTCGATAAAATCCAAGAATATTGGTTGGACATCCCGTTCTGCGAGGCTATTGGTCACAAATGAGGTTTTTAAAAGACCTTGTGGACTGGTTTAACAATGCCGCGTACGAGGGTTAAATCTTTGTTCTCTGTGATAAGAATATGTGAAAAAGGTTTCAAATGCCCACTAGCTCTACTTCATTCCCTGAAGTGAATGTGAGATTATATTATGGAAAGAATAAAAGCCACATTAGAAGTTGTGGTCATGATTGAAACCATGAATATAGACATGGAAAAATGTGTTCATTTTAAGGATACTTCTACCAACCGGTAGTGAGGTTATAAGGATGACAAGAGTGATAAAGATCATTCTAATGAAGTAAAATCCTTTTTATTACCAATGCGATGATATAAACCATTGGTCTCGTACTTGTCGTACGTTGAAAAATCAATAATCATTGAATGATAAAGGGAAGAAAATAGAAGAAAATTTTATTTGCGAAAAGTGACGAAGATGATATTAGTCCAACTTTATTTGGACATTATTGGTCCAACTCATTTGGACGTTGTTGATTTTCTTATAACCCTCGAAGAGAATAAATCATCTTCTAATTGTTCTCATAACTTTGAAGAAAATTATTTATCTTTTTATTTATTTTTCTTTATATTTATTTACTTTACACACATTAATTATTTACGTTTTATATTTATATTTATATATTATGATATTTATTTATTTTGTTTAACATGATTACTTGTCAAATACAATCTATGGTGACGATTTATGCTCAACATAAGCATAAGATATATTTTCCCATTTAAAAGCAAGGGAATAATATGAGTACTATATCTCAATGTACTAAAAATATTGATGCTCTAGAAGAGCAATAAATTCTTGAGAGAAAAGACATTATGAAAAGTACATAATTGTGAATATTGCAATAATTACCGCTAATGGTAATAATATCGTCACCACTAGAAGTGGAAATTTTAAGAGAGCAATATGAGTTCGCAAAATATCCCTTTGGGAATTATAGATAACATATGTTATCAATTGGTATTTGAAATAAGCCAATGTAAATATAAGATCGGTAGCCAAAAAGTCAGTTGAAAGCTCTAGAAAAGGTATATATTGCTACCAAAATATAATTTCTATTGAAAGCTTTGAAAGAGCTAAAGATATTCCTATTCAAAGGAACAATTTTGATGGTCGTATTTGACAAGTACGAGTGAGATTGAATCACATGTTATGGTAAACCATAAGTTTACGAAATTCAGAAATGCATATACACACTTATATATAGTTGGTATGATCGGTTAGACCATCCTGATCAATAATGATGCGAAAGCTATTGAGATTTATATGCACGTTTATTAAAAGAACCTAAAGTTCTTGTAGTGCTTGTTCTCAAAGAAATTGATTAAATTCCACTTATTGAAAGAACACGAAGTTTTGTATTGTTTCTCTCAAAGGAAATGATTAAGATATTGCTTATCAAAAGAACTTGAATTTCTTGTACTAAAGCTGAAACTGCATATCTTGCATATCTGAATGAAATATGAGCCCATATATTCGCAAATGTGGAAAGTTTTATATGATTTTAGTAGATGCATCTACATTTTTTATCAAATTACAACCAGAAGTTTGTGAGATTAATTATAAAAAGATTCAGATTATACAGTTAGACTATTCGCCTTGCAAAAGCTAGTGAGTTTATATTTTAGGCTATATCAGTTGATACGAAGCTTACTGATTATGAAAAATACAGTTTAGCAAAATTTCTATTGGATGTCTCCTCTTTAATAGCTAAACTATGAGAACAAAATAATTACTATTTATATGGTATTTCCATATAGAAACACTTATACGCATCAAGCCAACAAGTTATAATGAACTCCCCGTTATGATTGGTTTTTGGTCAGAAGCCATACATTTCCCATTTTATAATTTTTGAATGTGCGATATATTGTTGAATTGATCCACCACAACGCACAAAATGGGTAAATAAAAAGGGTTGAGAATATATATTGAGTATAAGTCTCATTTTATGTTTAAATTCTTAAACATTAATTGGAGAATCATTTATGACATGATTTTTCTCAAAATTAGGGGATATAATAATCAGCTAGATCTCTAGAAATGAATTATCATTATCTAGATCCTCGTATATGAACTAGAAGTTCATAAGATAATTTATGTTATTACATGTCAACTGCCAGACATATTTACTGACCTAATGAGAGTAATTAAGTCTCATATACCAGCTGAAATGCTTAAGTTTAAATTACATGTTAGAGCAAGAGGGTGTAAATCATGCCTGAAGCATGATAGTTGAAATGGTTCCAATGATCAAAATTCTCGTAAATGGGAAGTAATATGAGATGGTCATATATTGGAGGTGGGTGCTCCTAAAGAAACCCAAGACATAACTAATAATAAAACTCTAGAAGAGTTTCAGGTACCTGAAATAAAGATTGAAATCTTGAAGAGGTCTCAATGAGTTATGCCACTACGAGAATGGAACCAAAATAGAAAAATTGTCGACAACGATTTTGCAAACAATTTTACATAGAATACTTCTATATAAGTAAAGAAAGAAAACGAGGATCTTATATAAGAATCTATAGATGTTGAAATGATTGGCCAATATAGAAAGACGTTCTGAACTTCTAAAAGAGAAGTATTTGGACCAACAGTCTAAACACCTAAAGGTGTAATGCAAGTGAGGCACAAATAAATATTCGTAAATACGACTTGAATTATGATTTATGATGAGTTTTTGATGGATGCAATTACTTTGGAAGTTATGAAATATTTTATATGCGTCTAATCATTTTGTAGACCCCTATAAAAGGAAAGCTATCCTTGACGGATTTAAAATGCTAGAAGCATTTGGAAATTTCCAAAGAAATTTATTTAGACATGTCTCATTGAATATTTTGGCGCATTTGGTATAATCGCCTGAGTGGGTACAAATTGAGAAAATATTGTAAGAATGATAAGATTTCCTTATGTATTTTTATAAATGAGTTTTGGATCAAGAATCATTATGATAATTTGAATTTCATTAGAACTCCTAAAGAGCTTCAAATTGAAAACTCATGAAGTGCTTTCAATGCATTTAATGAAATTATTTGAGAGAAAAAAATCTTGACATCAAGTTTTATCTCGACATGGAGATCAAGCATTTAAATATCTCTTTGTCTATGAATGTACATCAACTGAAATAATCTTAAAGAAGATTCAATATGGATAAAGCATATATATTGAGTATCCTTGTGATTGCAAGATTATTGGGTGTGAATAAATTTATCTTCGAAAGAAAGATAAATAAATAATTCGTTTGGAAGCATCATACATTAGTTGGTCAAGAAATATTCATGGATATACAAAGATCATTACCTTTAGGTCTTCTAACATTCGTCGATGCCTCCTCAAATCTCGTAGAAATAATTGTTATGCACGAGGAAATCCAAAAATGTTTTTGGCTAAGACCATTGATCCAACATATCCAAAAGATATATGGATTTACTTTCACAAGATATAATACAAAGGTATCTTGTGTAGAGATAATGCAAGATGTATATCTCAATTGAAATGTGGATATATCATGGAATATATTACTCCAAAGTTTCATCCCTCGCGATCTTTAGAAAATAGTATTCAAGATTGAATTATGAAGATTCAAAGACCTTCTGTGGTGTTTTCATGAGGGGGGTAAATACGCGTTGCACTCTTTTTTTCTTGACCAAGGTTTTGTCTCAATGGGTTTTCTTGGTAAAATTTTTAATGAGGCAACATGTTATGCGTATCAAAGATGTGTGTACTCTTTTTCCTTCACTAAAGAATTTTTTCCATTAGGCTTTTATTTAGTAAGGTTTTAACGAGGCACATTATCTTCATAGACATCCAAAGGAGTGTTATGAATATTTATCTATGTGGATGTCTATAATGATAAGAACTTTATCATGCAGATTTGACTTACTTTATCATTAGGAATATTATATACATTAATTAGAGTTTAATGTATTATGTACTTCTTATGACTATAAATAGAAGATTTACTAAAGGCATTGTACACACAATTCTATATTTGAGAATAAGACAAATCTCCCTCTTTCTCTCGTCTCTTTGTTCTTCTTGTTCTTCGTTCTTATTTTTGTTCTTCTTTATTTTATTCACAACAATTTTTAATTTTTCAAAAAATAATTAAAAAAAAGTCTATTTTAAGAGAAAAAATAACTCCATCATTAATGTTTTTTTTTTCATCTTTCCAATTTATATATTTTTGTCTTTTAATTTATTTTTGGGGTAACCGTTGTACTTCCTTTGTTGATGACAATGACTTGCTAATTGGATTAATGGGCAGGCAAAGTGGATGGACATGTTGGTAAATTTCGGAAAGAGTAAATTGGGATTTTAATAATGATAATATATTTCAATATTTGTGGCTAATGTTGAGATGTTGTGGTTTCAGTTAGTCAAATAAGTATGTGAACTTTTAGGTTAGGGTTGTTGGCACATCACTACATCTCTTTCCCAATTCGTTGCCTTCAAGTTACCTCAAGAACTTTCACAATTCTGTGTCTGTCATTTTACTTTTAAATTATTTCATAAATTTAACTCTGAGATAAAATGACCGTATCAATATCCTATTGATGGTAAAAATTAAAGGAAAATAGTTAGGGTGGGGTGAATCAAAACCAAGAGCGAGGCAAAGGTCCTAGTGCTTAACTATTTGACCAAATTGTGTTATTTATTGTAAACAAAATCAATACTCCATTTAAGTTTAACAATACTATGAATCCAAGTAATACTCTGAATCTAACTAGTGTCTGATGAAAAATCGGATGATGTTTATTCTAAAAGATACAAGTTCAAATTGTTTTTGTTTATAAAGTGTATGCGCATTGTTAAAGGGTTAAAAATATGTATGAACAGATACTACCTTGTAAACACCTTTAGACCATTCAAAATAATAATAATCCCCTACTCTGAACAAATACCAAACTGTGTCAAACAATACCATTTGACAAAACTGTGTTGTTGTGCGGTGGCAAAACTAAAATTTTATAGAAGAGGGTAAAATGAAATTAAATTTTCTGAGAGGTTCATACTAAAATTTTACAAACTTTAAAGGGATTATAGAGATAATTTTAAAATTTTTTTCTGAAAACTTTATTCTATTTCTAATAAAAAAAGTTGGCGGAAATCAAAGGCCCTTAAACCTTATGTTCCTCCCCTGTTGCTGTGACTTTCCACGCACCGAGGAAAGCGTATTTCTCTTGTTTTCTCATTGGTCTACCATTCTCTAAAGTCCTCAAACAAGCAATATGATATTCTTTCTTGCACTGATTCATAATGATTAAAAATAAAGAAAAAGAAAGGATGTTCAAATCAGTGGGAAAACAATTAAAAGAGAAACACGTTCAACAGACGATAAAGCAATAAACAAAACAATACAAAGTTATAGAAATATCACAGTGAACACTGCATAAGAATAATACTCTTCGACAACCATAAGCTTTAATCAGATTCATATTGAATGATAAGATTATGCTACAGGAGAGAATACAGGCCTGGGCCTACCTTGGCCGTGGCCCGCCCCATGCTTATTTTTTTTCTCCTATTTCATTCTAAAAATAATATATGTTGAGTTTTTATAAAATATATATTATATACTTTGAGATTTGAGTGAAAAAGGAATATACGATATTAAAGTTTGTTTTAATTTTTAAACCTTGAATTTTGAGTAAAATTTGAAAATAAAATTACTTATATTTTCATTACATTTTACAAATAATACATAATTATTTTTAATAAAAAAATATTTTAAGCATACATTTTGCTACTAAATAAATAAATATATTTTTTTAAAATTGAATTTTTCAAATGTAGTTAGAGTTTCACTCTAGTGTATACTAATGATAAAATACAAATAACAAAATTAAAATTAAAACTAAAAAAAATATTTTTTTAGTAAAAGCATATATCTCATCTCCAATATCTTTAAAAATAACTTAAAAGATGATAAAAATGTAATATATTTTCCAATCATTTTAATTGAACTTGCAGGTGAAACTAATATTTAAATAAATAAATTTAAATTCATATTTTATTACTTATTTTAAGGAAATTGTTTAATTTTATTTAAATAAAGATGTAGATAATAAAAGATTTTAGAATTATTCAACAATGAAATTTTATAATTTCAAAATTATATATATATATATATATATATATATATATATATATATGAGTTATGTTGGATAAATTTCTTGTTTTATTTAGGATGAACATTTGATTAAATCGAGTCGAGTCAAAATATTTTGAGTGATATAAGTTGACGAATCATATTTTATAACTCAAACTTATTTAATTTTTTTGAGTCCGGACATATATTATTTGATTAAATGGTTTTCTATGACCATATACGTTATATATATGTTAATATTTTTTTTGTCCGCATGAGACCGGACGCCGCAAGGCGATTTTCGTCTGCCATTCGCCACCGCACCAAAACCCTAAAATATCTAAATTTTTATTTTCAAACTAAATTTAAAAAATTAACTTGATCCGTTAGGAAATCCCTTCTTCCCCGACCTAAAAACTTAAAACTACTTATCCCGGATATTTATAATGTAAGCCTGCATATTTATAATATAAATTTAAATTACTAAACATAAACACTAAAATAGTAAACCTTAAACTCTAAATTTTAAATAATAACCCTACATCTCTAAGCCCTAAAACTCTTTCTCATTTATATTAAAAAAATTTAGTATTATAATTTTTCATTTAGAGTTTGCAAAATTTTCGTTTATCTATAAAGTTTGAAATAAATTTCAATTCCGATCAAAACCATAGATTATATAAGTATTTATATGCAACCATACCAGCACACACAAGATGGATTCAAATATATTTTTTTAGAGTGAGTACATATCAAATTTCAAAACTTCAAGGTGAGCACAATTCATAAAGATTAAAAAAATATGAAAGACCGATTCATAAAAGTTAAAAAAAATTAAAATTAAATATGTGGGGTTTAAAAAGATGATATCTAATGAATTTAAGTTTTTTAAATTAAAGGTTTAGGGTTCCAATACGATGAATCTAATTGCTTTGTCCAACTCATTAGATGCCTCTGGGAAAGGAACATCAAAATATAATATACAAATTTGAAAGAGTTTTCAGTAAATTCATGTATTTTCTAAAACAACAATGTTCCTAAAAAAATATAGTTTAATGATTATTTTGTCATAATTGAAAATTTAGTGACCAAATTGAAAATTAAGAAAAGAATTGGTATAAATATTGGTATCTCGTACTAAGGGGGTAAGGATTTGTATCCCGTACACAAATAAATGTTGGAGATTGTGCTCTTTAACGTAAAAAAACACTTTAATTCTAAAACATAAAAATATAAAAAATATTTAAAAAAACACTCAATTTTTAAAACGTAATAGAAATAATTTACAAACAATTAAATAAATATAATCTATTTCCTACGGGTCCTTGGTAACACCTGCCGGTGGAAGGATGATGTTTGATCGTACCGCTCCGGGGGGTGAACTTGTCTTCGTTCTTGAATCGGAGTCTGCTCATTCGGACTCTGCTCATCGTTGTCACATTGGTCGCCCATCATTTGCATAGAAGGTGGAGTACTATACAAGCCTTGCAAATCTAATGGCGAGCTACTGATCGTGGTAGTCGACAACAAGGATGTCATAGTACCAACAATCATACCTTCCCCATGGAAAGGTGTTTGAGGATACTGAAATTGTGGAATGTATCTTTCATCATCGTTGTAAGCAGACTGATAAGATGAGCTTTCTCCAAACTGTGGTTGAGATTGGTCCGAAGAATACAAACTTGTTGAACCCTCCAAGTTTGGTTGATGAGAGCTCTGACCAAATGCGTACGATAGTTGTACGCGTCTTGAGCACCGTGGATCTTGAAGCCATTGATTTGCCTCTTCAAGAGGTACTATGAACGGTTTTCTATTTGATGAAAACCACGAATAGTACTCTGAATTAAAGTCAAAATCATTGGCTTGAATTGGACTCAATTTGGCATCCCAATGCCTCCGTCTTTCCCGCCACAGTTGGATGAACTCCGCTTGCTTCGCAATCCAATTCTCGTTGAATCGACCCCTATGAACAGTATGAATTTGTTGCGGTAGAGCTCTAGGAATGGGTTGATGGTGGTTAAACTGTTGCAACACTCTGTCAGCGCAATGAAACTTAACAATAGAAAAATGTATCAAAGGCACAACCGCACCCCACATTGATGACATTTGCCGAAAATTTAGCGGTATAATGTCCCAGATCGTGGTAGTCACGTACGGCTGCCTAAAGAACTGCAAAACACAATTATTAATATGCATACACAAACAAACAAACATGTTACTTTAATAAATTACAAAGCCAAAATAAAAGCCAAAAAATAAAATTATGATACATGATCTTTCCTTATTGTTTGGATTTTTAGTCTTGTTTCTCTGACAATGTTGTGCACCACACCCGCATTTGTCATCCTATGTCTCCATCTGCCAAGATTTAAAACATATATTTCTAAGTCTTTGCAGAAAAAAATTTAATCAATAAAATTAATATACAACTGTAATCACAATATTAGTACCTTCCAGCAAGCGGAAACTCCATCGACACTTCTACAATTGGCGTTAGATAAGGCAGTCTATACCATGCCCAGGACTGCAATAAGATTTGGCATCCACCCATATCTGTTAACTTTCTCGAACCATACATTATTGAAACTCTACACATTTCATGGTACAAGAATGCCAATATTGCAGATCCCCAACTGTATGTAGAAGTTGTGTCAAAATTTTCCAAGAACGGCAGATACTGAGTGTGAACCATATTACCAGATGTATCTGGCATCAATACCCCGTCAATAAGTTAGAATATATACGCTCGAGTTGCACACTCAAGTTCTCGGTCATCAGATTCATCTGTTAAAATAAATTCTCGTTGCAACTAAGAAATCTTGATACGAAGATTGTCCACACAATCTGAAGGAGGAATTTTGTCCAGATACTGTAAACAAAGTTCATCTGCTAGACGGCTATTCTGTCTAACCACAGGCTTCCCATTTGTTGGGACACAAAGTTGTAGTGCTACATCCTCCAAAGTTATTGTGCATTCACCAAATGGAAAATGAAATGTGTGTGTCTCTAGTCTCCACCGTTCAATCAACGCCGTAATCAATCCAGGGTTAATTTTAAATCCGCAGAGAAATGAAGCATTATAAAAACATGAACGCTGCAGAAAATAAGCTATGCGTTCACCAGCTTCCTTAATCTTCGGTCCTCGACGCCGAATAATATGCTCCACACCCTATAAATATAAAAAAACTGTAAATAAAGAAATTTTAAATCATAAATTATAGTAGTAAATAAAAAAAATTACACGATCCCAACTTACCCCCTCTTCGTGAATATGAGAGGAAATGTACTCGTGGTCACGGTACAACAAAACTCTTTCGGAATCCATTCGAATATAAAAATCAGAAATTATGATTTGTGCTAAAACTCTGTAATTTCAACAACAAAAATTTTCTCTTCTCCCTTATCAAGTGGAAAAAATAGACACCATCTATCGAATATTTATAGGGGTAGGAAAAAAATTCAAGGCAATGGTAAATATCCTGGTTTATTATCACGTGCATGCATGCCACATGTGATCACGCTATGTCCTTATGGCGAGGTCACTGTGGGTTCACGGGGTGGCAGGGTTTAGGGATAGAGGGGTGGCAGCCTTGCGGCAGGGACTGTGACCACGCCATAAGCACATGGCGTGGTCGTCGTTCTTCACGTGGGTGGGGTTGGGTTGGCATGCATGTGTCATGCAGGGTAGGGGTGGCAGGGGTGGCAGGGAGGGCAGGCTTAGATGCAGACTGTGACCACGCCATAAGCACATGGCGTGGTTGTCTTTCTTCACGTGGGTGGGGTTGGGTTGGCATGCATGGCTCATGCAGGGTAGGGTGGCAGGGGTGGCAGGGTCGGGTAGGGACAGTGGGGTTGAAATAAAATACAATATTATGTAAATAAAATAATATTTAATTAGTAAGAAAAATAATTATATTTTTAAAATAAATATAAAAATACGAACTCATAAGAAATTGAACAATATAAATATCTTTGACAAATAATAATAAATCTCAATTATAAGTACTAATTTTAAACCCTATCATGCTTGAATATGTTTTACTCACGTTGCATATGAAAAATCATTAAATGGATAACATAGTGAGTCGAGTCCATCTAATAATTTTTGTCGCATATATACATCGTAACAAGAATTACAATAAATTGTGAAAATCATCCTATGCTAATGACCTAGAATTGTTACACTTGGACAGTCCGAAAATTCACCATGTGTTACGTAATTAAATCATTAAATATTAAAATAAATTCTCTAAAACAATATGAATGTAATTGTATTCATTATTTTTTCTTAAAATAATTTATTAATTTAGCATGTATAATTAAAATAATTTTATACACTATAGTCATGTCATGTGACATTTATATATTTTTTATAAAACTATTTTATAAGTTTTTTTTTAGAAATTCTAAACCTTTTAAAGATTTTTTTGACCCTAGACTAACCTACTCTAAAACATAAATGATGTCTCATGCATGACATGCATGCAGGCTGATGGTCAGGTTAAAAAAGTGATCTCGCCATGTCCTTATAGCGAGGTGGCGTTGATTTTTTTTTCATCTATATATTTAGTTTTTCCACTTGAGAAGGGAGAAGATAAAATTTTTGATATTGAAAATTTGAGAGAGTTAATCACAGTTGTTGCAGCATATTGTTTTGTTCGATTACTTCAAATTTTTCAGAGAATGAGTTCATCAACAAATTGGGACACCGAACCCTTAGTCGGTCGTTTTGGCAAATCACTTGCAGACTTCAGTGATGATGAAGAAAATATTGTTCCTATGGAAGATGACGACGTACGGTTACTCGACATAGATGATGTTGCGGCTATTATGGCAGATGTGTCAATGGGCAACGATATTGATGTTGAAGATGATGTTTGGGTCGCGGTTGTTGCTAAGCTCGGGTTGGGAAATAACCAGCCAGCTTGGGGTTATGTTCAACCGGAGCCCGAACAAGCGCAACCAGTTTATCAAGCATATAAAGCTCCAGCAGCTCGTATGTATGAGGTCGACTATTCTGCAATGCACGGTGCTGAACATCAAGCTCATGTGTTTGGTTCTTCATCGCATTCCGAGATTGGAGAATTGGTATTGAGAGCTGAATTTGACACAAAAAAGCTGCCCAGTTGGCAATTCAAGAGTACTGCGTCAAACGCCATACATCATGTATTGTTAATGAGTCCAATCAAACTACATATTGTGTAAAGTATATAAATTGGAAGAGCAACTGTCCTTGGTGGGTAAGAGCTTCATACAAGAAGAGGACTGACAACTGGGTGGTGACACGGTTCATTGATGAGCACACCTGTTCGAATAGAGTTTTATCCTAAGATCACATTAATTTAAACTCTGATCTAATTTGTGCTTACACCGAGGGATTGGTGGAACAGAACCCAAGAATTTCGATTGCAGTCTTAGTGCCATCAATCCGGGGTCTTCTTGGATATAGTACATCTTACTACAAGGCGTGGATGGCAAAGCAGAAGGTGATGGCGCAAGTGTATGGTGATTGGGATACCTCATATAATGAGCTACCAGCTCTTTTACGAGCAATGCAAATATTCATCCCAGGAACCCAGGTGGAATACGAAACAAAGGTCGCGGTTAACGCACAAGGCGAAATACTCCATGGTAAAAGAATATTCAGTAAGTTGTTTGGGGCCTTCAATGCGTGCATCGAAGGGTTTCCATTCTGTAAACACATGATTCAAGTGGATGGTACTTGGCTATATGGGAAGTACGGTCATATATTACTCGTGGCCGTTGCACAAGATGGAGACAGTAATATATTCCCAATTGCCTTTGCCATTGTTGAAAAAGAAGACGCGGAAGGATGGGAATTCTTTTTGAAGCATATACGCAACCATGTAGTGAAGGAAGATGGGATTTGCATGATTTCTGATAGGGGGACTGCGTTGTTATCAATAATTGACAGAGATAACAGTTTATGGAAGCCTCCACATGCATATCCAGCCTATTGTATCCAACATATTGTGTCCAATGCGAACCAGCGTTTCGGAAACAATCAAATCCGAAGAGAGATTTATAACGCGGGTAAGTTCTTATTTGTTGTTTATAAAAAAATAGTTAACGTAAATCTTTTAAACTGATCATGTTGACTTATTTAATTTCTTTTTAATAGGGTACGAACTAGTTCAACCAAAATTTGTCTCGAGGATAAATAGGTTGAAGCGGTATGGTCCGAATGTTTTTGATTTTGCAAACGACATACCCATAGAAAGATGGGCACAAGCATATGATGAAGGTCGACGTTATGGCCATATGACAACGAACCTTGCAGAGGCTATAAACACAGTGCTTAAAGGAACACGCCATCTCCCAATTGCAAGCATTGTGTGGGAGACTTATTTCAGATTGGGTAAAGTGTGGGCCGACAAAGGCCAGGAAGTGAACACCCGGATAAACAACGGGTTCAGTTGGTCTGAAACCCTACAAAATAAAATACTCGAACTTAAAGCCAAAGCCACCTCTATGAGAGTCAGAACATTCGACCCAAATGGTTATCAATTTACGGTCGAAGCTAAGGTTCGAGGTGAGCACAAAATGTACACTATAAACTTTGCTCGGAGATGGTGTGATTATGGTGCATTCCAAGCATTTAGATACCCCTGCTCTCACGCACACGCCGCATGCTTGCATTTCCGTCTCGACCCTTATGAATTTGTGGATCAATGTTATAAGCTGGAGAATATTGCAAATATTTACAGAAATTAGTTTAACACGATCCCGAACAAAGACTATTGGCCGGTAGAGCCAATATACGAAGAATGGTTACCAAATCCAGAGCTTCGTAGAAAGTTGAAGGGTCGACCGAAGTCCACTCGAATTCATACGAATATGGATGATGCGGAGCATAATAGAGAAAGGGGAGTTCTAGTTAAGCATTGTACTCTTTGTAGGGCACCGGGTCATAATAGAACCAAATGTCCGAACAAACACAATCTTTCAAACTATCATGTCGGACCATCAAACTAATGTAATTTGCAATTCGTGTTAATGCAAGTACTTTTTTTATCTCCTTCAATTTTGCAATTTGTGTTTACGTAATTTATTTTACAGAAAAATAAATATTTGAATATTCGAACTAAGCCTTCCTTTTTTACAGTTATTAATTGAACTAAAATAATTCATTAACCATTACTTTTTTACAGTTCATATTCGAACTAATAAAAAAATATTTGAACTATTGACTGGTATTTAAATTAAATCGATTTAAACAATTAATTCAATTGAATTCCTATCTAAATAATTTTTAAAAGATTTTTTTAAAATTTTGAAACACATGAAATGAAAAAAATCAAAACCTAAAAATATTCAAATTTAAAACCCTAAACCCCGACAAATATTAATCTTCATATTTGTCTATAAAATATATATGTATTATTAATATACGAGTTTAAATTTTGTCTGTAAAATATTTATGTATGTATTGTTAAAAGATTCTTAATTTTTATTTTCGCAAAAAAAATTAAATTGAAAAAAAAGTTAAATGAAAATTCATGATTGAATTTTTTACGATCAAATTATATTAAATTTATATTAGATTTAAATTAACGTAAAAAAAACCGCCTAGAAACTTCTAAACTGCAAATGAGCCCCGAACCTTAAACCCTACACATACAGTAAAATCTAAACCAATACCAAAACCCTAAACATTTACCTAACCCCTAAACCATTTTAACCATGCATGAACAACATGCAGGTTACGTAATTAGCATGGCCCATGTGACCTCGCCTCTAAACCACAAATGAACCCTAAACCCTAAACCCTACGCATACCCTAAACCCTAAACCAATACCAAAACCCTAAAACATTTACCTAACCCATAAATTATTTTAACCATGCATGGACAACATGCACTTCACGTATATTGCATGACCGATGTGACCTCGCCTCTAAACCGCAAATGAGCCCCGAACCCTAAACCCTACACATACCCTAAACCTTAAACCTATACAAAAACCCTAAAACATTTACCTAACCCCTAATTTATGTTAACCATGCATGGACAGCATGCACTTCACGTATATTGCATGGCCCATGTGACCTCGCCTCTAAACCGCAAATGAGCCCCGAACCCTAAACCCTACACATACCCTAAACCATAAACCAATACCAAAACCCTAAAACATTTACCTAACCCCTAAATTATTTTAACCATGCATGGACAGCATGCACTTCACGTATATTGCATGGCCCATGTGACCTCGCCTCTAAACCGCAAATGAGCCCTGAACCCTAAACCTATATATACCCTAAACCCTAAACCAATACCAAAACCCTAAAACATTTACCTAACCCCTAAATTATTTTAACCATGCATGGATAACATGCACTTCACGTATATTGCATGGCCCATGTGACCTTGCCACCTCCTTATGGCGAGGTCACCCTTCCCACCAGCATGCAGGTTACGTATATTGCGTGACCATGTGACCTCGCCACCTCCTTATGGCGAGGTCACCCTTCCCACCAGCCACCAGCCACCAGTTGAGCCGACCAGCCAGTCACACATGAGCCATGAAGCACCTCGCCATAAGGAGGTGGCGAGGTTGGGCTAAAAAGTGACCACGCCATAAGGGGGTGGCGTGGTACTGTGGATTTTGGCCTAGATGCCAAAATTTTCCCCAAACTCCCCTAAAACCCTAATTAATAACCCAAAATGGATTATCCCAAAATAACCCGGTAAAACCTTTTCTCTCTCCCACTTTTTTTTAATTGCCCAATAATTGTTGTAATTTTTGCACGGTGATTAATTAATAATTTTTTCTCCCTATTTATAGGAGATAGTGGGAAATGAAGTCAAATTGACGTCACGTTGCTGATGTCAACAGCCTGCTGTTGACAACTAAGAGAGAAAAAGACTAAAATTTGTGCCTCTTTATTCGGACCAATCTGAGACTGCCACGTGACAAGTTTTGGGCGGGAAAAAAATTTGTGTTTGTTAGGCTGGTTTATACCCGAAAATAAGTTGTAATGGGTTGTGATATATGGAATTTGGGCCTTATTTGTATAAAAATGGACATTTGGATTAAAACCTTGGACTATTTATTTGGGTTTATTATTTTTATTTCATATGAATACTTATTTATATAAGCTCGGGTAAAATTCGAGTATTATAGCGGGTATCTATTGTTTATGATTCTGATCACGGATTGATATTTTTAGTACCCGAAAATTCGGGTACCTAAAACTTTGGATACCCAAAATTATTTATTACCGATTATGAACCCCAACCTCTAATAACAAGTATTTGGATCTTTTAATTACGACCCGTACAGCAACGGCCTTGTTCATATATCTTCCTCTATATCGTCTTGTTTTGCGTCCTTATCTCTTCTTAAGCTAATAACCCTGCAATTTCTGATAATTCCGAGCCCTCAACAGCTTCTTTGAAATTGTATTTTCCTGCTTTTCCCCCTCTACTTGCTCTACCTCAAGCTGCTTCCATGGATTCAATGCAAATGAAACAAATCTTACCCGAGACAAGGAGGTTGAATGAATAAAAATATATATTTTTTGCAAGTAAAATAAAATGTTATGTCAACCCTTCTTTTCTATAGGTTGAATGAATACTTAAAAACTTAAAATGAATACCCTGAAATAATTTTTAAAACTAACAAATTTATTCAGGAAAAAAAAAGAGTAGAGCTAATCATTAAAAATAAATGAGATGTTCTAATAATTTCTTCTCATTCACTATATGTCTATACATAGCAAAAGCAAAGCTTTATTATTTACATCTCCATTCTGCAGAAGCCGCTACAATTGATGAAAGCAGCGTCTTCTGCTTTGGTTGTACAATATTTGATGATTTCTCCTTGATTGGATTTCTTACACTACAAAGTTTGTGCTTCATCCGCCAAGGCAGCAACATCTCAAGCCCACAACCCTTTGGGGAAGACAGTGATGATCGCTTTATTACTGCTTGGGAAACACGTGGTGACTGATCCGTGTAATTACAGAGGTATGGAAGCTTTGTTTTGGACATGTTTAGCGCAGATGATGCAGCCAGTGCTACTGCTATGGCATCTGGAAGAAAGCGTTCGATTATGAAACTTGGAGATGGACAATCACTGTGCTCTAAACTCATAGCTAAGCTGAAGCCATCCAAATGCCTTGTTGATCCATGGAACTTCTCTGTTTTCTCAACCATATCTATTGCTTCTGTTAGGGACAAAACTTCCACGGCATCTGAGAATACATCATCTGCGTCACAGCCTTCATGATTGTGATAATAGTTCCCATTAGTTTCTTTTTTTGGTGGAAGCCATCTGCCTGGTGGGGGTTTCGGACGTGGTGTTTCGGCCTCATCTACATTGTTACTTCTGTCCGCGTTCTTGGGCTTGCCAGGAGCGTGTTCCCAGCAGAAGGGAATCCCATTACTGGAATCTTTGTATCCCGCAAGGGTATTGGTGCATGAAACTTCATCGCTAAGGTGTCGCCTTGTTGATAAGAGTGGCGCATATAAGTTGAGCTTTCTGGGGCGTTTCCTTTCCATTGCTTCATTCATTCCTTGTCCCATGTTGTGGAAGAGAAGAATTCATTGGAGTTGAGATGCATATGATGATATGAATGAAGAGATGATAAAGGAGTGGTTGTATGAAACTATGGGGATCTCGTGCAGTGTATTAAAACCGATATTTTCACTTTATAAGGGTCACAGGTTGGATGGAAAAGGAAAAGGCCCTTGCCCAGTTGCCCTTCTATGCTGAATTGATAAAGTGAAGCATGAAGTTAACATTTGCTGCAAGTCTGGAATCATCCAAAAACCACGCGGCAGGAGCTTGAACGACTAAAGTCCGTAGCTTTGGGAAGAGAAAGGACAAATTTCTTTTTATGATCTCCTCGACTGTCATGACCTTAAAGGGTGAGAAATTAGAAAAATTAAAGGTTTCGGAAGGAATTAAGAATTTTACAGAGGAAATTGAGGGTTTTGTCGAAAGGAAACAGACAAAAGAAGTTTCAAAGGTAAACAAGACGGCGTCGTTCAGCTGTGTTGGTTCCATAATGAATCACGGGAAGCCCAAAAGAGGAGAAAAGGGAACAAATCAACCCTCAGCCCAATGATCACTGCAGCCCAACAACAAATACCCATCTGTCGCTACTTGAGAAGCAAGCTTGTAACTGAAATTACAGTTGGCCGTATAGTATGGTGACTCGTGTTAAAAAATAAAACAATCGATGTACTGTGTCCTAGCCATATAAACCAGAATTGAGGAGATATTTGATTTTTTATGTTGATTAATGAAAATTCTCTAATTCTCTTATCTTTTCATTCTTTTCTTGGTCTTTTTTTTCTTATTCGATTCACAGCTACGGTTGTGACAAATTGGTATCAGAGAACCAGGTTGTATTGATCCACTCCAAGCTGGGAAGATCAAAGAAAACGCAAGACATGGTTGAGATAGACGTTGTTGCAATAAAATAACAGTTAGATACACTACAAGACAACGTGGAACAACAAATGAAAGGGACTATAATCCCTAAATGGTGGACAAAGGAGAAACAAGACATGGAAAAACGATTTACTACCCTAGAAAGAAGCTCCAAAAAAAGCCATGATTATTTGGAGAAGATTTTCAAGCTACTCTCCAAGAAAGATGGGGAGAAATCTGAGCAACAAGAAATATGTAACACTCAGCCTATTGTTGAACATGAAGTGAGTGCCACCCCTCCCAAAAATGAAGGGAAAAAATCAATACAAGTAGTGATGGTGGATGAACAAGGAAAATATTCACCAAAACCAGAAGGGGTAAGAGTCTTAGCTCCTAAACCCAACATGAACAGTTATGCTAGTTCTTCACAGTAGAAAATGAAACTTGGTAGAGACATAAATGAAGGGATGGATAGAGTAAAAGAAAAAGATCTTTATTTGTTCGAGAAAAATACTCACTATAATGTAGAAGGATTTACATTCAGACCCAGAATTGAACTGGCATTCTTTGAAGGAGATAACCCAAGGGGTGAGGAAGTGTCAAAAGTATTTCCCATTATTTGTTGTGCCAGAAAATCAAAAATTAGAAGTGGCGGCAATGTACCTGATAGGGAAAGCTGAATCTTGGTTTGATAGATACATTATGCAGAAAAACAAGGTAACTTGGCATGAGTTTGCTGCAAACTTGTGTCACAGGTTCTGTGATAAAACACTCAGTGATGTTATAGAAGAATTTAACAAGTTGAATAAAAAATTTACAGTGGAGGAGTATCAAGAAAAATGTGAAGAACTTAAGCCCTTCATGATTCAACAAAATACAACCTTGGATGAGAATTACTTTTTTTTTTAGTTTTGTAAGTGGTATAAAATAGAACTCAAGCACAGGGTCAAGGCTCATAGGCCAAAGACAATGGATGAGGCCTACAGACTAGCTAGGTTGAATGAACTGGCTATATAGCATGATACTAAAAGACAGAGATCCTTCAACCAGCCAAATTCTTACCCAAGCTCTAACACCACAGTTAGAAGCTACAATGCTCCAACTCCTACTGTACAGAAGAATACGAATCTCAACCTGACTCAGAATAAACAAGCTTTGTTGGATTATAAGAGAGCAGAGCACACAATTTATGCTTCAAGTGTGGGGAGAAATTTAACCCAGGACACATGTGCAATGCTAAACAGCAGAACTTAATGGAGGAAAAAGAACCAATCATAGAGACTGGAGACATCACAGAAATAACTAACCCTGAAGTACTCACTACCAGGGATGCTGGTGAAAATAATTTGGAGGTTTCAATGAATGCACTTACTGAGAATACTAGGTACAACACCCTAAGAATTCAAGGCTTTATTAAAGGAAAGCCCTTGAATATTCTAGTAGACAGTGAGCGCACCCACAACTTCATCACTACCATGTGGACAAGGGAGGGAGTAGAAGTGGTGAAAATTGACCCTCTGACTATCACAGTGGCCAATGGAGAGAAGCTTCTTAGTTCAGCTAAGAGTAACAACTTAGCATGAAAAATACAGGGCCACCAATTCGAACATAACTTTAGAGTACTTCATTTGGGAGGGAGTGATATGGTTCTAGGGGTGGATTGGATGAAGTACAGTCTAGTGATGATGGATCTTAATGAAATAACATTGAGCTTTCAATATGGTCCTCAGTACATCACCTTATAAAGAGGGAAGAAAATACCTTATGTGAAGCTAATTTCAGGGGACAGACTACAGAAACTAGCTGAGAAAGATAGTGAGATTGTAGGGAAATTTTTTTTGATGAGTGCTGAGATGAGCATTGTAGTAACCCATTTTAATGTTTAAACCCAAATAAATAAATAAAACCCCTTATTATCATAACTCATAACCCATTTACAACCTATGACCCAAACCCTTTTGAACCCAATACTTCTTTTATACATTAAACCCATTTACCCGGCCCAACAATAGAACCCATTACCCAAAACCTAAACTAAACCTAATATTCTACCCTAACCCTAGCCGCCGCCACGAAGCCGGACCACATCACCAGCTTCATCCGCGTCACTCCCACACGTGTTACATCCCCCTGCAAGAAAGAAAAAAGTAGTCACAGAATTATTACTCTGTAAAAATCAAAAGGGGATAAAATCCCGAATATGTATATTATTTTAAGTTTTAAGTCCGGCTATATATACCGAATTCGGTTGTAAAAGTAAAGAAAAAGGAGGAGAGTATTCGGAAAAAAAAAGAGAAAATATTCAAAGCAAATATCAGTCCACAAAAACACAAATAAGAGGTAAAAAACTTTCTAAGAATCCGAAAAGTTTTCCTTAGATCTAGAAAAATAGAGAGAGAGTTCGGAAAATCTCACCTCGGATCTGGACTCAACGCGTGAAAACGAGCCGAGATCTATGCTTCCATGTCGGATTCTCGCTGACGGCGGGAATTCCGGCGACCGGCGGCGAGCTTTCCGGCAGTGGTGATCGATCAGAGCAGGGCAAGGGAGAGAGCTTTCAAATCCTTATTTCTTTTCTGGTTCCAATGAAGTATCAAAGTTGAATTTAGGTTTTTTGGGTATTTATAAGCCGGCTAAAATGACGTCGTTTCAAGCCTCTGTCCGAATACGCGACCCGACCCAAGCCAGGACCCGCATGTTTTCAACTGGAGGGGCATATTCCGCCCGTAGCCATCCAACTTCTCGTATCCTTATGATTCTGCCCTTTTGTTTTGTTTTCCTTTCATTTTAGTCACCGTTCTTTCTTTCTTTATTATTTTTGCCCTTTTATTTGTTTTTTCTTTCAATTCTGCCACTGCCTTATTATTATTATTATTATTATTATTATTATTATTATTATTATTATTATTATTATTATTATTATTATTATTATTATTATTATTATTATTATCATATTTTACTAATTATCGTTTCTACCAAATTTTCTCTTACTCGTGAAAATCACACTCCGGGCGTTGGAGTGTCATTTTCCGTTAATTTTTTTATTATATTATTATTTAATATCACCTTTTTGAATAATGATTTTATATAGGGGAGACCATACTCCGGGCGTTGGAGTGTATATCCCTTTCTTTGAATTTTTATTTTTAAATTTTATTTTAGTTTTTTTGGGATCACTTTATTAAGTTATATTCGAATTCATAATTCCACCATTAAGACATTACGTAATCGAAAGGTACCAATTTTGGGCGTTGTGGGGGTGCTTACCCTTCCCCACACGTAACCGACTCCCGAACTTGTTTTTCTGGTTTCACAGACCAAAACTCGTTGTTTTAATAAAAACAAGTTTTATTAAAATAACCGGGTTTTTCAGGTGTTCCAATCGCACCTAAAGTAAAACAAAAGATTGGTGGCGACTCACCCGTTGTTACAGCTTGGCGACTCCGCTGGGGACTTTTTTTTCGAGAGTCAAGCCACAAGTTGGTTACCCTTTGTTTTATTGATCGAAAAATATTAACTTGGTTTAATTTAATTTTGTGATCCCATTATATATATATATATATTATAAATCTTTCATAAAATATATTTTCTAGGTTCATATCATGAGCTCTCAACCCGAGCTCCGTCCTTTAAGTGGAAGCGAGAAACCACGCCTTCGTGAGGTACCGCCTCCGTGTAGGATGGTGAATCGCTTTCGGGATATTGGTCCCTTTGTCTTCGTGAGACTTCCGTCTCCGTGCAGACCTAGAGACCTGTATCCCCCTGAATTGAGCTTTGCTAGCCTTAGTAGGCGATAGCATTGCGATTCGGGTACCATTCGTAGAACCGAACCCCATGTAGTAAACCATAAAAGCCTACCCTTTAGAGCTATACCGAGCCTCTGCCCGTTTAGAGAATCACCTAATAAGTGCATTAGAAAGAGAATGGGGGGTTTCGATTTTTTTATGCTCTTTAATTTCAGTTATGTTTACTTTATTTATTCCTTTTATGCATATTATTCTTTTATATCGGTACTAACATGTTTGCTTTGTTTTGTTTCTTTTTGTTGTTTTTGCATTACACTTTATTTTTTATTTTTTAAAAATAAAAGGTGTTGAGGCAAGTTCAACCGTTATAAAGGATTAGCTATGGAGAACCAATTTCTTGATAAGATAGAAGGCAATCTGGGCGTACGAAAATGGTCAGAAGAGACTCAGCGCCAGAAAGGGAATAGCTTGCTAGAAGGTGAAAAGCCAGAGTTTGGGGATTCTACCAATATCAGGTCAACTCAGAACCAGTTGCAAGAATTAAAGGAAATCTGGAACCAGTGGGACGAAACAAATAAACAGTTGTTCTACGATGGATATGGTGATTTGCCTTACCTACTAGATGTCAACATTGATAAAGCTTTGTTCAGAGCCCTTGCCTAGTTCTGGAATCCTGCCTACAGTTGTTTTACTCTAGGTGATGTTGATTTGGTACCAACTGTTGAAGAATATACCACCTTGATCCGCTGCCTAAAAATCCAAGTTAATAGAGCATACTTCAAGTCTCCTAATCCTCCGGAGTTTCAGAAGAAGCTGTTAAAGATGACTGGTATGGACGAACAGTGCGCTAAAGCCAGGATTAAGATAAAAGGGGAAACCAGGTGTATCGCATGGAGATTCATACGGGACCTGATCCAAGCCGAGCCTAGGCGCGAAAAACAAGTTAAAATGTTTGCCTTGGCCATTTACGGTTTGGTTATCTTTCCCAAATCGTTAGGATACATCGATGACGCTGTTATGGAGCTGTTCGATCACCTTGATAAAGGAATTACTCCAGTTCCAGCCATTCTAGCCGAAACCTTCAGGTCTCTCAGTGCTTGTAAAAAAAGCGGTGAAGGGAGGTTCATTTGTTGTGCTCAGCTGTTATTGGTTTGGTTTCATAGTCATTTTTGGAAGCCAGAGAAAGTTTCTTATCAAGCATGCTTCGAGAGTTACTCGCCGCTGCAGGACCTCGCGTCTACGCCAAGGCCTGAAAACCTATCCTGTGATAAGTGGAAGACCATTTTCCGAAACCTTCAAGAAAAAGACGTCATCTGGAAAGCACGTTGGTTCTTCCCTACTAATATTGTCTACAAATGTGGAGACTATGACTGGGTCCCTCTTCTTGGAATATGGGGAGCAACTAGATATGCGTCGTTACTAGTATCTAGGCAATACATGTCGAGACAGTTCATCCCAGCGACAAGAGGGCTTGCTACTTGTGAATTTCCATACGAGGGAAGAGGATATAAGAAAAACGTTTCCAAGATTGCTGAGGCATGGAAGCGTATTTACAAGATGGAACCATTCGACGAAAAACCTAGAGTTACGCCGGAGTATCGACGATGGAGAAGTATGAGAATCAACGATGATATCCCCTTACCAGACCCAGAAAATAATGTACCGGTGGAGGAACAGTTACGAATGGATCCCTCGGAGATTGAGATCGCGAAGCATGACTTTAAGAAAAAGTACTTGATGATGGAAAGTCATCTGTCAGGGTTAGAAAATGAAAAGAACTAGCTGAAGTTTGGTATGCAGTCCCAAGAGCGAGAAATCGAAAGGCTAAGGAAAGGAAAAGGTAAAGCTGAGGAAGATCTGAACAATCTATGAAATGATTATAAGAAGTTGCGCGCATCAGCAAAATATGTCGGCCTCGGAAAAACTTCGGCCGAATGGAAGCATGAAATCCAAGAGGAAAAGGAGAGAGCCGACCGTTGGGAGAGGAGGTTTAATGACATTCAAGGACAACAAACAACTATGGAGGAAGAGTTGTTTCGAAACAGAGCCGAGAATCTAAGCCTGAGAGGCCGAGTTGGTGAATTGGAAGGCTCTCTACAAAGGTACCGCAGCCGGAACCATACAGCTGAGTTAAAGGCAAGTAGACAAGAGAATGAGAATATGAAGAGACAGGTTGAAGACTTAGAAGCGGCTCTGGAAACCTGTCGAGGCCAGATTAATAGTTTTGAAGAAGTTCAGTCATGGAACAACCAACAGTGGCAGGCACAGTTAGATCAATCTCAAGACAGAGTCCGGGATAGAGACCGTGTAATGGCTGAAGCCCTGGTTCAAGTACGAGAGGTCGCGGAGCACTTACAGACTCTAGCTGTCCAAGCTGACGTCCTAAGCCTACAAACTGAATCAGAGTCCGATAGGGGCAAGAAGTTGGCCTGGCTTTTCAGGAAGATCAAGATCCTCGGCGTTAAGGCCAAGCAATATATGTGAAATAGACCTACATTATGTAAAGAAACTTGTTCTGATGCGAGTTTCCTTTTGAAAGTTGTACCGAAATCAACACCTTTTTGTGTAAAATATGTTGTGGTACTAATATAATGACTGCTTTGCATATCTTAATCTTTTTTCTGCATATGCATCACATTGCATCTCATTACATTATTTTATTGAGTTTTAATTCTCGAGGAATTATTATCGCAGTCAACCTTGGGGCTGGCAGAGTTACAAACTCAACATCCGTATTTCACCAGAAGCAAAGCTAAAAACATGGAAGAAAGGTTGGAAAAAGTCGAACAAGCATATGAAGACATCATGAAGGATATTGAAAGTAAGTTAGAGAAGACACAACGGGAAACTCGTGATCACATCTCACAAGCACAAGAAGACCTGTTAGCCAAGATAGCTGTAATGCTAGGCGGACAGAGCTCGGAAAAGAGAAAGGGAGTCTTCATAGATCCTAGTGCGCTGACCAATGACCCGGGCCTTCCTCTCAAGACCCAGTTGCCAGTCGAAACCCCTGCAGCAAAACAACCGGTGGTTCATGCTGAGTCTTCTACACACGGGGGGGCAATAATTCATAATGATCCTAGTGAGTATGTCGTTCCTGACTTCAATGAAATGGACAAGCTTAGAGTCGAGTTACCCAAACAGCTTGAAGATCGCTGTAAGCAGCTGGAAGAAAAATTCAAGGCCATGGAAAGTATAGACCAGTTTCCGAAGATGGACGCAAGGGAGCTAAGTCTGGTCCCTGATCTGGTGCTTCCTCCCAAATTTAAGATGCCAGATTTTGAAAAATACAATGGGACTACTTGTCCTGAAGCGCACCTTACGATGTTCATTAGAAGGATGACATGATACATTGATAATGATCTTCTTCTAATCCACTGCTTTCAGGACAGTTTAACTGGGTCTGCCGCCAAATGGTACAACCAGTTAAGCCGTGACAGGATCACCTCCTGGAAAGACTTAGCTCAGGCATTTGTCAAACAATATAATCATGTCATTGATATAACACCAGATCGTGTTACACTACAAAATATGGAGAAAAGACCTTATGAGAGTTTTAGGCAATACGCGCAACGGTGGAGGGACGTTGCAGCCCAAGTACAACCTCCTTTATAAGAAAAAGAAACGGTAATGCTTTTTGTCGGAACACTGAAAAAACCCTTTCTAGGACGTATAATAGGGGGTGCCACAAAGGATTTTTCTGACATAATAATGAATGGAGAAATGATTGAAAACGCAATCAGAACCGGAAAAATCGAAGATGAAGAACACACGAAGAAATCGAATTATAGAAGAAGGGACAACGAGGTCAGCAATACATGTGTCTATAATGTCGGCTATACCAAGCAGCTGACAGTCGGGCAACCCAAAGCTGCAACCTCGAATGTTCAAAATTCCTCTAAACAAGGATCGAACCAAAGGACGAAGGCAGAAGATATGGAATTTACTCCCATCCCCATGTCCTATGGCGAGTTATATAAGAATTTGTACAACGCACATGTGGTGTCTCCATTCTACATTAAGCCGATTCAACCCCCTTATCCAAAATGGTATGATGCTGATGCTCATTGTGATTATCATGCCGGAATAACAGGGCACTCCATCGAAAATTGTGTCACTTTTAAGAGACTTGTTGAAAAATTCATAAAAATGGGGGTTGTAAGGTTCGATGATTCCGCTGGATCAAACACATATGGAAGTCCGTTACCCGACCATGCTGAGTCTGGGGCAAATGCAATTGTTGAAGGTAATAGAAAAATCAAGACCACTGTCGAAGATGTAAAAACACCATTAAGATGGGTCTGGAAAAAGATGATCGAGATGGGTATGCTACAGAAAGTCGCAGGGGACGTTAAGAAAATCTCGAATGATTGTTGCCCATACCATGGCAAAAAGGACCATGATATCCAGAACTGTACAGAGTTCAAGACCCTCATCCAGCGATTGATTGATAACAAAGAGTTAGAATTTTTCGAAGAAAGGCCTGTGGAGGAAGCATATATATGTACCTCAGAATACAAAAACACGAACCTAGAGGGCAACTACCCAGTCATTGTTATTTCAGGACCAAGGAAAAGTGGAAAAGGTGAGAGCTCACAAGCCAAAGTTACGATCCAGAAACCAGTGCCCTTCCCGTACCATGACAGTAGGAAGGTCCCTTGGAAATACAATTGTGAAGTCTCAATCCAAGGAGACGTGGCCTCAAAAACAACTTCAGAGGACGTAAACGATGTAGGCTTCTTTACTAGAAGCGGGAGACGATATGTTCCCAAAGAAACAGAAGACCCGAAAGAGAAAGCTCCCGTAAATCCTGAACCTGAATCACCCATCAACGAGCCAGTTAAAGAGGAAGAGGTGAAAGAATTCTTGAAATTTTTGAAACATAGCGAGTACAATGTTGTTGAACATCTGCGCAAGATGCCTGCTCACATATCAATACTATCCCTATTGCTAAGCTCTGAAGCACACCGGAACACGTTGTTGAAGGTGTTGAATGAGACTTTTGTTGCCAATGACATTTCGGTGAACAAATTGGATAGATTGGTAAATAATATTAATGCTAATAATTTCATCTACTTTCACGGTGATGAAATACCAGCAGAGGGTACAGGATCCACTAAGGCCTTACACATCACCAGTCGGTGTAAAGGTTATACCTTGCTGGGAGTCCTGATTGATAATGGATCCGCCCTGAATGTCTTGCCATTAATCACTTTAAGCCGGCTCTCAATAGACAGTTTTCACATGAAGACGTGTAATACTCTGGTTCGAGCCTTCGACGGTACTGAAAGAAAAGTAATGGGAAGGATTGAAGTACCACTACTAGTGGGCCCAAATACATATGATGTAGATTTCATAGTGATGGATATCAAACCCGCATACAATTGTCTATTGGGAAGACCTTGGATCCATTCGGCTGGGGCAGTCCCGTCTTCACTTCATCAGAAGCTGAAATTTATCTTCGATGGGCGACTGGTCACTGTGCACGCCGAAGAGGATATTATAGCTTCTATCACTAGTGAAGCCCCTTACATCGAGACTGACGAAAAGGCAGTCGAATGTTCCTTTAGATCATTTGAGTTTGTTAATGCGACCTTTATACCCGAAGGGAGTCGCATTCCTACTCCTAGACTATCTAAAGCCACAAGGGTTGGAGTCAAGCTGACAATGGGGACAGGAGCCCGGGTTGGTCGCGGACTTGGAAAGTATCTGCAGGGACGGGTCAATGCGCCGTCTGTAGTCGACAAGCAAGATCGCTTTGGCCTCGGGTATAGGCCAAATGCAAAGCAAACAAGGAGCGAAATTTTGAAGAAGCAAGAAAGAAGAAGAGCTCGCTTGGAAGGAGCAGAGGTTAGCTGGGAGCCCTTGGCTTTTCCTCCTTTGTCTAAAAATTTCATCTCAGGAGGGTTTCTCTACCCTAAGCTAGCCAAGGAAGAAGCAGATTTGAGGAAAAAGCTGGAAACTTTAGATATAAATGTTATAGTTGATGAAGGAAATGAAGGGGTGTATTTGAGAGGAATCCGTCCTTATGCCCCTGGAAGTGTTCTGAATAATTGGACTGCCGAAGAACTCTCCGCAGTGTTTAGGAGTACTTCAGAGTAATGCTCAGAACACACTTGTTACTCTTGCCCAGGAGCAACAAGGTTTTTTTTGTTGTAAAAGGGCATATGCTTATGATCTTATATGGTCCTTATGTTAATAAAATAATACGTACCCTTTTTGCGTGTAACTTTAAAGAAACATTTCTTTTGTTTTTACTCTTATCCATACGTAGTGACCATTTACAAATCATGTTTTTCCAATTGTCATCATTATTTTATGTCAGGTCCCCTGATATCAATATATCAAGCAGCACCGAAATGGATTCAAAACTAATTTTTGAACGAGACGTGTGTCTAGATGGACCTCAGGACTTTGAAGAAGACCAAGATTATGACTTATCCCCAGATCTATTAAAGATGGTTGAACACGAGGAAAAAAAGATTTTACCTTACAAAGAGGCGTTAGAGACGATCAATCTCGGAGATGAAAATGAAAATAGAGAAGTGAAGATCGGGACACACATTACCACGAAGACACGACATGATCTTGTTGAGCTGCTGCTAGAATTCAGAGATATCTTCGCATGGTCCTACCAAGACATGCCAGGATTAAACACGAATGTGGTCGTGCATAAACTGCCTATAAAAGAGGGCTACAAGCCAGTTCAGCAGAAACTTCGAAGAATGAGGACTGATACACTTTTGAAAATAAAAGAGGAGGTCAAGAAACAGTATGATGCTGGCTTTCTCCAGGAGATCAAATATTCGGAATGGGTAGCTAATATAGTTCCTGTTCCAAAGAAAGAGTGCAAGGTCCGCATGTGTGTCGATTATCGGGACTTGAACAAAGCCAGCCCTAAAGATAACTTTCCATTGCCTCATATCGACACCCTGGTTGACAATACCGCAAAACACTCATTGTACTCCTTTATGGACGGTTTCTCAGGCTACAACCAGATAAAGATGCATCCAGATGATATGCACAAGACTACGTTTATAACACAATGGGGAACCTTCTGTTACAAGGTGATGCCTTTTGGGCTTAAAAATGCAGAGGCAACATACCAACGAACTATGGTCACTTTGTTTCATGATATGATGCATAAAGAGATTGAAGTATATGTCGGCGATATGATTGCCAAGTCACAAGCAGAAGAAGAGCATGTTATAGCCCTCAGAAAACTATTTTCGAGACTAAAAAAATACCAGTTAAAGCTGAATCCTGCCAAATGCACCTTTGGGGTTAGATCAGGAAAATTGCTAGGTTTCATAGTCAGCGAAAGGGGTATCGAAGTTGATCCTGATAAGGTTAAAGCCATTCAAGAGCTTTCACCCCCGCGCACTCAGAAAGAAGTAAGAGGCTTCTTAGGAAGATTAAATTACATTGCTCGGTTTATTTCACAGTTAACTGAAAAATGCGACCCCATCTTTCGCCTCCTCAAAAAGCATAATCCTGGAAACTGGGACGATGAGTGTCAGGAAGCTTTTGACAAGATCAAGCATTACTTATCAAATCCTCCCATCTTGGTGCCGCCTGTCCCAAACAAACCACTGATTCTGTACTTGACCGTCTCTGAAAACTCTATGGGGTGCGTGCTCGGCCAACATGATGAGTCAGGAAAGAAGGAAAGGGCAATTTATTACCTCAGTAAGAAATTTACAGAAGGTGAAGTGAGATATTCACCAATTGAAAAGTTGTGTTGTGCCCTGATTTGGACCACTAAGAGGCTAAGACAATACATGTTGTATCATACGACGTGGTTGATCTCAAAACCCGATCCTCTTAAATACTTAATGGAGTCAACTGCACTAACAGGAAGAATGGCCAGGTGGCAGATTTTGCTATCTGAATTTGATTTGGTTTATGTAAACCAAAAAGCCATAAAAGGAAGTGCAATATCCGACTTCTTAGCCAGTCGAGCACTAGAGGATTATGAGCCTCTAAACTTTGACTTCCCAAATGAAGATTTGATGAACATTATGACCGTGGAGGAAAATACTCTAGAAGATAAATGTTGGAAATTGAATTTTGATGGCGCCTCAAATGCCACAGGAAAGGGGATCGGGGCTGTATTAGTCTCCCCGGACGGTGACCATTACCCCTTTGCCAGTAAGCTTGACTTCGATTGTACAAATAACATAGCAGAATATGAAGCATGTGTCATGGGAATTCGAGCGGCCATTGAACGAAAGGTTAGGTCATTAAAAGTATATGGAGACTCCATGCTTGTGATTTATCAGCTTCGGGGAGAATGGGGCACCAGAGATTCCAAACTATTGGATTATCGAAACCTAGTCTTGGACTTGATCAAGGAATTTTACGAGATTACCTTTCATTATCTTCCCCGGGAGGACAACCAGATGGCGGATGCCTTGGCTACGTTATCTTCACTGATTAAAGTTAACGAGCAGTCCGATTTGAGACCTATACAGATGAGTATATACTAGACACCGGCCTACTGCTATGATATCGAGGAAGGTAAAAAAGATGAACAACCTTGGTATTATGACCTGTTGCAATACTTGAAAAGCCGTGAATATCCGGAACAGGCCACTGAGAATGAAAAAAAGACATTGCGGAGGTTGGCAAGCGAATATATTCTGGACGGGGAAATTCTTTACAAAAGAAGGAAGGATCAAGTCTTATTGCGCTGTGTGGATGATGTGGAGGCTAGAAAAATCCTTGAAGAGGTCCACGAAGGCGTATGTGGGACCCACGCCAACGAGTTTACCATGGCTAGGCAAAGTATGCGATTTGGCTACTACTGGTCGACAATGGAAGAAGACTGCATCAGCTATGCCAAGAAATGCCACAAATGCCAGATCTACGCTGATAAGATTCATGTTCCTCCATCACCACTACATGTTATGACCTCCCCATGGCCGTTCTCTATGTGGGGCATGGATGTCATTGGCCCCATATCGCCAAAGGCTTCGAACGGGCATCAATTCATCTTTGTGGTCATTGATTACTTCACTAAATGGGTAGAAGCGACCACCTATGCGAATGTCACCAAATCGGTAGTATGCAGATTCTTGAAGAAAGAGATCATATGTCGATATGGAATGCCAGAAAGTATCATATCCGACAACGCATTGAATTTAAACAACAAGGCCATCGAAGAGGTGTGCAAGCAGTTTAAGATACGACACCACAATTCCTCACCATATCGCCCCCAAATGAATGGAGCGGTGGAGGCAGCCAACAAGAATATCAAGAAGATTGTTGGGAAAATGGTAGAAACTTATAGAGATTGGCATGAAAAGTTTCTATTTGCCTTGTATGCCTATCGTACATCGGTCAGAACCTCTACCGGGGCAACCCCTTTCTCGCTAGTTTATGGGATGGAAGCTGTACTGCCCATTGAGGTTGAAATTCCTTCCCTCCGGGTCTTGTCAGAATTGAAATTAGATGAAGCAGAATGGATTCGAGCCAGATACGACCAACTAGCTTTGATCGAAGAAAAAAGGCTGAAGGCCACTCGACATGGTCAAATGTATCAGAAAAGGATGATGCGAGCCTACGATAAGAAGGTTCGTCCAAGAGAATTCCAGGAGGGAGACTTGGTACTAAAAAAGATATTGCCAATTCATAGAGATGCCCGAGGAAAATGGATGCCAAACTGGGAAGGCCCATACGTCGTGAAAAAGGCCTTTTCCGGAGGAGCTTTAATCCTGACTGAAATGAATGGCAAGGATCTGCCTAACCCTGTGAACTCAGACTCAGTCAAAAGATACTTTGCTTGAGGAGACAACCAGGAGACTCTGCCAACAAAGTACCCTAGGTCTCCTAGACACATCAAGGCTCACGGCCCATGAATCCGGCTAAAGCTTGCTCGTATGATATTAGGGGCACCTAATTTTTTCATGTGTTTTGTTTTTCTCCTTTTTAATGTTTCCCCACTTAAGTGTTCCAAACTTTATTTTCAATAAACTTGACTTTTCATCTTGCGTTCTTGTTATATAAATATTTTATTGACATCTTTGCATTACTTTGAAAAACTCCTAAAGTACACGGATGAAGGGTAGCCCTAAGGAAAGAGAGAATATCATAAAAAAGAGAGCTGAGGCAAAATGGGGCAGATAATCCTGGGACAAGAAGAAGAAGCCTAGTGATCAAGTTGGACAGAGTATGAACCGCTGACAGCATTAGTTTCAGAGCAGATACAGATGCTTGAACCAATACTTTAGAATCAAGAAGCATTTTGCATCCGCATCAGAGTCATTTATGCACTCATCTAAGATAGACTCTTGCTAACCATGGAATCATGAATACACTTACCAATTTTGCAGGTTTCACTCTCTAGTATCGGAACAGGTCCGTGCCAGAAGCGCAATAAGCCATGTTGTCTTCTCAAATTTGCAACAGAAAATGCAACCAGATATGTGGTCCTGGTTTCCTCTTTCAGCGAAAGATAGGGTGATCAATGCCAATCTGGGGCATAAACACCCGCTTGGATTCCATGCTTTCAAAACCACTAACTATGTCTCTTCAATCGAAATTATTGAGCCTTCAAAAAGAGAAAAAAGGATATTCATCGGATCTTATCCCTTCACGATAATCACAACTGAACTTAAGTTGTTTGGTAAGTCTGACAGAAATGTCAGCACAACGTCCTTAAACACGGTTAAGTTTAAGACAAATGGGCAATTCAAATGTCCATCAAAATCCATTGTCACGAATGGTCCAAGGGAAATAAATCCTTGGAAAAAATCCAATCTCATGATTGGTAGAAACTGATTGTACCCAGGGGAATGGTACAACTAGCCCAGAGAAAACGACTACCGGTAAAGGCAAATCAAAACCGTTGATCCCTGTGCATTTGGGAAAAATGCAAATCCGAAAGCCGACAGAAATGTAGGCATAACGTGCTTAAACACGATTAAGTTTAAGAGAATGGACAATTCAGTTGTCCATCGAAAATCCATTGTCACAAATGGTCCAAGGAAAATAAATCTTTGGGAAAAATCCAATCTCATGATTGGTCCAAACTGATTGTACCCAGGGGAATGGTACAACTAGCCCGGAGCAAACGGCTACCAGTAAAGGCAAATCAAATCCGTTCATCCCTGTGCATTTGGGAAAAATGCAAAAGAAGTGTAAACCAAGGACACTCTTTCTTGTCTCGTTGAAGGGATTCTAGTACTAATCAGATCTTCTCGCATCAATGGAGTTGCAGATGATCGACCCTTCTTTAGATCTTCTCGCATCAATGGAGTTGCAGTAGATCGCCCCTTTTCAGATCTTCTCGCATCAATGGAGTTGCAGATGATCGACCCTTCTTTAGATCTTCTCGCATCAATGGAGTTGCAGTAGATCGCCCCTTTTCAGATCTTCTCGCATCAATGGAGTTGCAGATGATCGACCCTTCTTTAGATCTTCTCGCATCAATGGAGTTGCAGTAGATCGCCCCTTTTCAGATCTTCTCGCATCAATGGAGTTGCAGATGATCGACCCTTCTTTAGATCTTCTCGCATCAATGGAGTTGCAGTAGATCGCCCCTTTTTAGATCTTCTCGCATCAATGGAGTTGCAGATGATCGACTATTCTTTAGATCTTCTCGCATCAATGGAGTTGCAGTAGATCGCCCCTTTTCAGATCTTCTCGCATCAATGGAGTTGCAGATGATCGACCCTTCTTCAGATCTTCTCGCATCAATGGAGTTGCAGATGATCGACCCTTCTTTAGATCTTCTCGCATCAATGGAGTTGCAGATGATCGACCCTTCTTTAGATCTTCTCGCATCAATGGAGTTGCAGTAGATCGCCCCTTTTCAAATCTTCTCGCATCAATGGAGTTGCAGATGATCGACCCTTCTTTAGATCTTCTCACATCAATGGAGTTGCAATGGATTCGGTTGTAAAAGTAAAGAAAAAGGAGGAGAGTATTCGAAAACAAAGAGAGGAAATATTCAAAGCAAATATCAGTCCACAAAAACACAAATAAAAGGTAAAAAAATTTCTAAGAATCCGAAAAGTTTTCCTTAGATCTAGAAAAATAGAGAGAGAGTTCGGAAAATCTCACCTCGGATCTGGACTCAACGCGTGAAAACGAGTCGGGATCTATGCTTGCATGTCGGATTCTCGCCGACGGCAGGAATTCTGGTGACCGGCGGCGAGCTTTCCGGCAGTGGTGATCGATCAGAGCAGGGCAAGGGAGAGAGCTTTCAAATCCTTATTTTTTTTTTCTGGTTCCAATGAAGTATCAAAGTTGGATTTAGGTTTTTTTGGGTATTTATAAGCCGGCCAAAACGACGTCGTTTCAAGCCTCTGTCCGAATACGCGACCCGACCCAAGCCAGGACCCGCGTGTTTTCAACTGGAGGGGCATATTCCGCCCGTAGCCATCCAACTTCTCGTATCCTTATGATTCTGCCCTTTTGTTTTGTTTTCCTTTCATTTTGGTCACCGTTCTTTCTTTCTTTATTATTTTTGACCTTTTATTTGTTTTTTCTTTCAATTCTGCCACTGCCTTTATTATTATTATTATTATTATTGTTATTATTATTATTATTATTATTATTATTATTATTATTATTATTATCATTATTATTATTATTATTATTATTATCATATTTTACTAATTATCGTTTCTACCAAATTTTCTCTTACTCGTGAAAATCACACTCCGGGCGTTGGAGTGTCATTTTCCGTTAATTTTTTTATTATATTATTATTTAATATCACCTTTTTGAATAATGATTTTATATAGGGGAGACCATACTCCGGGCGTTGGAGTGTATATCCCTTTCTTTGAATTTTTATTTTTAAATTTTATTTTAGTTTTTTTGGGATCACTTTATTAAGTTATATTCGAATTCATAATTCCACCATTAAGACATTACGTAATCGAAAGGTACCAATTTTGGGCGTTGTGGGGGTGCTCACCCTTCCCCACACGTAACCGACTCCCGAACCTATTTTTCTGGTTTCGCAGACCAAAACTCGTTGTTTTAATAAAAACAAGTTTTATTAAAATAACCGGGTTTTTCAAGTGTTCCAATCGCACCTAAAGTAAAACAAAAGATTGGTGGCGACTCACCCGTTGTTACAAGCATTACTGAAGTTTCAGCACAACTACAACCAATCCTACAGAATTAGCAACAGGTGTTTGAAGAACCAAAAGGGATGCCACCTAAGAGAAATCATGATCATGCTATTTTGTTAAAATCTGAAACTCAGTCTGTGAACCTAAGACCATACAGGTTTCCTCATTACCAAAAAGAAGAAGTTGAAAGACTGATAATAGAGATGCTATCTTCAGAAATTATACAGACAAGCAAGAGCCCTTTTGCATCCCCATGCCTTTTGATTAAAAAGAAAGATGGAAGCTGGAGACTCTGTGTGGACTACAGACAGATTAATGCTGACACTGTAAAAAATAAATTTCCAATACCAGTGGTGGAAGATTTGTTGGATGAGCTAAATGGGGCAAAAAAATTTCTAAGATTGACCTTAGGTCAGGTTACTTTCAAATTAGAATTAAACCTGAAGATGTCCACAAAACTGCTTTTAGAACTCACCAAGGCCACTATGAATTTAAGGTTATGCCATTTGGCTTAACCAATGCCCCTGCAACCTTCCATGCATTAATGAATGAAGTTTTTGATCCCTTCCTCAGAAAATTTGTTTTGATTTTCTTTGATGACATACTCACCTACAGCAAGACCTTGAATCAACATATGGTTCATCTCCAACAGATTTTGGAAGTTCTACAGAAGCACAAACTCTTTGCCAAAAAATTTAAATGCTTTTTTGGCAACAAGTTGAGTATTTGAGTCACCTAATCTCTTTTAATGGAGTTACAACAGACCCAGCAAAGATCGAAGCTATACAACATTAGCCACTCCCTAAGAACCTGAAGTCTTTAAGAAGATTTTTGAGCTTAACTGACTACTACAGGAAGTTTATTAAGAACTATGGTGCTCTCAGCAGACCTCTTACTAATATGCTACGTAAGGATGGGTTTCATTGGTTAGATGAGTCCAAGGCAGCTTTTGAAAACCTTAAAGCTATGATGTGTAAAGCACATGTCCTAGCTCTACTAGATTTTGCTAAGCCTTTTTGCTTGGAAACTGATGCAAGCTCTAAAGGAATTGGGGCAGTTTTATCCCAAGATGAAAGACCCATTGCCTATCTCAGCAAGCAGTTGTGACCAAAACATGTAGATCTCTATATTTATGAAAGGGAATATCTAGCCATACTAATGGCAGTCTTCAAGTGGAGACATTATCTTAAAGGTATGTCATTTGCCATTAAAACAGATCATGAAGCACTCAAGCACCTCCTCGACCAGAAACTCACTACAACAATTCAAAAAAAAGGGACTCACTAAACTCCTAGGCCTTGATTATGTAATTCAATACAAAAATGGGAGATTAAATGTGGTTGTTGATGTCTTGTCTAGGAGATTGGAAGATGACTCTGTGTTCTACCACCTACACTCCACAACCATAATTCATGAATGGATTTTGGAGATTAAAAACAACTATCTAAATGATTTTTTTGCCCAAAATCTGATCACTGCTTTAACAGTGAAGGCAAGTTCTCATCCTCATTGGTCATTCACTAAGGGCATTCTTAGATACAAGAGGAGAGTCTATGTGACTTCTAATGGTAACTTGAGACAGAATATATTGCATATGCTACACGATTCCCCTCAGAGAGATCACTCAGATATGCAAGCCACTTACAAAAAGATTTAGTCTTGTTTCTATTGGCCTGATTTGAAAACTGTTGTTCACACTTATGACCGAGAATGTGATGTTTGTCAAAGAATTAAAACAGAACATATTCATCAACCTGGTTTACTTCAGCCTATTCCTATTCCACAGCAGAATTGGGAGGTGATTTATATGGATTTCATAGAAAGGCTACCCCCTTCCATGAAATATAATTGCATTTTAGTGATCATAGACAGATTTACAAAGTATGCACATTTTCTTCCTATTACTCATCCCTACACTGCCTTAGAAATTGTAAATTCCTATCTCAGTCAAGTCTACAAGCTACATGGACAACCAAGGGTTGCTATCTCTGGCCGGGATAAAACTTTCACTAGCCTATTTTAGAAAGAGTTTATGAAGCAACTAGGGACAACAACACTTTTCAGTACTGCTTACCCCCCAAACAGATGGTCAAACTGAACGTTTGGACCAATGCCTGGAGCAGTACCTCCGAAGCATGTGTTTTCTAAGACCTCAGAACTGGGCTAAATGGCTACCACAAGCTGAGTGGTGGTACAACACAGCATACCGCACAACTTTGGGCATCACACCGTTTGAGGCTCTCTATGGCTACAAACCACCTATTCTATAGGAGTTTCAACCTTCCACAGTCAACTCAGTTGAAGAAATATTTCAGTTTTGATCAGATTTAAGCAGAGTATTAAAAGATCAACTTCTAAAGGCTCAGAATAGAATGAAGCAGTATGCTGACAGAAACAGAAGTGAACGCGAATTTCAATTTGGAGAAGAAGTTTACCTGAAGCTTTAGCCATACCGTCAGACCTCTGTCGCGCTCAGAAAGAACCTCAAGCTCTCATCCAGTTACTTTGGTCCCTACAAGATTGTTGATTGAATTGGCTCAGTTGCTTACAAGCTACAACTACTAGAGACATCACGGGTGCATCCGGTTTTTCACGTGAGCTTATTGAAAAAGAAACTTGGAACCATACAACTCACCTCTAGAGATCCTCCTGAACTCACTGATGATGGCCAACTCAAGGTCTACCCGGCTCTTGTTCTGGATAAACGCATGGTCAAACGCAACAATGTGGCCGTGACTCGGCTGATGGTTCAATGGTCTAACCTTGCCCCTGAAAAAGCCACTTGGGAGGACTACCAGGTGTTGAAGGCTCAATTCCCAGACTTCGATCCTTGGGGACAAGGATCCTCTCGTGCGGGGTATTGTGATGGCCTTAAAGGGTGAGAAATTAGAAAAATCAAGGGTTTTGGAGGGAATTGGGGATTTTGTAGAGAAAATTGGAGTTTTTGTCGAAAGGAAACAGACAAAAGGAGTTTCATAGGTAAACAAGACGATGTTGTTCAGCTGTGTTGGTTCCATAATGGATCACGGGAAGCCTAGAAGAGGAGAAAAGGGAACAGATCAACCCTCATCCCAATGGTCACAGCAGCCCAACAAAAAATACCCATGTGTCGCTACTTGAGGAGCAAGCTCGTAACCGAAATTATAGTTGGCCGTATAGTATGATGACAAGTGTTAAAAAATAAAACAATTGATGTACTGTGTCTTAGCCATATAAACCAGAATTGAGGAGATGTTTGTTTTTTATGCTGATTAATGAAAATTCTCTAATTCCCTTATTTCCTCATTCTCTTCTTGGTCTCTTTCTTCTTTTCTTATTCGATTCACAGCTGCGGTCGTGACATGGACCTTTTACATGGGTGAAAAATAAAGAATTAAACCTGTTAAAATTTCAAGCTTGAATAACAATAACGACATTCAGGATAAGAGTTAGAATAACACAGCGTAGATCTCCCAGACTGGATTGACTTCTGCAGTTTCATTTACATTGTTCTTTTGATTATAGCATTGGGAAAGGCCCCTTCAGAAATAATACAAAGGTTTACATATATATTGTTCCAATCCTTAATACAGAAAACAAATATTTACAAGCTACCTTGTCCATTAATTTTCCCTTTTCTCCTTTTCTATCACACCAAACACTATCCCTTTTCTTTCCTCCTAGGTTCCATATCTCCATGGCAGTGCTTCTGAAATTCCCAGGGACCTATTCAACAATTATGTTGTCCCTTGTAATCAAACAAAACTACTTGAAAGAAAAAGGCTGGCAAAACTCAGGTTGCCCGCAGAGGTCAGTGATTATGGGGATTCTTTCTTACTTTTGCTCTTTAACCTGCTCACAGACTTTATTATACAGCTCGAGAGTATCGGCATGGTTGGGATCAAGACACAGGGCTGCTTGACAGTCTCTAACAGCAGACATATAATTACTCATCGAGTCATGGAAAGCAGCTCGAAGATGTAGTAGCTGCAGGTCTGGCTTGAAAGCTAGTGGTTTGGTGAGCTCTGCAATAGCTTCATTTTCTTTGTGATCATCCATTAGAACTGGAAAAGACAGAAACTTCATGTTAGAGGCTTAAGAAAGCTAGCCCCGTATGCAAATATAGCCTCATTATTCAGGACTGAGAACAAATAACAAGCAATTACCGTACTCTAAATTTGAATTTCTTATGGATTAAATATAGCAGAAGACAAGGAACCAACTTCTTAGTTTTATTCAATAATTTGTCTTTCCATTTGGATCAATAACATTTGAACATTTTAAAGGATAAATGATGACAAATAATTTTTATTGATGTAACTTAACAGAAGACTTGATCATGAAAGCACCTCATATCAAGATGGATATCCTTTTTCCAATGCTTATATCATCAAAGCAAGTATAAAGGAAATTCCTAATTTTATTCCTTAAATCTGAGAACTGAGAACCCTATGGTTTTATACCAATAAGAAAACTGAAAATACAACACATGAAAACAAATGTAACTCTCAAACATTAAATATCAAGGTTCAATATGACCAAAGATATAGAAATGAAACAATGAGCTGAGCTGATGGAAAAGAAGAGCTTAAAAGAAGGTAAGAAAGATGTAAAGCCATGGGAAAATTAGTTTATTCAATCTTCATACTTATCAAGAATTAACTAATGCTATGTTTGGTAGGAGTATTATTTCATCCTCATGTTTTAAGTATATGAGACAACAATAACTAATTTCACTTTTGTCATATTTAGCCATTCATATGACTTAGTTTGAACAAAGAGAAGGAAAAAACTCCCTTATTTTGATTCATTATTTTTGCAGATTATTATCCTATACACAGGCGGTGGAAACTAAAAGTTTCCACGAGCGCCTTGGTTTTAGGGTTTAGGGGCTTAGTTTATGGTGTAGAGTTTAGGGGTTTAGGTGTAGGGATTCAGAATTTAGGGATAATGGTTAGAACTTAGGGTAGGTTAGAGTTTAGTTTTTAGGGTAATATGGTAAAGATTTAGGTTTTAATCTATAAACCCTAAATTATATGACTAAACTATAAATTTCAACCACTACCCCTAAATTAAAAATCCATACACCTAAACCCCTAAACAATACACCCTAAACTAAGTCCATGAACCCTAAAACTAAGGCGCTTGTGGAAACTAAAAGTTTCCACCGCCTGTGTATCAAATAATTACTCTATTTTTGCTAGTTTTTACTCATCCTTCTTATTTCAAGTTTAAATTTGTACTAGCTCTTCTTTATGTTATGACAAACTAATACTTATGTAATAATTAAGTTTTTCCTTATGTTAATACGTATGTAACCAAATGAGGCATAAACATCTATTGAGTTGGGTCTACCACTACAGTTACTAGCAATCTAATGCTATGTTTGGTAGGAGTTATTCTTTTCCTCATGTTTGAGTACATGTCTTAACAATAAACTAACTTCATTTGGAAATTGTTAACCACTAACAACATATTGCTTATTTTGAAGAGGTATTATATTTTACTTGAGTTTTACTTATCTTTCTAACTTCAAGTTTAGATTTCTACTAATCCTTCCTTATATTATGACAAATTATATTAAACTCATGTAATATAATTAAGTTTTTTCTTGTGTTAATACTTAAGTAACCAAATGTAGCAAAAATGCGTATGAGTCACAATGCTTTACAATTCTGCAATGCCTAATAAAACCAAGGTCGAATGCAGCAGTTTACAAACAAAATTGTTGGGGAAAAGTAGCCACAACTGTGGTCAAAGAATTTACCTGCTGCTCTGTATCTGTATGGATATGTCCTCAAGGGATCTAATTGTGAAGCCATAGCAAGATCACTCTTCGCCATGTCCCGGTCAGAATATTCTGAACGCTTCTCATAAGCTGAAGCATTGTTGCGTGCCTTCTCTATCAGCTTAGTCATCTCATCATATGCAGCTTTACGCTGATTTTTTAGATGAAAAACACGTGCTAGACCCTGATGTGCCCGTGTATGCTTAATGTTCAGTGCATTCATGTAACAATCAGCAGCAAGATCTAGCTTTTCACAGTCTACATACACACTACCTAAATTATTCAGTGCCTGCAGAAACGTGGAATCAATCAGAACACAAAACCAATTCATTGTACTAATATAGTTAGGATTTTCTTTCTCAGAATTATATAGCTAGAGTTATTAAATTGCTCCAAAATACTCACTTGTCCTTTCCGAAGTCCATCTGAAGGGCATCTTAGAGCATCCAGAAGAAGTTGGATAACATATGCCGAGGACTCTTGATCAAGACTAGTATCTGCTAAAGCATATGCTTTGAGGAAGAAAGCTTCAAATGACCTCTGGCTGGAAATTGACTCCTCTGCTTTAGCTAGTGCTTCTTCACAGTGGCCGGTGTCATACAATATCCATCCTTCATAGACAAGCCTTTCGTGTTCTGAAGTAGAATGGTTTCTAGCTAACCGTAGACTACGCATTGCAGCCTTTTGACAATTTAACCTACAGCATCCAGTAGATTTTGTTTTGAGACCAAGAACCATTATGAATGGAATTCAAACATTTACCATAGAATATTTTGAGACCAAGAACCATTATGAATAGAACGGAATGGAGGATGTTTTACTTTACATCTCCTAATAGTGGTAACTAGGCTGAACACAGCGATGAATCAAATTTTCATAATACCATATGGTATCACCTTGACGGGAAACAGACTGGCATTTTCTCAACTCTCGACAGTAAACTTATCATAATGTCAAGTAGATTTCATTTTAACTTGTCTGCAGTTAACACGTAATACAGAATCCACCCTGCCTTTAAATGGGCATATACCTATATCTCAAAATAATACAGAAGAAAACATAGCTTGGCTTATCATATGTTCATAGTGTTAAACTGTTAATCTTGGATCTAAGTTTGAAAAGGAAAATGAACAGTCATTTATACAAGGGCATAAAGTAGTTGATCTTCACTAAAAACAAATTTTGATCTATTAGAACGAATCTATAAAGAACTTTTCATTCAACAGAAACGGCGAAAGGACATTTTACTAGACCAGTGAAAGAGTTTGTCATGTTACCTTAAAAGTAGGAGAGACTTCCTGAACCATAGAAGGCTCTTTCCAGGGTCATTTGCCAACATATGGTGTACAACAGCTAGGGAACCAAGATCATCGACAGAAGACCAGCGGTCATACAATTGCATCCAGCAATCAGCCTGACTCCATTGTTGAACAAAAGGACGCAGAAGCTCAACCAAGTGGTCACCATGCATTTTCCCATAAAACATCATGTAATTTGGTTCCAGAGTCAAAAGAGCCCGAACATCTCTAAGAGCTCTTTCATAGTCCTCCATGGCAATTGAAATCCAGGCACGTAACTCAAGGCAGTCAGGGGATACCTTGAAACTGATTATTTTACTGATTTCTGAGATGGCAGCTCCAATCTTGTTGTTCTCCAATAATGAAACAGCTCGATACTTGTACGGAAAAGAAAGTGTTGGATCCAATTCAGTAGCCATGTCTAGATCCGACATCTTCTCTTTCCCATCACAATACAGAGAACGTTCTTGATGCATCCACCCAACTGGCTTATATTCCGAGATGAGTGAGTTAATAATCTTGTAAGCTGAATACTTGTGGCCCCGCTTGAACTTGGCTCTAGCAACACCCACTTTTGAATATGTATGACCAGATTCACAAGCTGTCTCAAACCAACTTTGAGCATCTTTGTACTCTTTTCTCTCAAACATCACAACACCTAACTGGTGATATGCAAGTTGTTTCTGCCAACTTTCCGTCGAGCACTCTGCCAACCTCTCTAGAAGCATCACAGTAGTGTTAGCTTTCACATCTTCCTCCATTGCAATTTGACTCAAGAAGAAATATAACAAAAAGGAAGCATGCCCAACTAGTGCCAATCTTTCCTTTGCATCCGGACCACAAAAATATTTCATCACATGAGGACTGTGCATTGAATTTGGGAGCTCTCTTAAAAAGACCTGCAAGCAAGCTGCCACAAGAAGATATGCATTTTCCTCCAGTCCATACTCAATTAACAACAGTGCATCATCCATATCATTTACCAAAGATGCTAAATAAGAATCGCAAGCAGACTTCAAATTGTCGCAACAAAACCTATTTGACAAAGAAAGAAGCTCCAAAATAATCTGTGGACGAAAAGAATCTAGTCTTCTGGCCCTGCTAAATAATTCAGCTGCTTTCATACACTCTACTGAAATACCGTTCAGGGTAAAATTTATCTTCTCTCTTTTAGACTCCTTGAAACCTCCATACAACATTGTCCTAAACGGTATTGATAACGACGCAATACTGGATCGTATACACCTAATCTCGTCATCTCCAATGAAAAATGACATATCCCCATATTCATCAGAAGTGGAGCATTCCTCATCCTCAAATGAAAAGTAATCCTTACTTTCCCCTCGAGGAGTCTTAGAACAATTACAAGGATCATAAATAAATTCCGGGTTATAACCAGCTATCAAGGTAGCCTTAGGGCACTCGATGTTCCTTCCACAACAATTCATTGAAATTGTGCCAACAAGCTCATCCTCCCTCCTTTCATACCTCAACCAGGCTGCTAACACAATCTTGGAATGCACATCAACAGCATGCTGCCTGGCGGCTCGAAGAGTCCTCCGTAACAGTTTCGGATCAGCTAAGCCCTTAAAAATTGCACATTGCTCAAGAAACATTCCGGATTTCTCAAATTGAGGACATCTCTCAATCCTACGGTACACATCAGCAAGAGTTTCTATAAAATCAACGAACTTTAGGCATGGTTCGATCTGGGGCTCGAGGAGATGGGAGACAGGGAGGCCATAAGGAAGCAGGGTATCATTTACAGAAGCAAGGGTCACGTTAGAAGCTTGGTAATTGTGAATAGATTTAGGTCGAAGGGAATTAACACTAAGATGGTCCTGAAGCTGGTGGAAGAGCTTTTCACTGACATCACCACCACCGGTGCTGTTAAGAGCATAAACTTGAGTGCCTTTACATCTATCTAAAACCTTTAAACTACGCATTGTGGAGATTTTTTTCCGATGCATCTTTGTCAATATCAAAGGGAAGAATTTCTCCAATGGTACAATTTTTTTAAAAAAACAACAACAACAAGGCTTCAGGCCACCCAAAACGAAAATTAAAGATCTAAAAATGGGTGTTGAAAAAACTAATAAAAAGAAGAATAAAACAAATTCACCTGCAAAACGCCACAACTTAGAATACAAATGCTGGCAACACAATGATAACGCAGGCTCAATTGGGTATTAGCAAAGAAAGGGTTTTTTTCCCCCTGGGATTTCTGCTGTTTCCTTTTTTTTTTACGATAAAATAGAGAGAAAGTCGAAATAAAAAAACATAAAAATGAAAATAGAGATTCAAGGGAGGAAACAGTGAACAAGAAAGCGGCCAACCAAGCGGAAGTTGTTTGAGAAGGGCCACTCCCTCTCCCTCTCCCTCTCCCCCTCTCTCTCCCTCGCTGGCTACCTGTCTTTCAATAAAGATGCTATATTTGATAATTCAGTTGTGTTCTGTTTCCCCAAATTTGATGGGATTGGTGGAGTTGAATTGTATTTTGTTGTTGTTGTTTCCCTGTTTGTTTATGGGCAAAAAGTTAAAAGTTAAAACCATGTCCCAAACAGAAACAGGGATTAATGTAGGTTACTAATCATGTGTGTGCTGTCTGAATCCCAAGAGGAAAACAGCTAAAGTTGCGCCCTACCTGTCTTTCACGCCATCTTATTCTAACCTTCATTATTCATCATTATTATTAACTTCTATTTTTTTATTATTTGCTCCTCAGGGCTCAGGCTCAGGCTCAATCCATTATTTCAAGCTCCGCATCTCTCGCAAATAGCATTCCATCTCATCCCCAAATTCTCCCACTACTCTTCTCAAACGCGTGGGTTGTTTTTTAACTATAATATTTAGGATTGCGACAAACACCGCTGAATACTACTAACGTTGAACATCGCTAAATATTATTAAATTAATTAATAAAGATTAAAAATTTCAAGGACTTAACATACAATTAATAATTATTTTTAAAAAAATTCAATTAAATAATTTTTCATATATTAATTTTTGAATTTTTTTAATAAGGGTAAACTACATATTTAGTACCTCACCTATTTTTGTATTTCTATTTAGGTATTCAAACTATTTGTTTTTTTAGAAAAATAGTACCTAACGTTACGTATTGTTTCTATTTTGGTATGTTGGTATCCTTATTGTTAAAAAAACGAAAACAGTGATGTTGCTTGGTCAAATAACAATTTTAGTCCCTAAAATTTATAAAATCTATGAAATTGGTTAAAATATTATCAATTTAAACATCATTTTTAATTAGGTTGTATTCTGTCCAACTGGGATTTGTTTCTTTGCTGGGATTTATGGAAATTTAATTCTATTGTTATTTGTTTATAATGTTGTGATCAATGTACTTTCTAACATCATTTTTTCTTAACCTTTGTTCGTTCTCTTATATTATAATGGTTGGTACGTGGTGTAACTTTGTTATAGCATCTCTCTTTGTAGTACTGTGGCCAAGACGCTTGAGCGATATCAACGTTGCTGCATTACTCCTCAAGACATCAACTTCGAGCGTGAAACACAATTTCTTTAATTGACGGTCAGACTCCTCCATCAAACTTCCACTTCTTGATAAGCATTGAGGTTAAAGCAAGTATCCAAGATCGTGAAAGTTGGTGCTGTCGGGAAGCCTGAAAATTGTTTCTGAAACTCTACCTTTAAGGCCTTGTGATAACGGTCCCAAAGTCAATAAGCTTGTGAATTACATGAGTGTACGGCAGGAAGGAGAGGCTGAAGGGTTGAAAATAGATTCTTTTTGGTCATAACAAGATTTGCAAGGCTGTCATTGAACCCAAATCAAATAACTTTGTAGAGCGTTTATGTGTTCTCTAAATATGAGCCTAAGTGCACACTCTTGTCAAGTTATAGAATAAAAGATGGATAAAAATCGCCTGCCCCTTTTCGGTGTCCCTACATATACCCCAACACTAAAAAACACTACAAAATTAAATTCTAAGCCCTAACCCTAAATTCTAAATCCTAAACCCTACACCATATACCCTAAAAAATACATCATGCCCTAAATTCTCTAAACCCTAACCACAACCCCTAACCTAAAACCCTAAACCATAAACCCTAAAGTTAATTTTGAGCGTGGAGGCATATGTAGGGGCACCGAAAAGGGGTAGAGGATTTTCATCCAATAAAAGATATCATCTCCCACAGGGATTGGACAACTTATTCGATTTGCAATTCCTGCACAAGGGAAATTAAATGCACAAGTAAATTTTAGTTTATAAAAAGTAAATAAACACAAATAATTGATAGAAGAGATCAGGGTGATAGAATGGGTTAGGTTATGCTGCTTAGTAGTGTGAAACTGCGTTGAATAAGTTAAGTTGTTTAGCGTTGCCAGACTTTACTGCCTCGGCGGAGGATGGCAGATTGACTGCTTTGATGCTTTCACTACCTCGACAGTGGAACGGACGATTGGCTCGGCAGCAAACCCGGCAAACCTTTAAGGCTCGGCAGAACGCTTCGATAATGATCCCGCTTATGTCTAAGTCAGAATGTTGTTGTTGCCCACTGCAGATAATACCCGTCTCGGCATGAATCTTGCAAAGACAACAACCATGGTTCGTCCTCTTTTAGCCGCTTTAAACTCGCACCTATGTCTAGGCCGAATTGATCATCACCTAATTAGGATGGGGATCGTACTTATCCCTTTCATGAGTTCAACTCTCTCGATACCGAACAAATAGATAGTTAACAACTAATCTTTCGAACTTAATTGGAATAAGCAAACCTTGAAGTTTTATTGCAAATACAAACTTAATTCCTAAACAACCGTTCTCACACTAGTTTACAACATAACCCAAACCCAAGAGAAAATTTAGAACATAATGGCTGCAAGAAAACCTAGACTATGCCCAAAAGAAAAACCTAAGATGTCTACAATTACAAAATATGTCGAGTATATATAGGAATTAGCTAGGCCAAGTCCTCCTTGAATTAGAAGTCTTCAAAGTGGCTTTTGCATTAAATGCAACCTTTAATTCTAACTTCTTTAAGTTGAATGTGGACTCCTTCTTGTTGCCTTGCACCACAATTCATCTTGATCTCCTCCTTCGGCAGCTCTGTCCGCTGCTCCAGGTGTCAGAAAATTGAGCGGATGGCATCGTTGGACTCAAGATTTTCTGCTCTATAGATCGCACTCCAATTCTCCAATTCCTCGGCTTGCTGCCCTGGGTGGCAAGTATGGCGACGACAGGTTCTCGGTAGCACTTCTATCTGTCTGGAACTGCATCAGTACAGCTCATTTGTCTGCTGCCTCTGCATCCTCTCCTATGGTCTGTCCTCCTCCTAACAACTTCTAGCCCTAAAATACAAACTAAACTAAAACAACATATTTTCCTTACCAAATAAAAGATAATCAATAAAAGCATGACAAAGTAAAGGGTACTGTAAATATGCAATGCATGAACCTAAATATGCCTAAATGTACTTAATAACAATAATAATATGAGATGGAATGCATATAAAATATAGGACTAATGAGCACTTTACACACCCTCCAAACTTGAACTATTGCTTGTCCTCAAGCAATGCAAACGTAAACATACTTGTTCTTTGAACTAATCAGAAAGAAGAACATGTTTTAAACTTGATTTAGCACCTCAAGGATGTGGCACCTATTATTAAATTAGTGAAAGTAGAATAGCATAAATTACCTCAGAATTAAACTATAATGCCAGTGTAGTGTGTGCAGAAACTGTGTACAGGCTGAATCTGAAGAATATTCCAAGTAAACAAAGATGTTGTCATGGTATATAAGGTTGTTGTCGAGGTAGCATAATTAAGCATATTTATTTAATCATGGCAGTAAGGGCTTCAGCTCATCACAACTACTCTCTAGGTCTGAAATTAAGATATGAGCATACTACAAAACCCCGAACCCTTTGAGCTGAGTCATCCTGTGAAAACTTTCATTCACTCATGCTAATTTGTCCATCACTATAATGTTTTTTCATATTCATATACTTTGATAGTAGCAGAGTGTCCTTGCATATGATTCTTCCTAAAGCCGGTTTCGGGCACCTCTAAGGAAAGACATCATAAATATTTTTTCCCTTTCCTGACGTGGCAGTGCTTTTGTTTTCCTGTTTCTGTTTTCTACCTCAGCGGCTACCTGCAACCAGTGTTAGAATTTTACAAATAATTCAAGCAGATAATGTTTACCAGAAATTCTAACAAATTCAGCAAGTAACAGGAGTGTTTTCAATTCTTGGCATTAATAGAGAAATTCTAAGTTTACTTCATGCTTTCCCCAAAATTAAGTTCTTTTTAATTGGCGCGAAAAATCTAAAGTCGGCTATCCTATCATAGGCACAAGTTTTAACAAAAATTTTCTTTTCCGATTAATAATAAGGCAAGTACAATGCAATCTATATGCTACTATGATGCCTAAACAAAAACATGAGAGCTACCCCCCAAACTCGAGACGGGCATTGCCCTCAATGCACAAAATAAATTACAAGAGAAAAATAAAAACAGAAAAAGAAATACAATGAAGATAATTAAAACATAAATATAAGCAATAAAATAAAGAAAAGAAAAAAAACAACTCTAGAAGTTGGCGAAGGGCTGAGAAGAAGTCGGGGTCTTTGCGGCAGAGGAAGAGGATAAAGACTAGATGACAAGGCGTCAGTTGGAAGGTGTCCGAGCGGTAGACTTGGCGGGTGATATTTTTGCTGTCCGCGGCGGCTGGACTCTCTTAGGAGTGGGGCGAGGAGCTTCACTTTGTTCTAGCTCAGATTCTGACTCCTCTTCTTCTGACTCGGCGGAGATGATGTGCCGCTTTCTTTTCCCGGTTGCCTCCTCCATTGGTTCTGCCGGAGGGTCCTCTGTTACCATGGGTGACATTGTTGTTGCCATCTTCTCCTCAACCTCGTTGAGTGGGGAGGTGTCTGCCATTGTTTCCGCTGTGTAGGCTGGAGAGAAATGGTGTTGATGTCTCACGGAAGTGTCAGCCATCGTGTTTGAAGTGGAGGTGGTGGAGTAGGATGGATAGTGCGTCGGAGATGGCATCTGGCGGCGGAAGGCGACGTGGAGGGCAGGTGCTTCTGATGGTGTGGTCTCTCTAGGAGGGGTCGTCATTGGGTTATTTCTGAAGAAGATAAGCCACAAAGGCCTCTTGGACCTCCCCCCACATATCTCATAAACGTCAATTGTTGTCGCTCTATCCGTTTGTTGCTTTCTAGCAAAGTGTGGTGCAAAGCAATGACGTCTGGATTCGGGGCAGCTTCAGTACTGCCTGGGACTGCCAGTGTAGCTAGCTGGGCGGCGGAGGGCTGTGATGGTGTGATCTGCTCTGTTTCTGGTGCTTGCATAATCTGCAGGCAGACCTTTCTAGTCTAACCCTCTTTGACGGATGTCATATCGTCGTTTGGATCTGATGGGACGTTGAAATTGGCACACAAGCCCGTGACGAGAGATGGGAAGTAAAGTCGGTCCTTTGATTTCCAGAAGCAATTGTGGATCTCCTTGTAGATTATTTCCTTAACATTTATTGACATATTCATCATTATTGAGTGAATGAGAGCGAGACGCAGCCGGTCTACTGTAGAGTTATGAGAGGTGGGCAGCAGACGCCTTTTGACGAATGTGTTCCATAACATCGCCTCTGGCAGCAGTCGGCGACGTTGCACGGAGCCGCCATGTTTTCCTGCTTACCACAGCGTGTTAGATTCGCACAGCCGGGCCTTGATTTTGTCATAGTCGGCAGTCGTCATTGATTGCCTCCATTCTTCGTGAGGGTTGTTGTCCATCTTGAACCCGTAGAAGCTGTTTATCACTTCCACGTTAAGCTTGACGGGTTCCCCTCAGACAAATACGAACGACAGCTGAGGGTGGGGGTGGTGGGCATAAAATTCCTAGACAAGCATGATGTTTCCCATCTCCGATTGTTTTGTGAATATCTCCCAGCCCTTGCTGTGGATCTTTTCGAAGAGGGCGGGCTCAAGACCGAGATTCCCTGTCTGCTGTGAATAATGGAACCCTTGTTCCTCCCATATGGCTTGTTTTACGAACTAGGTTCTGTACCTTTTTGCATCATCATTGGAGAAGAAACGTTGGAATGTGGATTTGGATTGTGATGATGATGCCATGTGTGAGACGGTTTTTTTGTAATCTAAAACTAAAAGAAGATAATGAGAAAGAGAGCGGTGGATTCAAGAATAGGTTAACAAGGAAATGAAAGTAAAGTAAATGAATGGAAGAAGTGGGGTTTATAGATGGTGCCGAGAGATGTCGTGGCGGCATTAAATTTCCAACGGACAAATTGCTTCGCGGACGTTGCGGGTTTTCTGCAAGTTACTTTTGTAGCCGTTGGCAGCTAGCCGTTACGCTATTTCTACGTTGGGCCACCCTCATCTGTCTTACCGGATTGGTGGGCAGGCTCTTTGTTGGGCCTTCTTCTTGGTCTAGCTCTTTTATTCCTAAAACCTGTGAATAAAAATAATAAACTAAATAAAGAAATACTTGAAATAAAAATACTTAGATCTGAAAAATAAATTGTAATAAATTAAAAGCTAATCCTAAAAATTAAAGATAAGAACATTAAATAAAATAAATTATAATCCTAAAACATAATAAAAGAAAATAAAATAGTTAAACTAAGTTATGTTGGGAGTGCATTGGGGTGCATCTCCCAGACATAACCACTTAATGAGGTGATTTTTCGATATTCTCCCTCTTGAGGGGTCCTCTTATTCTTGGGGTCCTTCATTCTGCCCTGCTGTCTGCCTGGGCGGCTGATGTCGTTCCTAGTTTCAGTGCTGGTTTGGGAAGCCTGAGCATCTGGGCATCCTTCTTTTTCCATTATTGAGGGCTGTAAAACATTTAGTTTTATGCTTTGGTTGTCTGCCCTCATGATCAGCTCCCCATGCTTCACATCAATTAGCGTTCTGCCCGTGAACAGAAACGGTCGCCCAAGTATGATGGGGGCGTTCTCGTCGGCCTCACAATCTAGGATGAGGAAGTTTACTGGGAAAATAAAACTGCCCGCGTGAACCAAGATGTCTTCGACTTTGCCCTCTGGTTGTACAAATGAATGGTCTATTAGTTTTAGCATGATGGAGGTGGGTTTGGCTTGCCCAATACCTAACTTGTCGAAGACCGCCTTTGGCATCAAGTTAATGTTGGCTCCCAAATCGCACAGGGATCTCATGGTGTGGTTGCTGCCGAGTTTGTATGGAATAACGAAGCTGCCCGAATCTGTTCTTTTGATCGGTAGCTTATTGTGCAGCATAGCCATGCACTCCTCTGTCATAGCTACGGTTTTGAACTCCCCTATTCTTTTCCTCTTGGAAACCATGTCCTACAGATATTTCGTGTAATTGGGTATGTTCTGGATGGCTTCCATGAGAGGGATGTTAATGTGCACCTGTTTTAGAATATCCAGAAATTTTCGGAACTAATGCTCTTATTTTTGTTGCTTTAGTCTTTGGGGGAAAGGTGACGACAGACGGATGTCCTAAATGCGTTTCTTGTATAGAAATATAATCTGTGGCGAATTAGGATCATTCTCTTTAGGGCTGCTGTCAGTCTCATCTACCGGGGCAGCTGGTTTTGATGCTGTCGCAGCAGGCTATTCTATTTGTTGGTCCATTGGCTATTCAGTTCTGGGCTCATCCAGTTGTTACCCACTTTTGGTCGATATGGTTTTACACTGTTCATAGGTGTTCTCTAAATATTAGCGCAAGTGCACACTCTTGTCAAGTTATAGTATAAAAGATATCGTCTCCCACAAGGATCGGACAGCTTATTCGATTTGCAATTCCTGCACGAGGAAAATTAAATGCACAAGTAAATTTTAGTTTATAAAAAGTAAATAAACACAAGTAATTGATAGAAGAGATCAGGGTGATAGAATGGGTTAGGTTATGTTGCTTAGTAGTGTGAAACTACATTGAATAGGTTAAGTTGCTTTACGCTACCAGACTTTGCTGCCTTGGCGGAGGATGGCAGATTAGCTTCTTCGACGCTTTCGCTGCCTTGGAAGTTGAACGGATGATGGCTCGGCGGCAAACACGACATACTTTCAAGGCTCGACAGAACGCTTCGATAATGATCCCGCTTATGTCTAAGTAAGAATGTTGTTGTTACCCACTACAGATGATACATGTCACGGCGTAAATCTTGCAAAGACATCAACCTTGGTTCATCCTCTTTTAGCCGCCTTAAACTCGCACCTATGTCTAGGCCGAATTGATCAACACTTGATTAGGATGAGGATCGTACTTATCCCTTTCGTGAGTTTCGCTCTCTCGATACCGAACAAATAGATAGTTAACAACTAATCTTTCGAACTTAATTGAAAACTATGAAGAGCATGGAATAAGCAAACCTTGAAGTTTTATTGCAAATACAAACTTAATTCCTAAACAACCGTTCTCACACTAGTTTACAACATAACCCAAACCCAAGAGAAAATTTAGAACATAATGGTGGCAAGAAAACCTAGATTATGCCCAAAGGAAAACCTAAGATGTCTACAATTACAAAATATGTCGAGTATATATAGGCATTAGCTAGGCCAAGTCCTCCTTGGAGTAGAATTCTTCAAGTAGCTTTTTCATTAAATGAAACCTTTAATTATGATTTCTTTGAGTTGAATGTGGACTCCTTCTCACTGCCTTGCACCGTAAGTCATCTTGATCTCCTCCTTCGGCGGCTCTGTCCGCTGCTCCAGGTGTCAGAAAATTGAGTGGATGACATTGTTGGACTCGAGATTTTCTATTCTATAGATCACACTCCAATTCTCCAATTCCTCGGCTTGCTGCCGTGGGCGGCAAGTATGGCGGCTGCAGGTTCTTGGCAACACTTCTTTCTGTTTGGAACTGCATCAATACAACTCTCTGGTCTGTTGCCTCTGCATCCTCTCCTCTGGTCTTTCCTCCTCCTAACAACTTCTAGCCCTGAAATACAAACTAAACTAAAACAACAGCTTTTCCTTACCAAATAAAAGATAATCAATAAAAGCATGGCAAAGTAAATAATATTGTAAATATGCAATGCATGAACCTAAATATGCCTAAAATGTACTTAAGAACAACAATAATATGAGATGAAATGCATATAAAATATAGGACTAATGAGAACTTTACATGCCCCAAACTCAAACTATTGCTTGTCCTCAAGCAATGAAAACCTAAACATATTTGCCCTTTGAACTAATCAGAAAGAAGAACTTGTTTTAAACTTGATTTGGCACCTCAAGGTCGTGACACCTATTATTAAATTAGTGAAAGGAGAAGAGCATAAATTACCTCAGAATTAAACTATAATGCCAGTGCAGTGTCTGCAGAAACTAGAGGTGGGAAAAAATTCCCAAGCCGATTGACCCGACCCGGCGTCCCGAACTTAAAAATACTGGGTAATTCTTTAAAAAAATTACCCGACTTGTGAATTTTCCCGGGACACGGGCCGAGATTTTTAAGTTACCAGGTAGCCAACCCGACCCGATAATATTTAATATATTTTTTTTTATATTTTCAATTATATTTTTATTTTAAGTTTCTTAATATTTTTACTCTAAAACTAAATTTAAATCCCTAAATTCTTTTTATGTTTGTATTATATACTTTTAAGTTTAATTTTTTTAAAAATATTTTTGTGTTTAATATGTGATTTTTAAAAAAAATTAGAATTAAAAAAATAAAAAGGCGGGTACCCGAGTGTTTCGGGTACCCGGATGAGATAGGCCGAGACACGGGCCAAATATTGAGGTACCCGGATGAACATGGTACCCGAAACCCGGGTACCAAACAATTCCCACCCCTAGCAGAAACTATGTACAAGCTGAATTTGAAGACTTGTAAAGCGTTTAGGTGTTCTCTAAATATGAGCGCAAGTGCACACTCCTGTCAAGTTATAGTATAAAAGATATATCGTCTCTCACAGGGATTGGACAACTTATTCGATTTGCAATTCCTGCACAAGGGAAATTAAATGCACAAGTAAATTTTAGTTTATAAAAAGTAAATAAACACAAGTAATTGATAGAAGAGACCAGGGTGATAGAATGGGTTAGGTTATGCTACTTAGTAGTGTGAAACTGCGTTGAATAGGTTAAGTTTCTTTGCACTGCCCGACTTTACTGCCTCGGCGGAGGATGGCAGATTGGCTTCTTTGATGCTTTCATTGCCTCGGCAGTTGAAGAACTAGGTGTTTTGATATAATAATTGAAAAATGCTTTGGAATAATTTGAAAAGAATTTAAAACATGTCTTTAAGTACAAACAACTTGAAAATATGTATGAGGTATTTAAAAAGGTTTTTGGCAAAGTTTGGAATGTTTTAAAGTGCTCAAAACTGACTTTTCAGCTCTATCGTACCGATACGGTATACCTCGTATCGATACCTTTTTTCTCCAGTTTTGATTCTGCCAAAACCCGTACCTATACATGCTTGCTTGTATCGATACGGATAGAGGTCATACCGATACACCTTTAAAGCGTACCGATCCCTGTTTTAAATAACCCCAACGGCTATTTCCCAACGGTCTTTTAAAATGTAGACTGTACCGATACGCTTCTTAGCGCATCGATATGCTTAGGCTGGCAAGAGCCCAATGGCTAGTTTTGAAGAAGTGCGTACCGATATGATAGGCACCAGAAGTGCAATTAATGTGGGAAATAAATACCCTAACAGCTCCAAAACATCCCCAACGGCTACAAACTCATCTGGAAGTATAAAAGGGACCTCCAAGCATCAATAAAAGACTAATGCTTCAATTGTCAACAACACTATGATTAAGATTTTGTCTTAGAGCTTAATTGTCCATTCTCTTGTATAGACAACACTAGTGAGCTAAACATTGTTAAATTTGCTCAAGTGTTTAGGTTTTGGGTGAGAGCTAAATGGTGCAAACAAACACCTATTAGAGAGATTTCAAGTTTGCTTAGAATTTCTCTTGTAAAGAGGGTTTACTCAAGCTTTGGGTAGAAAGCTTTGAGGGTTGTAAAGGTTGCCTCCTAAGCCTTGAAAAGGGGACGAAATTCTTAGTGAATTTGGTTGAAATCCTTAGTAGGAAGCTAAGGTAGTGGATGTAGGTGCTTGTTAGAAGGTCGAACCACTATAAATCCTTGTGTCCAATTCCAATATTTTAGCTTCCACTTTAACACCCAAAAATGCATCTTCTTTGAACTTGGCAAACACATCGGTTAAAGGAAATTGAGCATCATAAAACCCAAAAATTGGTATCAGAGCCTCGTCTCCATCGAAGGACTAACATCCGGGAGTAAAGATCATTTGCTCGAAGTCCACCGTTCAAGAAAATGGCAAGATTTGAAGAAGGCCGCTCTATCTCATGTCCTCCACTCTTCGAAGGAGAAACATACTTCCAATGGGCAAATATCATGAAATTCTTCATCAAGTCTCAAGACTATGAGGTTTGGGACATCATTGAAGATGAGTATTTGGAAGCTCCAAAGAAGAAGAAAAGGCAAAGGAGCACCAACGACACGAAGGCAAAGCTAAACACCAAGACAATGCACTTTCTCTATTGTGGCCTTAACGAAGAAGTTTCCAAGAAGATCTCCACATGCAAAAGTGCCAAAGAATTATGGGAGAAACTTGAGAAGTTTTATGGCAACAAGAAGGGAGAAAAGAAAGATGATGATCAATTATGTGAAAACCTTCTCTCTAATCCAAATATGGATGGTGTTTTGGCTCTCGATGAGCCTATTCTAACTCAAGTGAGCTTTATTCGTACTCTTTCAATGAGTTGCAAGATGCTTTCGATGAATTATTTTTGGAATTTGAGACCATGAATTCCAAATTTAAGAAAATGATTTCAAAACTTGAATTTGAAAATAATTTTCTTTTGAAAACAAAATTGTATTTTGAAAACCAAAATGAAATTTTGAAAAATGATTTAAAGTTTTCAAAAACAAGTAAAGACGTTTTAGAAAAAGAAAATCTTGATTTAAAAGTTAAGCTTGAAAGCTTAACAAAAGAAAAAGAAATTATTTTCAATAATTCATCTTGTCACATAATGGCAAAATGCTCGCATTGCCATTATCATGGTCATTCTATACATACTTGTCCTATAAAGAAGAGACAACCTTATAGGATTAGACAAATATGGGTTCCTAAGGGAACTAAAGACATTGTGACTAACGTAAATGGATCCAAAGCAATTTGGATACCAAAAATCAAGTGAATGTCTTTTGTAGGTGCGTTGGAGCAATGGCAAGCAAAGAAAGATCAAAGAATGCTCAAATCACACATGAAAAGAAGATTGAGTAACCTCTAAGCTTAATGCTTTCATTTTATACATTTGGTTATCTAACTTTTGTTTAAAGTCTTAGATTATTTGTTAAGCCTAATATGATGCAATGAGTAAGGGGGCACTTTTAAAACCAAACATTTTAAATAGTCTCAAAATTTTAAACCTCCATTGTTATTTTGAGCCCAAAAGTATTTTAAATTCTTTTTGATATAACAAAAAGGGGGAGATTTGTTTAAAAAATTGTGTTTTTCAAATGAATAAGGGGGAGCTTTAATTACTTTTCTATATTTTATCTCTTATTCAAATTTTTGAACTTAAAGGGGGAGAATCCCAAACAATTTTTCAAGTTGGTTTTATTATATCAAAAAGGGGTTATTGAAGAACTAGTTGTTTTGATATAATAATTGAAAAATGCTTTGGACTAATTTGAAAAGAATTTAAAACATGTCTTTAAGTCCAAAAAACTTGAAAATATGTTTGAGATATTTAAAAAGGTTTTTGGAAAAGTTTTAAATATTTTAAAGTACTTAAAACTAACTTTTCAGCTCTACCGTACCGATACAGTATACCTCGTATCGATACCTTTTTTCCTCAGTTTTGATTCTGCCAAAACCCGTACGATACAAGCTTGCCCGTATTGATACGGATAGGGGTCGTACCGATACGCCTTTAAAGCGTATCGATCCCTGCTTTAACAACCCAACGGATATTTCCCAACGGTCTTTTAAAGTGCAGACTGTACCGATACGCTCCATAGCGTATCGATATGCATAGGCTGGCAAGAGCCTAACAACTAGTTTTGAAGAAGGGCGTACCAATACGAGTACCTGTGTACCAATACGGTAGGCACCCGAACTGCAATTAATGTGGGAAATAAAGACCCCAACGGCTCTAAAACATCCCCAACGGCTAGTAACGACTACAAACTCAATTGAGACTATAAATTGAAGGATGGAACACTTAAAGATGGTTAGAGACTACATCCAAGGAACATGATAAAGAGAAATAGAGTCTAAATCTTTATTTTACCTTTTCTTGTACATAGTCTAAGAAGAGTGCTTTATTGTAAATTCTTTGTACACTCTTGTGAGCTTAAATTGTGTAAACATCAACCTTGTGAGGTATTTAGTTTACCCAAACAAATCCCTTGTAAAAGGAGAGGTTCTAGTTTATCCTTGAGAGAAAAACTAGAGTTGGTTCTATCTTAGCCAAGTCCAAAAGATATGGTTGTAACGGTATCCTCCTAAACCGGGAAAAGGGGATGAATTCATTGTTGAGTGAATTGGGAAATCCTTAGTGGTGTGCTAAGGTAGTGGATGTAGGTGCTTGTTCAAAGGCCGAACCACTCTAAAATCATTATGTCACTTGTCTACCTTTATTTCGATTTTAGCCAATTCAACCACCAAACATTTACAACCCCCATGACAGTTTCAGTGATCGATTCGAGCGTGCTATAAACCCAACAGTAGTGGAATGAACGATTGGCTCGGCGACAAACTTGGTAGACCTTCAAGGCTCGGCAGAACGGTTCGATAATGATCCCGCTTATGTCTAAGTCAGAATGTTGTTGTTGCCTACTGCAGATGATACCCGTCACGACGTGAATCTTGCAAAGATTGCAACCTTGGTTCGTCCTCTTTTAGCCGCCTTAAACTCGCACCTATGTCTAGGCCGAATTGATCAACACCTAATTAGGATGAGGATCGTACTTATCCCTTTTATGAGTTCCACTCTCTCGATATCGAACAAATAGATAGTTAACAACTAATCTTTCGAACTTAATTGAAAACTATGAAGAACATGAAATAAGCAAACCTTGAAGTTTTATTGCAAATACAAACTTAATTCCTAAATAATCGTTCTCACACTAGTTTACAACATAACCCAAACCCAAGAGAAAATTTAGAACATAATGGCAGCAAGAAAACCTAGACTATGCCCCAAAGAAAAACCTAAGATGTCTACAATTACAAAATATGTCGAGTATATATAGAAATTAGCTAGGCCAAGTCCTCCTTGGAGTAGAAGTCTTGAAAGTGGCTTTTGTAATAAATGCAACCTTTAATTCTGACTTCTTTGAGTTGAATGTGAACTCCTACTTGTTGCCTTGCACCGCAAGTCATCTTGATCTCCTCCTCGGCAGCTCTGTTTGATGCTCCATGTAACACCCCGAATTTTTCCTAATTTGGAAAATTCTAAATTTTGAAATCCATAATTTGAAAACCCTAGAATTTGGGGAATTTCGAATTCAAAACCCTAATTTGAATTTAAGGATTAAATGAGCTTTTATTATGTTTAGTGACCTTTTTGTGATAAACCAAGTTTTGATGGGATGATATGAAAAATGGGTTAACTTAGAAACCCTTATGTTGCGTTTACCCAAAATTTTGGGTAAAGTAACCCTAGCATCGTGTTATTCTGTGGCCAGCTTTCAATTTGTTTTTGGAGCCACAATTCTAAATCTCCCTTTCTCTCTCGATAACATCTCTCTCTCACCCATCTCCGGCGAAGCCCTATTTGTTGTCCGTTCGTCGATCGGAGACCACCGGTGTGCTCAGGTTTCCTTCACGATCAAAACCCATCTATCCGTTCAACACGATTTCATGTCGTTTGCTCAAAATTCGAAAGAAACCTTTTAGTTTTCATCTCACACTTTGTTCTACCGTCGTCCTCTCGTCTATTGTTTGCGTCGTCGTACGCTCCATGTCTTCCCTTACCGAATCTGACTGTGGGTATGATTGATTTATGTTTTTTTGTGTTTTTAATTAGTGAGTTTGAGTTGTTGATTGTGTTGTTTTTTTACCGTGGGTTTTGTGTTGATCGGTCGGAATGACCATCGGAGTTTGTACTTTGAGTTGCTGGTGAGTCGTTGTCTTGATTTAGATCTGTCCCCGCCGTCCTTGATGCCGCCATTGTTGTTTCGTATTCGTGTCGTTGCTGCCACTGTTTGGGTACTGGAAACCCTAGCCGCCAATGAAGTTTCAGGAACCCTAGTTCCATTTTGGTGATGACTTGATTAGTGGGCTGAGTGTTGTTGGTTGAGCCCAATCGTGGGGATGGATCGTAAACCTAACGGGTTTGTGTGTGTGGGTGTGGGTGAATTGAGTTGGGTGTTGGGAGCCCGATCTGTGAAGGCCCAAAGTTGAGTGAACCGAACCGACAAATTTTAACCCGAACCGGCTTTGATATGCACCGAACCGGATCGGACCCATTGACCTACTCAAACCGGTTGACCAATTTGACTTGTTGACCCGTTTTGACCGTCATGTTGACCTTTGACTGTTGAGTATGTAAAAGTTCTATATTTTACCCCTATTTAACCCATATTTCTGATGCATTCAAGCATAATCTATTGCATTTAGGATAGATTTCATTCATACATCACAATTATATTAAATAGCACAGTTTCTACTAAAATTGGTTGCTTTTGCAGGTAGCTGCTGTAGCAGATGAAGGGCAGTGGAGAAGCAGAGCTAGAACACTGGACTGCAGCTGAGAAGAAGGATGCTGCCATGGTCGCTGCCATGGCAGCCAATGACGACAGTAATGGTGAAGGGAAGAAGTGAAGTGGAGCTCGACAGAAAGAGGAAATTAAGCCGGTCTGTCGTGAAGCACTATTATATTTTTCTGAGCCCTAGATCAGAATGAAGGCCAAGCCCAAATTTCAAGGAAGAAACTTCGAGCAAGAAGGAAGGACGAATTAAAGACATATACTCTGAAGATTTAGTCTTTAATAGAGTTGTACTTTAATTTAAACTTGTATTCTTGCCATATTAGAAAACTTGAACCCAAGGCCTATATAAAGGCATGTAATTCGATCTAGGGAGGGATATCTTACTCTCTAGCCGTCTTCCCCTAATCCCTAGTCGTTTTCCCCCCTTCTCATCATGTTCTAAACTTCCCCTAGGGCTAAGGGTTGATTCTGTAAAGTAGTTGCAAGGATTGCATTGTTTTAGGATTTTATCTGTTCAATAAAATAAACTTCAAGTTTGCTTATTCTGGTTTTCAACATCTTGCAAGAGTATCGGGAGAGCATTGTGAGATTACACATTTACTTAATATCGGGAGAGTTAAGTATACGAAAGGAATAAGTACGGGTTCTCCAGTTTATGGTTGAACTATCTCGGACCGTGGGATAGGACGAGGTTAAGTGGCTAAGGAAGAATTCAACAACATCGGTGTTCATCCTTTGATTCACGCCGGGAGGTATCATCATAGACGTGTTCATCGACAGACTTGGACCTATGGATAGGCTAAGGCATAGCAGGGATTCTTGCCAAGCTTGAAGTGATGAGTTGTGTGTTCGCTGCCGCGATAACAACAGACCGTTGCCGCATGAGGTGTTGCCGCGACAGGCGCTACGACAGAATAGAGAAGTCTTAGACATTGCAAACACCTGCACTACGGAGCAGATCAATACCGGCCCATTCTTTACTCTTAATATTTTCATCCTTTATTTTCAATCTTCCTTATTATCTCGTGAAAACAATCAAACTATTTCTTTCCCCTCTTGTGCAGCAATCCAAGGTTAAATCTATTAGCCCAGTCCCCGTGGAGACGATATCTGATACTTACGTATCACTTTACTACTTGTGTCGTGTACACTTGCACTACATTGCGATAGACACTTTTACACGCAACAAGTTTTTGGTGCCGTTTCCAGGGACTGGCAACATATCTTTACCCTATTTTTACTGCACCTTCTTTTATTTTTCTGTTTTTACTTGGATTGTTCACCTTGTGCTTTTCACAAGGTCTTTTGTTTGCTTATGCGTAGATCTCAACGAGGAAAAGAACATGAGCCCCAGTTAGATCCTAAAATCGAACGAACGTGCAATCTCAGGAAACGAGTCCGCCTTCTTGTAGAAAGAAACGAATACCTGGAGGAACAATTAGAAGCAATGATGAACGAAAGACACGAAGACAGGAGGAACAACCAAGAGAATCTCCGAGGTCTTGAAGATCCTATCGGAGATGGAAGGAACGGACAACCTTTCGATCCTCATGCTGTGGCCGCATGCCGGTTATGCCGAGATTACATGATCAATGATCATGTGGAATTAGAGACCACCCTGCCAGATGTGGAAGCTGAAAATTTCGAGCTGAAACATGTCATGTTCATCATGATTAATTTCGCTGGCCAATTTAGTGGTGCTGCTACAGAGGATGTTAGGGAGCATCTGAAAACGTTCCAGGAAATCTGTGGTTCGTTTAGACTACCAAGAGTAAATCCGGAGATACTGAGGCTTCGGTTATTTCCTCATTCATTGAATGACAGAGCTAAAACTTGATGGAATAAACTAACACCGGGTTTAATACGAACTTGGGCAGATTTAACTCGTGAATTTTTGTCTCGTTTTAACCCTTCCCATTTATCTGAGCGATTACGTAACGAAATTGCTACTTTTCAACAGGAAGACGATGAGCCAATGCACGAGGCATGGGACAGGTTTACCACTCTTCTGAGGAATTCCCGATGCATGGATTCCCTGTTTGGAATCAGGTAATCAAATTCTACAATGCTGCCAACCTACAGACTCGTATGAGAATCGATTCAGCATCCAATGGGTTGTTGTTAGATAAAGATCCAGAGGACGCCATGGTAGTGTTAAAGAATTTGGCTAAGAATGAAGAGCAATTCCCCACATCGAGGAGAGGTAAACGAGTACTAGCTGTGAAGGATTATGAAGCCAATAATTCTTTGAAGACACAAGTTGCATATCTCACAAAGGCAGTAGAGAACCTGCTAAAGAAGGATTCTCAACCTGTTTATGCTGCAGAAGAGGTATGTGGAACTTGTGATGGGAATCATAATTCGGAGGACTGCCCACTACAGCTAGAGGAAGGGATGTACGTTGGGAACTATAACAAGCAGAACTATAATTCCAACAATTACAATCCCAGCTGGAGAAAGGATCCCAAATTTTCTTGGAGCAATTCGAACAATGCCCTAAATCCTCAAGTACAGAACACTCAAAATCAGGGGGCACCTAGACTTCTGACTCGGAAGCAACCGCAACAGCCACCAACAGCCATGACTAGTATACTAGAGCAGACCTTGGCTACGTTTATGTCTCAAACAGAAACTTACATTGAGAACATGAATCACTTCGTCAAGAAGACTAAGTCGTTCATGGATAAAAGAGAGATGCGGATGACTAACCATGAAGCTACTCTGAAATCACTGGAGACATAGATGGGTCAGGTTTCCCAGTATATTAAACCGAGGCATAATGGAAGATTCCCTAGCGATACTAAAAACGCTAGACAACCCACACATGAGCAGTGCAAAGCTATCACAACTAGGAGTGGGAAGAAATTATCAGGGCCAGAAAAGGAAGCTGAACCAGTTAAGGAACCAGCCCTAGAATCGACTGCCGAGAACGATGCCCCGGCAGACGACAAACAACCTGCTGCCGATGAACCTGTCACGACAGTAGAAGGGACAGAGGAGAAGGATGAAGAACCTAAGCCTCCTCAAATCCAAATGCAGTGGGAAGGACGCATTACAGACTACCGTCCTCCACCTCCTTTTCCTCAGCGGTTACAGAAGTTGAAACAGGAATCCCAGCATAAGAAGATCTATGATATTTTTAAGCAGGTCCACATCAATATTTCGTTGTTAGATGCTATCAAAGAGATGCTTGGTTATGCCAAATTTCTCAAAGATGCTATGTCGAAGAAATCCAAACTTGGGGCATTTGAGACGGTTAAACTGACATAAGGATGCATGACTATTCTGCACAAGCATCCACCCCAGAAAAAGAAGGATCCTGGGAGTTTCATAATACCGTGCATAATCGGAGATAAGTTTGTGGGTAAGGCACTTTGTGATCTAGGTTCTAGTATTAATTTAATGCCAAAATCTGTATTTCAGAAATTAGGTATTGGACGAGCACGACCCACAACAGTTATGTTGCAGCTGGCAGACCGCTCTTACGTGCAACCAGAAGGGAAGATTGAAGATATTCTGGTAAGAGTGGATAAATTTATTTTTCATGTTGACTTTCTTGTTTTAGATTGTGAAGCAGATGAGAATGCACCAATCATCCTGGGGCGACCCTTCTTAGCCATGGGAAGATCACTGATTGATGTAGAAAAGGGAGAACTTACTATGAGAGTGGATGATCAAGAAATCAAGCTGAATGTTCTCCAAGCAATAAAGCACGCTGATGCAGAAGAAGAATGCAAGGCTATCATTGAAGTTATCCTTGACCAACCCTGCATCAGGTCGGACTGCAGTGACATCAAATTTGGCCACTGCCCCAGCAGCCATTTAGAAGACTGTCACGGCAACGACGACGACAGTAGCTCCTCATATTCTGACATATCTGATACTGATGATCATGAGGAGGTAAATTGGATAGGCAATCATCCATATAAGTTATTCGAGCCCTTAAACTATACCTCGAATGAACATATCGTTCAAAAGCCATCAACTGTAGAGCCACCTATTCTAGATCTTAATCCCCTGCCATGGCAGCTTAAATATGTTTTTCTTGGATTAAATGATACGCTGCCCGTAATCATCTCTTCCAAGTTGATGCAGGAACAGGAACAACAGCTGATAAGGATGTTGCAGCAGCATAAAAAGGCTATTGGATGGACGATAGCTGACATCCAAGGCATCAGTCCGACACTATGCATGCATAAAATCCTCTTAGAGGATGATCACAAGTCGACCATTGATGCCCAGAGACGTTTGAATGATGCTATGCGAGAAGTGGTCCGAAAAGAAATTATCAAATGGCTAGATGCTGGGATAATTTACGCCATCTCGGATAATAAGTGGGTGCGCCCGGTGCAGTGCGTTCCTAAGAAAGGAGGAATAACTGTGGTGACCAATGAAGAAAACGAGTTAATCCCAACCAGGACTGTGACCGGTTGGAGGGTTTGTATGGACTACCGGAAGCTTAACAAAGCTACCCGGAAGGACCACTTTCCCCTGCCTTTTATTGATCAAATGCTTGATAGATTAGCAGGAAAGCCTTATTACTGTTTTCTTGATGGTTACTCAGGTTACAACCAACTAGCCATCGCACCGGAGGATCAAGAGAAAACGACCTTCACTTGCTCGTACGATACTTACGCTTTTCGGAGGATGCCATTTGGACTTTGCAACGCACCAACAACTTTTCAGAGGTGTATGATGGCAATATTCCCCGACATGGTGGAGGACTTCCTGGAGATATTCATGGACGATTTCTCTGTCTTTGGAGACAATTTCGAAAGCTGCCTAGGCAACCTACAGAAAGTGCTCGAGAGATGCGAGAAGGCAAACTTGGTATTAAACTGAGAGAAATGTCACTTCATGGTGGATGAAGGGATAGCCCTAGGCCACAAAATAAGTTGCCGCGGCATAGAGGTCGACAGGGAAAAAATTGAGGTAATTGAAAAGCTGTCACCACCCACCACAGTCAAGGGAATTCGAAGTTTTTTAGGGCATGATGGTTTCTATCGAAAGTTTATAGCCAATTTTTTGAAGATCACCAAGCGATTATGCCATCTTTTAGAGCAGAACCGTCCCTTCGACTTCAACACTGAATGTACTAAGGCATTCAGAATTCTGGAAAAAAAAGCTGGTAACAACCCCAATAGTACATCCACCAGATTGGAAACTACCATTTGAGATCATGTGTGATGCTAGTGACTGCGTTGTTGGGGCAGCACATGGGCAGAGGAAGGACAAGCTCTTTCATGTTATATACTATGCCAGCAAAACACTGAACGGAGCCCAAGTAAACTACACCACAACTAAGAAGGAACTGTTAGTTGTGGTGTTCTCGATTGACAAGTTTTGTTCATACATACTTGGAACGAAGGTCATAGTCCACACATACCACTCTGCATTAAAGTATTTGTTCGCCAAAAAGGATGCGAAGCCTAGACTGATACGTTAGATTCTGCTACTGCAAGAATTCGACCTTGAGATCAAGAACAAAAAGGGGACAGAGAACCAAGTCGCAGATCACTTGTCAAGATTAGAGAAGGGAAAGAGTCTCCCAATAGACGAGACACACATACTGGAGACCTTCCTTGACGAGCAGCTGTTCGCTGCCACAAGCGCTGCCGCAACAGCCACGACGGCAGGTAAGTTTTCTGAACTCATCTGGTATACTGATTTCGTTAATTATTTAGTTAGCGGAATATTTCCTCCTGATCTTAACTATCAAGCTAGGAAGAGGTTCCAAAATGATGTTAAACATTATTATTGGGACGAACCTCTTCTTTTCAAAATGTGTGCATATCAGATCATCATGAGATGTGTACCCTAGGATGAGCAGGAAGTTGTGCTCCATCACTGTCATGTTTCACAATATGGAGGACACTTAGGTGGTAACAAAACTGCTGCCAAGGTTTTGCAGTCGGGATTTTATTGGCCATCACTGTTCAAGGATGCCCAGGCATTCTACAAAAGCTGTGATAAATGTCAACAGACTGGAAATATCTCAAGAAGACATGAGGTGCCGCTGCAAAACATTTTGAAGTCGAAATCTTCGACGTTTGGGGGATTGATTTCATGGGACCCTTCCCAGCATCATGTGGGAACTTATATATCCTCCTGGTAGTGGACTATGTGTCTAAATGGGTTGAAGCGATCGCTACACAGAAAAACGATGCCAAGACTGTTCAGAGGTTTTTGCACAATAACATATTTTCCAGATTTGGCATCCCCAAGGCGATCATCAGTGATGAATGGGAGACATTTTGATAATAGGGTTATAGCTGTTGCCTTAAAAAAGTATGGTGTCAAACATCGGATCGCAACAACTTTCCACCCTTAGACCAATGGACAAGCTAAAATATCCAATAGAGAAGTAAAGAACATTCTTGAGAAGATGGTTAAGCCAACTCGAAAGGACTGGTCTCTACACCTCAATGATGCACTATGGGCCTATAGAACAACGTACAAAACTCTATTGGGAATGTCACCCTACCGGCTGATTTATGGAAAAACATGCCATCTACCTGTTGAGATTAAGCACAGAGCATACTGGGCCATCAAGGCAGTGAATATGGACTTGGAAAAGGCAGGACAGAAAAGGCTACTTGACTTGAATGAGATCGAAGAAATTCGAGCAATGACCTATGAAAACGCAAAAATTTACAAGGACAAGACAAAGAAGTGGCATGACAAGAAGCTGCTGCCACGACAGTTCTATCCAGGGCAGTTTGTGTTGTTATTCGACTGTAGGTTGAACCTCTTCCCAGGAAAGTTGAAATCTAGATGGTCCGGCCCGTTTCAGGTGGTGCAAGTTTTTCCTCATGGTGCCATCACGATCAAATCCTTAAAGGACGGGCACCAAATTAAAGTCGACGGACAGAGATTAAAGCATTATTAGGGGACTGAAGCCCCAAGAATACAGGAAGTGGTTACTTTAGGAGATGCCCCTCCTGACATCCCTAATTTAACCTAATTTTATTTATTATTTATTATTTATATATATTTATTAGGTAAATTAGAATTTTTTTAGGAACTAAGTATTTATTTTTATTATTTTTAGGAAATAAAGGAGACAAGGAGAAGAGGAGAAGTGAATTCAGCCCACAATCTTTCCATCAGCCCAAAGAGCCCAAAATAGGAGCCTGTCGTTACAGCTGCCGCGACAGACGCGAAAAATCCAGCCTGTCAGCACGCTGTTGCGGCAGACACGCAAACGCGTAACAGACGCGCAACAGAAACGGAAACGCGTGACAGACGCGTCAGAAACCACGTAACAGCTGGCCCCGTTATTCGTGCCTGCCGTTACAGCTCCAACGGGCAGCAAACTCCTCATCTATATAAACCCCGTTTTACTATTCATTTTTCACTCACTTTTACTCTCTATAGTTGTTTCCTCTCTAGAATTTCATTTGCTTTCATCTTTTTCTACAGTCCCTTGCAACATGAGTACCAGAAACACTCGATGTAGTGCTGCCTCAGGATCTGCCCCAGCAGCAGCCACTCTCAGCTCCTTCCAAGGCAGAGATATGTGGGAGGAGAGAGGGTTCATCTACAGCACCCGAATGGAGAATCTCGGGCTCAAACCATTCATAGCCCGTAAGATCAGAGCTCTATAGTGGCAGATGTTTGCCGAGCAGTTGGAAGAAATAAACGTCACCTTAGTCCGAGAATTTTATGTTGCCATCGACAGCAGGGAGGCGATAGTAGTGATGGTTCGTGGGAAGGAAGTACCCTTTGAGCCAGAGTACATCAACACCCTTTATGGATTCTATGTTGGGAGAAGGGAAGACGACCGCCAAAGATTTGTGGAGAACTTGGAGGCAGCAGATTATGATGTTGTCATGGCAGAACTCACCGAGGAAGGCACATAATGGAATACCGATCCCAAACATCCAAGGACAGTGAAACGAGTTCAACTCACCCCCGAAGCCAAGCTGTGGAACGCATTTGTCAAAAAGAGGATTATGCCCTCCTCGCACAACAGCACGCTAGATCAACCAAGCCCTATGTCGTGGCCACAATGTCTCTGAAGTTGTTGAGGATTTGAGAATCCGAGGAAAATGATGGACGAAGAGGAACATCCTTAGCTTGATGAAGCTGAAGGCTGCAACGCCAATATCCAGTTTCAACCCTACTGCCGTAGCAGGTGAGCCGACAGAGCCCACCCAGACACAGCCTGCCGCCACAGAACAAAGGTTGCCCACTGCAGCAGCTCCTCCAGCAGACTCCTCAACCCAAATCCTTGCTGCCCTGCAGAAAATGGAGGAACGACAGCTTGGCCTGATGAGCTTTATTCAGGATTTCACAACAGCAACGGTACATTTCATTAAAACTATTCTAAATTTTCCTAATGTACTGTTTCCTGCTTTCCCCGACCATTATTTTGCTGCCCCCACCCCTGCCCATACTCCTACCCCTGCTGCCACACTGAGAACACTGTTTGCCGCGTCCACCCCAACCCCGGCCACAACAGCTGCAAGCGGCAGCCACACTGCCACAGCAACTGCCAGGGGAGAGAAGAGAAAAGAGCCCATGTCCAACCTTGACAGATACATAGCTGGTTTCTCCCTTTCCTCAATTTGGGAGGAATATGATGACGAGCCATCTGTCAAGAGGAACCTATCCAAGGAATTCACCCCGATGAAATGGCAGAAATCAAACGCTGGAGTCGAACCATCCGACCAAGGAAAATCTGACAGCGGCAGCAGCAACATCAGCAACAGCGATAGCAGCAGCAGCTTCTCCGAGGAGGTTCAAGTGTTAGAGAAACCACCCCATATCTCCCCTACCCGCATCCAACCTCCAAGGGAAGCCAAAAACAAGACAACCTCTGCCTCTCCCAGCCATCTGCCGGCACCGACGAGGAAAGTCATTGCTCGCCAGCAGATTCAGATCAGCAGTAGCAGCAGCGACAACATCACTTAAAATTTAAGTTTCTTTTCTTATATTTGTTGTCTGTTGTTTTATTATAATTGTGATGTTGTTTTTATTTTCTCTTTACCATTTTGTCATCATGCATTGAGGGCAATGCAACCCTTGAGTTTGGGGTGGCATCTCTCCATTAATGAAGTGTCTTTATGTTTAGAAATTGTGTCTAATGTTTAGTTTATTTTTGCTTAAAAATGATGAAAATTTGGCTTAAGTCTTTGAACTTCACTTACCTGCCACGACATATGCTGTCGTGACAGTGCCTTTAAGAAATTTTAGGATATGTTTAGAGCCTTGCTATGATTCTACCCTGTAAAACACTCTTTGTGACTCTTATGCTTTTTAGATTACTTTAGTACACTGAAATAGGAATGTTTACCCACTTCAAACTGCCCCTAGAGGTGCCTATCACTGGCTCTAGGAAAACAAGAAAGAAAGAAAAAATATTCAGACTCAATAGCTTGCAAAACTGCCTTGCACTTATTTTAAGAGATTTCTTTTTGATCTAAGTTAGAAAAAACTAAATAGCCTAAAAATTGCCTCTAGAAAAGATGCGGTTAAATAATGAGTCAGAAAAAACTAAATGAGCCTAAGAATTGCCTCCAGAAAAAATTGAAATGGCAAAATCTCAAGTTGTAGACATAACTATTCTGGTATACTAAGGTAGTCTAGATGCATAAGTGTTCACAAAACCCACACACATCACAAGAATTATAGCATAGTTCAGAATGAGTCCAGAAATGCCCGACAAGGTACTACTCTTGATAGAATACAAGTGATAGGTAATGTAGAGTTCACTGATTTAAGCCAAAGAAAAAAATAATATTAATTATAATTATTAAGTTAGGTAATATTTGCTTGAGGGCAAGCAAAAACTTGAGTTTGAAGGTGTGTTGAGTGTGTAAAAGTTCTATATTTTACCCCTATTTAACCCAGATTTCTGCTGCATTCAAGCATAATCCATTGCATTTAGGATATATTTCATTCATACATCATAATGATATTAAATAGCACAGTTTCTACTGAAATTGGTTGCTTTTGCAGGTAGCTGCTGTAGCAGATGAAGGGCAGTGGAGAAGCAGAGCTGGAACACTAGACTGCAACTGAGAAGAAGGATGCTGCCATGGCCGCTGCTGTGGCAGCCAATGACGACAACAATGGTGAAGGGAAGAAGTGAAGTGGAGCTCGACAGAAAGAGGAAATTAAGTCGGTCTGTCGTGAAGCACTCTTATATTTTTCTGAGCCCTAGATCATAATGAAGGCCAAGCCTAAAGTTCAAGGAAGAAACTCCAAGCAAGAATGAAGGACAAATTAAAGACATATACTCTGAAGATTTAGTCTTTAATAGAGTTGTACTTTAATTTAAACGTGTATTCTTGCCATATTAGAAAACTTGAACCCAAGGCCTATATAAAGGCATGTAATTCGATCTAGGGAGGGATATCTTACTCTCTAGCCGTCTTCCCCTAATCCCTAGTTGTTTTCCCCCTTCTCATCATGTTCTAAACTTCCCCTAGGGCTAAGGGTTGATTCTGTAAAGTAGTTGCAAGGATTGCATTGTTTTAGGATTTTTTCTGTTCAATAAAATAAATTTCAAGTTTGCTTATTCTGGTTTTCAACATCTTGCAAGAGTATCGGGAGAGCATTGTGAGATTACACATTTACTTAATATCGGGAGAGTTAAGTATACGAAAGGAATAAGTACGGGTTCTCCAATTTATGGTTGAACTATCTCGAACCTAGGGATAGGACGAGGTTAAGTGGCTAAGGAAGAATTCAACAACATCAGTGTACATCCCTCGATTCACGTCGGGAGGTATCATCAAAGACGTGTTCATCGACAGACTTGGACCTAGGGATAGGCCAAGGCATAGAAGGGATTCTTGCCAAGCTTGAAGTGTTGAGTTGTGTGTTCGCTGCCGCGACAACAACAGACTGTTGCCGCAGTAGGTGCTGCCGCGACAGGCGCTACGACAGAATAGAGAAGTCTTAGACATTGCAAACACCTACACTACGGAGCAGATCAATACTGGCCCATTCTTTACTCTGAATATTTTCATCCTTTATTTTCAATCTTCTTTATTATCTCGTGACAACAATTAAACTATTTCTTTCCCCTCTTGTGCAGCAATCCAAGGTTAAAGCTATTATCTCAGTCCCTATGGAGACGATATCCGATACTTACGTATCACTTTACTACTTGCATCGTGTACACTTGCACTACATTGCGATAGACACTTTTACACGCAACATTGACTCTTGGACTCATTTTGACCAGACTGTTTGACCGAATTGGACCTTGACTGTTGACCAGTTTGACCCTTTGACCAGTTTGACCGAGTTAGACTTTGACCTGTTGACCAGGGTTGACTTTTGACCTTGGACCGTTGACCAGTTGACTTTGATTTTGACCAAGGTTGACTTTGACCAGAGTTGACTTTTTCAGAAAACTTTCACCTTAAATTTTCTCGACGTCCTGAATCCGAATATGATGCATGTTTTGTCTAATTCAAATCTGAAAGCTTTGTTTTGTTAATTCCAATTAATTAGTACTTAAAATCTAATATGTTGTGGATTTCAAAATCTGATACGGAGTATTCTTGTGTTCAGGTGTTAACGTCTTCGAGGTCGACGAGTTACCTCCAGTTGTACAGATCGACCGTTCACGTTCTTCGAGATCCTTACGTAAGTATGCTTTCAGATTAGTTGTTGAGTTTATAGTTGGTGGCTTAGTGATAGTAATAAATATTAATATATGATTTTACCTTGTAGGTTCTGATTCAGCTAGATCTGAGCGTAAGACGCGCTTTTCTCAACATTAGAGCTTTTGTTGCTTAAAGGTGTGTCTCTTCCTGTTTTATAAACTTGTGTGTTTCTTTTTGTGCTATAAATTTTATGTGCTTCTTCTGGTACTAATATAAGTAAATGTTTTATACATTTTGTGTGCATACTCTGACGTGATTGGGTGAATGTTTTCAAACATCAAGCATAACATGTCATACTGTGATTTAAATGAAAAATCAGACTAACCAAATTGTGAAATATCAGATTTTCGGAAATGTAAAAAATCGGATTTATAGTATTGTGCAACTTGAATTTTCATAATTCAAGTTTCGGATGAGACTCAGATTTTAAAATCTGCATCGTATCATTGTGGGTATATGGTTTGGGATTTGTTCGGGGAAGTTCAGTGGTTTCACCCTTCGGGCTGAATTCCGCTTCGGATTAGTGGTTCTACCCTTCAGGTTGAGTTCCACTTCAGATGGTGACGATGGAGAAAGTAGGTTCTAGGGAACCTTACTTTTCGGTGTATCGGAGATGGGTGCTATGATACATGTGCATCAGACATCATATCATTATGGTTCAGATATAATCAGATTGAATGTGTTTTTAAAAGTCTTTATCAGAAAATAAAATATTGTATGGTTTTGTTTTGTTTTTTATTGCACATTAGAGACACACTAAGCTCTTTAGCTTACACCCCTTAGTTTTACTTTTCAGATATCTCAGACATTTTAGGCGATTGGTACTTGGAGCATCTCTTGTTTATTCAGATAAATTATTATTCAGTGCGAACCTTTTCTGTTACCTCAAAATTGTTATTTTAATATTGTTTAGGATATTTTTGTAGTATGAACTTTGGAACTATTTTTAATTTGGGTTTTATTAAATGGATGATCTATGAAGTTACTTTGGGATTTTTAATCAAATTGTATGAACAATGATATATGATTACGTTTTATACTGAATGAAATTATTGAGTTTATTATTTATATTCGAGAATAATTTATACTTTTAAGTATATAACTTTAAGATTTATAACTCGTGGGACTAGTTTTCAATCGTGACTTCCTAGATTCGGCCTATTCCTTCTGGGCCGGGTTTAGGGGGTTACATTTAGTGGTATAAGAGCCCGATTCAACCCTCGGACTGTGATGCTCGCAAAAAGTTGTTTTCAAAATGTTTTCGAATTCTGCATGCATCTGAAATATTTTCAGTAAATTGGAATTTTCAAAAAAAAACTTGCTATGGTTTTAGTTGACTTTTATTGAATTATTCTCTACGTGTTTTTAAATTCGAGAATCTAGTCCCGAATTTGAATATAGCTGATTATCTTCTGTAGATAGTTACTAAGCCACCACGTAGAAGTTCTTGTGTTGCGTTGATTTGTTGTTGTGATGTTGCTTCTGATTGTGATCATCCGTTTTATGCTAATTAGACAGAAAATTAAAATGAGATTTATGATAATGAGAATTGATATGTAAGAGCGGAGTACCTAGTGATAAATTGAGATGATTTCATATATCTGAGACGGAACAATATCAGTTAATGATTATGAGATAGAGTTTATGAGGTTGAATAAAATATGTTCTTGAGTTAGTTACGGTTGAGAAAGATAAGTGTGGCTTGTTTTGATAGGACTTCGTTTACCTATTCAGAGAGATGTTGCAACACATCATGGCAAAGTGTTTAATGACATGGTTGGTCGAGCCAAGACTGCTGAGAGGATAATGGCACTTATGGGAAATGAGAAATTTCAGAATTCTGGTCAAGTTAGAAAACAATCGGACATGTTTGTTCAACCAAGCTTTGTCAATTTGTCTTGATAGGGACCTATGGATGAGTTTGTTCCTCAGAGTCATCGGAATTTGAGACCTGTAGCATCGACAATTCTGTCTGGTTGAGTGGGTAGTACAAAAGTTCATCGGCCTATTTCTGTATGTGGTTAATGCAATAGGAAGCATAACAGAGAGTGCAGATTGATGGACAGAGAGTGTTTTAGATGTAGATCTCATGATCATTACTTGAAAGATTGTCCTCGACCATCTACCGGTCCATCCGTCCAGAGTTAGACACACGCGTCAGTTCAGGCACCTCACCGAGGTAGAGGGCAGTTTAGATCAGCTGCTTCTGGTACAACTAGTAGAGGTAGACCTGCTCAGAGTGATAGGTCACCTGGATATGAGATTAGATGACCGAGTTCAATATATTCGACCAGAGCTCGTGTTGGATATGATAATATGCACGATGACATAGCAAATACATTTTAATATGTTCAGATCATAATTATGTTTATGATGGATCACAAATTCAAAATAAGAAAGTACAAGTATGTGTGAGTTAGTTTTGGAATCTGTTGTTAAGTTTAAAAATTTCGAGGATGAAATTTCTTTAAGGGAGGGAGAGTTGTAACACCCCGAATTTTTCCTAATTTGGAAAATTCTAAATTTTAAAATCCTTAATTTGAAAACCCTAGAATTTTCAGAATTTCGAATTCAAAACCCTAATTTGAATTTAAGGATTAAATGAGCTTTAATTATGTTTAGTGACCTTTTTGTGATAAACCAAGTTTCGGTGGGATAATATGAAAAATGGGTTAACTTAGAAACCCTTATGTTGCATTTTACCCAAAATTTTGGGTAAAGTAACCCTAGCATCGTGTTATTCTGTGGCCAGCTTTCAATTTGTTTCTGGAGCCGCAATTCCAAATCTCCCTTTCTCTCTCAATAACATCTCTCACTCACCCATCTCCGGCGAAGCCCCATTTGTTGTCCGTTCGTCGATCGGAGACCACCGGTGTGCTCGGGTTTCCTTCACGATCAAAACCCATCCATCCGTTCAACACGATTTCATGTCGTTTGCTCAAAATTTGAAAGAAACCTTTCAGTTTTCATCTCACACTTTGCTTTACCGTCGTCCTCTCGTTTGTTGTTTGCGTCGTCGTACGCTCTGTGTCTTCATTTGTCGAATCTGAGTGTGGGTACGATTGATTTATGATTTTTGTGTGTGTTTTTAATTAGTGAGTTTGAGTTGTTGATTGTGTTGTTTGTTGACCGTGGGTTTTGTGTTGATCGGTCGGAATGACCATTGGAGTTTGTACTTTGAGTTGCTGGTGAGCCGTTGTCTTGATTTAGATATGCCACCGCCGTTCTTAATGCCGCCATTGCTGTTTCGTATTCGTGTCGTTGCTGCCACTGTTTGGGTACTAGAAACCCTAATCGCCAATGAAGTTTTAGGAACCCTAGTTCCATTTTTGTAATGACTTGAATAGTGGGCTGAGTGTTGTTGGTTGAGCCCAATCGCGGGGATGGATGGTAAACCTAACGGGTTTGTGTGTGTGGGTGTGGGTGAGGGTGAATGAAGTTGGGTGTTAGGAGCCCGATCTGTGAAGGCCCAAAGTTGAGTGAACCGGACCGACAAATTTTGACCCGAACTGGCTTTGATATGCACCAAACCGGACCGAACCCATTGACCTACTCGAACCGGTTGACCATTTTAACTTGTTGACCCATTTTGACCGTCATGTTGACATTTGACTCTTGGACTCATTTTGACTGGACTGTTTGACCGAATTGGACCTTGACTGTTGACCAGTTTAACCATTTAACTAGTTTGACCGAGTTAGACTTTGACCTGTTGACTAGGGTTGACTGTTGACCTTGGACCGTTGACCAATTGACTTTGATTTCAACCAAGGTTGACTTTGACCAGAGTTGAATTTTTCAAAAAACGTTCACCTCAACCTTTCTCGACATTCTGAATCCGAATCTGCTGCATGTTTTGTCTAATTCGAATCCGAAAGCTTCGTTTTGTTAATTCCAATTAATTAGTACTTAAAATCTAATATATTGTGTATTTCAGAATCTGATTCAGAGTATTCTTGGGTTCAAGTGTTAACGTCTTCGAGGTCGACGAGTTACCTCCAGTTGTACAAATCGACTGTTCACGTTCTTTGACATCCTTATGTAAGTATGCTTTCGGATTAGTTGTTGATTTTATAGTTGGTGGCTTAGTGATAGTAATAAATATTAATATAGGGTTTTACCTTGTAGGTTATGATTGAGCTAGATCTGATCGTAAGACACGCTTTTCTCAACATTAGAGCTTTTGTTGCTTAAAGGTGTGTCTCTTTCTGTTTTATAAACTTGTGTGTTTCTTTTTGTACTATAAATTTTATGTGCTTCTTCTGGTACTAATATAAGTAAATGTTTTGTACATTTTGTGTGCATACTCTGTCGTGATTGGGTGAATGTTTTCAAACATCATGCATAACATGTCATACTGTGATTTAAATGAAAAATCAGACTTACCAAATTGTGAAATATCATATTTTCGGAAATGTAAAACATCGGATTCATAATTCAAGTTTCGGATGAGACTCGGATTTTAAAATCTGCATCATATCATTGTGGGTATATGGTTTGGAATTTGTTCGGGGAAGTTCAGTGGTTTCACCTTTCGGGATGAATTTCGCTTCAAATCAGTGGTTCAACCCTTCGGGCTGAGTTCCACTTCGGATGGTGACGATGGAGAAAGTAGGTTCTGGGGAACCTTACTTTTCGGTGTATCGGAGATGGTTGCTATGATTCATGTGCATCAGACATCATATCATTATGGTTCAGATATTATCGGATTGAATGTGTTTTTAAAAGTCTTTATCAAAAAATAAAATATTGTATGGTTTTGTTTTGTTTTTTATTGCACTTTAGAGACACACTAAGCTCTTTAGCTTACACCCCTTAGTTTTACTTTTCAAATATCTTAGACTTTTTAGGCGATTGGTACTTGGAGCATCTCTTGTTTATTCAGGTAAATTATTATTCAGTACGAACCTTTTCTGTTACCTCAAAATTATTATTTTAATATTGTTTGGGATATTTTTGTAGTATGGACTTTGGAACTATTTTTAATTTGGGTTTTATTAAATGCATGATCTATGAAGTTACTTTCGGATTTTTAATCAAGTTGTATGAACAATGATATATGATTAAGTTTTATATTGAATGAAATTATTGAGTTTATTATTTATTTTCGAGAACAATTTATACTTTTAAGTATATAACTTTAAGATTTATAACTCGTGGGACTAGTTTTCAATCGTGACTTCCTAGATTCAGCCCATTCCTTCTGGGTCGGGTTTAAGGGGTTACACTCCAGGTGTTAGAAAATTGAGTGGAGGCATCGTTGGACTCAGGATTTTCTTCTTTCTAGATCACACTCCAATTCTCCAATTCCTCGGCTTGCTGCCCTGGGCGGCAAGTATGGCGGTGGCAGGTTCTCAACAGCACTTCTCTCTATCTGGAACTACATCAGTACAGCTCCCTGATCTGCTGCCTCTGCATCCTCTCCTCTGGTCTGTCTTCCTCTTAACAGCTTCTAGCCCTAAAATACAAACTAAACTAAAACATCATCTTTTCCTTACCAAATAAAAGATAATCAATTAAATCATGGCAAAGTAAAGAATACTGTAAATATATTATGCATGAACCTAAATATGCCTAAAATGTACTTAAGAACAACAATAATATGAGATGGAATGCTTATAAAATATATGACTAATGAGCACTTTACACACTTCCAATATCGGCAATCACAGTTATCTTCCTACCGTAACAATGTAGTTCAACGTCCCAAGTTCCACACAAAAAGTACATTCACCAGATTAAAAAGGTTTATTTAGATTGTATAAGGTTTATTCATGGCATTCATATGTTGTTAGAAAGTACATTGATCACAATATTATAAACAAATAACAATAGAATTAAATTTCCATAAATCCCAACAAAGAAACAAATACCAGTTGGAAAGAATACAACCTAATTAAAAATAATATTTAAATTAATAATATTTTGGACTAATTTCATAGATTGTATAAATTTTAGGGACTAAAATTGTTATTTGACCAAGCAACACCACATTATTTTCGTTTATTTTTAATAGCCATGGTACCAAAATAGTAACAATACGTAACGTTAGGTATCATTTTTCTAAAAAAAAAATAGTTTCGGTACCTAAATAGAAATACTAAAATAGGCGAGGTACTAAATATGTAGTTTACCCTTATTTAAAAAATTCAAAAATTAATATATGAAAAATAATTTAATTAAAAATTTTAAAAATAATTATTAATTGTATGTTGAGTCCTTGTAATTTTTAATTTTTATTAATTAATTTAATAGTATTCAACGATGTTTAGTGTTAGTGGTGTTCAGCGATGTTTGTCGCATGTTGTAGAATTTTTTTAATATTTAACTTTTCTTACTAATTTTCTCAGTCACATATTGACTTTTTACGGGATTTTAAGAAAATATTTTTTATATAAAATATATGATGTAAAATAATTTAAATAACAAATTTGCTTTTAAAAGTTAATTTTTATTTTAGTTAAAAAATTAAAAAGGATAGAAAAGTAAATGTATCTTATAAAGGTTGATAACTTTTTAAAATAATAATTTAAATGAAATAATTTTTCAACACAAAAATAACAACTCTATTAAAAATTATTTGAAAGGTATTTCCCACCACATTAGTAAAGGTACCTAACTAATAATATTATGCCAAATAAAAAATTTATTTCTATGTCATTAATAATTTTGACAGCTCACTATTAGCCATTGTTTCTGCTCAACTTCCTCATCTTTTATTACTCTTCTTTGACCGTACTTTTCTCCCTTTCGCAATAAAATTTCTTTTTTTAATCCTATAAAAAATTATCTGATGAGAACTTAAATCTAAGGGAAAATTATACCGGTGTTCCCCTAACTATCACCGTTCTCCTGTTTTGGTCTCCAAACTATGTTTTTCGGCAAATTAGTCTCTTCTGTTACATAGTTCTCATATTTTAGTCCCCGATGTTGAATAGCTAACGGTTTTGCTGACGTGACATTTTTTAATATTTTTTTAATCATTTATCTCTCCTCTTATATTATTTTTATTTAATTTTATTCACCAAATCATGTCGTGACACGTGTCACTACCCTATTAATTGGAAAAAAACCTCAAAATCCTTAAAAATGCATTTGGTGTCGCTAGGATTCGAACCCAAAACCACCAGCGCATAAGGCATGCGCGTGAACCAACTATGATAGGCTAGCGACTTAATTTAAGTCTACTACCAACCAGCCATTACCAAAAAGCGCTCCATCAGGGCTCTACTGATGTGAGCACATCTTCACCAGCACATGTTGTTGATCCGGAGGTCTTACCTTTAGTACCAATTACGCGATCTAGGGCGCAACGTTTCAGGGAAGCTCTTTTCCTTACTTGTGCTAATATTTCTAAATCATTTGATAATGTTTGTGCCTTAGATAGTAAGCCTTTTAATATGTTGCATGTTGATATGTGACATATTTATATGATAATAATTATTAGGTGTGTTTGAGTATGTATATAATTTGTTAAGTATGTTGGTTTAGTTTGATATGATTTATAATGTTTTTATATTGGTTTGGTTTTGAGATTATTATAAGGTGACTTATTATTATTATATATTTGTTTGATAGCAGCCTAAGTGCATGTGTGTGCATGTGCCATGCGTGACAGCCCTATTCTTTTCGCATGAACCATGCATGCTCAGCCTAAAGGCAGCAAAGGTGTAGCCGAACCAGCCCTGCAAGTGGTGAAGTGTGGATAGGATCAAATGGTTGCCAAGTTTGAATTTTAAACATTGCACATTTAACATGTGCTAGATTACAAAGGGGGCGCCACTTTCAAGTTGAAATACATGGCAGAAATGCAATCTGCCATGGACGTTAAAATATAGTTTTTTTATTATTATTTATTTGAATTTAAATTCAAATCTCCTTTAATTATAGCCACAAGTTGGTATAACCGGCATTTTCCCTTGTAATATATATTTGGGTGAAACACACTTTGTAAAGGTTACCAACTTTGAAATAAAATCACATTTGAGAGAATTTTCTCTTTTCGGTTCTTTTTAGAACTATTCGACACTCAAACTTGTTTGTTTGTCATTGATACTTCGGGTTCCTAAATTGCTATTTAGCGGGTCCAAGTCCTTCGACGTTAAACAGATTCGATTCGAGTTTGCTTAGTAGATTGTGCCGGTTCTTTTGAGTTTAGCGCTTCCAACATCGGTCGTTTTTGAAGCCTTCTTCACCATCGTTAAAGTTCTTTCCAAAACGCCAAAATTATCATATTACTCTATATTATTTTTTTATTTTTTTCATCTTTAAGTCCCTATTTAAAATAAATATGTCGTATAATTTTTGTTGTTTCCTTGTTGTTTTTATTGCAGGAACGTGCCTACAATACTCCTAGATCCGTAACAAACGAGGATAGTCCGTTTCAGCAGACTGCCCCTTATTATCCACACAACACGGTTGACTTTTACAGTATGATCATTCGTCAGAGATGCCTGATTGAGAAACAGAAGGTTAACATTTGTGATTACTTCAAGTTCAATAAATCTTGTTAATGGCGAAGGAATCTAAACCTGCAGAGGCATCGAACATGCTGAAAGGTCCCAGACCTTAAAAATTCTGTGACCTATCTTTTCACCACTACCTACTTCCCACACCATGATATCACCAATGTTTGTACCCACTGATATTATAAAACCAAATAAGGAAAAAGAAAACACACACACAAAATTAGAACACGGCAACAAAGGGAACCAAAAATCAGTTTATAAAACATAATTTTCAGAAAATGATCATGAGCAGCCATGAAAATGTTTGTTCTTTGCTCACCAAGAAGTAGAATTTGTTGCACTGGATGGAAATCCATGCTTTTGACTGTAGACCCCTGACTTAGAGTCATAATAACAGTCTTAGGCAAGTCATCTGAAGAATAAGAACTTTGACCATGGCTCTGGCCGGCATATGGAACGAGCAAAATATTTACAGGCAAATTATTAACCTTGTGGTGAAGCATAGCTGATTAGGTACAGATAATTTATAATATACAATTTCAATAAAAACTGGACAGATGCTGCTATGCTACAAGATGAAGCAGCCTCCTGGTTACCAGCCGAAAGACTAGTGGCAGAAAAAAAAAACTTGAGATGAAAACAAAACAACTAAAATTCAAAAAATACTATCAAAACTACATAATAAACTGTGAAGCACCATTTTCTTTACTTTCAACTATAAGGGGAAAACAATTGGTTCTTTCATTTTTCAATAAAATAAAATAAAAAACTATAAGGGGAAAACAAGATGGGGTTTAAAATTTAGGAGAAAATTTCTTTACTTGATTACCCATCTTCAGATAACCAGAGGAGCAACAAAATTTCAATTGCTAATTATTATAACCAGAAAAGGCCATAATATACAAATAAAATTTCAAAACAACTGAATTTTTTATTTAAATCACCTTCTTCACATGATTTAATTAATATCCTCTAAACCTCAATACAAAGGTATCATGATGTTACATGCGAAAATAGATATGTGTATGTTACATCAGCTATTCAGGAGAAAAATCTAATTATAAACAATTACCTACGGTATGATTAGATTGACATACCTCATCTGGCATTCCAAAGGGCCTTGGTCTCTTCAAAACACTACAAAAAAAGGAACATATACCGACGGACACCAAACCGTCGGTAGAACACAAAAAACCGTCGGTATATGTCCTAAAACCCTTTACCGACGGACAGAAGACATATTCCGACGGAAAAGTAACCGTCGCTAATTTGCTTGTCGGTATAGATCTATACCGACGGTTATAACCGTCGGTATAGATCTTGAACCCTATACCGACGGTCCAAGCCGTAGGTATACGTATGAACTACCCCGACATTTTAGTACATATATTCCGACGGAAATAATCCGTCGCTAAATATAAACAATATATAACGACGGGTATCTACCGACGGACGTCCGTCGCTATAGATGTTACTGTATACCGACGGTTTGTCCGTCCCTATATGTTCTACTTGTACCGACGGTTTGTCCGTCACTATAGGTGCTACTTGTACCGACGGTTTGTCCGTGGCTATAGGTTGTACTTGTACCGACGGTTTGTCCGTCGCTATAGGTTCATATTTGTACCGACGGTTCTATCCGTCGGTATAGGATTTGTTGTATTTTTTATTGAATTTAAATATTAATTATTTCTAATGTATTTTTTATTTTAAATATTAAATATACTAGTAACATTATAACAATAATTGTATGAATTTTTCAATGAAAAGTATCTAATTGAATGTTTAAATAATTATTAAAATTACCAATACTAGTATTTTAAATATTAAAAAGTTTGTATTTTAATATCGAATAAAACATCTACAAGTGTATTAAAAGTAGAAGAAAAGTGAAACAAAATATTTGTTTGTCTCAATACCGTTTATAATAAAAGCTAAAAATACTTCAAAGAGTCTCCTCTACTGTGTGCTCGGATCATCTATATTATGCTGATTTTCTGAAGGCATGGATCGACTGTTAACTGCCGCTGTAGCACTACCAACATCAGGAGCTGCCTATTAAAAGAAATAAAAATAATGACTTTAAGTAAGAAAAAATGAAAGGAGTAATAAGAAAGTTAAGTATTTTGTATACCTGTGTATCAACTATCTGAAGTAAAGCATTCATATCAGGCACATGTAAATCTGGACGTTGTTGTCGATAGATGGGTAGAAGGCAAGTTTCAAGAAGTTTTTCAAATGCCGCAAGCTTAGCTTTCAGCCCTTCCACTTCTTCAGTATTTTGGACTGATTGTGAAGGTCCAGATTCTTGAGGACGAGTCTGAACTGCACCTACACAACGAACACGCCCTTTTCTTTCTGGTCCCTTAACTTGAGCAAACACATCATTTGACCACGATGTAGCTTGTGATAAATTCCCAGAAGAAGTGCCTTCATTTATCTTCTCTTGTATACGTTCCTAAAAATATAAATAAGTTAAACATATGATATCATAACTATATTATATTTTTCAAAACACGTATACAAAACTTAATAACAATAAATTACCACAACAACTGCGGCTGCAGAATTCACGATACTTCCATCTTTGCGTGTACGGGTTCGAACATAGACATCAGCGCGTGATGGTGGGATTCCACTAGATTCTGCAGTCTGAAGTTAAGAAAACAACATGAGATATTAGAAACAATTGATATTATTAGAATACAAACTAATAATAAAGAAAATTATTCGTACCATGTCTTCAACAATCCTAGGGAAAGATCTTGTCCCTGTGCAATGTGGTTCATCTAGCTTTGACCTATTTAATCTATTCGTGGCACTTTGTTCCTATTCGAATTATAAATAATAAATTGTTAATAAAAAAATATTAAAGTCATAGAAATTATACAACTGTAGCATTTTACCATCGACTTTGAGGACAACCAATATTCAACAAGTGTCTTCAATTGTTCCTTATTCACTCGTGAATCCTTGCAATTTCTGACCATTTGTTCCACGGTTTGGTTCTCATCAAATATTTGAGATTTCAACTCATTTTTCCACTGCCTCCATTTGGTATTCATATCTGAGAGAACCCATTTCTTAACACGTTTCAATGTGGCTTCATCAATGACTTCTTCCGAATCAAATAGTTGGAATTGAAATTTTAACTACATTAACAAAATAAAAAATGAGTGTCACTGTTTCATCTAGCGTATAAAGCAATAAGGATTATCAACAGTAAAGTAGTTATCAATTATAAACTATTAGAAAGAAGTTTGCAGTAATGACATTAAAATGTCGCAGTATGTCAGACGAATCAATCATGCTTTATAAGAGATTAAAAACTCTCCATTTCGTAAACTTAAACATTGTATATCCAAGAATAACCTTTTTTCACCAAAAACCAAAACTTACACCAAAAACCTACATTGAGCATTCATAACCCATAATAAACCAATTATATTTGGAAAAACATATCATACTACACTATTTCAGTTCCACCAAAAGTCATGTATCACTAAATATGTATAAAGAGCAGCCCTATAAAACAAGCATACAATTAGTGTACATACCTCGATCGTGGACCACATTTCTTCCTTCTTACTGTTCGGCATCTCATGCCAATTCAAATGACTAATTGGCGCAAATTCAGCCTTTCGCACCATTGTTCCAATGAATCGACTTAAACAAGTTGATTCTTCACCCACAGGTTGATATAAATTGTTAAATTTGACATTAACGCGTTGTCCCTCTAGTAGCTCCCAAATATCTGGCATAAGTGTGGCTCCTCGAACTTTCTTACGATTAGTGTTCTCTATAAAAAATGTATATTTATAAATGTTATTCAAACAAATAATTGTATTTGAACTTTTGATTTAAGGTGAGTATATCATACGTGATGAGAGTTGTGATGGTTCTCCACCTACTCCTCGAACATCTTCAGATTGTTGAGATTGTTGCTCTTGAGACTGTTCCGGATGTTGCGCAGGTGTTGCTTGTTGTTCTTCACCTTCAGAATGAGATTCAGAGTTTCTGATTGTTGAAACAATGTTAAGACGTCTTCGTTTTGTCATATTGTTCAAATGTCCTGCACAATTCAATTGTAAAATATGAGTAAACCCATATTTATAAAGATAAATTGGAGTGACAACAACAAAATAACACAATTAAATAACACACATGTAATAACACATATTTATATTAACTAAATAACACCTATATTCATTCATAAATATAAGCAAACTCATATTAATAAAGACAATAACATCACAGTAAAGCAAACTCAATAGTAAGTACAAAAGATGCATGTTTTAAATTTAGAATTCGTACAAAAGATGACATCTAATCTATTAGTCCATAATTACAACAGAACAAGTACAAAAAATGACATATAACTCTAAAATATGTCTTCTCCATTTTCTTCATTAACTGGGTCTTCCTCTATATTTTCATTTTCCATATCTGTAGTAACATCCAATCCAGTAGCACCAACATCATTCCTAATCCAACTTGAGGTACTAGTGTCGATAGAATCATCCAGAACCAATTGTTCTAGTGCCTCATCTTTGTCAAAGGATGACGCACCACCCATATCAAATACATCTCTAAGTTTAGCATGTTTGACGATTTTCCAACCGGGTTGTGTTTCATCCTTAACGAAGTAAACTTTCTTAACTTGTGATGCTAACACAAATGGTTCATCAACCAAATTGTTCCCTCTATGTGCCAAATGCGAGAAATTCACAAGTGTAAAACCAAATTTATCCTTCTTGCAACCTCTGTTGATATCAACCCAATCACATTTGAACAATACAACTCTAAATCGGCCTGAATAATTCAATTCAACAATATCTTTCAAAACCCCATAATAGTTAACTTCTCCTTCAACTGGTTGCTTGTCTCTTGCAGTTGCATAACTCCATGTCTTACTCGTAACAACAACTCCACTATTTTGAGTTTTCAAGTTTTTTTCTCTTTTTGTTGTATGAAACCTAAAACCATTTATCATGTAGCCACTGTATCTCTTAACAACTTCAGTTGGACCTCGAGCAAGCCACTTAACTACATCGATGACAGTTGAAGGTACTTGACGATCCAAGAGTGCAACCTATATAACATTTGAAGTGTCAATATTAACTGTTTATATAATATCATATAAGTTTCACATCTTAAATTTTCTAAACTTACATGATCACGAAACCATGTATGAAAAGTTTCACTTTGCAACTTCTGCATCTCAAATGGTGAAAAACGTTTCCTTCGATTACGTCTCTTAATCTCTTGTTCTTGTTTCCTAAAAAAACATAATGATTATAATCCGTGTAGAGTTAAATCTATATTGAATTTAAGGAAACTCACTTTATAAATGGAGAAACTTCATCTGAATTGAACAGCACATATCGATGTGCTTGCGCTAAGCCTTGTTCGTCAAGCACAAGTCTTGAAACCTTTTTACGCTTCTTCACATGAAAAGCAAGTTGTTTTTTCCTTCCTAATGGCCTTCCAATAGTAGAAAAGATTGTGACTTCAGAACCAAGATCTTGATTTTCACCATCATTATTACGACCAAGTCGATTGAATACAGTCTCAACCCCCTCTAAATATCGAGAGCAAAAGGTCAAACACTCATGTGATAAGTAACCTTCTGCAATAGATCCTTCCGGATGAGCTCTATTGCGTACAAAAGACTTTAGCACCGAAAGATACCTATTTTATTAAAAGAAAAAATATTAAAACATTAGTAAACATCTACGAATTATATTTATATTTTCAGTAGCACCAATATATTCTTAAATTGTACCTTTCAACTGGATACATCCACCGATAAATGACTGGACCGGCAATTTTAGCTTCATTTGCTAGATGAATTAATAAGTGCATCATGATTGTGAAGAATGACGGAGGAAAAATCTTTTCAAGCTCACATAAAATTGATGCAGCTCTTAACCCAAGTCTATCAAGTTCACTTTCTTCAAGGACCTTAGAGCAGAGATCTTTAAAAAAATTGCTCACTTCAATAAGAATTATGCAAACCTTGTCAGGCAAAGTTCCTCGAATGGCTATAGGAAGAAACTCTTGCATTAGGAGATGACAGTCATAACTTTTGAGCCCAAGTAGTTTCCGTTGTTTAAGGTGCACACAACGTGAGACATTGGAAGAATATTCATCAGGAGTTTTCATTTCCTTGAGAACTTTTAGGAAAGTATTTTTTTCACTCAATGTCATTTGATAAGAAGCTTGAGGCAAGTACAAAGTGCTACGGCCAATCCGAGTTTGTGGATGAAGAACACTCCTTATACCCATTTCAACAAGGTCTAATCGTGATTTATAGGTGTCTTTATTCTTCCCCTCTTGTCCAATCAATGTACCAAGAATATTATCACAAATGTTCTTCTCTATATGCATCACATCAAGATTGTGGCGCAATAGTTGATGCTCCCAATATGGTAAAGAAAAGAAAATGGATTTTTTCTTCCAAGGCCCATCTCCGATTTCATTTAAAGCTTCTAATTGCCTCAATACATCGCTACCAGTGGGTGGTGAAGGAGCACTTCTATGTTCTTCAGTACCATCAAAGGAATGTTTGTCGGTTCGAAACCTGTGATCAGGATCTAACCACCTACGATGACACATATAGCAATACTTTCGACTATGTTTCAACCACTTCGAAGCAGTATTATACCCACAACAAGGACAAGCAAACTCTCCTCTAGTACTCCATCCAGATAAGTTGGCATATGCTGGGAAGTCATTTATAGTCCACATCAATGCTGCACGAAGTTGAAATGTTTGATTCGTTGCAGCATCAAAAGTTTCAACACCAACTTCCCATAGCTCATGTAATTCTGCAACTAAAGGTTGCATGTATACATCTATATTATTTCCTGGACCTTTTGGACCAGAAATGAGCAAAGAGAGTATAAAATTAGACTGCTTCATACATATCCACGGTGGCAGATTATAAGGTACCACGATAACAGGCCAAGTACTGTGCGTCACACTCAGAGTTCTAAATGGATTAAAACCATCAGAAGCCAATCCTAAACGGATGTTACGAGGATCAGAAGAAAATTCAGGATACCGAGAATTAAATATGTTCAGAATCTGCTGACTGGTAGTCCAGAGCTGGGTTATTGGTTGGAGGAGTTCTAGGGCGTTTTAAGATTGCTTAAATATAAATGTTAGTAGACTTAAATCAAGTCACTAGCCTAGCATAGTTGGTTCACGTGCATGCCTTATGCGCTAGTGGTCTTGAGTTTGAATCCCAACAGCACTAAATGCATTTTTAAGGATTTTGAGATTTTTTTCAAGTAATAGGGTAGTGACACGTGTCACGACATAATTGGGTGAATAAAATTAAATAAAAATAATATAAGAGGAGAGAGAAATTATTAAAAAAATATTAAAAAATACCACGTCAGCAAAACCGTTAGCTATTTAACGTCGGGACCAAAACATGAGAACTATGTAACAGAAAGGACGATTTTGCCGAAAAAGATAGTTTAGTGACCGATATAGGAGAACAGTAATAGTTAGGGGACCACCGGTGTAGTTTTCCCTAAATCTAATTATCAAGTTCGTTGGTTCCATGATAATTTCTTTGACTGGATTTTCTATGGTTCTTGTTGGGTTATTGTATCATCCTTTAATTTCCTTTGAATTTTGATGGGTTTTTTCACCTTTATTTCGATTCTTTTAAGTGGTGTATTGAATTTGATTGATTTATGGTTCCATAATAATTGTAATACTTTTTTTTGGTGTCGTTAAGTTTGAATTTTTTTATGTTAATATCTTATTTCTAGTACTAGATGAATAGATCGTAGGGGCAGCGATGATGCAATTGAATTAGTTCAGGGGCTAAATAAATAAAAAAAAGGTAAAATTGATAATTTGAAACTAATGCAAGGAAAAAAATAACCCTTTTTCTTTTTAATTAAAAATCTTGCATTAATATAATTTAAAACATATAAAATATATTATAAAATACAAACTAATTATTAGGTTTTATTGAGTGATTTGTGTGTGTTTACATATCCTAAATATCTTAGGTTTGAATCCTATTTTAATCACTTTTATTTTTTCCCTAATATTACTTACAATTAAGATATATATTAGATATTGAAATATGTTACAAAGTAAAACATTTAAGGCAAGTCTAACGCGCGTCATGTCTAGGGTGCGGCTAAAAGATAATTACGAAATTTGTCCTCGAATTGAAAATGTTATACTTTTTTATTATATTTTCTGTTAGTTTTTGATTTTTTTTCATGTGTCGATACTTATTTTGTAAGTTTCAATATTTTTTTTCAAATTAAAATTTTATCAAAAATTACTAAGTATTGATACTTATAAAATAAGAATTGAAACTTATAAAAAAAAACTAAAAAAACAACCGAAAATTTTTATCAAAAGGTCTAACATTTTTAGTTCGATGACAAATTTTAAAATTTATCGTCCTTTATCCACACCCCATATGCTATGGGGTTTGAGTCTTGGTGTTTTACATGCCATTTATTTTCTACCCATCAACATTGGGTGAAAAAGTGTGAATTGGTGAAAAAGTAAATTATATAAATTAAGTAAAAATATTTAAAAATTTTCAAATTATATGTCAGGGTTAAATTTATTAAATGAAATTAAAATTATAATCAAATTAATATAATATGTAACCTACAAGTACAAAATGTGTAATTATACAAATTTTTGCTAATTGTTTTATCATTTTCGAATGACAAATGACTTAATTGATATCATTTAAATAGTTGAGTGGTTTGATGGACAAAATTAAAAGATCAATAGTCAAACAAGAATCGAACCTATAATTAAATGATCATGAATGTAGTTTACTCAAATATTAATAATTAAATTAACGTGTCAAGCTATTTTCTAATGACATTTTTTTTGAAAGTGCCAGCTAGCTTTATTTTATTAGAATAAAAAACAAAACGTCGGGTAATAAACCGACCGTCACAAACCAAATGTAACTCTAGAAGAATTAAAGACCGTCAGTTTCAAAAGAAAACAAAACCAAAAAAGCTTAAAAGAAAGGAAAACCCCAAACGGAACCAGAAAGGGGAAAGCTAGACCGACAAAGGGACGCTCTCCGACCACCACGCAACAGCGAAAAAATGATGAACTGGAAGGGAGATCTGGGTGGAGGCGACGGTACTAAGAATCGGGGACGATCATGCAAAGGAAACCAGATTCTTAGGAAAAGAAAAGGTATTTTGGAGACCTCACGGTGGATCTGCCCAGCGACGATCCTCTGCGGCTAGGGTCTCGATTCGCTCGGGTGCTTCCTCAACCCAAGTTGTATCGGAGGCGATGCTGAGACGTTCACGAGCCAATTCATGTGCGACTTTATTACCCCCGCGACGGATGAAAGAGATCTGGTAAGAATCCAAATAACTCAGAAGTTGCTTAGAATCCGCCGTTATCGCACCTATTTCTGATGAGTCTGTTACTTTGGACCGGAGCTTTTTGATAACTGTTAGGGAGTCACCCTCGATTACCAATTTCCTGAACCCCAACTCGATTGCTAATTTAAACCCTTTTTTGTTGCCCAAGCTTCTGCTGCAAAACTGGAGGGAACGTGGTTCAAGAGAAGACACTGTGCTCCAAGGATGAAACCCTCCTCGTCCCGGATGACAAGGCCCAGACATGCAATCCGTTTAGACCCCTTGAAACTTGCATCGAAGTTCAGTTTAACAAAAGTCGGAGGGGGATACGACCAGGGCTTATTCTCAATTTGTTGCCGATGGTGCATTCTGGCCGAAATGATACTCAATTCCATCAGGTAGCTTTTTACAAAGGTAACCACATCCTCTGGCTTCTGAATTACGTTCTCAAAAACGAATTTATTTCGAGCATACCATAGCGCCCATATCGTCATAAGGATGCCTTCATAATTAGCAGTACCAAAGTGATCTAACATACTATTTAGCCATGCCGGCATATCATATAAAAACTGGGTAGGAATAGGATAAATAGTATAAAGATTCATACCTGTCCAGGCTTGTTTTGCGAACCAACAGTCCCGAACCACGTGAATCACATCTTCTGGACCTTGATTGCATCTTGCACACTGCACATTGTTGGTAACTCGTTTATGACATAGATTAACTTTTGTAGGAACAAAGTTTTTGATAAATTTCCAAACACTGTATATTGACTTTTGAGGGACATTTGGATTTTCATATATTTCTGAACAAATCTCGATCATCATTTCGGATGTGCACAACTGGTAATAATTTTCTGTATCCACTCTTAACTGTATAGATACCTGTATGCTCCCCGCACCAAACCAATCTATCCATGTTTACTTGATTTGCTATAGGGATGCTTAATATTTCCTCAGCATCTGATATGTTAAAAACTGAAAGAATTAGCTCTTCTTTCCATACTCTTGTTTCGGGTTCAATTAGATCAGAGACATAGATTAAGCCTGCAGATTCAGCCGCAGAGACTAATTTAGGCTCTTGGGCCGGTAACCAAAAATCATTCCATATGGATATAGAACCCCCTGAGCCCACCTGCCAGCGTAAACCCTTTTCAAGGAGACCCCGAGCGCTCCATATACTCCTCTACATCAGAGAAGGTGAAGCCCCTAAACGGGCCTTAAGGAAAGTGGATTCTGGGTAATAACGGGCCCTTAGAAGTCTTGCTACCAGCGAAGACGGATTCTGGATAATACGCCATCCTTGTTTTGCAAGGAGTGCAACGTTAAATTTCGCAAAATCCCTAAAACCTAATCCTCCCAAATCCTTCGTTATACACAAGTCCGGCCACGAACACCAGTGAATACCACGACGTTCTTGTGAATGCTGCCACCAGAAGCGAGCAATAATTTGTTCCAACTCATGGCAAAAAGATTTCGGAAGCAAGAAGCAACTCATAGAGTACATAGGGATTGCTTGCAAAATAGATTTTATAAAGACTTCTTTCCCTTCCTGAGATAAAACACGAACACATCTTGTTGAGAGACATTTTATAAAACGGTCTCGTAGAGACATGAAAGCCTTTCTTTTATTTCTACCTACTATCAGAGGTAGACCCAAATATTTCTCTGGGTTTATACTATGTCTCACACCCAGAATACGACGAACATCACTTGCGGTATCTTCTAAAACGTTCGAACTGAAAAAAAAAACACTTGATTTCTCCATATTGATAACCTGCCCCGAACATCTTGCATAGACTTGAAGAATATCAGTAATTTGGATAGCTCCCCGAGTAGATGCTTCACAGAAAATAAGGCTGTCATCCGCAAAAAATAAGTGTGAGATCAAATGAGCTCCCCTAGTAATTCGGATGCCAATGGTGTTGTCTACTGTTGATGAATGCCTTAAGAGAGAAGAAAGCCCCTCGTTGCAGATTAAAAAAAGAAACGAACTTAGGGGATCACCCTGTCTTAAACCCCTTGAAGGGATAAAACCCCCCACCGAACCATTAATAACCACAGAATAGGAGACCGTCGTTATGCATCGTAATACAAGTGAAACCCACTCCGAAGAAAAGCCCATTTTTAGCATAACAACTTCTAAGAAACCCTATTCCACACGGTCATATGCTTTGCTCATATCAAGTTTCAGAGCAAAATATCCTTTTTAGCACACCTTCTTCTCCTCATAAAATGAATCAATTCGTAGGCCACCAAAGTGTTGTCCGAAATCAAGCGTCCCGGAACGAAAGCACTTTGTGCCTCGTCTATACAAGGAGAAAGGAAGCCCTGTAAACGGTTGGCCACACACTTTGAGACTATTTTAAAAAGGACATTGCAAAGACTTATTGGTCTAAATTTGTCCACCGAATCAACAGTAGTGGTCTTGGGGATTAGAACAATACGAGTGTGATTAATATCGGCCATAGGGAGATCACCTCTGAGAATAGCTATACAAAATTGGGCAACTTCTTTGCCGAGGATGTGCCAAAAACGTTGATAAAACAGTGCACCCAAGCCGTCCTCCCCTGCTGCTTTTAGCGGATTCATTGATTTAACAGCCAGAAAGACTTCCTCCTCCGTCCATTCCGATAACAAAATTTGGTTCGTATTTTCAGTAATACAACCATTCACCTTTTCGAGAATTTGATCAAACTGAGTGCTATTATTAGAAGAGAATAAGGATGAGAAATACTCACAAGCAATAGAATGCATCTCCTCCTCACTTGATACTATCTCCCCTTCACTATCTTGAAGTCCTTTAATATTGTTCTTCCATTTCCTCTATGAAGCGAATCTGTGGAAATAAGCTGAGTTTTTGTCCCCATGTTGTAGCCAATTGGACCGAGCTCGTTGTTCCCAATAAAGTTCCTCCCTGTCTAACTCAAAATTCAAAGCAATCTTCGTATCCAAAATGTCTACCAAAACCTCGTCTGTAGGAATAAGATTGTTCAGTCTTTCTAATTTCTCTGTCAGGTCTTTTTTTGTTAATCTTTTTTCACTTCGAATTTTCTTGAACCAAGCATCAAGGCCGCTTCATGTATAGCGCAACCGCTCTAGGAAGTCTCCTCTAGAAGTCAACCATAACTGCTTCACTTCCTCTTCACATGATTCCTCTAACAACCAATAGGCCTCAAAACGAAAGTGCCAAGTCTTTTTTATCGTAGACTGATCACTCCTAGTGTTTAATAATAGGGGACAGTGGTCCGAAAAAGTGTGAGGGAGGTGTTTCAGCTGAAAATCTGGAAATAGATCCCACCACTCGGTATTGGCAACACCCCTGTCCAATCTTTCACGAATATTGTTTACGTGTGTTCTACCTCTCTCCAAGGTGAACCAAGGACCAGTGTAGCCCAAGTCATCAAGATCACAATCCTCTAAAACAGATCGGAAAGCATCCATCTGTCTAGCGCTTCTCACCAAGCCACCCTGTTTTTCCGAGGCCAGCAGTATTTCGTTAAAATCTCCTATTACTAACCATGAGAGAGTATTATTCTGGTGAAGCGACCGTAGTAAATCCCATGAACCTGCTCTGTTTTGCTTCTCCGGGGCTCCATAGAAACCCGTTAGCCTCCATTTTCTACCCTCCGAGTTGTCTTCGATTATCACATCAATATGCCTGGCTGAGAAAGATTGGAGAGCCACTAAACATGAGTGTTTCCAACCTAAAGACAATCCTCCACTTCGGCCATTCGCAGCCACATCTATGCCATTCTGAAAGCCCAACCGGGAACGGACACGAGCCATCTTTTCACTACTTAGTTTAGTTTCGATAAGGAAAATAATAACAGGATTTTCGTCTTGCAACCTCTGTTTGAGACGACCTACCGTCCGGGATTTCCCTAAACCCCGGACATTCCAGCTGATGATCTTCATGACGACCGGCGGACCTGATTCTGCAGGTCGGCCAATATAACATTATTCTATTTGGTGGAAACCTCCGTCGAAGTAACTCCCAAAGAATGAGCTAGGGGACGTTGTCGTTTAAGTCCTTCAACAGGTTCAATAGGACTTTCCTCATCCACACATGACATAAGTGTATCAGACCCCATGTTAAAATTAGATCCACTGGGACCCATTGGATTTCCATGATTGGTAGGATTCCAGCTAGGCCAAGAATCTTTCCCAGTATGGAAAGACTTTGACTTTCCGGAATTTTGGCTAGTGGCATGATTTTGGGAATTCTGATTAATTCCTCGAATCACGCCGTCAGAATGTCCGGAACCAGCTCTCATAAATAAATGTGATTCCACTGATTCTGCTTCCCTCAACCAGCGGCTAGTGGTGGACGCCGCCCTCCGCGGAGGAGCTCGTAATGAAGCATCCCAGTTACGAACCAAAACTGAAGCATCCTGAGAAAAGCGTATTGAACAGAAGTTCTCTTCATGCCCCAATTTACCACAAAGAAAACAGAATAAACCCAATTTCTCGTACTCAAAGCGAACATAGTGCTCAGTCCCGTTCGACAACATGATCTTTTTCTTTCTTTTTAACGGCAAACGAATATCCAGTCTTGTCCTAATACGCATGATCCTTTTATAACCAAGAGAGATCGCAGCCGCATCATACTCTATAAACGAACCAATAAAATTTCCAAGAGAACGAGCAATACGCTCTGAAATAAAACCATGAGGGACATCGTGTACCAGGACCCAAAAATCCAGATAGTTCAAAGGCACCAAAGCCGAATCTTCCCCTTTCTGTAAACGATGTAACACAAGCAGGTGCGAATTGAAATTCCATGGGCCTCCATTTTCAACCCTGTCGGCATCCAAAGGATGAAAAAGGTGAAATAAGAACCTTCCCTCACCTAAATCCGAAATTGCTATCCCCTCATGAGGGCGCCATACATTTGCAAGAGTTGCTTGCATGGAAACGAAATGTATTATACTGGAAGTAAGAAAAGTTCCCACGAAGCAGAAATCAATGAACGGTTCGATCGCTGACGCCTCCGGTTCCAATTGAAGGACTTCATCTTCTCCATCAGCAAGAGAGAGATTAGCCAGATCTTTCTCTACCTCAGCCATGATCGTTGAAGAAACGTGGAAGAAACACGAGGGAAAGAAATGAAAAAACAAAGATTGAAAGAGTAGCGTGCCACAAAGAGCAGAGAGAATAGCGTGCCACAAAGAGCAGAGGGTGAACATTCACAGGTTGATATTTTCTAATGACATTTAACATCGCGGTGATAATTTTATATATATTTTTGAAAGCTTTCTAAAAAAAGAATTATTTGATCATAGTTTAGAACCTTGGACGTATTTTGTTTAGAATTGGTAAACTTGATCCGACACTCGAAACGACTTATTCGAACTAAGACTCAAAATGAACTCGAATACGATGATTCAAATTTGATCCGAAACTCGAAATAAACTGTCCCGAAATTCAGTTGAATCGAAAAACAGACCCAAATCAATTCTCAACCAAATCGAATGGACCCGGACTGATTTTCAACCGAACCGAATGGACCTGAACCGAAAGCCACCCAAAATAAAGAAAAGATATCAAAATAAATAAAGAAATATGAGATGTGAATTGTCGCAAAACTCACAAAAAAAGTCAAATATACAAGCTATATAGAGTCATATAAAGGGTGTAAAAACCTAACTCGGCATGAAAACTCGACTAAAACCCGCCGATCTCCTATTAACCCGATGTTGACCCGAACCGAAATCAATTGACCCGAAATGAACAAACCAAAAGACAATCAAGCGGAAAATTAACCGACTCGACTTGACCCGAAATCACCATAAACTCAAACTAAAACTAAACATGACTCTAACTAAACTTAAACTAAATATAATCAGATCTAAAATAACACAAACCAAAATGACCCGAACCTAACTACACGTCTACCGCCTCTAATTTTATCCTTAATTGAAAAAGGGAAGGATTATATTAAAGAAGATAATTAGAGTTACATCCTACATTTCTTCGGTTCCAGCCAACTGAACTCAAATTCCAATTTCCAATCTCAAACGGAGACCAACCTATCTTCTTCTTCTTATTAGCGGTAGCTTTTGGGTGGGCAAATCGATTCTCAAATTATCTGGAAACGTCAGAAGGCGAAGAGACCGATAGAGTGGTCAGGTCATGCCAGGGGGCATGCAGGTCCAGCGGACAGGCGTTCCTGAAGAGGATCATGAAACTGCTGCTGCTTCTTCTGGCGGGCCCATGATCAAGATCGACGTCGCTCATGGCTCTGCCCACCATGCGGTCTTTGTCCCTGCCCATTCTACTGTCGGTAATTTGTTTTTCCTTGTACCTTCACTTTTTAATTCTTTACTACCTAAAACGAAAACTTTTGGGGTATTTTTTAGTTTAATGCATGCGTGTCGTGAATTGTTCCCTTCGGCGCTAATTGGAGCTATTTGCGTCGCTGAAGAATGAAGCGTAAAAGAATAAACGATAATGAATGAAGAGCAATTAGATGTTTTAGTATTTTGTTTATGCCTTTCATATGGGTCTTGGGGCATAGTACTAAATTGCAGTTGCGGTTGTGATTGCGGATGTTGAAACTGTTATGCGGTTGTGATTGCGGATGTTGAAACTGTTATGCGGTTGTGATTGCGGATGTTGAAACTGTTATGCGGTGATTTGTTTTCCAGAATTCAGTATGTTTTTAAATTAGGGTTACGGTGCCGTGGGTGATCTTGGAAACGGTTACGATGTATTTTCCTGTTATGAACTATGAATTTCTTCTGGTATTGCAATATATTCTTTCTTCTATAATTGTTTTTAGTCATCTAATCTTTCACATTTAGAAGTGTTATATTTGTCTGGTTCTTTTCTTCTATGTGAAAGAGATGTATTTTCCTGTAATTGAACTATGAATTTCTTTGCTGATTGAAAGTGATGTGTAGCTGTCTTCATGAAATGTTGGGACTTGGCAGGGGAATTAAAGGAACAAATTGCTGAGAAAACGGGTTTGGAACCTGATAAACAAAGGGTCTTGTTTAGAGGGAAAGAGAAAGAGGATAACGTGCATTTGGTCTCCGCTGGTATGAAAGATAAATCGAAGGTTTTGGTTCTAGAAAATCCTGCAAACAAAGTGAAGAAGATTGAGGGAATGACGAATAGCAAAGAGAAGGTTGAAGAAGCCATAGCAAGCAAAGAAAATAAGGTTGAAGAGATTAAGGAAACTGAAGAAATGTCAAAGGCGTTTGCTGCAGTTGCTGGAGTCAGAAAAGAGGTCGATAAGCTTTCTGAAAGAGTGAGTTTGTCTGCTCGTTGTATTAATTTGGATCGACAATGAAGCCTACTATATATTCCTTCCAGACTTTAATTTGTTTTTTGTTTTGTTTTGTATGTTCGTTTGGTGTCGTTTTTTTTTTTGTGTGCAAAGGTGGCTGCATTAGAAGTGGCTGTGAATGGTGGGACAAAGGTTGCAGCTGAGGAATTTGAAGTATCAACAGAGTTACTCATGAGAGAGTTGCTGAGATTGGATGGGATCGAGGCAGAAGGAGAAGCTAAGTTACAGCGGAAGGCTGAGGTTGGTATCATGGGTGCTGAGGTTTACTAAGACAATGTTCATTCACTTATTTCATGTGCGGTATAAATATATCTTAACCGATGGCTAAAAGAATTTAAACCGACTATCTGAGGTTGGTCAAGTATATTCCTCATGGATGAGTATCATAGTGTGTTTATATCCTTTTGCGTATGTTATTTGTTGGCATTGCTTGTATTGCATATTGTAAAAAAGGATTTTGGAATGTGATGGCCATTTAGAGATTTTAGCTATTAGGACTGAATGATTAGTTCTTGCGAATGTGTCGTGACTGGTATCCTTTTCCTGTTATTTTGAATATAGCTTGTTAGTCTTTTATTGCATTTCAATGCCAGCCAAGGACTACTCTATATGAGAAATGTTGGACTGCTAATGTTTGATATTAAGTCAAATTTCCCTGTCAATGGAAGTTAATCCAGTCCCTGGTTCCTACGGTCCTCTCTTTTGGGAATGCCATGCGTGGCCCCAAATTTGACACCTCTTTTAAGAAGAATACTGCTACTTGCCCTTTCTTTGGTAATCGCTTTCTATAATAACAACAGCAAATCCATGTCATGGTAGTGTTCACTATATAATCTCGTCTCCTGGAATGTGAACTCTGACTTGAAAAGAGAACAAGTGTCTGGCAGTAACATAGAAGCATGACAATGAAATCTTGGTGCACAATTCTAGCTGAGCTTCATATTTTGATTTGTGCTGAATGAAGAAAGGATTATATGCAATCTTTTACATTAGACAAATATATACTCTCTTGTAGGATCTTGTTTCAAGCTTTTGCATGATTGTAAATTCCGTATCTATCTAATGAGTTTTATAACCATTCTGTTGTATCAAATCATTGTTTTCTTGGTCAGGTGCGTCGTGTGCAAAAATTCCACGAGACTCTGGATGAATTGAAGGCCAGAAATGCCAGTCCTTTATCCAACAGTAACAAGGCTGTCTCCACGACAACAAAATGTGGGACATTTGACTCTGGAATGGGAAGCTCGACTGCTCCGCCACATATGCCATCTTCAACAAAAGTAACACAGGATTGGGAACAGTTTGATTAGTTACTATTTGCCCCATTCTTCGGCCTATCGAACTTATCTATGGAACGTTTTATATGCATCATGCAGGGCTCTTCTATAATGGTTTTTGGTGCGGCATCTATTTAGTTTTCATGTCGCAAAATTATACTTTCCTTGAAAGGACAACTGAATGTCTGGATTCTTATTGCTTGGGATATCATATGAAATATTTAAATTGCACGGTCTTATGATGTACTGTTTCCTTATAAATGATTCAACTAGTGATAGTTAAGTTGTAAGCTTTAAGTAGCACATGACTAGACTAATCCATAATTCGTTATGCTGGCTAGTTCTGGGTTTCATTTTGTAGCAGTGTCAATTTTGAGTTTCGAGTCCTTTGTAGTTTGGGTTATTCTGCTTTCATGTTTGAGTCATTAAAAATTTAAATCATTTTGGGTTTTGGTCAATTCAAGTTCAAATCATTTTAGGCTATTTGTTTGGATTTTTTTTTATTCGAGTGTCATGTTTGTCTTTATCAGATTGACGGGATTAAGTTTTTGAATTAGTGTCAGAATTGATAGGTCTACTAACTGTGATTCAACCAATTAAAACCACCAAAACACTAAAGAACATCTCTACCGACTAAAGGCAGAATCAATCCCCATTTGCATATTAAAGCAGAGCTCAGTGGCAATGGTCTATCTGCATTCTCAAAATTCAAGAAGCCAAGAGCGGAGGACATCTACTGCTGATTTACAGCAATCTCGCACAAGGAAAACCGTTCATGTTTGCATGCACCTAAAGATTAGTGGTTACTCCTGTTGCACTATTCACATAAGTTTATGGCGCTGTCACCTCTGAGTACGCACAGGTATGCCAATCGTGCTCCGTTGGGTCATATTTTTCATCCATTTGTTTCAAGAATTGCCACTCCATTTCCATTTGTCACCATAAAACTCCACCTCAACAGTTCCGAGCACTTTTGATATGCCCCACTTCGTGCCTGTCCACGTCTCTGATGCACAATGATAAAACAAAAGATAAAGGCAGTTGGTGGTTCTGATTTCTTCTTAGATCTCCAGTCTCCACTCCTTTTTAATCTCTTCCTTTCTATACTTTTCTTTTCCTCTTTTTCAATTATTTCGCTCCCCGTTGTTAAAACAACTGCTTGCTCCTCAAAAGGGGTTTCGTAAGGGACTCCATGCTCCAAATCTTTTTTCATCTTGAAAAGTAGAATCATGTATAGGTTGAGCTGATAGGGCAAGGGTTCCTTCTTCTTCTTGTTGCCCTTCTTTAATTTGAGCTGGGCATACAAGATTCTATTATGTTGAGTGCTGGACCAACACGTGTCGACGCAATCTGCTCCAAGCTTGTAACTTATTTATTTAGCTCTTTTAGTTGGTTTTCAATAGCCACGTAAAAAGCTGACTCCACCTGCAAAACTGACTGAAACTGACTTGAGTTAGAATTGTTTGTGATATGAAGGACTGATGATTTGAAATCGATTCGAGTCTGAACTGGTGTTGACCTGAACCTGAGTTGGACTTGGAAATTTTAGATCTGAACTCTACATGCACTCGACCTGAGAACGACCTGAACCCGAATTCAACCTGATAATGTGATAACCGAACCCGACCTGCATCCGACCTGATATGAACCCGAACTCGAGATTAATCTGGTAAATAACTGATACTACCCGACCTGTTATGGACCTGATCTGTAATTGACTCAACCTGTTAATGACCCAACTTGTTACTAAACTGATCTAATATTTACCTGAATATAAATTATAAGTTAAAAATTTACAATTGATGAAGTTGTAAGAATATGAATTTCTTATATTAAAATGTGAGAAAATATATCTTCACAATTTAAGGTACATGATCATTAAATTAATAAATTTATTTAAGACCATTAATTTATTTGTTATTAAAATTAATTAAATTAATAAACTTATTTCCTAGACAAATTATGATCATTATATTAAAGTTTTAATTATAAATTTATAACCATTAAATTAATAAGTTTAATTCGTAATTATTAATTTTATTATATTAAAAAATAGATTGTATAAAATGACTTTAAATATCAATAAATTTAATTCATAATTTTAATATATATAATTAAACGAGATTTTACAATTGTGATAATAATAATATAGAATAGCAATTTTATAAATTAAGGGGCGGATTATATAAAACGACTTATTAGTATTTGCAAGATTTAGGATTTGAGATTTGGAGTTAGTGGTATATGTTTCAAGTTAAATGTTTAGGGTTATGAGTATACGTAGAACTAATGTTTTGATATAATATTTGAAAAATATTTTGGACTAAATTGAAAAGAATTTAAAATATGTTTTTAGTAAAAAACAACTTGAAAATATGTTTAAGGGTTTTATAAGGCTTTGGAATGATTTAAAGTATATTTAAAGTAGTCAAAACCAGCCTTTTCAAGTGCCCGTACCGATACGGTCTCGGACCGTGCCAATACGCCTTAGGGTTTCAACTACCTGAATTTTCCAGTAGCCAAAACCCGTACCGATACGTTTAGCCGTATCGATACGGTGTGTTTCGAAATAGCCCAACGACTAGTCGTGTACCGATACAGTTGTATCGCGTACCGATACGCCTAAATACCCCAACGGTCATTTTCCCAACGGTCTTTTAATTGTAGGACCGTACCGATACGCTAGGTAAGCGTATCGATACGCATCAGCTGAAGAAGCCCAACGGCTAATTCTTCATTGAGACCGGTTGACGAGTATCGATACGCCAAGCTGCAGAACTGCATTTATGGTGGAAAATAAAGGCTCCAACGGTTCCAATCCAATCCCAACGGCTAGTAACAGCCACAAACTCATCAAGGAGTATAAAAGGGACCTCCAAGCATCTTGTAAATGTTAATGCTTCAATTGTTACAACATTATGATGTCAAAATTTGTCTAGAGCTTAAATTGTTTATTTCTTGCTTAGACAACACTTGTGAGCTAAACATTGTTATATTTGCTCAAGTGTTTAGGTTTTGGGTGAGAGCTTAGTATTGCAAACACATACCTATTAGAGGGATTTCTAGTTTGCTAAGTCTTTCTCTTGTAAGAAAGTGTTTGATCAAGCTTTGGGTAGAAAGCTTGATCGTTGTAACGGTTTCCTCCTAATCCGAGAAAAGGGGACGAAATTCTTAGTGAATTTGTTTGGAAGTACTTAGTGGGAAGCTAAGGTAGTGGATGTAGACCTTGGTTAGAAGGTTGAACCACTATAAATCCTTGTGTTAAATTGCCAAATTTTCACCTCTCACTAAAACACCAAATTATCCTACTTCTCCACACTTGGTGAGCAAGAACGGTTGATCGAATCGAGCCCCTAAAATCTCAACAATTGGTATCAAAGCTTGGCTCAATCGAAGAGGATTCACATCCTATTGAGAAGATCCGGCAAGCTCGACCAACATTTTACTCAACCGGCTCAATGGCACAATCAATCTACAAACCGCCTTTCTTCGACGGAAATTACTATGCCCATTGGAAGACAAAGATGAAATTCTTCTTGAAGTCAAGAGACTACAAGCTATGAGACATAGTTGAAGATGGTCAGTTCGTGCCTCAAGGAAGCAAAGCGAAATGGAGTGCCGACGATCGCAAGAAGATGGAGCTTAATTGCAAAGCCTTGCACATGCTTTTTTGTGCATTTGGCCCAACCATCTATGAGAAGATGTCTTCTTGTGAGAGTGCCAAGGAGGTATGTGACAAGCTTGAAGTCACATACGAGGGAACCAATGAAGTCAAGGAGACCAAGATTGGGCTCCTCACCTTAGAGTATGAGAACTTCAAGAAGGATCCGGAAGAGAACATCGAGAAGATGTTTGATAGGTTCTCCACAATCACCAATGGTCTCAAGGGCTATGGAGAAGCCATTCCGGAAGAGAAGCTTGTCCGAAGGCTCATCTACTCCCTTCCTGAGTCATGGGACTCAAAGAGGACCGCCAACATCGAAGCCAAGAATCTCAAAACCTTGAAGCTTGATGAACTCATGGGGTCACTTCTCACTCACCAAATAATGAGGAAAAACAAAGAAGATGAGAAGAAGAAGGAAGAGATTAGAGCGATGGGGAAGAAGAAGATCATGGAGCTAGGCATCAATGCAAGTGTCGTAGCTCTCAAATCCTCCACATGCCATCATCTAGATTTAAGTGAAGAGGAAAGTGAAGATGAAGAGATGACCCATCTCTTCAACAAATTCACCCGGTTCATGAAGAGCGAAATGGATAAATCCAAGCATGAATCGAGGAAGAAGATGAAAGACTCCCACAAATCCAAAAAGAAGGGATCATCTTCAAAACAAGCATATGTGGCCACATGGAGTGATGAAGACTCCACCGATGATGAAGTAGCCCACCTATGCTTGATGGCCCTCAATGAGGGGGAGGTAACTTCTAACTCATCTATTTTCAAATTCATATACATTTGATGAGTTACAAGATACCTATGATGATTTGCTTTTGGAATTCAAGGCATCATTTTTCAAGAACAAAAAGTTGATTTCAAAAATAAAAATTGAAAATGATTTGCTTTCCAAAACAAATCTTGAACTTGAAGCAAAATTAAAAGATTTTGAACAAAAATGTTTTGATTTACAAAACTTGCTTCTTAAAGTTCAAAGAGAAAAAGATTTGATTTCTAATGAACTTGAAAAGAAAAATAATTTTGGAAAATCAAATTTTTATGTAAGACAATCTAGTGCCCCTAGATTTGTGAATGAAAAATGTTTTAGAAGTGTTTGGGTCCCAAAAGGACTAACCACTTCAACAAAAAGGGATGAAATTGAAAAATGGATTCGTAAGGGGACAAAATTTTGTGCTACTAATGTCTATGGATCCAAAGCAACTTGGATACCAAAAATTACTTGATTGTCTTGTGCTAGGTGTGATGGAGAGTGATCAACAAGTCAAAAATTGAGGGGGAGCTCCATGCACACAGAGGAAGAACACTTGAAGAAGGAAGACTTCACATCATCCCTTGAGTTCAAGTGTGGTAAAATCTAGTTGCTTTTGTTTTTATTTGATTTATTTTCATTTATGTCAACTAGATAATCATATATGTTGAACTAACATTCTTATGATGCTTTGAGTAAGGGGAGCCAATTTTTAAACCAAAATTTTAAGTGTGTCAAATTTTGTTTGCCTCCTATGTTATTTTTGAGTTAAATGTCATTTTAAATTCTTTTTGATATAACAAAAAAGGGGAGAAATGGTTTGAAAAATTGAATTTTCAAATGAATAAGGGGGAGCTTTATTTGATTTCATATCTTTAATCTCTTATTCACAATTTTAAAGTTAAAGGGGGAGAATCCCAAACAATTTTTCAAGTTAGTTTTATTATATCAAAAAGGGGGAGATTGTAGAAGTAATGTTTTGATATAATATTTGAAAAATGTTTTGGACTAAATTGAAAAGAATTTAAAATATGTTTTTAGTAAAAAACAACTTGAAAATATGTTTAAGGGTTTTATAAGGCTTTAAAATGATTTAAAGTACATTTAAAGTAGTCAAAACCAGCCTTTCCAAGTACCCGTACCGATAGGCCTTAGGGTTTCAACTACCTGAATTTTCCAGTAGCCAAAACCCGTACCGATACGCTTAGCCGTATCGATATGATGTGTTTTGAAATAGCCCAACGCTAGTCGTGTATCGATACGGTTGTATCACGTACCGATACGCCTAAATACCCCAACGGTCATTTTCCTAACGGTCTTTTAATTGCAGGACCGTATCAATACGCTAGGTAAGCATATCGATACACATCAGCTGAAGAAGCCCAACAACTAATTCCTCATTGAGACCGTATCGATACGGTTTGACGAGTATCGATACGCCAAGCTGCAGAACTGCATTTATGGTGGAAAATAAAGGCTCCAACGGCTCCAATCCAATCCCAACGGCTAGTAACGGCCACAAACTCATCAAGGAGTATAAAAGGGACCTCCAAGCATCTTGTAAATGTTAATGCTTCAATTGTTACAACATTATGATGTCAAAATTTGTCTAGAGCTTAAATTGTTTATTTCTTGCTTAGACAACACTTGTGAGCTAAACATTGTTATATTTGCTCAAGTATTTAGGTTTTGGGTGAGAGCTTAGTATTGCAAACACATACCTATTAGAGGGACTTCTAGTTTGCTAAGTCTTTCTCTTGTAAGAGAGTGTTTGATCAAGCTTTGGGTAGAAAGCTTGATCGTTGTAACGGTTTCCTCCTAATCCGAGAAAAAGGGACGAAATTCTTAGTGAATTTGTTTTGAAATCCTTAGTGGGAAGCTAAGGTAGTGGATGTAGACCTTGGTTAGAAGGTTGAACTACTATAAATTCTTGTGTCAAATTGCCAAAATTTCACCTCCCACTAAAACACCCAATTATCCTACTTCTCCACATTTGGTGAGCAAGAACGATTGATCGAATCGAGCCCCTAAAATCTCAACAGTATAGTTTAGGGATTCATGGTTTGGGGGATTATGCTTATACTCTAAATTATCAATGATTGACTGGCTATAATGTTTAGGGGTTGAGGTATAGGGTTTAGGTGTATATGTAACATGTTTCAAGTAGAATGTTTTGGGTTATGGATTTAGTTTAGAGATTCATGGTTTATGTGATTAGGCTTGTACTTTAATGATTAGTGATTGTAAGATTTAGGGATTGACATTTGGGTTTAGGCGTATAAACAATAAATTGAGTGTTTAGAATTGAGGTTATGAGATTAGTTTAGGGATTAAGGGATTTGTGGATTAGTCTTGTACTTTAATTATTAGCGATGGTAAAATTTAGGGGTTTGGGTTTGGAGTTTAGGGGAAAATGTGTCAAGTTGAGTGTTTGGGGTTATGGGTTAGTTTGGGGAGTGAGGTTTATTTTTGTTCATATTAGTCCCAATTTTTTAACCGAATTGACCTCAATTTATTTTAAATTTTTTTAATTTAGTCCAATGTTCTAAATATGATGATATTTTTGTTCATTATAGCCCCTAAAACTTTATTTTTAGTCCAAATTTATCATATATATTTCTATTTTTTGTAATTTAGTCAAATATTATTTTTATTTATTCTAGTCTCTACAATTTAATTTTTAGACAAATTTCCCCATATTTGTTTATATTTTTTTGCAATTTAGTCTAATTTATTTTAGTCCTTAAAATTAAATTTATAATCCGAATTGATCTCTATTCATTTTTTGGTAATTTAGTCCAAAGTTAAAAAATCCCGCCCAATTGCCCAAATCCCAAAAGACCCTATTACCCAGACGATCCGATCGACCAATCCCACCGGCCACCATAGGCCATAAACCATCATTTCAATTATTCAATTTCATAACTCAAATCAAAATTAAACGGCCATTTTTAATTTTAGGAGTTATTTACACTTTAGGAGATTTACACTTAGGTTTTTTTATTCTTTAGGTTTAGTTTAATTCATTTTATTCCCAATTTTAGTTTAGTTTAGTTTAGTTTAGTTTAGTTTCTTTAGGGTTTACAATTTCGGGTTTATGGTTTCAAGTTTTTGGTTTAGTCCTAATATCAGTGAATGTTTTATTCATTTTATGGTTTAAGGTTTTTAAATTAGGGTTTATAGTTTAGGGTTTAAGGTTTATGGTTTACGATTTGATTCATTTTAGTCCTGATTTTTTCTTTAGTTTTAATTTGATTCATTTTAGTCCCTAAAATTAATTTAATTCAATTTAGTCACAATTACTTTTAAATTTGACCGCATTGACTAATTGCGCATTTGACATTTGCCGCCCAATTTTTTTGCTTAGTGATTTATTACCCTTTAGGTTCTCACTCGTTTACAATTTTTCATTTTAGTCCTAACATAGTAACATTCACTTTTAAATTTTAGTTTAATTCAATTTAGTCACAATTATATATATATATATATATTCTGACATCCTAAGGGATATTTTGGTTCATATTAATCCCTAAAAATTAATCCGTTAATTAACCGAAGTCTATTTGTACATGTAAGGCGTGACTTGAAATTCAACCGAAACCGATATTACCCGACCTGAATTTTATCCGTCAACAACGTGACCCGACCTGAAGTCCATCTAAACCTGAATTAACTCGTTAATTAACTAATTCGGACCCGAACCGTTTTGGCATGAACTGAAACTTATCCGACCTAAAATTAACCCGATCTAAACTCGAACTCACTCTGATTTGAAATCAACCTGGCAATGACTCGAATCTGAGTCGACCCAAACCCGACCTGATCCGAGTCGGACCATTTATAACACCCCGCACCCGGGTTAGGATCGAGAGACGTCACGCAAACAGAACACATAACATATAACATATATAAGCGTATAATCAAGGAATCGAACATGTGAACATATAAAACCATACTAACATACATAACATTACATGTAGGTGAGCTAACGAAAACTTTCTTATAATCTATCAAAACATATCATGTTAACCACTTTAACATATCAACTTTATAATTTAATCATGTTAAACACAAAACATTACCCACTTGGACTAACTTACTAACCGTATTAAAACATGTTTACAAATCAAAACAATCATCTAAGAACCAATTAAACCAATTCATACATAATACGCTTTCGGCTATCATATTACATGGCATATACAATCAAGACATCACCTATCATAACATATTATACCTTTTTAACCATGTATACATTCATATTCATAAACAATCAACCTATTCATATAGAGATCACGTTCGAACTATAACAAAACAAAAAAGGCATTCGAATGGAACATGTTAACCACATTGATTCATTTCAATTCAACATCTATGTACATATATGATCATAAGTTCACAACACCCTAACATATACAAGCTATAGCATCATATACCATTGTAATATACCATGTACTTAAACAACAAGTAACACTTCCAAGGTTTACTTTATGTCATAATCAACTATACTCATATATAAATATTATCCAAAACATAGTTATACAACTTGATCCTTATAACATAACAACTTAAAATGTCTTTTATATGTACAATCCTACTAACATGTTCAAATTTCCAAAATGCAAGTGACAACTAATATGTAACTATGCCACCATCTAG